>JALPQD010000019.1:3245553-3845553 GCA_023101885.1 Typhlomys cinereus
GTTGATAAATTGGCAGAGAAGTAATAACAAATCCTAATGTTAGAGTAAATTAGCCCAATAAAATTTTGATTTTTTTTCCTATGATAAATACTTTTCTTATTTTGAAAAGAAATAGAACATTTTTTTATAAAAATAAAAAAAATACTCTGGGTTTACTTCCAGTTTTGATAATGGCATATACCAGAGTATTTCCTTTACAGATAATGATTATGAAATCTGCAGAGAATGTGTAAGGCAACTCTTTGAAGACACTGTGAAGTGTCCCAAAGTGGGAAGATGATGGGAAGTCTTCTAGTGATTTTTTATGTGTACAAATGTATGTGTGTGTGTGTGTGTGTGTGTGCGTGTGTGCGTGTCAGAGGGCACTTGAGTGTGTTTGTGTCTATGGAGGCCCAAAGGGGACATCAGGAATCATCTTAGGTTGTTCTACATCCTTACTGTACTGCTCTGAAGTTTTCCAGGTTTGATTATCCTGGAAGTACAGGCTGCCACCATCTTCACCCAGATTTTTTTCATGGGACTTGCAATCTGAACTCTAAGCCCTGTGTTCTATCCTTGAAAGGAACAACTACACTGGATGATCTGTCCATTTGTAGGATATGGACTTGGATTTAGGTTTAGGGCCTCAGTCTTACTGGTTTAGAGTTCAAGGCTTCTAGAGAGGACAATGTTCATTGTATGAAGGTTGAGAGGAGAATATGACATAGAAAGGCCACCAGATCAACATAAAAAATTATTTCAAATGTCTGATCTCTGAAGCAGGAGAGACACCAAGAAGTCTAGGAGAAAAAAAGCAACAGACGGGCTGAAGGAACTGTGCCCAAGGTCAGAATTTTGAGTTTAAATTCTATCAGGTTAAGAGAGGCTTAGTGGAATCTTGGGTTTTCTTTCCAGTGGAGCCCCAGAGGAGTCACGTGGTGGGAGGAGGCTTCATTCCAGGTCTAAAGACAAAATGGAAGCAGCTCAAGTAGCTCTTCTCCAAGGAGTTGTAAACCAACCCTTTGGGAGTGCAAAATGATCACCTGGTCACTTAATCTCTTGTGAGAACAAAAATCAGCACCCAATTTGGAAAAAGAATCCAGAACCCAGAGTCTCTACAATGTGAGTAGATGATTTAACAGGTGTTAGATACAAAGAAGCAGGAGAATGAAAGTAGTTCCCAAAAAAGAAAAGGAAGCCAATAAAAACAAACTTCAGATGGAGGGGAGAGGACTAAATGAGATGAGAAAAGGAGGCAGAGAAAATAGAAAAACATCAATGTCCCAAATGTCTCTCACTTCTGCAAAAACAGATGTAAGATCTAAGAAACTCACAAGCTCTTAGTTACATAAATACTGAAAAAAATACACCTAGACAAGCTTTCATCTAACTACTCTATCAAACTGCTGAAAAGCAAAGAAAGCTGCGACAAGAGCACTTTACATACAGGGGAACATTGATACTAATGATAGCAGATTTCTTATCAGAACAGCAGAGATGCACGGGACAGTGGAATGATGCCTTTAACATCCTGAACGAAGAAACAAATGATCCAATCCACCAGCTCGAAATTCTATACCCAGTGAAAAAGATCCTTTTCGTATCAAAATGAAGGCACTATCAAGCCATTTCCAGATAAACAAAAGCCGCAGCCACGTGACACAAAATGCTAAAGGAAATTCTTGGAGACAAGTGGAAGTTACACCAGATGGCAATTCAGATAGAAAAGAAGGAATGAAGGGCACCAGCAACGGTGAAATGAGACTAAGCAGAAAATGATTACATATAATATGTGTATAATACATAATATATAAAATATGTAATATATAACATAAAATATATAATGTTTTATATATTAATTTATTTGCTCTTTTAGTACTTCTTTGGAAGATAAATGACTGCATCATCAAAAAAGTACAGTATTGTATTGTAAGGTTTATAAAATATGAGAATGGAAAATGCGCAATAAAGCATCACCAAGGACAAGGGTGGACCAATGGAATTACACTGTGGTGGATTTTTATGTGTATTAAAAGGAATGGCTTTTTAATTACTACCGATAGGAACCAGGACGAGAGAAGCAGCCCCAACAGTCAGAGGAGAGGAAGGAGGGATGGGTGACCAGGAAGCCTCTATAGCAGGGGATTTATGGGGTCCTTGAGTGCAAGTAGATTTCTGGGGTCCCTAAAGGGTCAGGGATGCTATTATGTGGCCATAGAGAGAAACTGATGCTCATGGCCTTTTACAGTTGGGACTATGCTTTGAATTGATAATCTGCTCCCTTCTTCACATCTTACAGATAATGAAATCAAGGTTCAAGAAGGGGCAAATCACTTCGCTGTAGAAGTTGGCTAGTTTGACCCATCTCTGCCTTAAGCTCAGGACTCCAGGTCTGGATCTGTGCCCTCTCCCCCTATACCTACCGCCCTAAGCTCCTCTCCAGGGGTCTTTCAGGGAAGGTTGGCTCCCGGGGTCACTTGGAGATTCTCTGTGAAACCTTAATCCTAGTATTGTTCATCTCCCAAGGCCCCAGGAAGCAAAGAATTGCTACTCTTTCTGGAGGGAGCATCCCCCAGGATTCCTGATACAGCTAAGTACCCAGCTTTTATCTTGTTTCCATCAACATAATCTGTTTGGAACATGAGATTAGGCTTCTCCCTGGCAAGTTATCACTAATAGGATCAGTCATTTCCACAGGGAGGGGAGAGCTGTGATGTGCAGGCTCGCCGGGGCGGGGCAACTGCTGTTACTGAGGCTGGGGCTCTGCTTGCTGCCTGTGTACCCAGAGAAGCTTATTCAGCCTCAGAAGCCCTATTTGCAGAGGGCCATTAAGGCACTGCTGGGCGGTCATCGCCTTGCTCTCAGAAGCTGGATCTCCTATGAAATGTGCATTTCCTCCCTTGTTTTAAAATAATTTTACTTTTTCATTCTTTGGTGATTTTGTACATGTCTACAATCATTTTGGTCATTCTAACCCCGTTAATTTCTCACATCCCCCTCCTGCTCCTGATGAGTCTTCTCCTTCCCCACTGTCCTGGTTTAATTTTTCTCCTGAAATTATTTGGTCAGAGGGAACTAATTTGATTACACATACTAAATTTCTCCATTCATGAAGCCAATGCGATGTCCAATTTTATTAGCTTTAAACATTTCATTAAATTTGATTTTATACTTTTCTTTTCATCTTTTAGAACGAATCCTTCTTTTTGCCAGGGCTTAAATATTTTTGCTCAAGGCAACTCCTGTTTGTACCTAATGGGATAAATGATCTCACAAAGGAAGGGTGCTGCTTGCTGGCTGACTGTGTGACCTTGAGATCAGCAGGCCCTGAGCCTGTCCAGGGTTTAGTGTGCTACAGTGGGATGAGTAGAGAGAAGTGCAGGCAACATTTCATCCTTCCAAGCTGTCACCTTCTGGGTAGGCCAAATGGGACAGAGCTAAAGGCAGGTGAGTAGACACCTTTGATAATTGGTAGCTGGTGGTCAGATTCTGTACTTGGAAGGCAAGGGGTTAAACAACTAAACTCCAAGCCCAGAACTGGGGCCATCTGGGGCCTGTGTTGTTGAGCAACAGCTGCTTTTGCTGTGCAGGGATTCAAATGGGAGAAGGGTTTTGAGCGGACTCCAGCCATACCCAACTTCCTGTCTGTGACCTTGGCATCTCTATCTGCCTGTTTCCTGGAGTGTGGTCTGAATAACGGTTTGGAATCCTCTCCCTGTCGAGATCTCTTTTATTCCACTCCAGCCTTTGGGATGTACCCTAGGGGTGACCTACCCTTGCTCATAGGTGCATGGTAGACATTGTCATAGAGCTTGACAATGTTGGGCGGTCAGATCTAGAGCTTTTTTCAACCCTCCCCAGAGCTCTTGGGGTTTGCAAGACATGGCTTTTGCTTCTTAATCCCTTTGGGTATCACTGTTTTTCAGTCTTGTGGACCATCCTGCCAATTCTTTGTGCATCTGTTTTTCTAGTATTATGCTTTGGTGGTGGGAGAATAGAGTGGCAGGTAATATTGCATCTACAGTCAGAAAACAGGACAATGGATGGTGGCTGTCATGCTTTCCCTCCTCCCCCCCTTTTGATTTGATACAGGACCCCAGCTCGTGGGATGGTGACACAGTCAGGGAATGCTTCCTTCTTCTGTTAAACTGCTCTGGAAACATCTTTACAGACGTGCCCAGAAGTGTGTCTCTGAAGTGATTTCAAATCCAGTCACATTGACATGGAAGATTCATCAAATACACCAATATTCTTCTTCTTGGCTGTGCAGTCTCTTTTTAAATTGGACGGACTTTATTCATTTCTTTTACTTTCAGATTTCCCCCCATTTATATGTGTGTGTTTGTGGTGCATGGATGTGTGCCCGTTTGCACGTGTGTGTGTGTGTGTGTGTGTGTGTGTGTGTGTGTGTGTGTGTATGCAGATGCATGTGCTTGTGGAGGTCCTAGCTTAATATTGGAAATTATCATTGATAGCTTTATTCTTTCAAGATAGGGTCTCTAATCAAATTTAGGGTAGTCTGGATACCAGTTTGTTCTGGGGATTTCCAGTCTCTGCATTCTAAGACTGGAATCACAGGTGAGCTAAGGCCATACTCACCTGCATTTTACATGGGATCTGGGGATCCAAACTCCAGTCTTTCTGTTTGTGCAACAAACAGGTGAGGTAACTATAAGAACGTACCAAGCTGTTTCCCACAGGATATATCTTTCTACCCCTGGACTGACTTTACCATTGAAAAGTGAGCAGAGCCATTGGAAACGTGCACTTTCTGGGCTAGATCCTTATCCTGAAATAGCAAATCCCTAATGTTTTTGAGGTATAATTTAGATACCATGAGATGAACTCTTTTAAATGTATAAATCTACCTCACTACCAGGTTGAAGTGGAGCATTATCATCTTGATGAACATTTATATTATGGGGCTGGGGAGATATTTAGTGGTTAAAGTCTTTGACTTGAAAGCAAAAGGACCTGAGTTTGGATCTCCAGATCCCACATAAAAATGCCAAGTGGATATTATGGTGGTCTGCAGTTTCATCCCTGGAAGGTAGATCTATGAAACCCCAGAGCAAAGCAATAAGGAAGAAGAACAATCCAGGATGATTCCCAGTGTCACCTTTGGGTTGCCACAGGCACACACACTCAAGTGACCTCTTGTACACATACCCCACACACATCAACATCCATCCAGATGCAAATCATAAAAACACATATGCATGTATGCACATAAAAAAGGAGAAAACATTCATATCACACCAAAGCGTTTGCTTGCACTGTTTGCAATAAACTCTGGAACCATTGGGTTGGGGTGGAAGGAATTCAAGCATTTCACATACATGGAATCATGACGTGGAGTCAGTCATCTGGACAGGCTATTTTTGCAGGACATGTTTTGAAAAATGCATCCATGTTGTTGTATGTATCTGCAGTCCCCCTTTTTATGCTGAGAATTGCTCCATTGTATGTCCATGCCATAATTTGGTTATCTCTTCACTGATAATAGACATTTGACTTGCTTGTAACTTTTGGCTATTATGGATGAAGCTACGGAGCTCTGCATGTTCTGCTCTCTAGTTTTGGAGTTGAATCATATAAGTACATATTTAACTACAAGAACATATCAAGCTGTTTTCCACAGGATTATACCAGTCTGCATCAACAATGTAGGAGTGCTACACTCTTAGACAACCTCACTGGCATTTGATAAAGCCAGTTCATTTAACTGTAGTCCTACTTGCTGTCAGGTCAGACCATGATATTCCACTGGGGTTTATTTGGCATTTCCTGGAAAACTAACTTTATTATCATTCTTTGGTGTAGTTCTTGTCCATTTACATATTCTCTTTTGTGAATACCTTAAAATCTTTTGCTTATTTCATTTTTTTTCTGGTTTTGCTCTTATTGAGTTTTAAGAGTTTTTAATGTACTTTGAATTCAAGTCTCTTGTCAGAAAGATGGGCTACAAAAATGTTTTCTTTGTGGCCATCTTCTCATTTTGCTAATAGTGTCTTTCCAAAAGGAGAATTTTTCATTTCAGTGTAGTCCAGTTTATGGGCCTACTGATATTTTCTTTCATGATTTATTCTTGTGGTGTCTTGTCTTAGCAATCCTATTGTCAAGGTGAAATGGCCAAAAAGTTTATAAAGAATAGATATATTCCCTTCTGGTTCTTCTTTTCTCATCCTCTCTGACTTTCAGAAGCAGATAACAATGAAGTCTTGAGGCACAGAGAAGCCATAAGATAGAGGGAATCTGGGCTACTCACTACTTGTAGAGTTAACACTCAGTCTCCTTTCGTTGTAATGGGAGGCATGAGGCAGAAATGAATACTAATTGTGTTTGAACTGTAAATATTTTGTGGGTCTATTTGTTATGGCAGCTCAGCCTGCTCCAGAACATACTATTTCTTCGGATGTGCAGATTGTGACTTTCTCAGCAATACAGTAGGCAGTGGATTTCTGCCATTGATTGAAATCTACCACTACCATTCAGCATTCCTCTCTGTTCCTCAGCCTGTTTCTGAACAAGCCAGACAAATCAATGGTCTCTAAAGAAGGTTTGTGCACATCTCAAGAGTTATGGAATGGTATAGAAATAGCACTGGGTCGGGTTGGGAGGAACTCTGTTCCCTTCTCCAACCATAGTGCAGATGCTCTCAGCCCACCTGTTATTCCCCTGTGTCACTGTGCCTGTGGTCCATCGGTCCTTCTCTCTGCAAGATCTGCTAACTCTGCCTTACCACACTGCTGTCATGTTTGGATATCATTATGTCTTATCTGGAAACTCCTTGGTTCTGCAACTGTTTAGTGTTATGGTTATGATTTATCTGCATTTGGTCTTAGTCAAAAGGTTGAGAAGGGACATATTATCTTTCACTAATTTTTTGTACATGGAATGAGGTCAGATTTGAGCTTTTCCCCTATGTGGTTATTTTGTTATTCTAGTACCATTTAAAAAAAAACTTTCTTTTTCCTGTTGAGTAGGCTTGGTTAAAACTTAGCTGACTTTCCATTGAGTGCATTTTTTTTCAACTATGTATTCTGTTCTGTTCACCTATTTGCCTATTTCTATACCAAAGGCATATTCACTTGGTTGCTGTTATGAAGTGACTTGCTTTAATCCTCCAACTTTGTTCTCCTTTTCAGTGCTCTTTTGGCTACTTTGAGCTAATTTGAATTCATATATGTGTGTGTGTGTGTGTGTGTGTGTGTGTGTGTGTGTGTGTGTGTATATGTATATATGATTAAGCAATCCAATTTTTCAGTTTCTTCAATCTCTGCTTACCATGCTTGGGGTTTGGAATTGAGTAATAGATTAATATGAAAAGAACTAACACCTTAACTGTATCAAGTTTAGTTCATGAATGTGGTCTGTCTTTCTACTAATTTAAGTTTTTTTTATTTACTGCATATATATATTTATTTATTTGAAAAAGAGAGAGAGAGAATGCCATGACACTCAGGTGGAGATCAGAGGATGACTTTCAGAAGTCATTTTTCTCCTTTCCTTATGGGCTCCTGGGGATTGAACTCCACTTGCTGAGTTTGCAAGCAGGTGCCTTACCCACTGAACCATCACATTGTACCCCATAATATTTTGTAGCTTTCAGTGCAGTGGATTGGCAACTTGTGATTAAATTCATTTCTAGGTAATTAAAACAATTCTATTGTCAGTGGCAATTTTAGAAGCTTTCTTTCACTGTTCTTGTTAATATATAAAACAATAATTGATTTTTGCATGATGATATTAAGCCCCGTAAGACTAATAAATTCCACTGTAATATATTTTTAGAGATTCTGTGAAGTATTCATGTACACAGCCATATCACTGGTGAATAGTAACAACTTTAATTCTCAGTTTCCAATGTTTATGCCTCTTGTTTTTCTTGTCTTGCTTTACTGTCTAATATTTCTTCTATGGCATTTAAGATAATCATCTAAAAAGTTTGCCAATATTTCTTTTCAAGAAGCATTAAATTTTTCACTATTAGATAGGGCGCCATCAACTGTGGGCATTTAACAGATGCCTTCATCCAATTAGGAAGATTCTATATATAGTTTTCTCTTCCTTTTTACTATAACGGGGCTGAATTTTGGCCAGCACTTTATCCATATCATGATATCTTTTCCTGATTCAATCAGTATTATGACTTACATTGATTTTGTTCCTTCATTCTATTAATTTCATCAATTACATTTCTCTTTTTCCATTTTTATGTGTATGAGTGCATGGGAACATGCACGTGTATATGCATGTTTCCATGTGTGGGCATGCTTTGGGTGTACATACATGTGTCTGTACATGTGTGTGAAAGCCTAAAGTTGATATCAGGATTTGTCCTTGATTGATCTTCCACCTTAGTCTTTTTGAGGCAGGGTCTCAAGTCAAATCCAGAGCTTGTTGATGGGGAAACAGCTTGCTTTAAGATTCTTAGCCTTTCAAAGCTGGATTTTACAAGCAGACTGTGTGACTCCTGTCCAGCATTTTACATGGGATCTTGGAATCTAGTCCTTTTTGACTTGCGTGGCAAATTAGCTACCAAGCCATCTCCCCTTTTTATAAATTATATTTTCATTTTATTTATATTTTTTGGGCCCACTGTGTGTGTGTGTGTGTGTGTGTGTGTGTGTGTGTGTACAAGAGGGCACTTGAGAGTGGGTGCCTGTGGAGGCCCAAGGGTGACTTTCAGAATTACTCTTGGTTGTTCTACCTTCTTATTGCTTTGCTCTGGGTTTTCCTAGTCTCTGTTTTTCCAGGACCAAAAGTGCGGCCACCACCATGCCCACTTGGCACTTTTAATTGAGATCTAGGATCTGAACTCAAGTCCTTTTCTTGTGAGGCTAGAGCTTTAACCCCTGAACCAGCTCTCCAGTCTCCACTTGATTTTTTTTCAAGTTTTATATCTCTGTTGTATCCTTGATCACTTGATGAAGATTTGTGGTACCGCTAAATTTGATTTGTTAACATTTTGATTATTTTTATCTTTTAACCTTCATCAGTTTCAGTGTCAGAGCTATTTTGCTTTTATCAAATGAGTTTGAAATATTCTGTCATCCTTTTTTATTATTTATTTATTTTATTTCCACTCATACAAACTTAACAGGTACACCGGTCCCCTCCCTCCCCCCATCCTCTCACCCCCCTGTGTTCCTTCTCTTCCCCCCTCCTTCCCCATCCTCCAGTGCCTCCTCCCCCTCCCATCCCCGGAGCATCCTTTAATGTGCATGCCAAACTCTCCTCTTGCTCCTCCTCTCTGATGAGGTGTAAGGACCCAGTGGCATTTCCCAGAATCCTTTCGTGTGTTCCTCTTAAGCTTAGGAACACTACTGTGGCTGTCAATCCCTCGCCTCCAAGGATCCTAGTGCCTTTAGCAAATGCTAGACTTTGTGGAGTCAATAGTGTTTTGGACATTGCGCAGGGCATGCAAAGTCCAATTATGATTGCTTCGGCCATAACTTGTGTGGAGTATCTTGCATATCATTGCTCCTCTCATCCTTGTGCTCTTACAATCTTACTGCCCCCTCTTCCACAAATTTCCATGAGCCTCAGGATGGGGAGAGATTAGGCTGGCCTAGTTCCAGGTAGTTGATATAGAGTCTCTGATGTTCTGGATTATGTCATCCTTGATTTTTCAGAAATTTGTTTAATGCTAGCATTATTTTTTTCATCAAATGCTTAACAAAATCCATTGCTAAGGTCTTATGGACTGAATACTTTATTTGTGGGCAAGTTTTTGCTATGAATGAAACACAGACAGGTACAGGTGATCTAGATTTATGGTTTCATGTGATATTAGCTTGGGTGTTGTCATCTCCAAGGAGTTTGTATAGTTTACTTGTTAACTAATTGACCTAAAGTTATTCATGACATTTCCAAAGTTATTCATAATATTTCCTATTTTAACAAAATATTTTATTTATTTAATACTGATTGAGTTGAGAGAGAAGTGTGAGTGTGTGTGTGTGTGTGTGTGTGTGTGTGTGTGTGTGTGTACATGTATCAGTGGACACCATGTGTTCCTATGGAAGACCATGGGTGACTTTGGGATCATCCTGGATTGCTTCTACCTCTTTTTTGATCAGCTTTCGGATTTCCCAGGCTCTGCCCACCAGGGTCCGCAGTGCAGGCCACCACCATTTCTGCCTAACATTTTTATGTGGAACCTGGGATTTGAAGTCAGGATGTTTTGCTTGCGAAATAGAGTCTTAACTCCTGAGCCATCTCTCCAGCCCAAGACAAAACTGTTTTTGACTTCTGATTTTCACTGGTTTGTCCAATCTTTAGATTTTTGCTTGTCTCCTTGTCATTGCCCATTCCCTGCTTTCGCTGACATTTATTTGCTTGTTTATTTTTCTACACCTGTTGGTGGAGGTTAGATAGCTGATCATGGCTTTTGCCCTTTATTACTCTGGACATCTAAAGCTATCACTTCCCTCCTGATGCTCACTTTCACTGCAGCTGTCAAATATTGGTTCTTGTTACTTTAATTATCTCTGACTTTGAAATAGTTTCTGATTTCCTTTGTAATTTCTTTATTGATCTATGGGATATTTAAAAGTGTCCTGTTTAATTTTAATACTGGGTGATTTTTCTATCTATCTTATTATTCATTATTCCTTTTCCACTTATTTCTGCATAATAGGAGACCATCACTTGAATGATTTTAATCTTTAAAAATGTTTGGAGATGTGCTTTATTGTCAAACATGTGGTCTGTCTTGGTGAATATTTCTGGTGTGCCTGAAAACAATACAAATTCTATCACTGGACCAAGTGATCCATAAACATCAGCTAGGTCAACTTGGTGGGTAGTATTGTTTAAATCTTCTGCATTCTTATAGCTATGATGAGCTCATGGCATGTTAGGAGCTTCTGTTCTGTTTGGAGTCATTGATAAGGAATATTTATCTCCAGAGAACTAGAGTTTGCTATAATATCCAATCAAAGAACACACACGCTGAAATCAGTTCTACTGAAACCAGCAAATACACAGAAAGAGAAGAGCTAAGATTGACACGTAATTTATCGAGTCCTTTTGAGTAGGTCCACATCTGGGGAGCTCAAGGACAGAAGAGCAGCTTTCACTAAAAGGCTGTATCAACCTGAGCCTGAACTTGCCTAGTGTCAATAGGTTTTTATAACTGCCTGTGCTCAGAGACACAGGATCTACTCTGACTTTGATGAGAGACCTGATTGCCTACTGAGCATGCTCAGCGGGCAGTGCACTTGGGACTGAGCATGCTTAGAGGATAGCTCACTTGGGGATTGAGAATTCTGGGTGGATCGTTTACCTGTGCACCGAGGATACCCAGCGTGTAGCTCAGGTGAAACTTGAGCATGCATGGTGAGGAGCTCACCTAGGGGCTGAACTAACTCACTCTGCACCTAATCTAGGGGTTAAGCGTGCTCAGTGGGTAGATGAACCGGGTGTGCTCCTAACTGCTCAGTTCTGATTCTTGATGCCTCTGTCCTGTGGCAACCAGGCGTTAATTACGAAATGACAGAGGACTGAGTCATTGGACCCAAACCCTACATGACACAGATGGGGACCTCTGAAGCCAAGGAAATAGTCAAGGTCACATGGTGAGTCAGCATCAAACTGGGAACAAATTCTGTTGCTTCTCCACAGTGTGGCTTGCTGCTGCAGTTCACTCAGACACTCCAGTCGCTGGTTTTCCACAGTGATTAGTACAGAGGGTGGAGATAGAGAGAGTCTTCCGGTGGCTTCTCCTTTTAGTACGCTTCTCGGGATGCTTGTTAGGAGAATAGGCTAGAGGAGGAAGTCGCTGTGGTCCATCTTGCTGTTTCTGGGCCACCCTAGGTCCTCCATGGCTAGTTTTCTCCAGGGGATGATTCACTGGAGATTGAGGTCAGAGTTTAGAACAGTTTGTGGCTTAGTTGCTCTGAGCAATTGGGAAGGTAAAGAAGAAAGAAAAAGAAAGCCCATTCAAGGAGATTGGTAATTTTTTGTGTATAGATATCGTGGCACTTGTTGCAAACTGTTGTGTATTGGCAGAAGAGCATGCAGATGCATGTGCTTCAGTTAGAGCAATTTATTCAGTCTATCTCTCAATCTGTTGGAAAGTGGTGTTGCCACAAGGACCTGATGGTTTATTTTTTCTCTTTAAGCACAATGTAAATTATCTGGCCCATTAATATCTGGGTGCTCTAATCCATTATTAGACAAGAAAAGTAAAAATCCTGCGCCTAAGATGAATGTTTGCTTTTAAGGTGATGAATAACGGGAAGCCCCGGGCACATCCATCATTGCCTCCAGCCTTGGTGGAGAAAGAAGGACAGAAGCCCACTAGAAACTCCCGGGGATGCAGCTCAGTATTCACCCATTCTGGCATCTCCCCTCTTCCACAGTCTTGACCAGCTCCTTAGAGCCCCAGTCACAGAAGACAGAGAATTCTAGCTCTCAGTGATCAGGCCAATGCTGCCTTCTCCCTGGGGCATTTCATCAACCACGCGCTTAACCCTGAACCATGGGAGAGGTAGAAGGAGAGGAAGGCTTCATTGCTGTTGGGTAATTTTCTTGCACTATGTGGGGGTGAGATGAGGGCAGCTCCTGGATAGAAATGGGTGTCCAGTGCAAGGCAGAAAGGAGTCAGATGGATGGGGCAGGTGCTAAGACTCTCGGAATTAAAGATATGATAGGCCAATGTGTGGAGTGCCTGCAGGTGGAGACGGGATGCAACTGGGCCTCAGAGAATCTGAGGAATGAGGAATCTGTGGATGGCCCCATTCACAGACACTGAATCCTGGGCGCACTGAGCTAAGTATTGTGCTGGGAAGCTTTTTGGATACTGTTGCTATTCATTGCTGTGTCACAGTCCTTCCAGGAGCTCTTTGTGAGATGAAAGGGTCTCAGTGAAGTCTCTACCTGATGTCACAAAAAATGAACAGCAGAGTCAGGACAAACACTTCCATACTGGAAGCAGAGTAGGTGTGTGTGTGTGTGTGTGTGTGTGTGTGTATGGGGGAATCAAGACATTCATTATTCTCATGTACATAACTGCACACAACTGGGGGTGTGGTAGGTGTTACCTGGACAAAGACCAGCCTGCTTGGAAAAGAATCCTGTCAAGATGGGAAAGGAAGGCCTAGGCACAGCCTCAAGTGCTGGGTCCTAGCCAGAACCATGCATTAGCAGGAGACAATGTTTCCCTTGGGTGTTGACACTTTCTCCTTCCACTGTCCAGAAGGATGTTGTTGCAGTCCTCCTGCATGGTTGCTGATAAATGACCATCACAGCTTAAGGGAACAAGGAGTTTACTTTCTTACGACAGTCCAGTTACAGTTCTCAGTCTAGCTTGACAGGAGAGCATGCACAAACACCAGGGCTGAGGGAATTGGCCACGCCATCACTGCATAACGGTTGAGAGAGGGACAATCCTTACTTGCCAGACCAGCATGTCTGGCCAAGTGTAGCAGAAGGATGCCAACTCTCTCAACCAGCTCTCTGTGATTTATCCAGGATCTAATCCCACCCACCATGGGCTGGGTCTTCCCCAGCAGCTAGACAATGTCCTTCAGGTTTGCTCTGGGCTTAACTCAACCTCAACTCTCTACAACTGTGCCCAGAGCTCGAACCCTCAAGAGTCAAGTTGACACCTGTGCTTAACTATGACAGGTGTGATCTAGGCTCTTGCCTCCAGTCGTCCATCCTGGGCTCGGGCTGCACCATCACAGTTAGTGACCACAGCAGCCCCTAGGTTCATCGTCTCTAGTGACATCTGCCCATTGTAACCACCATGATGATCTTTGCAAAGGACAGGATCTGGCCCAGGGAGCACCCAGTGTGACAGTAGCTCTACTTTCCTTAGGAGCTTTAATGAGGTGTTCCTATCCCAAACACTTCTGCCTCTGAACTTTCTTCTTTCTGTTTTCTCAGGTGGAGACCAGTGATATCGCCCTCTCCCATCTCCTGACTTCTTCTGTGGGCACGTGTATAAGAGGACACTTTTTGAGAGTGTGTGCCTGTGGAGGTGCAAGAATGTCATTCTGGATTGTTCTACCTCCTTATTATTTTGCTCTAGAGTTTCCCAGGCTCTGCTTTCCAGGGCTGGAATTTCAGGGCACTGTGACTTCCCCGCTGGCATTTTACACATGATCTGGGGATCTAAACTCAAGACCCTTTGCTTTCGAGGTCAGGGAATTAACCCCTGAGTCATCTCTCCATTCTCTTGACTCCCTGTTTCTCCCACTTTAATCAGGCTGAATTGTTTCCTAAGGTCAGAGTTGTTTTCTGTGGGGTCCCTGTATGGTGAGGTGCTGCTTCAACTGCTATCAAGGCTGGTCCCTGGTTGTTGCTCCAGAGACCTCCCAAGAGTCACAGTCCCAGCCAGAGAAGAGGGTCTTGGGACCCCATGCCACAGCCCAGCCTCAGGAGTTCCCCCTGCCAGGCAGGCATCGTTTACTATGGCCATACTGTGGGTTGCATGTTTGTAATAATTTCCCAGAGAGTTCATTTCACGCTCTGCTAAGAACTCAATGAGCCAGGGCAGATGCTCTGAGGAACCCTGTCTCTGGCTGGGCAGGAATGTTCACTGAGTCTGAAAAAGCACTGGAACATTCAGGGGTAATGTTTGCTGCTCTCTATGGCATCGTCTCATGCAAGACCCCTGACTGGACCTTGGTTCCCAAGACAGCTCAGAGCACAGGGATCCTTTATGTGGCCTTTGAGCTGGTAGAAGGTCTAATGAGACTTTGGAGGCTTATAGGATAGCTTCATGGGAAGAAAGCATAGCTGGAAGATCAGCAGCAAGGAACTAGCCAGAGACTGATTTTATCCCAGCTTTTATTCTCTCTTTTCCTGGTTCTGAGGATGGAACCCAAGCTTTGGGGAGCTGAGCTCCGCCACATCCTCAGCCCAATGTGTGTGCGTGAGTGTGTGTGTGCGTGCGTGCGTGTGTGTGTGTGGTGTGTGTGTGTAGAAGATGGCATTTGAGTGTGTGTGCCTGTGGAGGCCCCAAGGGTGACTTTAAAAATTATCCTAGGTTGTTCTACCTTCTTATTGCTTTGCTCTAGAGTTTCCCAGGCTCTGGCTTCTAAGGTGGGAAGCACAGGCTCTCACCATGTCCACCAGGTGTTTTTAAGGTGGGATCTGGGATGCAAACTCAGGTCCTTTCACTTGGGAAGCAAAGCCATTTTCCCAACCTGGTATTGTTTCTATAGATAACTTTTCTTTACTTAATGATTATCATAACTTTTGTATTCCTCTAAGTATTCTTTGGAGACCTCTTTGTATCAGCTCATAGATTCTATGAGCAATGTTAGGTGTTCTCTTGCATTATATGTTTGGTTACTTTTCAATTTTTCCAAAAACTTTTATTTATTTAATTAATTTATTATGTGTGTGTGTGTGTGTGTGTGTGTGTGTGTGTGTGTGTGTGTGTGTGTATGTGTGTGTGTGTGTGTGTCCCTGTGGAGGACTAAGGGTACTTTCAGAAATAATTCTGAATTGCTTCTACCTCCTTTTTACTTCACTTGAGATTTCCCAGGCTCTGCCCACCAGGGCCAGAAGTCCAGGCCAATGCCATTTCTTCCAGAAGTTTTTTTACTTGGGACCTGGGATCTGAACTCTGGACCTCCTGCTTGGGAAGCACAGTCTTTTTTTTTTTATTATTTTGCTCATACAAACTTAACAGGTACACCAGTCCCCTCCCTTCTTCTACCTCCTCCCAAACCCCCTGTTCCCCCCTTCCTCCCCCCAGTGCCTCCCCCCCAATCCCCCGAGCATCCTTTAATGTGCATGCCAAACTCTCCTCTCGGTCCTCCTCTCCGATGAGGTGCAAGGACCCAGGGGCATTTCCCAGAACCCTTTCCTGTATTCCCCTTAAGCTTAGGAACACTACTGTGACTGTCAGTCCCTAGCCTCCAAGGATCCTAGTACCTTTAGTCCATGCTAGACTTTGTGGGGTCAATAATGTGTTGGACATAGTGCAGGTCATGCAAAGTCCTATTATGATTTCTTCGGCCCTAACTTGTGTGGAGTATCTTGCATATCATTGCTCCTCCCATCCTTGTGCTCTTACACTCTTACCACCCCCTCCTCAGGCAAATTTCCCTGAGCTTCAGGATGGGGAGAGATTAGGATGGCTTGGTTCCAGTTGGTTGATATAGAGTCTCTGATGTTCTGAATTATGGTTTGTTGATTTTTTTTTTTTTTTTTGGTTTTGCTGCTCCTGCAATGCCCTTGGCTCCATCCTGATGGATATTGGATGTCCCCCCCTGGCCAGAGATAAAAACCTGTTAAATTAGAGTCTTGTTATAAGAGTATATTCAAAGGTAGATGGAATAAAAGTAGGAGACTGCAGTGAGAGAGGGGTCAATCACCCATTTGCAAAATGGTTACTTTCTATTTGGCAGCCTATATACCCCCCCTTCTGGTGAGATCATACCCCATCAGTTGCAAGTGATCAGGAAGGAAAGTCTGTGAACTTAACCAGATGTCTCATTACTTACTTGCAGTCCTTGATGATGGCCTATTTTCTCTGCTGTAACATGGTCCCCTCTCTCCTTGTGTCTGGTGGGGCCCTCCTTCCCCATCCCTCCTGTTTATAATCTTTACAATTACTGTAAGTATTACAGAGATTTGTCTTTGAGTGTCTCTAAGTGGGTTTGGTACTAGGATCCACCATTAGGGAGTACATACGGCGCTTAATTTTCCATGTCTGGGATACTTCACTCAATATAATTGTTTCTAATTTGATCCATTTCCTGGCAAATTGCATTAATTCATCATTTTTGATGGCTGAGTAGTATTCCATTGTATAAATGTACCACATTTCCTTATCCACTCGTCAACTGTTGGGCATTTGGGCTGATTTCATGACTTTGCTATTGTAAACAGTGCTGTTATGAACATGGTTGTGCTTGTGCTATTGAGGTGAACCTCTGCTGTATGGGGGGTTATGGTATAGGAGGGTCATATGGCATGTCAGTCTTTAATTTCTTTAAGAATTGCTGGATGGCTTGCCAGAGTGGCTGTAGGAGCCTGCATTCCCACCAGCAATGTAGGAAAGTTCCCCTCTCTCCACATCCTCTCCAGTATTTGGTGTTGTTTGTATTGTGACTTTTTGCGATCCTGACAGGGGTGAGATGATATCTCAGAGAAGTTTTGATTTGCATTTCCCTGATGGCTAAGGAGGTGGAGCATTTTTTAAGATATTTGTTAGACATTTTAATTTCGTCCCTAGTAAAGTTTCTTTTAAGTTCCAAGGCCCATTTTTTAATTGAGCCATTTGTTTCCTTGGTGTTTAGTTTTCTAAGTTCTTTGTGCACTCTGGATAATAGAGCTCTATCAGATATGTGGTTGGTGAAGATTTTCTCCCATTCTGTGGGTTGCCTTTGTGCTTGAGTTACAATCTCTTTATCTAAACAGAAGCTCTTTAATTTCACAAGATCCCATCTGTTGAGTGTTGGTTCTGCTATTGGATGTCTGTTTAGGAACCGTTGGCCTAGCCCAATCAGCTCGAGGGAGTTCCCTACCCTTTAAACTATGGTATTTATAGTCTCTGGCTTATATATTGATCCATTTGGAATTAATTCTTGTACATGTTGACAAGTATGGGTCCAGTTTTAATCTTCTGCATGTGGATATCCAGTTTTGCCAGCACCATTTGTTGAACATACTGTTCTTTTTCCATTGGATTTTTTGGGCCCCTTTGTCAAAGATCAAATGGCTGTAGTTGTGTGAGCTTATCCATTGATCTGTGTGTCTATTTTGGAGCCAATACCAGGCTGTTTTTATAACTATGGATTTGTAGTATAGACTAAGGTTTGGTATAGTGATACCTCCAGCAGTGTTTTTGTTACTCAGGATTGTTTTTGCTATCCTGGGTCTTTTGTGCCTCCATATGAATTTTGAGGTTGTTTGGTCAACTTCTTTAAAGAATTGCTTTGGGATTTTAATTGATATAGCATTGAATTTGTATATTGCCTTTGGTAGGATGGTCATTTTTACGTTGATTCTGCCAATCCAGGAACATGGGAGGTCTTTCCATCTTCTGGTGTCTTCTGCAATTTCTTTCTTTAGGGTTTTAAAGTTTTCATTATAAAGGTCTCTTACTTCCTTGATTAGGTTTATACCAAGGTATTTCATTTTTTTAGGGGCTATAGTGAGTGGGATGGTTTCTCTCAAGGCTTTTTCACTTCTTTCATTCTGGGCATATAGGAAGGCCACTGATTTTTGTACATTTATTTTGTATCCTGCCACCCTGCTGAACTTGTGTATTAGTTCCAGAAGCTTCCTGGTGGAGTTTTTGGGATCACTCAGGTATAAGATCATGTCATCTGCAAATAGAGATAACTTGACTTCTTCCTTGCCGATTTGAATCCCTTTTATGTCCCTTTCTTCTCTTATAGCTTCAGCTAAGACTTCAAGTACAATATTGAATAGAAGTGGTGAGAGTGGACAGCCTTGTCTAGTTCCTGATCAAAGCGGGAATGCTTCCAGTTTTTCCCCATTGAGTATAATCCTTGCTGTAGGCTTGTTGTATACAGCTTTTATTATATTGATAAAGGTTCCTTCCATTCCAACCTTCTCTAGGGTTTTGATCATAAAGGGCTGTTGGATCTTGTCAAAAACTTTTTCTGCATCTATTGAGAGTATCATGCGGTCTTGGACTTTGGACTGGTTTATATGGTGAATTATATTCATTGATTTGTGTATGTTGAACCAACCTTGTGTGCCTTGGTAAAGCCTGCTTGATCCCCATGGATGATCTTTCTGATATGTTTTTGAATCCAATTTACTAAGACTTTGTTGAGAATCTTTGCACCTGTGTTCATCAGAGAGAGTGGCCTTTAGTTTTCTTTTTTAAGTGTATCTTTATTAGGTTTTGGGATTAAGATGACATTAGCTTCATAGAAGGAATTTGGTAGTGTTCCTTTCTTTGCTATTTGATGGAACAATTTAAGGAGTATTGGTGTTATTAGCTCCTTAAATGTCTGGTGGAACTTTGTGCTGAATCCATCTGGTCCAGGACATTTTTTGGTGGGAAGATTTGAGATTACTTCTTCAATTTCCTCATATATTGTAGGACTATTAAAATAATTCACAACTTCCTGATTCAATTTAGGTAAGTTGTGTTTACTTAGGAATTCATCCATCTCTTTTGTGTTGTCAAATTTCACAGAGTATAAGTTTTTGAAATATGATGTTATAATTCTGTGGATTTCTTGGGTATCAGTAGTGCTAACTCCAATTTCATTTCTAATTTTGTTAATTTGGGTTTTCTCTTTCTTGCTTTTGGTTAATTTAGCTAGGGGTGTATCAATCTTATTGATTTTTTTTCAAAAAAACAGATTTTTGACTGGTTGATTTTTTTGTATCATTTTCCTAATCTCAATTTCGGATATTTCTCCCCTTATTTTGCTAATCTTCTCTCTTCTGCTGCTTTTGGGATCGGATTGCTCTAGTGTCTCTAAAGCTTTAAGCTGCATTGTTAAGTTATTTATTTCTGATGTTTTTGATGCAGGCATTAAGAGCTATGAACTTACCTGTTAGGACAGCTTTCATTTGTCCCAGAGATTTTGGTAAGTTGTGTTTTCATTATCGTTCACTTTCAGGAAATCTTGAATTTCCTTTTTAATTTCTTCCTGAATCCAGTTCTTCTTCAGCATCATAGTGTTAAGTTTCCAGGAGTTAGTGTATTTTCTGTTGCTTGTTGTGTTGTGGATGTCAAGCTTTAGGCCATGGTGGTCTGATAAGGTACAGGCTAGAATTTCAACTTTCCTGTATATGTGGAGATTTGTTTTGTGGTCCAATAGGTGATCTGTTTTGGAGAAAGTTCCATGTGCTGCTGAGAAAAATGTGTATTCTTTGGTGTGAAGATGAAAAGAACTGTAAGGTCCATTTCAGTAAGGGTTTGATTAAGCTCCAAAGTATCTCTGTTAATTTTTTTACCTGTTGATCTATCCCATGTTGAGAGGGCGGTGTTGACATCCCCAAGAATTATCGTTTTGGGATTGATTTCTTACTTTAGATGTTTTAGGGTTTGCTTAATGAATGTGGGGGGGGGCGTATTGGGTGCATATATGTTCAGTATTGTGAAGTTTTCCTGGTGAATTGTACCTGTGACTAAAATGTAGTATCCATCTGTGTCTCCTATGATTTTTTTTGGTTTGAAGTCCACTTTGTCCGATAGCATAATGGTACCCCTGCCTGTTTTCCTGGTTCCATTAGGTTGCAGAATTTTTGACCAGCCTTTTATTTTTAGGATGTGCCTATTTTTTGTGGTGAGATGGGTTTCCTGCAGGCAGCAGATTGATGGGTTGTGATTTTTAATCCAAGTTTGTAATCTGTGTCTCTTGATAGGTGAGTTAATTCCATGAATATTTAATGTTATAATGGAGAAACTATTTTTAATTCCGGACATTTATTATGTTTAGTGGCTTTTGTAAGTGTATTTTTGCTTTATGTTTTGGTGGTATTATACTTCCCTTCTGTTCTCCTGGATATACTTGTTTTTTTCTTCAAGCTTGAGTATCATTTCTAGCATTTTTTGAAGGCCTGGTTTGGTGGACATGTATCTCTTCAAGTTGTTTTTGTGCTGGAAAATTTTTCTTTCTCCCTCGATCATGACAGATTGTTTTGTGGGGTATATCAGCCTGGGTTGACATTTTTGCTCTTTCAATACTTGAAGTATGTCTATCCAAGCTCTTCTTGCTTTTACTGTTTCCATTGAGAAGTCATTTGTTATTTTAATAGGTTTACCTTTAAAAGTGACTTTTTTTTTCCCTTGAAGCTCTTAGCACCATTTCTTTGTCTTGAATGTGGAGTATTTTAACTATTATTTGCTGTGGCAAGTTTCTATTTTGGTCATATCTGTTTGGATTGCAGAATGCCTCTTTATATAGATGGGCCTCTCCTTTTTTAGATGAGGAAAGTTTTCCTTGATGATAGTTTGAAAAATTTCCTCAGGTGTGGTATTTTGAGATTCTTACTTTGGTATTCCATGAACACGCATGTTCAGCTTCTTCAGGGTCTCCCATAACTCTTGAATATTTCTCTTAAGTATCTTTTTGGCTTTAACAACCTCTTCCATGGAGCTGGTTAATACTCCCACTTTGTCTTCAAGGTCTGAAGTTCTATTTTCTGCTTCATTAGTTCTGCTTATAAGACTCTCTGTTGAGTTCTGGGTTGAAGATAACTTGTCTTTTAGTTCAGTTTTAAACTCTGCTTGAGTCTGTTTTAACTGTTCTTTGCCTGTTTTTGTTTCTTGAACTGTTTTTCTCAACTCCTCCAAGTGTCTGTTGTGTTCCTCTTCAAAGTGATTGATGTGATTATTTAATTCCTCCCAGATTTCCTCTTTCATAATACTGATCATGGTATGATCATGTTTTGAAAGTCATTATCCTGGCTATTTTCCATGGGTTTGTTCTGGTTGGAGTCTATCATTATGGGATTAATTCCTTCAGTGGGAGATTTGTTTTCTTGGGTGTTGTTTCTCATGGATTTGCACTTTGACTTGGATGTTTTAACTCTTAAGACCTTCTTTCAATTTCTATGCATTTTTCACTGAACTGAATTATTTGGCCTGGAGCAACTCCTGCTCCAGCTGGCTGGTGGGAGGAGCTGGGACCGGTGGGCTGCCAGGGGTTTGGGGGGGAGCTTACCTAGGTCCCCGTGAGTCCTGGGTGGACTGTGCACATCCTGGGCAGGTGGGGAAAGGGAGGAGGTGGCGGTGGCCGGGCACTAGTAACCTGGGGAGCTGGGCCGTTGTCCAGGGGGTCCTCCCCGGCCTGGGTGGTGGGAGGAGCTGGACCAGTGGGCTGCCTGGGGTTTGGGGGTTGAGGGGTAGCTTATCTAGGTTGCCGTGAGTCCCGGCTGGACTGCGCGTGTCCCGGGGCAGGTGGGGAAAGGGAGTTGTGCATTTATCATGACAACTAAAGAGTGACTGAGAAAGCACTGCTGAAGCTTTATCTACTTACAACTTTTTCTCTATAGAAATTCTTTCTAATGTGTGTGTTGTGTGTTTGTGCATTTTCATGAGGGTGAGTGTACATGTGTGTACAAGAGGAGACTTGAGTGTGTATGCCTGTGGAAGCCTAAGGGTGATATTCATGAATCATCTTAGATTTTTGCTCTGCCTTCTTATTACTTTGCTCTGGGATTTCCCAGACTCCACCGTCCAGGGCTGGATTTACAGACTGCTGCCTTATCCACTTAGCATTTTTATGTGGCATCTAACGATCCAAACTCAGGTCCTTTTGCTTGTAAGGCATCCATCTCCCCAGCCCTCTACAGAGAGATTTTGATGTGACCCTAGATTCATAGGTATGCAGAGGAAAGTCTGCAAATCAAACATTTACTAGAGCAATGACTCATAAAGAAATTTATTTAAAAATACTTCTTTGCTATGCATATAATCTTGCCACTTATTGTAGATGAAAGCAAATTTGCATGCTAACGAGATGGATGCACTTGTCTTCTCAGATAATCCAATCCAAAGATGTACTGATCTGATAGTGACATGTAGGGACAGTAGGGAAAGATTACAATCTTTGTTTTCTGTCATCAAATATTATGTTTGTATAAGAGCAGAAGATGTGGTATGTGCAGTCAAAACACTGCAGTTCACAACATTTGCTGGTCTTGACTCTGAGCTGAAGTATTTGAGGCAACATTCACTGGATCGTGTGTGTGTGTGTGTGTGTGTGTGTGTGTGTGTGTGTGTGTGGTGTCGTATTGTGTGTTTGGAAATAAGGCTGCTCTGAAATTGCAGAGGCAACATGGGTGAGTGCTGGAGTAAACCCTTTGGGTTCATTATGCAATGGATGCTGAATTAATTTTTGATCATTTCATCTTCATCTTTTGCTGTTATTGATTTTCCATTCTTTTAATTTTCTTATGTATATGTATGATGTGTGTGTATTATTGACCTTTCATTCTTTTTAACTTTCTTGTGTATATGTATGTATGTGTGTGGGCATGCATGTGCTTATGGGTATGTGTGCGCATGTGTGCAGAGACCCAAATTTGACATGAATCATCCTCCATTGTTCTTCCACCTCATTCTTTTTTTTTAACTAATTATTTTATAGCCACAGTAAACTAGTACTAAGGATGCTGTGTACAAAACAATAAAAGCTCAAAACAAAGTGTTCCCTTAGCAAGGCTGGATATTTCAGTCTCTGGTATTTGGAATTTACGCTGCAGTGTTTGTTTTTGGATGGATCACTGGGTGTTTGGCACAATCCATGCTTTTAACCAGTGAACAAAAGAATAGCCACTGACCCAGGTAGAAGTGACGAAGTATTTGGTTTCATGTGTCACATAACTATTGAAGTTCTGCCCCACAGTGCATTGCCAGGTGGGGTTGTACTTCTTGTCACACTCCTTCTTGATATGGGCTGCAATATCCTTCTCTATATTGTATTTCTCCAAAGCCTGAGTTGCACACTCCACAGAGTCCTGTTGCATACTCCCACATGTCTGCATTTTTGATCCCTGCACATGGTTACTGTGGAGCAAGGGCTGGCAGACTGCTATGGACTCCTGGGGAAGCTATTGGTGCTGCTTGGGGCAGGAAGTAGATGCTGTCTCTTCAGCCTTATTCTTTTAAGACACACTCTATAATTATATCTGGACCTTGCCAGTAGGGTTAATCTGGTTAATCAGCCTGCTCAAGAGTTCCTTAGTCTTTGCCTTCTGAGGGTGGAATTACAAGTAGGCTCCCATGCCAACCTGTCCCTCTATGTAGATTCTGCTTTGTCTATTGAACCTCTTCCCAGCCACATTTTTAATGACTTTCCACATTCAGCTATGTGGCCTCACATAGGGTCCTGACTCAGTGTCAGAGGCTTTGGCCTAGAACACAACCTTCTGGAAACACTACATGTCATTCATGGACCTCTGGCTGACTTGATGACTTCCCTTTCCTGTCTATCGCACGTGACCTGGTGCTCATTATAAAAGCAGATGGTACAGACAGGCAGAGAGACAGCATAGTGTGCATCACTGCTGCCTAAAGAGGTTGCTTCCAGTCAGTAGAGTGCTTGCTTTGAAAGCATCAGGACCTGAGTTTGAGCCAGACATGGTGGGCATGGTTGTAGTCCCAGCACTGGGGAGGAAGAGACAGCAGGATCTGCGGGGCTCACTGGGGTGTGATACTTTGTCTGGGGAGATACTATACAAACATTTATCTTTCTCAGGTAGGAAATTTGGTGGCAGACCAAAGTAATAGGTCCAACTCGAAAACCAGTAAGTTTGGTGGGGACACTTATGAGAGTAGTCGTGAGAGTTATTTATTCAGGGGATGATGCCAAAGCAGCCACAATGGAGTCTCATCCCAGCATGACTAATGGCTTCCCCATGGCTGCAAAGACGGAGTACTTCAATTAACCTTCCTCAGCCTGTCTACCCTAGACCCCCACTTCTAGACCTCAAGGCACCGAGTGTATGTGTGAGGGCTTGTGCATTGTAGCTCCTCCTGAGAGGGGACCTACTCAAGGCTGGGAGATACTCCAGGTGAGGTCAGAATCCCAGTTGAGGGCCAGTGACGCTCCTGCCCCCTTTGTTTCTCAAGGAACGTCAACAGCTAACAGGTGAGATCTTGGTGGTCTCTTACAAGTAGTTTCAGATATGGTCAGACAAAGGCTTAAAGCAGCTGCTTTGCTTGGGGGAAGATACCATACAGCAGCTGGACAACAGGTGTAGCTTGATTGGAGAGCTCTGGTCTATGAGATTCCCTGTCTCAAAGGAGGTGGGTGGTATTCCTAAGGATGAAACCCAGAGTTGTCCCCTGACCCCCCAAAAGCATGTGTATACAAGTACATTGTACCCACACATAGGAGTGCATATGCACATACACAATACACACAGAAATAAAAAATTTCACCAATTCAATAGATTTATGTTAAACTGAATATTTCAAAATAGCTAGAAAGGGTTTTGAATATTTTTCACTACAAACAAATGAGAAATTCACTCAATATGTGCATTTATGGAAGCTTATCATGCCCCACTACTATGTGCCAATTAGAAATAATTTTAAAAATCGAAAACAGACAGAAGATCACCACTAAGCATGGGGTATCTCATTTTATAATGTACATTTTTATGACCTGGGGTATTTGCTATTTCTTATATCTGCTGTCAGGCATTCTCTATATCTGTGGATTGTTGGCCTGTTGGACGCTTATTTTTCTATTAGAGTGTCAGTGTTTTCCGTATCGATCTTGTTACATACGGCGGTTATCAATTCACTCGCTGTCGTAATTATGTCCGATGTTTTTCTCAGCTTGTCATTTGCCTCTCAGCTTTGTTTATGGTTCCTCCGAGGAGCAGGAGTTGGAAATGTCTTCAAACTGACAACTCCTTACCTTCACTCTTTCAGCTTTTGTTTCATGCGTACCTAGTCGGTACCTGTTGAGTGTGTGCACATAGTCTCTTCCAGATGTCCTAAATATGTCTTATTTTACACCTTTTAAAAAATTAGGCTCGAATGTATTCTGATATTTAATGTGATATAAATAATCTAATAATTCCCCATATTCCATATCTCCCCAGTATTTAAAAATAGTATCCATTCTTCCTGTGATGCTTAGTACTTATTGTCAACCTGACTTGTAGGAAGGAGGCAGGACTCTAGGCCCACCTGAGAGGGATTCTCTGGATTAAGGCCGGCCTTTGGGCATGCCCATGAGGGATTGTCTTGTCTGCAGCAGCTCCTGTGGGGAGGACTTTTCCTTAAGCAGGGGCTGGGTGACTATGAAGACGGGAGAAAGAGAGAACAGGCAAGCACATAAGCATGTAAGCTCTATGCTTTTACTGTGGATGTGGTGTGACTAGCAGTTTTGAGCAACTGTGACTTCCTTGGATGACAGACTGTGACCTGGAATTAGGAGCTGAGTAAACCTTTTCCCTCCCTAAGCTGCTTCAGTCAGGTATTTTGGCACAATAACATATGATGAAACTAAAACACATATAAGCTTCTGAGAAGTCTGATATCATTACTTTCTTCTCTGAACTAGCCCGTTTAGAGGTGATGGATCTTATTTCATTGATTGGCATGTCAGTATTTTCCCTAGTTCCATCCCATTTTAATTACATTAGCTTTCCATGCCAATATCTCAGCGAACAATCTCTCCTTAATCTTTTTTTATCCAAAGTTTTGTTCATGAAAAGTTTTTTTTAAAGTTTAAAAAATATTTATTTATTTGAGAGAGAGAAGAACAGAGAGAGGGATTGAGAGACTCTGTCAGGCCTCTGAGCATGCATACAGGCATGTATACCCACACGCATACATGTGCATACACCACTCATGCATGCAGCATTCACACATAACACACACAACGATACACACATGTGCACACAAAAGTACAACCATTGTTCATGAAAAGTTTTATAAGTTTTTTTCTTTTAATCAGCATAAGTCCATCCACTGGGTTAAAAGAATAAAGAATTGTATTAAGCCAACTTGGGGTGTGTGGGTAGTCAACAAATGTTGGGCAAGTGGTAAATCACTGAGGCTTTGTAAACCACACCTAATCTGTATCTCTGCCTCTTCTTCTTTTCCTTCCAATTTTTACAAATACAAAATATATAAAGGTTCTTTGTGAACAAAAAAAGGAGGAGAAAGAGTCATCAGGCTAGATTTTGGGCAAACTTTAGCTTTCTGGACCCCATGCCAAACTAGTTGTGTTTGTTTCTCAGGGCTGTTGTAGACAAGTCTCACAAAAGGGTCAGCTAAAGCAACAAAGATGTCCTGCCATTCTGGAGGTGAAATGTCTGAAAACAAGATGTTTGCAGGATCATGTTCATGGTGAAAACAATGAGGGTCTTTCCAGCTTCTGGTGGGTTGCCAGCCATCTGTGGAGTCCTTAGGTTTATAGCTGAGCTATTCCAGTTCCTGCCTCTGTCTTTCCTATCCTTCTTGTGCCTGTCTTCTCACAGCCTTTACTTGGCCATCTTGGAAAGACGCCAGCTGTATTGAATGAGGGGCCCACCTTGTTCTAGTGTGACTTCATCCAAACCTATTGCATCTGTGACTCCTACTTCCAAATAAAATGACATTTTGAGGTGCTAGAAATTAGAAATGTTATCTATCTATCTATCTATCTATCTATCATCTATCTACCTATCATCTATCTATCTATCTATCTATCTATCTATCTATCTATCTATCTATCATCTATCTATCTATAGTAGAACACTGTTCACTGACAGTGAGCAGCTGTCTTCTTTGTATAGTCAGATGTAACCACTTGCTGGAGACCACCAGGATGAGCTGTGTACTGGAAAAGCCAATGTGCTGATGCTCCACCAGGAGTCGCTGATGCAGCTGGGTCAGGTTCCCACAGATTACAGCAGCTGTTTTGTCAGTTCTCACAAGAACCTGCTAACTCCTGTGGACACTTCTTTCATCCCAGCCAAGCACACTGAGTGCCAACTTGTATCTCCACTGCTCCCCTCCAAGTTTCCATGTCCCCCACAAAGTAGGCACCAACCCTGCTTCCTTTGGCACCCATAGGCAGTGCCATGGGGCAGGGCCCAGTGGAATTCTGGCTGCTCTTTGGAGCTGCCGTATCAATATGCTCCCCCAGATGCTTGAGTCTTTTTGCAATTCTTCCATCTGTTTCTGGGAAATGTGAAAGAATTTAATGATCTTTTCTGGGGTTATTAAACCAGCAGCTGTTGTCATTAATAGAGGACATTCTTTACCGTGGTGAACAAACGCTAGTCATAACTCCAGCTTGTCATACGTGCTCTTGGTAATGACTAGAACATTTGTCTCAAGACTGGGGTTATGAAGATGGGGGGCATGCGTAGAGTTCTTCTGTCACTGGAGAACATGAGTTATCTTTGAAGTGTGGACACCCTCGCTGCTTTTTCTGTACTTCAGTCAGCTTTCAAGGCAAAATGTATAATTGGCCAAAAAAATAAAAAATAAAAAAATAAAAAAATAAAAATTCAATCCATCAGCCATTGGCTTTCTTGGAAAATACCAAAGCTTGAGTGCAGAAGCTAAAACGCCAAGATTACATTTCACTGTGTATTTCAAATTATGGTTCATTTTCGGGTAGAATGTTAGAGGCAGAGAGAAACTAGCATTTAGAGTTTGAATTGAAGGCTTTTTTTTTTTTTTTTTCTGCTGCTGCCATTTGGAAAGTAGGAGGCAGGGCTGAGCTCACATACACAATTAATAGGGAGGGAAGAGCTGTGTAGGAGGCACCCTGGTCTGGCCTTGCTTCCTCCTGCCTCATGGGCAGAGTGAATCTTACTCCTTAAGGGCTGATATTTGGGGTTTAGAGGCCCAAAGTATAGGAAGTTCCTATCTTATTGGTAAATGATTCCGTGGGGCATGTAATGGGAAGGTGGTGAGGAAGGTACACAATCTAAGACAGACTCAGACAACAGGTTCTGGAAGCTGATGAGAAGTTGGGATGCAAGTGGCCAGTGATCAGAAAAGGAACCAAGGAAGCCACTTTGCAAACAGATGGCACAAGTGGCATTTAACCACGGGGCCCTGGTACTCAGAAGTCATGAGAACATGAGATAGAGGTGGGTGCTCAGTGATTTGTTCGAGATTTTGGATTAGCTGGAAGACTGGACTGGTGCAGACTTCAGAGTCTCTTATGCAAGAGAATGAGAAATCAAAACCCACAGCACAGTGCGAAGTGCTTGGCAGTTGAGGAACAGAAAGAGCAGGGGTGGAGTGGGAAGTGAATGACCAACAGCACAGGTTCATTATCAAACTTGTTCTGCTGCAGCAATGGAATTTCCTCACTAAGCTTTTGTATATCAATCTACCCACTGAAAAGTACTTACCTAGAATCTGAGTATATAATAGTCCTGGGTTGCCATTTGTGTTCATTCATAACGAGTAGTATGTCTCTACAAGCCCCTCTAGCTTTTACAGTTTGCACTGAAAAGTCATCTGCCTTTATATGTGACTTGGTCTTTCTGTCTTGTAGCTTTCAAGATCTTTTCTTTAGTCTGCACATTTAATGTTCTGACTGTAATGTGTCATGGGGGTTTCTTTTCTGGTCCTGTCTATTTGGTGTTCTGTATGGCTTGAATATGGATAGAGATCTCTTTCTTTAAATGAAATAATTTTTTCTCTGTAATATTATTAAGTATGCACTCTGTGTCTTTCTCCTGGGTGTGTGCTTCTGGGATATCTATGATTCTTAGATTTGGTGTCCTAAAGCCCTTGTATATTCCATTCATGCATGATTTTTAAGTTCTGAGACTTTAAAGAAACATGAGGTCCTGTTCTCCAAGGAATCACACAATCTAGTGGGGAGACAGACAGTCAGATCACATGGTACCACTGCCTAGTAGAGGACTGCGTGGGGTGCTGTGTGCTCAGAGGAGCAGCAACCATTCTGGTCTTGATGTAGGTCAAGGAAGGTTTCCTGGAGGAGGTGACATCCTAGTTCAATGCTAAAGGACAAACAGAAGAAACGACCCCCAGAAGAAAGTCTGCAGGAGGCCTGGGAGTCATTGGAGCTGAGCTGGTGTGACAAGGGAGCTGGCAGAAACAAGTGGTGGAGGTCAGGGCAGCCTATTTTCAGGCATGTATTATGGCTAACAAAACATTTCTTGACTCTCTAAAGCAGGTGGGTTAAAGCCAGATGTCTTCTTCTCTGGTGCATTGATTGGCCACGAACTTCATCCTATGTGAAAATTAAAATCTAAAATCTGGGCAAGTTTTCCATTGGTACAACAGTGGCATGAATATTTGTGCATAACCAACCACTTTAAATTTGGATTTAAGACCTACTCTACAGGAGGGAACTCATGTCTGGTACTGTAAGTCACACGAAAAACCTGTGGGTGAGGAGGTCATTGGTCTTAGGGGAAAATCTACTTCTATGGTCTTGCTAAATTGACATGAGGTCAAACTGCCTTCTAAATACTCATTGACTTATAGCTCTCAGGTCACATCTCAGATGCAATAGATGGTGGCTAGTAATAGAAGACTATGGCCTGCACAGTCCTAGGCAGGGGATCTAAGTTTCAAGAATCAGGGAGTATTATAGAAAAAGGAGTGGAAAGAATACCAAACCACCCCTCAGCCTTAAGCAGATGCTATGACCAGAAGTGAATACAGAAAACCATGGTTGTAAAAGATGCCAGGAGTAAGTATAGGTCAAGGACCCACTCCTCAACATAACACATACACTACCCTTAAACTGTCAGGAACCCTTGAGGAACAGGGGGGTGAAAACTCAAGAAACAGAGTAGGACAAAAGGCTGTGAAATGTCAGTCTCCAGAGAAAACAGCCATGGCAATTACGACCCCACAGCAGATGTGGTCACTATCATGGTTTAAAATGTGGGCTGTCCCTCACAAGTCCATGTGTTTGAACCTTTAGTTGTTTGGGAAGATCATAGAACCTTTAAAAAGTGGAGCCTTGCTGGAGGAAGGCAGTCACAGATGGCGGGCCTTGATATTGACTAGCCCCACCCTACTTAACTGCTCTTACAGTTGGCAGTTTTGCAGCTGTCGGTCTCCTTGATGGGTGTGGGCTTAGTCCACTTTCAACTTCTGCTAGCCTGCCATGCCATTTCTTCCACAATGGACTGTGTCTCCCCTCTAGAACTGTCAGCTGAATAAATCTCCCTTCCTTCTTTTAAGTTGTTTGAATCTCAGTGGTGTCTCAGAGCAGCACAAAGAGCTAATTGATATAGCTACTAACCCTAAGCCTTCAGTGAATGGACAGAGGAGAAACCCATGGAGCCCCACAAAGTATGTTAGTTGATGACCAGCAACTAACAGATGTAGGGGACAGGAGACAAAAAATACCCAGTTAAGAACCCACAAGGGAGCCAACTAGGCTCCAAGAGCTAGTCCCAGTTCTAGGATTGCACAAAAGACCCTGATTAAAACCATTGGGATACAGAACAAGGGGCCATGAATATGGGGGTTGAGTACTTGTGGAGAAGAGGGGATGTCTAGGGGAGGAAAATGGAAAAGAGTAGAGGAAAAAGAAATAAGAATGTATTGTGTACATGTATGGAATTGTTAAAAAGCAAAATGCTTCAATAAAGAAAATGGGGAAAAGTCTGGACAAGTGTAAAGTAAATGAGTTCTGTGGCACTCAAGTATGAACCATCTGCTTTGCTGAAGCATCTATCACTGTATATGTCGTGATGAAAAGAGAAACCCCCCTAAACTTTTCATCGTGGTTGTCTCTGTTACCTCCAGGCATCAAGAGAAAAGGCCGCCATGGCAAGATGGACACTGCTGGGCAGAGTCTTTGCAGGGACTACTTCCTGCGGTGCTTTGCATCTTACCCTGTTCTCAGAATGAAGGACCCACGTTGGTCTGAGGGTGGCTTCAGGTCGTTGCCCCTCTCAAGCTTTCAACCAGCAGAGTTTTGTCCAATGTTTGACTTATTTGTTTTCCTTGCGGGATTCAGAGAGCAATACTTATCCCCAATACACCACTACTGCTAAATGGCCCATGACACCTCCTGGAAAAGTCACGGGCAGCATGTGCTGAGGGCGTAACTTAGAGGAAGGCCACTTACCCAGCACACGAGCCTCTGTATTTCATCGCAAGCAAACAAAACCATTAGAAAGAAAGAAAATCACTGGCATATTTTTTTTTTCCTTGGGACAAATCAGTCAGGTTGGGAAGAGTTTAGAACTCCCCACCTTGACCTGGGAAACTTCTCATTAAAAATTTTTTTTCTTGGGGCTAGAGAGGTGGCTCAGGAGTTAAGCCTCTGCCTTGCAGGCAGAAGGTCCTGAGTTTGGATCCTAGATCCCACATATAGAAGCTGGGTGGGCGGAAGTGGGGGCTCCTTCCTGGTAGGGCGGGGCCTGTGAATCTTGGGGCAGAGTAAACAAGGAGGAGGTAGAAGCGGTCCATGGTGGTTCCCGAATTCGCCTGTGGTTCTACACACACACACACACACACACACACACACACACACACACACACACACACGCACGCACACGCACTCACTCACAATTGAATAAATAAAAAAAGAAAAAAAATTTCTCCAGCCTGATATCTTTATCACTTGGATATCTTTAAAAAAAATACTAGAATGATGGCTCAGGGTTAAATCAAGCCTTTGCCTTGCAAACAAAAGGACCTGAATCTGGATTCCCAGGTCCCATGCAAAAGCATCAGGTGGATATGGTAGCAGTCTGTAGTTATGGCTCTGGAAGGTAAAGCCTGGGAAACCCCTGAGCAAAGCAACAGGGAAGTAGAGAAATCCAGGATGATTCCTGATGTCACTCTTGGGCCTCCGTAGGTGCATATATTCACGTGCCTTCTTGTACACATACCCCCCCCCTTCAAAAAATGCAAAAATAAATTAATTAAAAATGCCACAGCTCTCAGCCTTTGACCAAGAAACTTTCTTTTGCAATGGAAGGCATTCAAACTGGGGAATCACAACAACCAAAGCACAGGAAATACATGACACTAGATGGTAGACTCCTCAGCCCTGAACAGGGCATCTAAATCACCCTCCACCTCCACACCTAGGGAACATCACAGAAGAGGGGGTGGCAAGAATATAAGAGCCAGTGGGTGGAGAGGGTGTGACTAGACAGTATCTTCTGGACATGACAGAGGCCCCATGAACTCACTGTAGCTATGTGTATTTCTATAAGCATTTTGGAAGATCTGATCTATCAACATTTCTCTAGGGGAGGGGATGATATCAAGAGACACTACACCTCCCTGAGAGACTATTGAGGGTTAGTGCTGGGTGGGGAAAGGGGAAGTACTTTCCTCAGTGGTATGCCCACTGAGGATGTATGAACATCATCTATGCTCTGGCAGGTGCTCAGATACAGGTGAGACAGGCAATCCAGATGAGATCCAGTGAGCCACACACACAAAAAGATGTGAAAGAAAGAGGGAGACCAGTTGGACAGAAGAAAGGTTACACTGCGAAAAAGAGAGGGCATAAGATGAGTAATAAGGGATGAAAATGACAAATTCATTGTGTACATGTATGAAGCTATCAAAGAATAAAAATAAATCAACATAAATAAACAAAAATACCCATTTTCATTAGAATTTAAAGGAGAAAATATCCAATTGTATACACAGACCTAGGATCACATAAGAGACCAGGACATGAATGATTATGGGACTTGTGAGGAAGAAGGACTAGTGGGGATGGAAAGGAGATAGGAAAAGGTAAATGGGAAAGTAATCAGAATGCTTTACGAACATATATGGAGTTGTCAAAGGACAAAATTCATCAATGAAGTGGTAAAATAATAAAAACAACCACTTTGAAGAGTCCTCTCCTCTCTGTTGATTCAAACAATTTTTATTATACCGCTATATAAATATGTACCCACAGGAACGCTGGAGCACATTCCTCCTGCGATGACTCTCATGACCAGGAAAGCAAAATAAATGGACAAATTAGAGAACGGCCTACTACGAATCAATAAAACTCAAATTAGAAACATTAATTTAATGGGATGCTGTTTTAGTAAACCTAAATCCTGCTCTTGCCTCGAGCACAGGGCTCAGTGGAGTGTGGGTTCCCAAGTGCCTGGGGTAGGGTCTCAGGTCGCTGTCCCCACTTTCACCCGCTGTAACTATGACAGCAAGGCTGTCTGTGGACAGAACACTTGTTTGTCGACAGAGCACGTAGGAGTGTGTTCTGTTTCTCTGAGCTGGCCATCCTTAAGAAAATAACTGTGCATGAACGTGGGCCTCCAAATCTCAGAGCTGTGTTTTTGATACCCCTGCCTATAAAATGCCATGCCCACCCCACATACATTCCAGACACTCAGGAGGTAATAAAAGTGCAAGGAGAAAGGCAGATCCTGGAGTCTCGGAGCTAGCAAGAGAACTGGATCGTGTATGGAAGATCCACAGGAGCACAAACTGGCATAATGGATTCCTGGCAGATCTGAGGCCTGAGAATGGAGGAATCTGAGGTATGATGGTCAGCATGTCCGTGGGGCGAGCTGCTCTGTGCAGACCTGGGAGTACAGGGTGGGTAGCTGGGTATGTGGGCACTGAAAAATGGCTTATGAGGGTGGCTGCAAGATGGTTTGAACAGGTCAGATTGGTACCTGGCCCAGCGGACAGAGATATTGCATATTGAAGGCTGACCTTGATGTGAAGCTGGGCAAGGGAGACATGGAGAACCAGGCGGAGGGATCGTGGAGTGGAATCAGAGCCCTTACAGTTTTCCAAGCAGAAGTGGGTTGTGACCCTATCTGATCAGCTGTCTGTCTGGAGAGGGTGTGGGGCCATGGACAGGGAAGAGGTCAGAGGGGAGTTAGTGGCCATCTGAAGGAGCAGTTAGGGTCTTGGATGGGAGACAAACATATGCTCTTCCATCCACAGCATCACCATTTGCACCTCTCGTCTTGTTTCTCTAGCCCTGAGACATTCTAATGTTTGCTGCTCACCCAGTCTGACATACTTGAAGGGTTTCCTCTGCTCAAAGCACTACTGGAGATGAACCAGAGTCTTGGATCCACACCACGAAAGAGTTTACAGGTTGCACACTGGATTCTTGACTACAAGTCAGGTCTGCCATTCACAATCCCTTCATTCTCCTTGGGGATTTAGAAGACTCACTTCCTAAGAAGAAGCACAGTGAGTCTCTTAGTCCTGTCTATGTTGTTCTTTCTGTTTCTGATCTTACTGTGTTCTTCACCTCTATCAGGAGCTGCTGGAGATTGGAACCAGGCACAGTGATGCTTCATGTTCAGGCTGCAAGCTGAGAACCTATGTCAGCTCTATTTTGTAGCTTCTCTGTCCTGCACAGAACAGCGTCAGGTTGTCCCTCTGTACCCTAGAAGTTCTTCTGAAGAAGGTATTGCCATCTTCTTTACCCCGAACAGCCTTTCTTTCCTCTCCCAATCTGTGGCCACCTCTGTACCTTGTCCTGTACATTTTTTTTCTGGGACTGCATGTCTCTGACCTGAATTTTAGTAGTAATTGAAGGTCGTTTTGCTGCCCTGGCTTTCTGATTGAATCCACAGCAATGGTTGCTGCCTCTCACAATTTATCATGGGAAACAGCTTCTTCTATCAAAACAAGGTATATTTGTGTGTGTGTGTGTGTGTGTGTGTGTGTGTGTGTGTGTGTGTATGTGTGCACATTTGTGTGCATGTGTGTGTACTTGTGTTTGTGCATGCATGTGGGGTAGGTATGTGGTATGCTTGTGTGCATATGTATGTGGTGGACATGTATGTGTGTATCTTACACATGTGTGCAGTAGGACTATTTTGTTGTTTAACCATGATCTGTGCACTGTTATCTGAGTGACCTTCTGACTTTGGCTACAAAAAAAGATGTAGAAATTATGCCATTCTTGTGGGATGCAATGAACATACACTTTTTAATGTCTTAGTTTATCTTAATTATAATCTTGTAATTGAGATAAAATGCTTTTCCAAATGTGTTTTTATCCACATTTGGCATATTAGTGAGAAAATGCCAATCAATCAACTTGAAAAAATATGAAGATGTTATTGTTTCTTCCTTTAGTGTCCGGAGATGCTGAGAGTGTGTACGAGGAGTGCAGAGCCAGCTCCCTTGGCTCTGATACGGTCTGTGGAACTGGCCACATGCAAGCCAGCCTCTGTGGGCTCTGTGAAATAGGTCTGGCCTCAGGAAACTTCTGGGCTGCTTGCTGGGCATGTGTCCCAGGAGGCTGATCCTCAGACCACATCTCTCCTGTGCCAGTGCGTGGTCTAGAGACAGATCTGCTTGGTTTGACTCAACGTTAGGAATTGTTTTCCTGCTTTTAAGCTCACATGAAAGCAATGCTTAGCCTCTATCTCTGGTCTTAGGGATGGGAGGTTTAGTTCTGTGAATCTCAGTCTTGCGGAAGATCATCCACCTTTCCATCCCACAAAGTACCCAGAGCACCTGCTCTGTGCCAGATGCCTTCTAAGTTGAAGGGAAATATAGCAGATGCACAAAGCAGACAAGATCCCTGCTCTCTGGAGATGAAGACAGAAGAGCCTCAGGGGAACTTTTGGAGAGAATGTAATTTTCTGTATCCTGGTAAACATTTGCATTCCACGGGTACTTGAATTTGTCAAAACCTGTTGAACAATGCACTTAAGACTTCTACATTTCCCTTGATGTAGATTTTACCTCAAAAAGTTAAAAGGAACTGTACATAAATGTTGAGCTCTTGTAGAGTCGGTTTGATCAGAGTGAGCCTGGTCATTTCATTTACAATGCCCTCGTGGGCAGTGTATGCCTTGGTAGCAGCACCTTGCAAACCTCCTAGAAGAAGTGCTGATCTATGTGTTAGAAGGTATCCATCTTCTGCCTGACCCCCACAAAGCCAAAGCCAGGTTCTGACATCTGAGGGCCTGGCAGACATGTGGGGGGGGCGTAGAAAATACTTCACCATCACCCGAGGTAGTCAGCCATCCTGATTTGCCAGGATGCCCTGGTTTCAATCAAAGAGAAGCATTCTATGTGGACCCAGGTGGCTGGTTGTTCCGCCCTCTGCTTGCCTTCCGGGCGGGGACTTACCATCTGGTTCTCTGGATTTGCATCTTTTCTCTGACCTCTTTTCACTGGATTCTGACCGGTTGCCATGTCAACCTTTGAAAGGTGGGACTTGTTTGGAGTACATGCTTAAGATAAATGAGTACTCCTTTTATAAATCCCCCTCATCACCAGCTCCTCTGGGTCCACTTCCTGGGACTATAATTGGAGAATCAAGCCACTAGCCTCCCAAAGCAAAGGTGAGTTGCCCTATTCCCAAAGCACAGTGGGTCAATATACGGGTCAGCCACCAGCCAGCAAGGCTCATGGTCAGTTGCCTGTTGACTTTGACAGCCCTGACGGCCCTAGGGATCTTGGCACAATTGTTTTCTGGAAGCAGGAAGAACAGGTTTGGCTGAGGGCAGAAGATGGTCAGAGTGGAGCAGATCTGCCTGGTGAGAGTTGGTGCATTCTTTGGAATGGGTTAGAGTTCCCAGCTGGTAAAAAGAAGAACAGAAAATTGTATCAATTTCCAATGTTTTGTCATGACTAACATCTAATAATAAGATTGTTAATTAAGTGCAGATGAGTAAAAAAAAATCTTCACTGTAAATATAGGTTCCAGGAGATGGAGGGAGAAATTACATTGTAACATGAGAAGATGCTAATGCCACTCCTGGGTGTGCTATAAATATCACTGTATCATGTCCTGGAGTGTTGAATTGCTTTTCCCTACTTAATGGACTCAGGTCTCTCTGTCTTCTTGCTGAATGGGGACTCTAAATGAGGAACAGAGACACAATCAGAATGAAAGGTTTTTTTTTCTCTCTCTCTTTTCTTATTTCAAGATGGACAATAAAACATGATTTTGTAAAGGGAAAAAAGCAATCTCCAATTACGCGCATTAGAAGACACTCGGTGGGGACATCTCTGTCCTGTGGCGCCTCTGCAAATAGCAATTGAAGGAAAATTAAATCTTTCGCCAGCTGGAACAGGAGGCGATCGGATGGGTAGTTCTGATCCATTCCCAAATCATCCTTTAAGTGGCTGGCGCTCTGGGTCATCTCGCGGGGCACCGAACCACAGTGGGGCTGCAGCGGTCTTCAGGATCTTTCCCTCTCTCAAGGAGACGCGTGTTGAAATATAACTGTGATTGCAAATACTTAAGTGCGAGGCCTCAGGCGCTCTCCCCTTTCAAGGTGACAGTAATTGAAGGATGGCGGCATGCGATGCTGACATTTATAATCCGACTTTGGAAAAGGTCAGCTTCCTTTTAGATCTGCACTGGAGCCAGCGGGGAGAGAGCGCTGAGATGTCACAGCACATTTCTGAAGTTTGCAGGGATGCTTTGGTTAATAACAGCTTCAATTCGCCACATATAATTATAACCGTCCCAACTCTCCACGGCACGAATTGACAGGACTCTAAAGAAATTGAGTCATCGCTTCCCCTCCAGCAGGGTTTGGATGCACGGGGGTGGGTGGGTATTAGACGGGGCAAATGGTCTGTATGAGAAGTACATTGCCTTCCTCTTCGAGTGACCGTTGATGCTGTGGGGGCAGGCCAGGATGGCCCTGGAATGCCATGCCCAGGGGCCTCGGGGGTGGACTTTATCCACAGGGCACAGGGAAGCTACAGGTGAGCAGAGAGCAGGAAGGGCAGTGCTTGAATTTGATCTCTTGAAAGACAGTCTGGATTGGAACAAGGGAGAGGATAAGAGAGAGATGATGATACAGGAGGTGGAAATCCCACCATAAAGATCTCTAGCTAACTCCAGTCCTACCTGATAACCGAAACCATGTGACCTGTGCCACAGGTATGATTTGGATACGGGAGCAGCCTGGCACTAAGGGAGGATGGTGTGAGATGGAGGGGAGTTTGTAGGAGTACCAGGAGGCAGAGTTGATGGATCTCCACAACCAAACACTAGAACTGAGAGCCACGGGGTGTGACCCCGAGGTGTTTCAATGACTGAATGGATACCCATCAGATCTTTCTGTTGAAGGTTTCAGCCAGTGCTGTTTGCTTAGGTTTCTTGTAGACCCCGTGAGAGTCAGAGCTGGCCCTGTTTGTGTAAGCTTTCTCTAGGTCAAGGCATCTGTGGCTGTGCACTGCACTGTAATCCTAGAGAAGTGGGGGCCATTCTGAGCTAGTTGTGTGAATCTTCAGCAGTATCCCTTCAGGGTGCTGGGGGCCTTCAGTTCCCAATATTTTATAAACAGGAGTTGGCAGAGAGAAAGAAAGGGAGGATGGCCGAAAATAAAAAAAACAGCAAAATAATTTGTAGTGTAGAAGATAGATGGGAGTGTAGGTGTGTGTGTGTGTGTGTGTGTGTGTGTGTGTGTGTGTGTGTATGTATGTGTGTTTATGAGAGGCCACTTTAGTGTGTGTGTGCTTGTGGAGGTCCGAGGAATCATCTGGCATTGCTCTACCTCCTTCCTTATCTTTGCTGTGGGGTTTCCCAGGCTCTGCCATCCAGGGGTGGAAGTGCAGGCTACCACCCTGCACTTTAATGTGGGGTCTGAGGATATGAATGCAGGTCCAGGGTTTAACTCCTGGCCGTATTTCCCTGTAAGTTTCCTCTTGTGTAAGACGGGCATGATGCTGACATTGGGTGGAATGTTCATGGGAATTATTCTGCACATTTAGGACTCTGCATATGTTTGGTACATGATAAACTCCAGCTACCATCAGGCGTATTATAACTTTGTTACTGAAAGGTACCGAAGAGTCAAGTGTATTGGGTAAATAGGCAGCACGTCTCAGACAAGACATGGAAAACATTCAGAATGCTGGGGATAAAGAGAAAGATCATAAAATCTTTTACAAAGAACCAAGAAGAAATCGAGAAACAGATTCCTCATAAAACAGCAAGTGCGAGCAATATGAGGAATAAGAACACAAGGAGTCATATATCCCAAGCTCTAAGGGAAAATAATTTAAAGCTAGAATTACACACCATGCCTAAAATGCCCCCTGGAGGGTAAAGTTATTTTCAGGCAAGCAAGGACCCAGAAAGCTTACCTTTTATGATGTATCTGAAGAAAATGACTGGAGACATGACAGATGCATGGGGCACAAGAGATATGAAACACAACAGCATGAGAAGATATTGGTAGCAGTTGAGTCAAAGATAAATATCCCTGGTGGTTAAAAATAAGAACTTGCATTAAAACTCCAGAGGATGTAAATATGGGAGAAGAGGCAAGGGCAGAGAGTGGGTGGAAGAAAGCAAAGGGTATTCCGGATTTGGTTCTGTTCAGAAAGAAGATATACATACTGATATATCCAGGCACTACTAGATGACTAGATGATAAAGATGCTGATATACCTAGGCACTATTAAAAGATATACTGATATACTCAGATAACACTAGATGATACGATGATCTCAGGCATCATCTGGAAGACCAGGAAAAATAGTAGAGAGGAGAATATTAACTATTAAAGGAAAAATGGGATCACACACTCAGTGTATCCAGTAATAGACAGGAAGCAGGACACAGATGAGGGTCAGGAGACAGGTAAAAAAGAAATCAGAATATACAGAAGATATAAAAAGTGCCAAGAAGCAGCCCAAAGTAACTTTGAGCAATGCATACTGAGGTCTATGGGGTTTCTCTATCAGCCTCGAGTACTAAGGCGATAGGTGTGGACTATCACACCCACATTGCCTATCTTTAAGTTTGCCACTTGGTCAAAGAGGAAAAAGATTACATTTTTTTCTTTCATGCACATGTATATATGTATATGAGGTGCATGCACGTGTGTGTGTGTGTGTGTGTGTGTGTGTGTGTGTGTGTGTGTTTGCATGTGGGTGGGTATATGTACATGAGTGTACTTGTACATATCTGTGGAGATCCAAGGTGACATCGGGAATCATCCTTGATCACTACCACCTTATTACTGTGAACCTGGATCTCTAATTAAACCCAGAACATGCCATTAGGACTAGTTCGGTTAGTCAGTTTGTTCTGGGATTTCCCAGGCACCACATTTTATCATATAATTACTGACAGGCTACCATATACACTCAGAATTTTTACATGGGATCTAGGGATCCAAACTTAGGTCCCTTTGTTTTCGAAGCAAAGGCTTTAATGATTGAAACATCTCTCTTGCCTCAATATTCTATTTTCAATGAACATATGCTTATTTTTAATTGAAATATGTATGTGTACATATTTTTGGTACGATATGAATGTGGCATAAGTATATATAGTCAGGGTAATTGCACATTCATCTCCTCAGACATTTATCCTCTTTATGTTTGGACCTTAGGACTTTCTAAGTTGGTTTGAAATGAATGATACAATATTGTAGACTGTTGTTACTCCTCTGGACTGTGTAACACTGGAATAGAAGATCCTTTCTATCTTGATGTGTTTTGGTAGCTGTTACCTAATCTCTCTTCTACTATTATTCTTTGTAGCCTCTAGCGACTGCTGTGTTTCTTTCTATTTCAATGAAATCAACCCTTTTGCTTTGGAAAATAGGACTGGGCCTGATGGTATAATCCCAGAAGTTTAGGATGTTGAGGCTGAAGGGTCTCAAGTTCAAGATCAGCCTGAGACATTTAGAGAGGCTTTGCCTCAACTCAAACAGTGAGAAAAAAGGGTTACAGTTAAGTGGTAGAGTGCTTCCTTAGCATGTGTGAGGTCATGGGGTTAATCCCTACCGAACCTCTCTCCTTTGCAGAAGAGTAGGAACACATAACATGTGTCCTTCTATGTCTAGCCTATTTCATAGTCCAATTTCACCTGTGCTGCTAAAAGTGGCAGGATTTAATTCTTTTTTTAAAAAATTTTTTCATAATGGTGTATGTGGGGTGTGTGTATGGGGAGGATGAAACATGTTTGCATGTGGAAGCCTGAGGTTGATACTGGGAATCATCCTCCATCATGCTTCCACCTCATTCTTTTGAGGTTGGGTCTCTAATTAAACCAGGAGTTTGGAAAATTCGTTTGGCTAGCCACTCAGCTCTGGGGATTCCCAGACTTCACCTTTCATCCGTCTATCTGCCCATCTGCCCATCCACTTTTCTTTCTGCCCAGCCATCTGCCCATCCATCCATCCAATAGATATTTATTAACTCTTCTTTATGCCATTCTATGTTCTAAGTATTAGAAATGCAGAAATAAAAGAAATTGGGAAAGATCCTTGACTATCAGCCACTTTTATGTTTGGATGGAGTAGAACAGATATGGGAAGAGAGTTCCATACAGGGTATCCATTATGACATAATTTGTGAGAGTGATGAAATGGAAATATCTCAAATTTAGTAGAAATTGTTGAATGACAATTCGGTTTAGCAGATTATATAGCATTCATTCTGAATTTGCCTCCTTATTGCTTTGTTCTGCTGGTTTCTAGGTTCTACTTTACAGGTCATATTGCTGTCATATCTGCCTGATATTTTTCACATAGGATCCGGGGATCTGAACTCACATCCCTTTTCTTGGGAGGCAAAGGCGTTAACCTCTGAGCCACCTCTACGACCCCATGCTTGCTTTTTATCTCATTGTCTATCGCAGTAGTATCTATGCTTCGTCAAGAAAACCTTGGCAACCTCACCCAGCAGGGCTGCCCTAGCAATGGGACTACAGAGATGGTGAGCCTAGGGGCTTGCTCACTTTGCTTCTACCAGTGGAATTTAGTAACCCAGTTAACCCATCTTATATCATTTATTTATTTAGATAGGGCTTTGCACTGGAGCCAAGCTGGCCACAACCTCACCATCTTCCTGCTTTGAGCACCTGAGTGCTAAGCACATTTCAGGTCTTTAACACAAAACCACTCCAGGGCATGTATCTAAAGGAAATGAACTCAGTACAGAAAAGAGATACCTGCACATCTTTGTTTATTGTAGTGTTAATTCAGAATAGCTAAGATATGAGATCAGTGTCGGTGCCCATCAAATGGCTGGGTAAAGAAAATGTGGTAGGTATATACAGTGTGGCATTATTCAGTCATGAAGAAAAACGAAGTCCTGTCATTTGCAGCAAAGTGGGTGGAACTAGAAGACATTGTGTTCAGAGAAATTAACCAGACACAGGAAGGCAAGCATTGCATACTTTTGATCAGATGTGGAAATTCAAATAGTGATTACTGGGGACTGGGAAGGGTGCCAAGGCAGGGATGGCGAGGGTGGATAGGTGTGATCTATATATGCTGCATACGAATACAGAAATATCGCAGTGAATCTCATTATTATGTATAATTAATTCATGTTTCAAAGAAGCCAAGCCAATGGGAACACACAAACTATAGAGCACAGACATGGAATTGCTAGAACCCCCACCCAGCTTCAGCATTTGACAACTCTTTACCAATCTTACTCCCTCCCTCCTTCCTTCCTTTTTCTTCCTTTCTCCCTCCTCCACTCCCTCTCTCCCTTCTTCTGTGCTTTGCTTCCTTTCTTCTTTTCTTGCTCTCTCTTGCTTCCTTCCTTTCCTCCTTTCTTTTATCTTTCCCTTGTCTTTCTCTGTCCCTCCCTCCCTCCCTCCCTCCCTCCCTCCCTCCCTCCCTCCCTCCCTCCCTCCCTCTCTCTCTCTGTCTTGCTCTCTCCCCCTTTCTCTTTTCCTCCAGGCCCTTGAACCACTGAATTGCATATTTCACACATGTTTCAGTGCATGACCAACATCTCATAAGATGGATTTTGGTTTAACTTGCGTGTGATGGACATGGTGTCCCAGAAGTCTTAATAATTCTCTAGCCTGAATGTTGACATGCACAGGAGTTCCTTCTATGAACAGCCACTAGTCACTTGCCTTTGAAAATGGATGAAAGAATGGACCACAGCAGGTCCTATTTGGTGTGCTATTACTCTGAATGACACACATGGCCAAGCACTTAACACCCACTATGATCCTCTGTGCGGTTAGTAAGTCATCACCTGTGTTATTATTGACTGAGAAAGGAGCTTCTGTATAATAAGCAACCCAGGCTAGATTTGAACCTGAGTCTGACTCCAAAGGCTGATGCTTTTCATCTCTCACCTGTCCAGTGTGGTCCTGGGCAGGGAAGAAAACCCAGCATGGGTCTAAAAAGCACAAGTGCCCACAGATAGGCTCACAAGTGCCCACAGATAGGCTCACAAGAGCCATAATGAGGGGCTTGCTTTGAGGGAGAATTTCTTGGAGGACCAGTGCGGGTTACCAAGCCAGGGTGTGATGCTGGGCTTTGCTTCCTTGTGAACACTGGCGCCCTGGATGTCTTCTCAGAGCCCAGGAGTCAAGCTCTGCCCTTGGTGGGTTGTCACTCACCCTCCCTTGTGCCGCCTTCTGTGCCCTTGACAATGTCCCCTTCTGTGCCCTTGACAATGTCCCCACGGGCTTTCAGACTAGCTGAGCCTAACACTGGACCCAATATTTCAATAAGAGCCTCATTTAAGTTACACACTGTGGGAGGATTAATACCATGTTTATCGACCAAATTAATTATCGAGTGAGTTCTGGGGTCCATACATAATGATTTCAGCATTGTCTTGGCTAATGGGTTTCCTCCCTGGGAATCACAGCCTCTATTCACATCGGTCACCCTGTAGCGGCCCCTGGAATTTTAGTGAAGGGCTCATTATTTTCACATACTTCATGCTTGGTTTTCTGCTGAAAGTGATCCACATTAGCTAATTGTGGATGTGTAGTTAGGTCGTGGATGTGTGGTATAAATGTTGCAGGGAGGTAGTAGGTCGCCGTCTCTGGCTCAGAGAAGGTACTTTCCACTCCAGACTAGGAGGTGTCATAGTTAAATACAAGTGTTAACTTGGTGGTTGAGGGTTCAATCTTTGGGCACATTTGTAGAGAATTACTAGTTGACCTAAGCCCAAAATGAGTCTGTAGGAGACTCTCCAGTGGATAGGGAAGGTTCAGCTCATGGTGCACTAGTCCTGGGCTGGTGAATAAGATGGAGGGAACTGGTTGAAAAAGTTGACATCCTTCTGTATACTTGGCCAGACATGCTGGTCTGACAAGTAAGAATTGTCCCTCTCTCAGCCATTACATGGATATAGTTGGCCAGTTCCTTCGACCCCTGATGTTGGTATGAGCTCTTCTGCCAAGGCTAGACAAGGAACTATAGCCAGACAATCTTAAGAGAGAATGATATCTCCTTGTCCCCTATAAACTGTTTGGTGGTGAATTTATCAGCAACAGTGCTGAGTAACTGCTACAGAGGCCATACCTGAACCACAAGCTAGTGGGAGGCCGAGCTGGATTTTCATTTGAATGATCTCAGACTTGGACGCATGGCTCAGAAGCATGGCAAATCTAACTGCTCGCCTGTGCCCCTCTGCTGGGAGAGGCACTGCTGCTGTATTTCTCCCTCACAGTATTCTTGAGGCTGTCATAGGATGGGACACTTTATCCTCCAAGCCCAGCAGAATGTGTACGAAAGAAAACTTGATGCCCAGAGCCATGTAAAGTCGGCCATGAGCCAAGTTTACCAGGTCTGTAGAGTTCATCCCGCTCTCACTGCCACACAGCACACTCCAGAGTTAGTCACCTGGACACACACGCTATGCTTTGACTTTAAACATAGCTTCGAACTACCAGATATTCTGAGTAACTTTAACCCGAAGCTCCAGGGCTGAGCATGTGACTCTGACTGGCCAATCAGAATGTTCACAGAGAGATGGATGTATTCTACCAGTTCTTCAGACATAAGCAACTTAAGGGAGGGAAGAATCATTTTGGCTTCTAGCTTCAGAGGTTTTGATTATAGTTGCCAGACAGCACATGCGCCTGGAGGGACCATTTCTTATTCAAACTTTAACAGTGTTCTGTGCCACTCTCAAGAGCACCTTGTCAGGGCTGCATTCTAAGCCCAGCACTCAAGGGGCCAAGACAGGAGGCTTATAAATTCCAGGTCAGCCTTGAGCTCCAAAGAGAGACCCTGTCTCAAAACACAAAATCCTGGGGCTGGGGAAGAAGCTCAATTGGTAGAATGCCTAGCAGGCATGAAGTTCTGAGTTTGGTCCCCAGCACCACCATATGAACTAGATGTGGTCGTGCATCCCCCAAATCCTGGTACTTGAGAGGCACTGGCAAGAGGATCAAGGTTTCAAGGTCATCCATAGCTACATGGTGAGTTGGAGATCAGTTAGGGTTAAATGAGATCTGTCGCTCTCTCTGTCTCTACACACACACACGCACACACACACACACACACGCACACACACACACACACACACTCACACACTCTATGCCCTACACTCAAACAAAAACAACAACAAGCAACAAGAGAGTACTTTGTTAGAGTAATAGGGTGAGTGAACGGTCACTTTGCACTTAGACTGTGGTGAGACTTTATTTTTGCTGTGAGAGAAATAATGCTTCAAGTGAAGTATCAGAAGAGAGGGGTAGAAAGAGGATTCCAGAGAGAGGATGGAATTTTTACAAGGGTCCCATGGTGGGAGAGGACAGTGTCAAGTATAGGCTTTGAAGGGTAACTCTGGGTGTCATTATGAAGGACAGGCGGGGTTGCACATTGGTCAGTGTAATGTCAGCATTAAGAAAGAAGAGTTATTGTCCGGGTGAGAAACGACATCTGCATCGAGTTGCTGTTATCTGGAACTCTTTGTTCCCTTTCCTCCTTTACCTGCTCCTTCTCTACTTTCTCCTCCTTCTCCTTCCTTCTCTTTTTCTGCTCCTTCCCCCTCTTTTTTTCTCCTCTTCCACTCTTCCTCCATCTAGAACCCAAATCTCACAGGGAATAGAAACATAGCTCCCGTTCTCCTGTTCTGGCTAGAACCAGTTTCTGGGGCATGTTCTTGGTAAATACATTTTAACCGTCAAACACTAAGACTGTTGGTGCCACGCCGCCCTGTGGCAAAACAGCAACAATGCCACTTTCTCAGGCGCGGGCATCTTTATGTGATTTCAAAAAAACTGAATCTAGTAAATTGTCTCTTCTTACAGCATGGGACCAAATATTTCCTAATGAGCAGGAGGCTAACGTCTCTTCCTTTGTAATGAGGCTGGGCTCTGGGACAAATAGGACATGGATTGGTAGCATCTTACTCTCTCCGCAGGAGTAATGAGGAGAAAGTGGTTCTAAGAAATAATCCCCATTCAGCTGGTATGAATATGCCAGAGCGGTTAGTGAACGGGAAGTTTGCGAACCCGGAGCTCCTGACATTCTTGGGGATGGTGTTTCTCGTCTGGCGACTGTCTCTGTTAGCATAACACATTTGTGACTTAGTTTTCTTGCTTCTGCCTCCTGCACAGGCTGGGGACTGGAGCAGGGTCTTGGGGGTTGTGCTGAATCAACTAGCCAAGCGCTCTCTGGAGAGTGGAGGGACCACAGGGTGTGGGTTTGGTCAGAACCAAGAGTCAGCTAGTTTGGTGTTAGCCTAGACAGGACACACATGCTCAGCGGGTGCTGCAGCCTTCAATCAGAATCTGAGTTTTCATACAGCCATCCTCCTCCTCCTCCTCCTTTCTCCCCTCCTTCTCCTCCTCCTCCTCCTTTTCTTCCTCTTCCTCTCCTTCCTCCTCTTCATCTTCCTCCTCCTCCTCTTCCTCCATGATGTCCTTGCCTGAGGTTTCAGCTATGTATCATGGACCAGTGTCCAAATTCTTCAGTGGAAATTAGGGATCTATCAAGTTGTGAGGCTTTTCTGTCTTTATCATGTCTATATGTATGGGTGTGCACATGTGTGTGTATTTATATGTGGATGGATGTATAGGTGTATACAGCCATATGTAGAAGAGTTCAATTAAGTGTATGTGCCTGTGGAAGCCCAAAGGTGACACTGGGAATCATCCTGGATTGCTCTACCTCCTTATGTCTTGCTCTGGGATTTCCCAGGTTCTTTCTTTCAGGGCTGGAATCTTAGACCTCTGCCATATCCATTTGGCCTTTTTAACATGGGATCTGGAGATCTTAACTCAGACCCTTCTGCTTATGGGGCAAAGGCTTTAACCTCTGAGCCATCTCCCTTGCCCCCAAATCATGAGTTTTAAGGAGCACAACAGTAACCAGGTGGGAAATCACACCCTGCTCCATTCCAGCAAGAATGAGAATGGCCTCTTCACCCAGCACATCTTCATTGTGTATATACCGCTTCTTGAACTGTGGGTCTTGTCCCACATGGGGCTGCAGAACTAGCAAAAGTTCTGGTGATAGTAAAAGGTCCGTGACTGAAATTAATTAATAATCAGCTTCTTATGGACCTGCTTTCTACAGCCCTTACCTGTATAGCTACAGGTGACTTCACCCCAGCACACAACTTGTACTGTGCATGCTGTCAGACCACACGATGGTAGGGATCACTATCTGAAACCTCTTGGCTCAGATGCGAAAGTACCAAGTACCATATGCTAGGGAACTGCAGTGTGCTCACTAGACATGTGGAATTTCTTATAAAAGCATAATGGCTTACTTAGGGAAAACCAAGACCGGATATTTCTTTACTAACATTCCTCAGCATGGACATAGCAAGAGAATATTATTGTGTTGTGATAGAATGTTTTATTTGCAAAACTGCTGTTTGCATTGCTTACCTGAGTTTCATTAAAAAAAAAGCTGTTGAAACAAATTTTGCTTTGGGATTAGGACCAAATTACCAATAATATGTGAGGACACCCTGGACATACTCCTGACATTTTAGTCTACATATTTATGTGAAGCAGTGTTCTCAACATTGAAGATTATAAAATCAAAATATCAACCAATTCTGAAAAATACTGAAGATCCTCTATGCCCTTCAGTCCCAAATATTCAGCAAGGATTCAAGCCCATTTTCACCTGTATATGTATAGGGAGTGTATGTATGTGTGTTTGCCTGTGGGTGGGTGAAGAATGTATGTGTGTGTGCATGTAAGTATACATGCATGTGGAGTCCTGAAAATGCTGCTGGGAATCGTCCTTGATTCCTCTTCCACCATAATAGGGCTGGTCTAGCCAGTCTGCTTGCTCTAGAGATTCCTGGGCTCTGTTACCTGGCTGGACCACCACACTTGTCTTGCACTTTATTTTATTTTTCTACTTTTACAAGCATATTGAGTACTTATCCCTGCTCCCCTCCATGGTCCCTCCCTCCCATCCCTTCATCAATCCCTCCCACTCCCTCCTACCCTCCTGCCTGTGGACCCCAGAGTTCCCTCTGGCTTGTCTTATTCTTGTGGGGGCTTAGGCCCCCGTGGCATACCAACTTGCCTCTTTTTGGGCCACCCCATTGATAGGGGGATTTCTCTTTACTCATCCAGCTTTAGTCCCCAAGGTTTCCACTGTATGTTCTTATGTTTCTTGAATTCCTAGGTAGTCTATGGGTTGCCCAACATTTTATCTGGAGATCCAAACTCTGATTCTGTTGCCTGTGCGGTAAGCACTTTAGCAACAGAGCCATCTAAATTCTTAATGTAAAATAATATTTTTATATAATTGTATTGTATTATTAATGTAAAAATAAGCAATCAAATTATCTCATTAGTATGCAAAGTTGAGATTTTAGTAAATAGAAAAATCACATAGACACTAAAGAATTGTCTGATAATGAATTTTTTAAAAATTTTTTTTATTATTATTTTTTATTCAACTGTGCGCATGTGCGTGCGTATGTGCGCGCGTGTGTGTCTGTGTGTGTGTCTGTGTATATGTAGAACCACGGACGAATTCGCGAACCACCATGGACGCCTCCACCTCCTTCTGCCCCGGGATTCACAGGCTCCGCCCTACCAGGGCCAGAAGCGCAGGCCGCCCCCGCTTCCGCCTGGCGTCTATACGTGGGATTTGGGATCCGAACTCAGGACCTTCCGCCTGCAAGGCAGAGGCTTAACCCCTGAGCCACCTCTCCATCCCCTGATAATGAATTTATTTATAATTTTGGTCAGTAATTCCCTGAGGTTTTGCAAAAATTTTTCTGATGGAGCTGGGGATGTGGTTTGGTTGGTGGAACGCTTGGCTGTCATGCACAAAGGTTGGGCTGCATGAGAAAGAGCTCAAAAATAATCCTCACCCCGTCTGGCAGCAGAGTCGCAGGCAGCATGTTGGAACTGCTTAAGCGATCCTGGTCTCTGCAGCTCTTCTTTCTCCCTGTAGTCTCTTAGTAGTCTCCGAGGCATCAGACAGATGCTGTGAATCATGTGCTTCTGCTCAAGTAACTTTAGTTTTCCCGAATAAAGGCCCAAGCACTAGGATAGTGATGTTGCAATTCCATGTGCCAAGGAGAAGCAGGACGGTGTTTCTTTAAAGGGACAAAGGTGAAAGCTTCATAACGAAAAACGATCCCCACACTGAGGCTGCTGGGCTCTATGGTAAGAGCGGATCTTCTTGTGAAGCAAGAAGGACTGAGCCATTCCTGGTAGTTTGCTGTGGCACCTCAGGGAGTGGAAATCACAGCCACACCGTGTGACAGGCTGAGAAAGGATGGAAGAGATGTCATGCCCTCGTTTCATGCCTCTGCTGGGGGGCTTGGGCCGTGCCTCCCTGAATGGCTGTTCTCTGTGAGGATGAAGGAAGGAAGACTATCTTTTGGGGGGAAGACAGTGGCTGGCCATTAGCTTGCCCTAGCAGTGAATGTGTTGCTGGCATGTGGTGAAACCCACGTCCTTCAGGCTCCAGGCTGTCCATATGCTCTGTCACGGTTTGCCTGCATGTTGCCTGTAAATTCATGACAAAATGGCTGAGGGGGAACAGGAGGTTTTATTCTGGCTTACAACTGTGGAACAATTTCTTAATCCAGCTTGGCAGGACAGCTCATACCAACACTAGGGACCAAGGGAACTGGTCATACCATGTCCACAGGACTCTGCCTAGGTAATAGTCTTTCCTAATGGGCTGAGTCTTCCCCATTAATTTAGACAATCTCCTGTAGACTTGCTTAAGGCTTAACCCAACTACTAATTCTTCACAAATGTGCCCAGAGCTTGAACCTTCAATCGTCAAGTTGATACTTATGGCTAATCATCATAGACTCTTCTACAAATGTGAAGAAAAACAGTTCTTGAACTTCTCTGTCCCCCCCCACTCTGATGCCCCGTCTTTGACCACACCATTGTCACCTGTCCCTTGGATCAGGTGCCCTGGAGCCCGGGCTGCATACTTTCCATCCCCTTGCCTAGAGGAGTCCATCTCTGCAGGGGCATACGTGGATACAAACAGGCATTTGAGGGCATGAGATGGGTACACAGAGGATGGCCTGTCATTTTCCTAACTTCATCTCTGCACTTCCTGTTATTCCAAGTGGTCATTTCCACCCAAATACTGTGCATCTTAGCATCCATTCTTCCACATGGCCACCAAGCTAGATACTATAGCCAAGTAACCATGTGGCTAATTCTGAGCAGTGGGATGTGAGTGGAAGGACCATGTACAGAAGGTTTTATTAATCCAGCTTAGCAGGACAGCTCATACTAATATCAGGGCCCAAGGGAGCTGGCCATATCCTATCCACAGAACTGCTGGGAGAGGGGCAAACCTGACTTGACAGACAGCATGTCTATTCAAGTATGTCAAACTTGCAGCTCATCACTGTAAAGGGAAAGCCATTTCTCCCACTGTATGGGAGGCTGAGGCCTTGGCTGCAGATATGGGCATCCCATGCAGCAGTGACGGTGGGTCTGTTCTGGGTGACACCTCAGAGTAAGACCTGTCACACTGTCTAGGCTTACATGTGTCTTTGTGAGAGTGACAGACCATCCTATGTGGTACAGTTTGCCTGCATGCTACCAATAAATTCATGATCAAAGAGCTTAGGGGAACAGAGGGTTTTACTCTTTCTTACCGTTCTTGATTACAATTCTTAGTCCAGCTTGGCAGGATAGTTCATATCAACACCAGGAGTTGAGGAATTTGGCCACACCATATGCACAGGACTGCTGAGAGAGGGACAAATCTCACTTGCCAGACTGCAAATCTGTGAAAGTATGTTGAAGTATCCCGAACTACTGAGCCAACACCTTCCATGTTATACACCTGTCCAGGGAACGGACCACCCACTATGGGCTGGGTCTCCCCACATCAATTAAAAAAAATCTTCTGCAGGCTTGCTCAGGGTTTGCTTCTACTGCTAATTCTTCACAGATGTTCCCAAAGCTCCGCCTTCGATTGCCAAGTTGACATTTACATATCTAACTAGCCCATCAAGTCTGATGCTGTGTTTCCGAATCTCTCTGTGACAGCATTCAATCTGCAACTTAGTTAATGCCACATACTAGCTCCACCCATTTGTCCCAAAGGTCACCTCCAAGGCACCTTTGGGACTGTCATCTCATCTGTGACAAGGAGGGTATGTGAAAGTTACTATATTTCATGGACAGACAGGGAAACTGAGGCTTGGAGAGGGCAGGGTTTTATCTGAGGGCACAGATATGGAGCCGGGACAGCACTCCAAGACCCCGGCCTCCCGTGTGGCATGTGTTCACCATCCTAAGCTATTGCCAGTAGCGCTTTGAATCAAGACCATAATGTTGTTATTAAAATATTTACTTGCATGAAAAATTTCTATTACCTGAGACTCATGTATTATAGATGGCATCAGTAGCTTAGCAGGAAATAAACAAGAAGAATCACTTTAATAACAAAAGCTATGCAGATAAATTCTTCATTTCAGCAAGCTCCTGGAGCTTCCAAATAAATATATCATTTTTATCAGGGAAGTGTTCTAGAAACAGCGTCTTTGAGAAATATGTCAAAATAATCTCCCTGGCCGGCACGTTCCTTTCTGGAGGAAGAAGTGCGATAGTGACAGCAGAAAGAACAATTAGAAGGAGTTTCCTGGCTGCAGTGCTGAGGAAGGGAAACACTGATCTGTTGTTTCCTGCTGGCCTTTGTGTGGCAGAAGGAGGCTTGTCTGTGGTCCTTGGTCAGGACCCCCCCTCTAGCCTCTGGCTATGTGATATTAGGCAGACTAATTATCTTCTCTGAGACTCCTTTGGCCTGCCTCAGAGAGCTGTCTGGGAAGAAAGTCCTCACCAAATGCAGAGTGCCATACACATACAACGTGGGACCATTGAACATGGAGGACTGTTATTGCTGAAGCCATCGATGAGAGGGGGAGGGAACCAGGGAGGAGGGCATCTGAGAAGTCCATTGGCTGGTGAGTGAAGTGCACTGGTACTTACACCTCCTGTCTCTGCCCTGTAAGTAAACATCCATCACCCAAGCCTGTATCTCTTTCTCTCTCTCTCTTTTTCCCTCTCCAAACATTTCCAAGCACTGTATTGTCCAGTTCCTGACTCCTTATCTTTATATTACTTCATTTTTTTTGCTTGAAAAGTATATGTTTATTGAAAGAATACAAATCCATGCCTGTCTGGGTAGATGGGTGGATGGATGGCTGAATCGTGGGTGGGTGGTAGATGGGTGGGTTGTTGACTGGATTATGGGTAGATGGGTAGAGAAGAGCTAAATTCAGAAAAGACCTTCCAGGAATATGAGAACTGGCTGTCAGAGTGCAGGAGTCCTTGTCTTGCTCTTTTTCTATCCTTTGACTTTTTCTTATTCATTTTGTATATCATACATGAATATAGTAATCTTATATTTCATACCCTTAATCCCTAATTCTATTCCCTCCTCTTCCCATTACAATTCTTTTCCCCTATCAGACTCTTTCCTATTTTCAAGTCATTTCACATCCGTGATCAGTGGGTTTCATCTGGTTTGCCTTTGATGTCAGGTGCCTGAGTACTTGGTGAAGCATGAATTAGTGGGTATATCACTGAGGAAAGCATCTTGCATTTCCTCCCTTCAGCATCAACCTTCATCAGTCTCTTAGGGAGTTGTGGTATCTCTTGAGATCTTTCCTCATCCATGGTAAAATGTTGCTAGAACAATTCCCGTGCAGGTCTTACGGGCATATACACAGTTGCAGTGAATTCATGAATACACCAGCCCTGTCATGTCAAGAAGATAGTGTCTGGCTATGCCTCTGCCCCACTACAGGGTCTTACTGACCTTTCTTCCACAATGTTCCTTAGCTTTGGAGTGGAAGTGGAGGTGACTTAGATGTTCTGTACATGGACAAGTAGTCTGCAGTCAATTATTTTCTGATTTTGTCCAGTTGTGATTTCTATAATTACCTTTCTTTGCAACAAGGAGTTGCAATATCTACATTGAATGCTGAGGGCTCCTCCAATCTATGTGTATAATAATAACTGTTTAAAAGGCAGTTTGGAGCTGGAGAGATGGTACAAGGGTTAAGCCTCTGTCTTGCAAGAAACAGGCTCTGAATTTGGATCTTGGATCCTACGTAAAAATGCCAGGCAGACATTGTGGTAGCCTTCATTTCTGGTCCTAGAAAGCAGAACCTGGAAAACCCAAGACAAACAGGAGATAGCACAATCCAGGGTGATCCTTGAAACCACCCTTGGGTCTCCATGGGCCCTTTATTACACACAGACATATACACACAAAGACACATGCAAAAAATAAATAAAATAAGATAAAATAAAATAAAATAAAAGGCAGTTCGATATAGTGTTTTAAAAGCTAGACTTTTGTAGTTTACACTTGCTCTAGAGTCTACATTCCCCCTTTCATAGGTTCTTGTTCTAGTTTGAAATTCCAGGAATGTGATCCCTGTTGAAAAGTAGACCTTAAGTCTAGTCAGAAAGTTATTGGTAACCCTCTTGCTAGTTATGCCACTATTGCACTGGTGATCACCTCTTGCCTAGGTGATTGTTACTTGCAGTTGCAATTCTGGTACCAGAAAGTTATTTAGCAAGTAGTAAACTTCCAGATCAGTTATAGCTGGTGGTTTTGTCCTTGTCCTTTGATTCATATGCATTGCATCTTCAGTAATAGGATTTATTGTCCCATATCATTTCTGTCTACTTTCATGGTGATCTCAGATTAAGTGTCCATGCCCTGATGTCTGCCTCAATTTCTCCATGGAGCTCCCTGCTTACCCCTTCCTGTAGTCACTGTCCATCTGAGCTTCCCCAAGGACAAGCCATCCTCACTCTGTTGATCAACCTCTCCCAAAGGATTGTGGTTCAAGCTTCTTACACTCATACCTGAGTTCCTCTGTACCTGTCCAGCCCAGCAGGGGCCAGCAACTAGGTCCATCCCCATACTTGGCCTGCCCTGTCCCAACCCTGATCAGGCTGTGATTTTCTGGCCTCAATCCTTTACTTACTTCTTTTTATGGGCTGTGGTTGATTCTCTGGGGTCTAGAGCAAATATTCCTCTGTGTGTGAACCATCTGAAGTAAAGCTGAGACTTTCTCTCCCAAGTTCTTCCCAGAGTTATTAGTCATTTGAAGTCCAAACCAAGAAGCGAACTTTCTCCTTTCCCTCTTTCCCTTTCACCATTGCTCCCGGTACTTATCCCCTCCTGATTTGGCTCTGGCTCATCACCATAGCAACTCACATTCCTGGCCAAGCCCTTAGGGACTATCTGGGAAGGGAGAACAGACAGGACTGCTGGTTTGCTTTTGCAGTCCTGTCCAGTGCGCGTTGGTTTTAGTTGGGTCCTGACTTACTCAGAGACCTAACATCTGATGGCGAATGGCGCGCACACACACACACAGACACGCACACACACACCCTGTGTCAAGCCTGAGAAGTGCTCATCTCTACATGTATACATGTATCTTTCCCACAGAGGGGTCCAGGAACAGATATGAGTTCTAACCACGTTAATATTCTGCATCCCAAGAAGAGGCTGGACTTGTGGGGGCTACATAGAAGGTTTCATTTCAGGTGGCTTTCTTCAAGGCATAAAGTGTCCAATAAAGGAGTCTAAAGGCTCAAGTCAGATTGTGGTCTAAAGTCTGCTTCTTTTATGTACTTACCTCTCTCTCTCCCCCTCCCTTTCTCTCTCTCTCTCTCTCTCTCTCTGTATTCTGCATGTGCATGCATTTCACATGTGCACACACATGTGTGCATATACCATTATGATGATTAGACATGTTAAGCCTGAGGTTGAAAGAATCTTAGTCACCACTGGCTTCTCCTAAGAAAGCTGGTGTACTGCAGAAAGTAACTCCCAGGCTTTTCTTTCAACTCGTGCCCTTGTCAGAGGGGAGGGATTTGAATGAGTCATGGGTCCCTCATGAGATGTGCCCACCCCACCCACACAGTGATTGGGCTAAGCAAAAGCCCTGGAAATTAACCTTGAGAACTCACTTTTTGGATGTCCCTCATCTACGGTTTACTATCAATTAAGGGACCCACAAGGGACTACTTATGAAGAAGATAATTGTGCCTTTTCTCAGGGTTTGCTAGTCAGGAAGCTTTCTATTTTCTGCAGGAAATTAAACCAGCATTCTACTATGGGATTGTTTCTAAATGAGCAAAGGACCGCGTTTTGACACCACGGTCTCGTTCCGGCGAGAAAGAGACAAACTGACAAGCTGTTTTGTCACACGCTTGTTTGAGCAGAACATTCTGAGGAATGTCTCTGGGTCTGTATGGGAAGAGAAGCTGCTGGCAGGACAGATAGCCAGGATGACCAGAAATGACAGGTTGTCTGCTAAGGGGTGGCGCCACCTGGAGGTCCAGGATGAGAGGACAGGCGCTTCCACGTGGGTGTCTGGCTTGGGCAGCAGGAGTTGCTTAGGGCGGGGAGGTCAAGGACAGCAAATGAAACACTAAGGCTGTTCCACACAGCCTTGGTGTTAGTGTAATGGATCTGAAATCAACCAGTTCTGCCCAAGAGCACGCTACTGATCAGCAGCAGGTTCTTTGGCAAAGGCCGCGTAGCTGTCATGCCTTGTCTTCCGCAGCAACAATCTCACAATGGACAGTGCTTTCCCAGCAGCCTCAGCTCCCCTTGGCCACTGCTGATTCGATCCAGGGCGGGGAAGGTTCAGCCAAGCCGAAGCAATCAGATTCTTTCTGTCTGAGACTGGGAATCATGAGCCAAGACTCACAAATGGATGCCACTTGACAAGGGGAGTTTCAGCGATGGCGCCCTTGTACATGGGGAGAAAGGAAGACAAGTGAAATCTCAGAGTCCCGCAACGGGTCGGTTCCTGCGTTTGAACCCTGACTTGACTTGGTGCCCTGATCCTGGGGTTGTGACCTTGAGGGAGGGGCTTATCCTCACTTGCATTTCCTCATTTACAGAATAGAATCTAGGTTAAAAGGAGGCGGGGGAGAACTCATTAAAAATGATCACAAAGTCTCTCCTACAGTTTTGAAACTTCTTGATAGATTGTGGTTAAAAACACAGATGGGGGTCACATAGTGAAGGGCCAAGGATGGGCTGGGCTCTGCTTACACTAAGGCCACCCCCCTCCCCAGTCTTCCTGCATTCACACCATGGAAAGCTTCCCTTGGACTGGGCTCTGTGTGCTCACACCATGAGCTTAGCCTCCCAGGAGATGGACAGAACAATCATTCTTCAGCTTTATCATGGTTTCTAAGCCACATGGAGCTAGAAGCTCAAGGATAGCACCTATCTACATCCTAAATATATTTTCTCTTATTGCCTATGTATTATTTCATATTACATCAGTCCTGAGTTTTTCTTTTTAAAAGAGAACATGAAGGTGGGAAGTGTGTGTGTTTGGGGAGGGGACACCTAGAGGGAGTAGAAAGGGGGAAATATGATCAAAATTCATTGTATACATGTTTGAGACTGTTAAAGAGTAACTAAAAATTGAAAGAAAATCCATGGGCTTTATGGATTAGAAGAAGCCTTGAGGGTGTAGCTGAAAGTTCAGAGACAAGGAGAAAGGGGAGAAGGGAAATATTGTCCTGTGTGATGAGGCAGGAGCTATGGAATTTCTCAAAGGAGTAAGTTTAAGGAGGAGGAAGAGGAGGAGAAAGAGGATGATGAAGAAAAGGAAGAGATATGGGGGGAATGAAAAGAAGAAGGAAGAGAAGGAGGAGGAGGAGAAGAGGGAAGGGAGAGAAGTCTGGGGCACAGCACACATTCCCTTCACCAGTGTTGCCCTCATAGAATCTGGAACCCAGAGGCCAGCACTTCTTGATCATCAGTTCTTGTGGGGTTTCCTTCCAACCACAGACAAGATGCACTCCGAGTTACATCTGTGCTGCAAAGGCAGAATTCTTCATCCTGAGCTTCATCATCTTTGGTGTGCTAGTCAACTTTTCAATACTGTGACAGCATACCAGAGGCAATCAACCTAAAAGGAGGAAAGGTTTATCTTGGCTCCTGGATACAAAAGTTTCAGCCCTTGGTTACTTGACCCTATGTTTCAGCCCTGGATTAGGGCCAGTGGTGGTGCCGTACACTGTAGAGGAAGTGCACGGTGGAGAGATGGGGACAGAGAAAGAGTGAGTGAGAGAGAGAGAGAGAGAGAGAGAGAGAGAGAGAGAGCGCTGAGGTTTCAATATCTGTGACCAAAACTTCCTGCACTTAGGTCTGACCTCCTGAATGTTCCACAATCCCCCAGTAGCACCCTAGGCTGGGGATGAAGTTTTTGGGGGAATATTTCAGATATAACTTGTAGCACGTGGTGAACTTAACATTCTAGGGCCCAATCTAGACTCTTCAGTGAACAGAAATGATCAGTACATTGTGGTGTTTAGACTGCAAGGATTCCTTGTAGAAGAATTGCAGACTCTGCCGAGTATCCTCCCACCCTGGGATGTGGATGGATCTAGTCTTCAGGTCCTGGTTACTGGGTCTTGATCCCCACATCAGCAGAGAAGAAGGACTCTTCGAACCCATTAGTCCCATGGACAGCATTGTTTGTGTCCTCCTCTGGTCTCGATGACCATCACCTCACATTTTCCCTTAGTCTAAAAGCGAGCACTCCATGGTTCAAATGCTTCTTTTGTCCCATATTTCTTTCTTCCTGGCCAAAATCCTCTGGAGTGCTTTATTATTAGTGTGTGTGTGTGTGTGTGTGTGTGTGTGTGTGTACAGAAGTGTACTTGAATGTGTGTGTGCCTGTGGAGGCGGGTAACACTGTTCTACCTCTTTATTGCTTTGCTCTGGAGTTTCCCAGACTCTGCCTTCTCGGGTCAGAAGTGCAGCCTGCTGCCGTTTTCCACTAGCATTTTTATGTGGGATCTGGGAAACTGAACTCAGATCCTTTTGCTTGCCAGGCAAATGCTTTAATCCCTGAGTCATCTCCTTGGTCTTGGAGTGCTTTGCAGGCACACTGCAGGAAAGCATAGACTGTAATAAGAGAATTCACTGAATCCCAGATGTCTTCATGCTTCTGAAATACTCATTGGTCTGAAGCACCTTAAATAACTTTAAAAAAGCAAACCCAGAAGGGAAGACTTTGAGTGCTTGCTCCTTGAAGGATATCACACTACCTTGCCACCTCATCTTTTGGCTGTATCTATTATGTCAACATAAAAACTTTTCCTCTGGTAACTCAATGACATTTGCCCATTGCCTTTGGAAAGCTCCTGATGTCAGATTCATTTTCCTCATTCAGAGGAGAGTTTTTATCTCTTTCCAGAAGTTTCTGTTCTGAGCACAGGTCAGAATGTTTTTTCCCCCTATCAAAAGCAGGTGAAAAGCAGTTTAGATCTTGTACTTATGAAGATTCTCTTGTCATCACTTCCTTCTGCTATAGTGAAGTGAAAACAATGATTGACAACTTACAGAGTTTCAATAAAGCTTTATTTGTAAAAACAAGTGGGAGGTCTGGATTTGGTATCTCAACTGTTTATTAACCTTTGCTTTAAAAAGTCACAGTTTGTTTTTTCACTTATTCTTGACATTTAAAAAATTACCCAAAGATCTGATTTTAGATTATTTTTTCCTTTATTGAACACTCTGGGTATTTTCCAGTCTTGATAGTCAACCCTTTGACTCTTGTAAAATTGGTAGTTTTCTTGAAAATCTTCTTTCGTTGACCTCTTTTTGGAGTTCTGCCAGGTGTTCAGTATACTTCCAGTCTTCCTAGCTCACTCAGTAACCCACATTGTTTTCTCTATCCTTTTCCTCCTCCTTTTTCTCTTTTTATTATATTTTCTTGGCGATTCAATTTGACTTTTTTTTTGGAAAGTTTTTCTTACATATTTTAACATATCTTTTGGTTCTCCTTGGAGATACTAGAGGCTTCTTCATTTTAAAATGATATTCTAGGGCCAGGTTGGAATGGCTTAGCACTTAAAGGCACTTGCTGCCAGCCCTGACTTCCTGAGTCTAATATCTAGAACACACATGGGAGAAGGGAACAAGTTGTTCTCTGATACATACACACACACTGTGGTGTAGACAGCTAGACAGACAGACACAAATACAGACACGCACACACATATACACTAAATAAATTTAAAATAGTATTTTAAAATTATATTCTATTTCCAGAATTCTATTTTAGGATTTTGTTTTTCTCTCTCTTTTTCTGCTTAAATATCTGGTGCTCGCTGGGGATGTGGCTTTGGGGTAGAGAACCTCTTGGGCATGTGAGTTTGATTTCCAGCACACACACACACACACACACACACACACACACACACACACACGTAAAAGTTGTATGGTTGCTGGTGAAGATTTAGTTAAGGCTTATTAATCTAAGGCTGAGGCAGTCTATAAATATGAGGAGCTTTAAACTGTAGTATTTACTTTAAACATGCTGTAACAGTTAGTGTTGTCAACCTGACATTTAGAGATAGGTCTCCTGGCCCACATGAGAGGTATTTTATAGATTAAAGTCAGCCTCTGGCCCTGCGGGTGAGAGATGGCATTGGCTGCATAATTGATGGAGGAAGTCCCAGTCCACAGTGGGTGGGGCCAGTCCCTGGACAGGTGGATAAAGATGCAGAGAGCCAGCTGAACGTAGGCAAGCGAGCGAACAAGCACCCATCCATCTCTTGCTTTCTGCTCTTGACTGTGGATGTGCTGTGACCTGTTCCCTTGCTTCCTGCTGCGGTGACAGCCCTACCATGATGGATTGTAACTTGGAATTGTGAGTCCGAACTAAGCTTCACTCTATTGAGCTGTTTGGCTCAAGTATTTTTTTTTTCATAGTAGTAGATAAGGAAGCTAAAACACACATCAATCGGAGAGTTGACCTTAGAGTTGGAAGATCCTTAATTGTTAGAGTAATATAGAGTAAAACATTTTTCCGTTTCATAGGTGTGTGTGTAACTGTATGCATGTGTCTGCACATATGCATGTGGAGGCCTGACAATGAGAGCAGGAATCATTCTTGATTGCTCTCCCCCTTATTCTTTTGAGGTTGGGTCTTTAATTGAACTCAAAGCTCACCTATAGGGCTATTCTAGCCACTTTGCTCTGGGAATTCCCAGTCTCTGACTTCTGAGGCTGGAATCACAGGTGGGCTACCACATTTACCTTCCATTTAACTGGAATTTAAGTACCCTAGAGGTTTACTTTATGGGATGCTGTAAAATAAAGGCTCAGGTGCATAAGACACATCAGTTTCTTCTTTGCACTTTATTATTTTTATTTAATTGTGCGTGTATGCATATGTGCGTGTGTGTGTATGTATGTGTGTGTGTAGAACCACAGACGAATTCGGGAACCACCATTGATGCCTCCACCTCCTCCTTGTTTACTCTGCCCTGGGATTCACAGGCTCCACCCTGCCAGGACCAGAAACGCAGGCCACCCCCGCTTCCGCCCAGCGTCTATACGTGGGGTCTAGGATCCGAACTCAGGACCTTCCACCTGCAAGGCAGAGGCTTAACCCCTGAGCCACCTCTCCAGACCCTTTGCTCTTTCTTTTGAAGAAAGCCAGCTGCCATGCCATGACCTAACTCTAGCATTCTCGGGAGAGGTCCACATGATAAGGCCTCAGGCTTTAAACCAATACACTAGGGAGTACACCATCTTGGCAGGTTACAATTCTACCATGGAACCACAAATGCCATGGCTGAATGCTGTGCAGATATCTTGGAAGCACGTTCACCAGTCCTGGTTAAGCCTTTGAATGATTGCATCTCTGGAGACATCTTGACTCAGTCAGAATCACCAGTCAAATTCTTCTCAAATCCCTAACCTTACATAAACTACAAGATAACAAATATTTGTTGTTAAAAACAATGGACTCCAGGGGTACTTGTTTATGCAGTGGTAGATAACCAATATTCAATTTTCTATAGTGTATTTTATCTCCATGCAAGTACATGACTGCTAAGCATTTTGATGAGTAGATCCAGATTTTCTCTATATAGATCAACTCAAGCACTTTGTATACCATTTTTATTTATATCTGAAATTTCTAGCCCAAGTGCAGGGTTCTGTAGGGCCAAGCATTTCCTGGACCATCTCCACTTCCCTATGTGCATTTAGGAGTATTTCTCTGTTGTCTGCCCATTTCCTAGCTTCCAGAAGTGCGTTTAAACTCCTTGTCTACTGATGACAGTCATCCTGTAGTTTTATCTGTGTCAACTTCCAACATTTCCCCCTCTCATTTCAATAGAATTTCCAATGAGAAAAGAACTAAGCCACTGTGGTTTTCCGTTTCAGCTTTTTAGAGTTGCCCAAGGTCCCTAACTAGAAATGTATCAAGAGAAGTACCCAAGTCAAGGTGCTGCTGCGGCTGGCTACTGTTCATATCACAAAGAGTCAATCAACAAACCATGAATGATTCCCATTTTCATCTCTAAGTCTCAACCCAGAAGTCTGGGTTAGAAGGTTGGTCCCATTTCCTTAGAAAAGGAAGGACAGTCACAATCCTTGAGCACATTTTGCTTCTGAGAAGTCTTTCATTTCCTGCCGGTGAGTCAGGCTCCTCAGCTCTTTCTACGTGATGTGGCCTCTGATAAAGGCTGGGAGCCTTAATGAACAAATAATTAGTTCTAAGAACATCACTCAACACAACTAATGCCATTTTAATTGCTTCTGCATTTGAATCTTTAGCACACACATAGCCTGGTGCCGGTGGAATCACTTATCTGTGGCTGAGGCGTTGGTTCCCTGAGAAGCTGGAAGCCCTCTGTGCCAGGATCCGCGCAGTCCAAAGTCCCTGGACTTGTCTTAGTCCATTGGCTGACCCCCTCTCCCCCAGACCAGCACTGGAACTATAGAGACAGAAAGGCTAACCTCTTGAGATTGTTATAAAAGTGACATTTCTGGGCCAGAACTTCAAAAATCCAAGGACTCAAAGGACCCAGGTCTTGAAAGGGGCAAATCTGGGGAGCCAGGATGGGAAAGAAGACTGTAGCTAAGAGAGAGCTAGTGAGCTCTTTCGTGCTGTATAATTCAGAGATCACTGCTTGTCCTCTAGATTTAGCTGTTGATCCCTGTGAACCGGCCCTGGCTAAGCTTTAAGATGCTCAGTGTGAGATGAGTATAAATAGCAAACGGATAGGGCACTGAGACCGGAAACTGGGCAGTGATTTGGATATGGAGTGACCTGGGGATGCTTCTGTGCCGAGGGCTTGGTCTCCAGCGGGTGGCGCTATTGAGAGGTTCCAGTTACTTTTCTGTTGCTGTGAGAAAACACACCGATCCGAGCAACTTCAGGGAGAAAGGGTTTATTGTTCCGGTTATGCACAGCGATAGGTAGAGAAGGCATAGTGACTGAAGCAGGAGACCAGTTCATATTACAGTAGCAATCAAGAGGGAGGGGGGGAGGGAGAGAAAGAGAGAGAGAGAGAGAGAGAGAGAGAACAAACTAGGTTAATCCATCTCAGTGCCTAGCCCCAGTGATGAATTTTTTTCCTCCAGCAAGGCTCATCCTCTAAAGGTTCCACGACCTCCACACACAGTGCTTCTGGCTGGGGACCAAGCATTCAAACACATGAGATTATAGGGGACAATTCATATTAAACCACGAGAGAGGTGATTGGTTTGTGAGGACGCTAACCTCATCAATGGGTTAATCCATTGGTCAATTCATACTGAATGGGCTTTTAGGAGGTGGGCCTAGCTAAAGGCAGTAGGTTACTGGGGGTGTGCATTTGAGGAAGTAGCTTATCTCAGGATCCTCTATCTCCTCTCTTTCTTCAGCTTACCCTCTCTGTTGGAATCTTTCCTTTCATCCTCTCCTACAGAACCATCTCTCTCCTCTTTCTCTGGGAAACTCTCTGCTGCCACAAGGTGAGCAGCTTTCCTCCGCTGTGCTCTCCAGCCACGCTGGTTCTGCCTTTGCACAGGTGGGATTTCAACAGAGGCAGCTGGTGCGCAGGGACTGATACCTCTGCAGCCACAAGTCTAAACAAATCTTTGCTCCTTCAGGCTACTTCAGGTATCTTGTCCCAGTGATGAGAAGCTGACTAACCTGAGGGGGCGGGGCTGAGAGGAAAATGGAAAGGGTAAAGATCACGACAAAGCAGAGAAAGGAATTTTGCTTTCTATACTTCTTCATGGTTTTGGTTTTAGTAAAGTCTTTCAAGAGTGTTCATTTTTGTAATGAATTTATTTTAAAAGTTCCAGAAGCTGTATTGCCAAGCCTGCCATCTCTCATGCCTTCCACTCTTTTGGCTCACAAACACTTCTGATGCACCTACTCTGAGCATCTGCTTTCTAGCCTGGCCTCCAGATAAAGGAATTGTAGAACCAGCTTTTGAGGCCTACGGGGTCTCATCATCAGCGAAAGGCCTGAAAGAGTCTGACAAAACAGTCGGTCCGTATTACTGGAGGGGGAAAATAGATCTTGCTTCACATGCAGTACAATGATTTCCCTGCCTTTCTCACATCTGATACTGCAGCCATCTTTCCACTTATTCCAGTGTAATAATGGTCATCCCTGAAGGGGGCTGGGAGTGTGGCCTGATTGGTGAAGCGCTTGCTTGCCTAGTATCATGGTTTGGATATGATTTCTCCTCCTCATAGGTTCATGTGTTTGAATCTTAGCTGATGTGAATGTTTGGGGAGCTCATGGTAACTTCAGGAGGTGGAGCCTTGCTGGAGGAAGGCTGGGGATGGGACTTGATGATGGGTAGCCCTGTCTAGTACATTGCTCCTTTATTCTCTCTGCCTCCATGATGACTACTGGGACCTGAGACACGTCCAGCTTGTCCTGCCTGGCATGCCTTTTCTGCCATGATGTACTCTATATTTTCTTTGGAGCCGTAAGATAAAGAAGTTGCCCTCAAGTTGTATATGAGTACTGCCTCACAGCGGCAACAAGAAAGGCAACTGCAAAAAGTAGCATGCATGCACACACAGGCTCTGGGTTTACTCCCCAGCACCACATAAAACAAGCATGGTGGTGCGTTGTCTGCAATCTCAGCACTGAGGAGGTGGACCAGAAGTTCAAGGGTACCCTCAGCTACACGGTGAGTTGGAGGACAGTCTGGGGTACATGAGACCCTTTCCCAAAATGACACCAGATTATCCCAAGGGCAAGGGCAATGGTCTGTGTTCATCACCGTGTCTCTGGCATACGGTGACCCTTAAGGAAATCTTGTTGCATGAAGGAATGCTTCTAAACATCTCCCAGTGGGCCGTTGTATACTCTTTGGCTGAAGAGCAAGCTCATCACACAATCCTGCTGGGTCCCGGGCACGTCAAACTTTCCGAGTCTTAATTTCTTCAGCTCTAAGTGGGGACAGCAACATGGATCCCACAGAGCAGGCAGGAGGATTAACTCGGGAAAAGCCTTTAAGCGCACCGTGTGAGTCTGGTACCCAGGGAGCAATAGGTAAGTGGTGGTGATGGACATGAAGACTCTCTGCTGCAGCTCGCCCTCTGCTGAATACGCAGATGCGCCTTCGGAGGAGTCTCTCTGCTGTTTTGCTAGCATGGAGCTGGTTGCCAAGCAGGGGCCGTTTAAGGTTCAGGACCAGAGCAACAGGGTCACACTTTCGAAAGCTGGGACATTTTTTACTGGTGCCAACACACAGCTTCTCCGTCTCTTGGTTCACGTGGTTTTATAGTGTCTTTTCTTCACTTGCCTTTGCTTTCGAGGGAATCTTAGAAACGCTAATTCCTCACCTCCGTATTCTACTTGAATCTCTCCCCCCTCCATCCTAGCTCCAGCAGCCCAGCAAGAGCTAGCTCTGTCAGAGAGACCAGGCGTCCAAATTAGACAGGTTTTAGTCCAGTCTCTCAAAGCTCATTCCAGGGACTCAACCCCACACCTTCAAGTGCCGCTTCTCAAAGCTATTTCCTTCCCTCCTGAGCTGTCTCCCTCTCGCGGACAGAGTGACCCGAGAGAGCTGGGTTGGGGAACAATCACAAAGCCACAGGGCGAGCCCTTGTCATCGAAGCCTTGTCATGGAGGCCTCGCTCCTCCGCGCGCAGCACCAGCGTGTGCCTCTGTCCCTTCTCTCCTGTCATGGCCAGCGTATGTTTCCTTTCACTCTGCACAAAGCTCTTTCCAAATCTCCCGGGAGCAGATCAAATCAGGGTCTCCTCACAGCAGCTGGGGAAAGAGTCCTAAGTCTTCAGCTCCCTCCCATGGTGTGATGTCCACAGTTCTTGGAGCCCCACAGAGCACTAAGATCTGCAGGACCTCACACCCCTGTTTCTGGTGCTTCCTTCCTTGCCTCTAAGCCCTTCTTCTGGGCCCCAGATCTTGGGGGTATCTGTAATATGAATAGAGATGGAGTTACCATGGAAACCTAGGCTACATTATACCGTGTTTGTGGGTTGTGGCCAGCATCTGTCAAAAAATGAAACAGACTAGAGCAGAATATAAATATGAGAATGCATCACGAGTAGTAAGGGTAAATATTTTTTTAATGAAATGTATATATATATATACCCATATGCTGGGTCATGTTGCAAACATATCTCTTACTCCAGCTTAGGTAGAAGAAACTGAAGTTCAATGCATCAGGAAAGGCTCACTGTACCTGGTGCAGGCTTGGTGCTTTAACCTACTTTCACCTTTATCCTTGGGGTGAGGTTGCTCCTCTTTCAGTGGGCTGTTTCAGCATGGCCTCTCCACTTTAGCTAGCTTTGTTGGTACGACCGGGACCCCTCTTTCTTCTTATAAACTACCAACTGGTCCCCATCTCTGGCTTCACTCAGCACCCTTGCTCTGGATCCTGGAGCCTTGAATTGAGAGATTTTCCTTGGCCTGTCAGAAAACCTGCCTACTCTTCAGCGTGTGAATCTCCAGTGGTCTGTTTCTTACTGACTACCTACACCTGTTCCTTGTCCCCGCCAGGGGGAGCCGTTGGCCTCCTGGTGTTTCTGTATTCTATGTCCACAGCTAGCCTGGTTCTCTCTGGAGACTTATTTTTCTCAGTCACTTCCATGCAGTTTGGGAAAAATGATCTTCGAGGTTGACTTCACAGACTTGAAAGTAAAAACTAGGTACTTTTAAGTTGAAAGGGAGCATTCCAATGACTGTTAGCATCTCCAATGTCTTACAGTTACAGCCTCATCTGGTTGATCACCCCAAAAGGGAACCCCACCCTGTCCTCCACCAGGCCTGGCAGTAACTGATTTGTTTTTAATCTTCTCTTGGACTTTAACCACAAACAGTTATGCGTCTGGTTTCTTGCACTTCTCATCATATTTTTTTGAATTATTCATTCACACTACATTGTTCGTTTCTTGTTAGTGGCTTTATAACGTTCCGTTATGCAACATATTACAGTTCATTTCTCCATTTATCTGTTGATGGACATTGGGTTGTTTCTACCTTCTGACTGTTACAAATTGTGGTGCTTGTATCTGTTTTAGTACCAATTTTTAATTCTTTTGGGTGCATTTGTATAAATAGAGTCACTGGATCATGTGGTCATTTTGTGTGAAACTCTTTTCTTCTTTCGTGTCTGTGTGTTGTATGCATGTATGTGCACATGTGAGTGCAGGTACCCATATGTGGAGTCTAGAGATTGCCATCATATATTTTCCTTTGTCAGTTTCTCTCCATTTTATTATTATTATTATTTTTTGTTTATAAAACTCAAATTTATTCAAAGTGTTAAAAGATTTCACTCTCACCTCCAAAATACTTTACAGTTAAAAAAAAAACAAAACAACTATTTTCTCCGCCACTGTCCAAGCTGTTGCTTCCTTTTCTTAGGACCAGCCTCTGCCCCTCTAAGCCTGTCTCTGCAACCAGTACTGCCGCTTAGAAAACCCTTCATCCCCGCAACACCCTGCATCTTGACTGCTCAGCTGAACCTAGGGTGGCTTCCAGTCCTTGGTGGCGGGCAAGGCTGAATGGGACAGAATATGCTTTGTGCTTTTGGAAAGACAGCTAACTGGCTTTTTTCAAGTGGATAGCTTGTGCCCCATGAAGACCTGTTCAGAGCCAAATATTTGGCTTGGGGTTGTCTACATCTCTACAAAGCATCTGTGGAGATCCCCACCCCGCACAGGTCCATGACAACGGGCTCTGATGACTACCAGCTGTCTTCCTGGCACTACACTAGTTACGGGAAGAGTGGCATATGACCAGAGTGGGGCTTGATGGAGCCCCAGATTTTCAGAATGTGGGCACCAAACTCCCAGGGAAAGGGAGTTTTGTTTTTTGGTAGGCAAAGCTAGGTCCAGCAAGGACCACAAGAAGTGGGAGGGAGAAAAGGTTCAATCACGTAGGTCTGGGGTGAGCACTGTTCCTTCTGAGAAGCCCTCCCATGCTCCCTTCATCCTGTAAGTCCCAGGATGATTCCAGAAAGGAGGAAGAAAAAGAGGAAAGGGATTCTGCTCTGCTGAGGGGCACAGGCAGGAGATGACGATAGTGCTCAGGTTGAGGAGAGACCTTCGGGACTCCGTAGTTGGCTGCGTTCCTGTTCTGGGAGGCAGGGTGGAGGGGGCCAAAAGTCTGGCCCTCAGAGACTTCATCAGCTCTGTTCCTTGTCCTTAACTAGTAAGACGGTGTGCTGGCCCCCACTGGACACAGATAACACCACCCGGTTCTCCAGCTGCTTGCCGGTCATCTCCACAGGGGTCCAGACGTCGTCATCTTGCCCTGTGCCCAGCTGGTAGTTGGTGCCCATGCCCCAGGCGAAAACACGACCATCCTTGGACACGGCATACCCCACGGAGGCTCCACAGCCACGGAGGAGACTGTGGGCAGCTTGGAGATGAGGGTGGGAATGCTCTTCTCTTCAGCACGCTCCCCAAGGCCCAGCCGCCCATACTCAGCCCGGCCCAGGCTATATGCTTTTCCTTCTGAGTCCATGCAGACTGTATGGTACTGGCCACCAGAAAGGCCTACCCAGGACTTAGTAGAATTCTTGAAGGATGTCAAGTTTTGTGGTATGAAGCAAGATTCTGTGCCTGATGTGCCAAGCTGGTGGTAATTGGAGAGGCCAAAACCATACACATGGCCCTCCCGGGAGATGGCGAAAGTGAAATAGGCACCACAGAAGGTGTCCTGGAACCTCACATAGCCCCGGATTCCTCTGGATTTCAGCAGCACACGCTTGGGGACCAGGAGTCGTTCAAGTCCCTGACAGCCGCCACGATTGGCAAATAACTCAGGCACACGCCCCAGCTGACCCTGCTCCCCACAGCCCAAGGTGTAGAGGTCACCACCTACCGTCAGCATCACCAAGTGGTCGTTTCCAGAGGCCACCTTCACCACCGTCTTGTCCAGCTGCACCAGAACTGGCACCATACTCTTCTTCATGGGCTCCAACAGCCCAATCACACCGTTATTGTCCCAGAAGGAGCCCCAGAGAAAGACACGGCCATCCTCGGTGAGCGCTGCTGTGTGGCTGTCTCCTGCTGACACTTGTACTACCTTCTCCTGCAGTTCCACTTTGCCGGGCACCATCTCTGAGCCTTCCACTGATGTGTCCCTTCCCAGGGCACCCTCATCATTGCAGCCGAAAGAATAGACCTGGCCACTTGTGCTCAGACAGTGTGCATGCCTCCAGCCTCGGCCTGCACAACATCCTATAGAAGGGTAACCAGGGCTGGCTTTTTCCTCTCCAACACATTCTCAAGCCCCAGCTGGCCCACATCTCCCTGGCCCAGTGTCAGCACCAAGCCTGGTTCTGTCTTGTGGGACCTATGTGAGATTTTCACCTTCTTGCTTTTGGGGATGGCATCTTCTGGGGGTGACCTTTTCTTAGCTATGTGCTTGGGTGGCATCTTTCTGTCCTCGGTGCGGGGCGGCCACGAGTCCATTTTATTATTTTTTTGAGATATGGTCTTTCCCTGAACTAGAGGCTCGTTAATTGGCTGGACTGGCAGGCCACCAGGCCCCCAAAGTCCTCCTGTCTTTGCTTCCCAGTGCAAAGACAGGAGGGTCCCAGGGGGGGGGATCTTAGGTCCTCATATATTCACAGCCAGCACTATACCACCTGAACCATCTCCCCAGACCCCTGTATTGAGCATTTTGAGCAACCATCAGCCTGTCTTCCACAAGGCTGAACCAGTTCACATTCCCACCAGCCATGTTCTGTGGTACCTACCTCTTTTTTTTTTTTAACATTTTTTATTATTATTTCTGCTCATACAAACTTAATAGGTACACCACTTCCCTCCCGCCCTTCTCCTCCCCCCGAACCCCCTGCTCCCCCTCCCTTCACCCCTCCCTGCCCATCCCCCAGTGCCTCCCCCCCAATCCCCAGAGAGTCCTTTAATGTGCATGCCTGACTCTCCTCTGGGCCCTCCTCTCCGATGACGTACAAGGACCCAGTGGCATTTCCCTGAACCCTTTCCTGTGTTCCCCTTAAGCATAGGAACACTGCTGTGGCTGTCAATCCCTTGCCTCCAAGGATCTTGGTGCCTTTAGCAGATGCTAGACTTTGTGAGGTCAATAGTGTGTTGAACATTGCGCAGGCCATGCAAAGTCCAATTATGATTGCTTCAGCCCTAACTAGTATAGAGTATCTTACATATCATTGCTCCTCCCATCCTTTTGCTCTTACAATCTTACCGCCCCCTCTTCCCCAAATTTCCCTGAGCTTCAGGATGGGGAGAGATTAGTCTGGCCTAGTTCTGAAGTTCTGGATTGTGGTTTGTTGATTTTCTTTTGCAGTTTTGCTGCTCCTGCAATGCCCTTCACTCCACCCTGATGGGCATTGTATGTCACCCCCTGGCCAGAGACAAAAAGCTGTTAAACTGGAGTCTTATTAAGAGCATATTCAAGGGTAGATGTAATAAAAGTAGGAAACCACAGTGAGGGAGGGGTCAATCACCCATTTGCAAAATGGTTACTTTTTATCTGCCAGACTATATGCCCTCCCCTTCTGGTGAGATCATACCCCCTCAGTTGTAAATGGTCAGGAATGAACGTCTGTGAACTTAACCAGGTGTCTCATTACTTACTTGCAGTCCTTGGTGGAGGCCCATTTTCTCTGCTGTAACATGGTCCCCTCTCTCCTTGTTTCTGGTGTGGCTTCCCAACCCCATCCCTCCTGTTCATAATCCTTGGAATTACTGTAGGTATTACATAGATTTATCTTTGAGTGTCTCAAGGTGGGCTGGGTGAGTTTGGTACTAGGAGCCACCTATTAGGGAGTACATACGGCACTTAATTTTCTGGGTCTGGGATACTTCACTTAATATAATTGTTTCTAATGACATTCATTTCCCAGCAAATTCCAGTAATTCATCATTTTTGGTGGCTGAGTAGTATTCCATTGTATAGATGTACCACTTTCCTTATCCACTCAACTGTTGGACATTTGGGTTGATTCCATGATTTTGCTATTGTAAACAGTGCTGCTGTGAACATGGTTGTGCTTGTGCTATCGAGGTGAACCTCTGCTGCATGGGGGTTATTCCCAAAAGTGGAATAGCAGGGTCATATGGCATTTCAATTCTTTAAGAATCTCCAGATGGCTCGCCAGAATGGCTGTATGAGCCTGCATTCCCACCAGCAATGTAGGAGAGTTCCCCTCTCTCCACATCCTCTCCAGCATTTGTTGTTGTTTGTATTGTGGATTTTTGCCATCCTGACCGGGGTGAGATGATATCTCAGGGAAGTTTAGATTTGCATTTCCCTGATGGCTAAAGAAGTGGAGCATTTTTTAAAGATATTTATTAGACACTTTAATTTCATCCCTGGTAAAGTTTCTTTTAAGTTCCAGGGCCCATTTTTTAATTGGGACATTGTTTTCCTTGGAGTTTAGTTTTCTAAGTTCTTTGTGCACTCTGGACAGGAGAGCTCTATCAGATATGTGGTTAGTGAAGATTTTCTCCCATTCTGTGGGTTGCCTTTGAGCTCATGTTACAATCTCTTTATCTGAACAGAAGCTCTTTAATTTCACAAGATCCCAACTGTTGAGAGTTGGTAGCAGTGACTGTGCCATTGGATGTCTGTTTAGGAAGTGTTGGCCTAGCCCAATCAGCTCGAGGGAGTTCCCTATCCTTTCAACTATGGTTTTTATAGTCTCTGGCCTGATATCAAGGTCCTTGATCCATTTGGAATTAAGTCTTGTACATGGTGACAAGTACAGGTCCAACTTTAATCTTCTGCATGTGGAGATCCAGTTTTGCCAGCACCATTTGTTGAAGATATTATTCTTTTTCCATTGGATTCTTTGGGCCCCTTTGTCAAAGATCAAATGGCTGTAATCTGGGTCTTCAACCCTTATCCATTGATCTGTTTGTCTATTTTGGAGCCAGTACCAGGCTGTTTTTATAACTATGGATTTGTAGTATAGACTAAGGTTTGGTATGGTGATACTTCCAGCAGTGTTTTTGTTACTCAGGACTGTCTTTGCTATCCTGGTCTTTGTGCCTCCATATGAACTTTGAGATTGTTTGTTCAACTTCTTTGAAGAATTGCTTTGGTATTTTAATTGGTATCGTGTTGAATTTGTATATTGCCTTTGGTAGGATGGTCATTTTTACGATTTTGATTCTGCCAATCCAGGAACATGGGAGGTCTTTCCACCTTCTGGTGTCTTCTGCAATTTCTTTTTTTATGGTTTTAAAGTTTTCATTGTAAAGGTCTTTTATCTCCCTGGTTAGGTTTATACCAAGGTATTTCATTTTTTTAGGGGCTATTGTAAATGGGATTGAGTCTCTCAGGGCTTTTTCACTTCTTTCATTCTGGGCATATAGGAAGGCCACTGATTTTTGGTACCCACCTCTTATAGCCTCATCAACTTCAGTTCTTGTTTGAAAACTTACCTCAGGTGTGTCCTCTCTGGTGTGGAATGGCAACTCACTGTATCTTGATGTCCATTTCCCCAGTGATTAGTCATGGTAGAGATCCTGTGTTTTATCATGTGCTTTTGTGGAGAGATGTCTCTTCAAAAACTTCCCTCTATTGTACTTCTATTGCAGTGCTGGAGATTGAACCCAGGGCTTTGTGAATGCTAATCAAATGCCACCATTTAGTTCTTCCCCAATCCCTTTTTGCCCATTAATAATAAAATCAGTTTTCTTTTGTTGTGAGATTATGAGAGTTATTTACATATTGTGGATCCTAGTCTTGGATTTGACATCGTGTTAATCTAGGTCCCTGTTTAGCTGTTTAGAAGTAAAATCTTAAGTTGAGATGTGTGGCACTATCGATTCAAGGAGGCCCTAGCCCGGGCTCACTGAATCCAGGAGGTCTGGCTACAGACAGGCCTGTACAAGTTCAGACATGCCCCATACATGTCCCATACATGAACCACTCAGGCAGAGGGATGACCAACCAATGGGATGGAAGGATGAACAGTCAATGGAAAGGAGGGATGAACAACCAATGGGAAGGAAAGATGAACAACCAATGGGAAGGAGGGATGAACAACCAATGGAAAGTGGCCATCTAATCTGGACACCTAGTAAACAGCTAAATGATTGGTGGCTGCTCCTCCCCTCTCCCGAGCAGAAGAGCAGCAACACCTGATTGGACCCTGACCCTATATAAGCCCAAACACTTCCTGAATAAAGCTGAGTCTGCAGCAAGATTGGTCATCTGCCTGCTGCTTCTCACCTGACTCCTGTGGTCTAGGATGGTGACCCCGTCCCCAGCTCACCTATTCGCCTGGCACCCACGAGGCCCCTGCGGTTTCCCCTCTTCCCCTTACCTGGCCCAGCGAGGATTCAGCAACAGAGATTATTTAGAGCTGGTTGATCAAGACTGAGTTGGGGTGAAGCCAGGAAGTCATGTGCTCCCCTGGAGGAGTCTGAGTGACAGTGCACAGTTCCACAGCAGTTGCTCTGCGTCTGGAGGTCAGTTCTCCAACCGTAACAATCTGAGAAAGACCCTGAAAGATCCTGGAGCTACTGAAGACAGGGTTGGGGGTGAGGAAGGGGGGTGACAAAGGAAAGAATGCACTGTGAGGGGGTGGGGATCCTTACCTACCTTTGACTGTTTTGAGTCAGATTCCAAGACGACTTAGGCAGATTGGGACAGTGGGCTGAAAAGAAGTCAGAAATAGAAGCTCAGAAGTTAAAGGAGCACATAGAAATATAAGCTCTTGCACATGGGTCCTTAAACTTGATGGTGTACATCAAGCAGGAGGGAGCACAGGCTTGAAGCTCTTTATATGAAAGGGCTCAGGGGTTTGGCCATGGCTGTGATTAGGTTGCAGCTGTTAGCTGGGGAGCCTCGTTCCCATCAAGGCAGGTCAGGAGCTGAGCCCTTTCTGGGTTTGAATTAGTCTCATTCACTGCTCGGAGCTCTGGGACTGGGCCTATTACACTTGAGGCACTATATTAGAGTTGGGGTTCTAGAGGTTCTGAGAATGGCAAGGTCAGCAAGTGCCTCAAAGTCATGTTGCGTAAGAATCATTTGAAAGGCCAAGTGGCAGGCGTGGATGGGTCTCACCTCCTCCACTTAGGTTGCCATGTTGGTGTATTTGTTTCTGATGCCTACTAGAACAGGTAACCTGAATTTTAGCTTGTTTCAAATCAAGGTGTAAATTCTGGGTGGACCTGTTTCATGTCCTTGCCAGCTGCTACGGCATCCTTGGTGCATGGCATCTCTCCTTTGCAAGGAAGTGGTCTTGACTGGCCTCTTCCTACAGCATCTGGGTTATCTCCGTTCTTCCCAGCATTCTCTCCTCCCTGCCAGGAGCCTTGGGATTATAGTGGCACTGCTGAAAGAAAAGGGTCTTCATAACTGCACAGCCCCCTTTGCCATGTGAGACGAGTGACTCATTGGTGCTGGAGGTCAGGACATGAACATCTCTACTTATCATTCATATGGGACAGTTTCATCTTGTTCTACTTCTTCATGGCTCCAAAGGCACAACTGGCTCGAGGTACAAATAACGGGGATGGATGTTGGCAACTAAGACCTGGTTCATTTCATCATGGATGGACTTTGTCTAAGACAGCTGGGATGAAGAGGGAGTGGTCCTTCTCTCTTGGGTCATTCAGGTTGTGCGTGGTGTTTTTATTTTTTCTCTTGGAATGATGGTTCAATAGGATTTCCTGTGTTGAATGGGATGCTGGACCACCTGGCACCGATGGTCTTTCTGGATTTTAAGTTTATTACTTTTACACAGACCTCTTGGAAACACCATTCCAGCTCTCTGGAAAGAGAAGACTCACCACATGTGATATGGCAAGGCACGGGCATGCCACTGTGGCGGGTTTTCACAGTGTCCTGATTCCTGAGTCCCCTCAGCCTACATCACACTGGCCAACATCCCCTATAGACCCTAAGCACTCTGCCAAAGGCTCTGCTCAGCCCAGCGGACAAATGTGTCCCCCACAGCCTCATGTGTTTGGCAAAGTCATGGCACCTTTGAGAGGTGGAGCTTTGCTGGAGGAAGGAGGTCACAAGTCCCACCCTACCTCCAGGAGGAGTCTGCCTTTGCAGCAAGCAGTCTTTCAGCTCTCAGCCTCTTGGATGGGTGTGACGTAGCCTGTCTCTAGCTTCTGCCAGCCAGCCAATTCACCTCTGCCATGAAAGACTTTATCGCCCCTCTGGAACTGTAAGCTGAATAAATTTCTTTTTTTTCTCTTAAGTTGCTTGACTTTGGGTGCTCTCTCACAAAAACAGTTAAAAGTAATCATTACAGTTGCCTATGACTTAATGCCACCGGGAGCAGTACCCAATGCCTCCAAAAGTCCAGGTGGGCATATAATCAGTTTCCTCATCCTGGTGGTGTAGTGGGGATGACTCCACGCCACCTACCAGGGTTAGGAGATATACCCTGCTTGTTAAATCTGTCATTTGTTCCCTCTGTTGCCTGACTCTTCTTTGTCTTCCACCATGTTCCCTAAAAATCACATTTTACCTTCCTTAAATTCTGCTTCTAGGGCACCCAGACAAAGATGCCCCAGGAAGAAGGGGGAAATTGAACATTCCCAAGCTATCAAAAGGTTCCATGTGAGCCCAATACTTCCTGTAAGCTGTCCTGCCTCCTCTGACACAGAATATCCCAATCAAGCACTTCATCCCACCTTTATTTGGAGACCTCAAAAAGAGGCTCCTGCAGTCCTTAGCCTTTGCAGTCCTTACTCTCTGTGCTCCACAGTGAGTCGTCTCCTATCTCAAGGAGTCCTCTGCTTATTACTGACATCTGTCTGCCTCAAAGGTGCCTTTTGATAGCTTGGGAATGTTCAATTTCCCCCTTCTTCCTGGGGCATCTTTGAGTTTGATATTCTTCACGTCCAGAGCTCAGTGTATTTTCTGATTCTGAGCACTCAGCTATTTCATGTGGACCTCTGGTCTATCACTCGCCATCCAGAGTTTCTTAGCTTCCTTTCAGTCGGGAGGTGTGTTATTTTGGGATCATTGGTTCAGTCTGGACTGCCTCAGGCCTGCCTTCTCTTCCAACCACAAGTGTACACAAATCACAACTTTATGTGGTTGGCATAGGGTGTGGCTAGTGGATGTGTCCTTTATCATATTTATTTTGTGAACTGTCACTGTGGGTGCCTGAACCAGTCCTTGGCTCTTGCTCTGTGGCCCAGTGATGCCCCAAACTAGTTAGAACCCCTTCTCTTTGGGGGCTCTTCATCTTTCTCTCACATCAGCGTCTTTGTAACCATGAAGTCCCCCACAGCAGGCTACTCTCTGAGTTTCTAATGTGGGGACCCTTACTTGCTTGACTTCAGTCCCCCGATACCCCAAGTATCTGGCACATTCTTAGACCAAGCTGGATACTGCCAACTCATCCACGCACCTGTGGTCTGGGTGTGATTCTGTGGGCTTTCAACTCCCAAACTTTATTTTATTATTTTTAATAATTTATTTTTTTGTGTGTATGTGGGTATAAGAGGACACTATAGAGTTTGTGGACGATCATCCTGGATTGCTTCTACCTCCTTTTTGCTTCATTCTGGGATTTATCAGGCTCTGCCTACCAGGGCAAGAAGTGCAGACCACAATCATTTCTGCCTCGTGTTTTTATGTGGGACCTGGGACCTGAACTCAGGACTTTCTGTTCGTGGGGCAGAGTCTCAACCCCTGAGCCACCTCTCCAGCCCCCAACCCTCAAACTTTAGCCAAGAAGTAGCACCAAAGTCTCTCCTTTTCTCAACCCTCCCTCTCATTTCACCTGTTTCTTTCCACTACTTCCTGTGCTAGGGAGGGGGCAATAGGCATCTTAGCCACCTTCTGTCAGGTTTCTGTCTTTCCTCCAGCCATCCTCTCTTGCATTGGTGTGGCCCCCTGAGCACTGCTGGGCCAATCAGCATGGCTCCCTTTCATCTGCCTTCAGATCTCACTTTCCTGTCTGTAACTGAGAAACTAATGCCAATATTCACTGGTCCCAGCAATTCACTTAAGAGCAGTTAGTGACCCCAGTTCTCAGATCTCATTGTGGAGGGGGGTACAAAGCCAGCTGTCCTGCCCAAGCACCTAAGCTTTTCTTCCACAGAAATCTTCCACTAGCCCTCGGTGGTGGCTTGAAGCAGCCGGTGGAGACAGATGGTGGCCGCCTCTTGGCATCTAATGATTCTGGGGTGAATCTGACTGAAGAGGATGAGCAGGTCAGAGTGGTCATGGAAAGTCTTTCAGAAGTGGCCTTCGAGTCTGGTGGATCGGAAGTGCTCCCTGGAGCTCACCCAGACCCAGCCGGGACCCCCTCACCCCCCCCCCCAGTTCCCAGCTGGGAGTCAGGAATAAAAGTATGTTCTCCTTCTTTACTGCTGCTGTCTGTGGCTGTTTGCTACCTGCTGGGTTTGAGGGCAGATGGGGAGGCAGGTCCTCTGGCAGAGATGGAACCTGGTTTCAGAGAGTGCTAGTGTTTCTCAGATCTCCCCAGCAAAGCGCCAGCTGCGACAACATTGCACCTCAGGCCAGGAAACCAAAAGGTGCTGCCAGGTGACACCTAATTAAGGTACCTCCCTGGCTTGCAGATGACAGCTGATGGGTGTGGTCTGTAAATAGTTTCCAGAATGTGTTAAGACCGGGAGGCTGGGAATACTCTGGACTGTGGTCCAAGGAGTCCAGTCCTGAATCATAGGAGACACAGTAACTTTTCTGTGTGAAACATTTATGCTTCATCTGGCTTGGGATACTGCAGGCTTGCGGCTGGCTTCATCTCACTAGACCATCAATAGATGCTATTGGGAAGCTCGCTCTACAGTCAGGGAAACTAAGGCAAGAGGTTGAAGCTCACAGGGCTGGTGACGGTGAGTTGGGATCCCAGCTTACTGCTAGACAAACTGGTTTATTTTATTCCAGTGTTTTCTGTAGCATATAATAATTATGTGTAATAATGGTCTTATTATTATGACATTTTCATATATGTACATATGGATTTGGTTATATTCACTTCCTTATCTCTTGTCTCCTCCAACTCCTGCTAACCTCTGTCTCTTCCCAACTAGCCCTCTTACTCTCTCTCTACCTCTCTCCCTCTCCCTCCGTTCTTGGGACTCAGAGAGTTTCATCAGGCAGACCTGGATCCCAAGCCCTCAGTCCACAGGGCAGTTCTACAAACCTCACAGGATTGTGAGGTTGAAGACAACATATTGGCATAAATCCATGTCTTGGGATTTGTTGTTTAATAATGTCTCAAGAGCTGGTCTGAATGCCCATTGTGAAAGTTCATATTGTACCTTAACTTGGCTGGGATGTGATCAATTGTCATTGGAGTATTTCTTTTAAAGATGAGATTAACATTTAATAACAGGGCCTTGAGTAACTGATTGATTTTCCTCCATAATATGGGAGGGCCTTCTCCAATCAGTTGACGAACTTAAAAAAAAGAGATTGTTATTCCCTCGTTGGAAGAAGAGGACATACTGCTCAGAAACTCCAGCTGCAACTTCTCCCTGGGTTTCCAGCTTGGCATTTTACTCTGTAGATTATGGACTTATCACAACTCCATGATCATGTAAATGACTTCCTTAAAAATCTCCCTTGGACTGGTGAGATGACTCAGCCTCAGCAGGTAAAGGCAGTTGCCACCAAGCCTGATGAGCTGAGCTTGATCTCTGGAGCCCACATGGTGGAAAGAAAGAATAAGTTCTTGCAAGTTGTCCTCTGACCTACACCTGTGCACTAAGGAACATGCATGTGAGCACACACACACACACAATCAATCAATCAATAAATGTTAACATTTATCTTATATTCTTTCTTCTCTTTGTCATGTATCTCTAAAGAGCCCATGTTAGCACACCTGTGACTTTTATCCATACATGCTTGTTAAAAAGAGGGGAGCATAGCTCTATGCTTCATAAGAAGAGACATGTGTGCTTATGCATGTCATTTCTATGAAGAGAAAAACATGCATTTAGGGATGCATACCTGGAGCTGGTCATGGAGCTATTCTGAAGGCAGGGAAGGGTGCATAATTTTCTTGTCTGTGTAGGTGTGTGTGTGTGTGTGTGTGTGTGTGTGTGTGTGTGTGTGTGTAGAACAAGGGCATTGTGTGTACCTATAGAGGCCCAGGAGTGACATTAGAAACCATTCTGCATGGCTCTACCTCTCTATTGCCTTGTTCTGGGGTTTTCTAGATTCTGCTTTCCAGGACCAGAAGCACAGGCCATTGCCATTTTCACCTGGTATTTTTATGTGGACTCTGGGATAAAAACCCAGGTCCTTTTGCTTTTGAGGCAAAGACTTTTTGCCTTGAGGCATCTCTCATTCTTTGACTCTTTCTTCTGTATTTGTTTGCCATGTGATTTTAGCAGATATTACCTTTACCACTATGAAGATAAAGGCAACATGGAACACTTGTTGATTATGAATCTCTCTTCCACTCTTTTGTCTGGAGGCAGGAGGGACAGTCAGCAGAAGTCTGCTTAAGGGGTGGGCTGTCCCATTTGGAGAGACGTTCCCTGCTGGTGTCCTGAACCTGCTCCCAGGCTTTGCTTAAATAGACTCTGGTCTAAGTGAGCATCCAAGGTCAAGAGTGGCTTAAAAGTAGCACCATACATAGTTGGTCCCTGGCGCTGAGATCTGGGGTCCTAGTAATGTGAATAGTTTATTAAGTGTAGCTGGGGAAGCTGGAACCTGGATACCTAGACTGGTGCTAGAAAATGTTGACAATCAGTCCAGTGGGCCAGCAGGTGTCAAAGGCTGTCTTGGATGCTGAAAAGCCAATCACTGCTGAGTTTCCATCCATCATCATATTTAGGGTAAGGGTTTGATAGGCAGGAGGTGTTCTAGAAGCATAGGACAGGATTTTGGTCAGGAATGTCCTAGCCATGGGGACAATTTGACACAATCAGAAAAGTCAAGCAGCCTGGATCTCTTCACTTTGGTCCTTTCTAAGGGTCACTGTTCATAATTGGAATTGACTGTAGGTTTGACTGACTTAGCTGAATCAATGCACGGTTTGATCCTGCTGCCAAAAGCAATTGCCTACCTCCATCTCTACAGAAGAGTGGGGTCCTTCTCACCTGGTGCCGTGGAGGATGACAAGAGCAAGTGAGAGGCCACAGCTCCTCCCCAGCCCTTTCATCCAGCGGATGGCCCCTGGAAGCAAACTCATGCTGCCAATGCAGGTGAGGTCCTGCTCAGGGGCCAATATACGATAAAATCTTGAAATCACAGGCAGACAGAGGGCCTTATGTGAAACCTAACACAGGGGCTCCCCAGTCGAACGAACCATAGAACAGTAAGGAAAGTTATAAAATCCCAGGTATCTTAGCTCAGATGCCTGCATTCTTTTAAAAGTCTCCATGGCAAAGTCGTGTGACAGTGCTATTGGAGCAGTGCTTGTTACCTCAGAAATTCTCCCATGTGCCCCAGGAGTCCCAGCTCTCTCCAGACAGCTGCCATGGTTCCTAAGATGTGTCTCCTCCCATGTGCTCATCTTGATGGTGTTTGGAGGAAAGAATGAAGTGGGTGCCAGTAACTGGCCCTCCATAATCATCACTCTTTGTTGTGGTTGAATGTGAAATGTCTCCATAAGCTCAGGTGTTTGAGTGCTTGTCCTCACCTTGTGGTGCTGTTGTGGAAGGTTGTGGAACCTTGGAGAGGAAGAGCCTGGTTGGAGGAAGTGAGTCACTGGAGGCTGGCATTGGTGGTTGATAGCCTGGCACCTCTTAGCATGCACCATCTGCCTCTTGACTGTGGATGCAATGTAACCTCATGCTCCTACTGCTGTGTCTTGGTGGGCTGTGTTCCCCCAAACCATAAGCCACTATAAACTCTTCCTCCCTGTTGCTGTTACTTGGCATGATTGCTGATAAATTTACAACCAAACAGTTTAAGGGAATAAGGTGTGTTTTATGTTCTTTTATGATAGTCCAGTTATAGCCCTTAATCCTGCTTAGCAGGAGAGTTCACACCAACACCAGGGGCCTAGGAAACTGGCCACACCATAGCCTGCTCAGTGGCCAATAAATATGATAAAATCCTGAAATTTTGGGCAGACAGAGGGTCTTACACAAAACCTCATGCAGAGGCTCTCCAGTTGAGTGCACCACAAGAACAGTAATGAAGGTTATAAAATCCATAGGACTGCGGAGAGAGGAACAATCCATGTTTGCCTGACCAGCATGTCTGGCCAAGTATACAAAAGGATGCCAACTTCCTCCACTTCTATCTTATTCATGTACTCAGAACCAATCCCATCCAGCATGGAATGGGCCTTCCCCAGTCAACTAGACCATTGTCCTGCAGGCTAGCTCGGGACCTAACTCAACTACTAATTCTTTTCAAATGTGCCCAAAGCTTGACCACTCAACTATCAAGATGACATCTGATATAACTGTGACACTCCCTTAAGTCATTGCTTGTTAGAGATTTGGTCACAGTATCAAGAAAAAAAAAAAACCAGATACATCCCCTATTCTGAAGAAGTTGGGGTGTATCTGAGTAATAGGAGTCCTGGGTGTTGACCAACTGGAAGTTGCTGGGTATTCTGAACCATTGCTCACCTTCAGGCTGATGCATGCTTGGATTGTTCTTTCTCCACTCCCCAAATGTGGAGAGGGGACTGTTGGCCAGGTCCCAGCTAGGTCTTGCAACTCCTGCAGGGAAGAGTGAGTCTGGATATAAGAGGGTGAGCCATCTGTCCTTGACTCTGACACTGTTTTCTTTCATTTTATGCTGCTGTAGGCTGGAAATTTCTAAAGAAATTGAATTTATTTCTTATAGTTCCCCAAACTGGGACATCCACAATCAAGGTGTCAGCAGGATTCACATCTCATGAGGACTGGTTTGCAATTCCAACGTGGTGCCAGAGCTCCTTCAGGTGGAACTCATCATAGAAGTCTGTTGGAGAGAGGGAATCCTTTCCCACCACCTCTTCTTATAGTGATTCATAAGAATGGAATCAGGGGTATCCTCCGTCCTCCCACATCTGCCTTGATGACTAAGGTGTTAACACCAGCATTGCAGGGACCCACATTCCAGCCACACAGATAGTCACTTGCTGTGAGACTGGTTCATTGCCTTTTCCACTGCCCATCTCTGACCTCATCCTAAAGGAGAGAATGGGCACAGGCGAGTGTTCATACTCTTCCTCCTGTTTGAAGCTGTTGGATGTGCTCCAACCTGCATACATCAGGATCCAGTCAAACAAAAGCAAGCCAGATTGTCATACCAGAGACATTAGTCCTCCCATAAATATTCGAATTACAACTCAGCACCTGCTCATTATGGCTGTCTGAAGCATGCAGACTAGACAATACAACCCTTTCTCCCCAGTCTTGATCACCACAGGCAATAGCAACAGTTTGGGAACATCCTGTCCTCAGCTTGCGTGGTACTCTATTTTTAATTTATTTTTATTCTTTTAGTGTTTTATACATGATTATAGTGAATTTATATTTTCATACCTTAATCCCCAGATCCCTTTCCACCTCCTCTTCCTGTTACAACCCTTTTTCTTCCCTGCTAATCTCCCTCCTATTTTCTTGTCATTTTTTTTTCTTGAGTGGCCCACTGAATTTCGTCTGAGTTGGAGATATTATCCCACCTTAGCCATAATGGCTAAGATCAAGAACATACATAATAATGAATGCCTGAGAGGATGTGGAGAACAGGGAACATTTATTCATTGCTGATGGGAATGTAAACTGGTACTACTTCAGTAATCAATATGGAAGTTCCTCAGAAAGCTAAAAATGGAACTACCATATGACCCAGCTATATTACTTCTGGTGATATTCCCAAAAAACTCTACATCTTATTATAGAGACACGTTTACATCCATGTTCATTGCAACTCTGTTCCAATAGCAAGAAAGTGGAATCTACCTACATGCTAATCAACAGAGGAATGGGTAATAAAAATGGGGGACATATACACAATGGAATACTATTCAGAGATCTATTTTAATTATGGGCTTTATCAATGAATTCCAAAATTTAAATACTAGAAGACTAGATGGATGCTTAGTTCAGTCAGAAGTGGTTTGCAGATGTGGATGACCTGGCTGGGGGGGGGAGCCCATGGGACTTAATAAGTAGACAGACTGGAAGATCTTCAGCTTGATGTGAGACAAAGGTTTGAATCAAGTGGCAGTGGGGAGGGGGGAACTGGAAGTTCCCACCACATTTCCTTTCCCAAAGGCATCGATCCATTGATTTATGGATTCACTCCATTAGGCAAATCACAATTTGCATGGGAATTCCTCTTTTCCTTCTGCAGTACTTGATACGCCCATGAGTGATCACTGGTTCACGTAAATTTTCATGGTGGTGGTGTGTGTCTGTCTGTCTGAGGTCTGGGCAGAAGGACTGCTTCTACTTGCCTGAAGTGAACTCTCCTCCAAGGTGGCTCTTAGGGGTCAGGACCATGGAATCTGAATGGCCTTCCTTTCTGGTAGACAGAGTACTTGGAGAACAAGAGCAGAGCTTGTCCTGTGAGGAGACCTCTGTCCTGCTTGTGAGAAACTGAGCTCTCAACTCTGCCCTTGATATAGTTGCTCCCCATTTCCTTCGTGGGTCTTGTCTCATCAGAGGCTGAGGGCGGTAGGTTGCTTGAGGACATCAGGGCAGAGCATGTGGTGAGACCCGCTCCCCACAGCAGCCAGCAGGCTCTCTGTGATGGCGCATCCAAAGAAAATTTCCTGAGATGGAAAGAGTCACCCCAATGTGGATGGCGCCAGTCCATGGGCTGGGGCCCGGATGGGCAAGCAAAGTGGCAGCAGGGGGTGAAGAAGAGAAAGGAAGCTGAGTGCCAGTGGCCCAATCTGCCTCCTTGTCTGCACCATGTACACAAGCTTCTGACTCACACTCCTGCCACTCAGATGGAGCCACCTCTGCGTGCCTTCCCGCCAGGATGGAGTGAAGCCTCTGACACCATGTGCCCAAATAAATGTTACCTCTCTTAAATGGCTGTCATCAGATATGTTTAGTCATGGTGGCTATTTTTATTTATTTGAGGAAGACAGAGAGATAGAGGTAGAGATAGATAGATTGATAGATAGATGGATGGATAGACAGACAGACAGACAGACAGACAGACAGACAGACCCATATGCATCATGTGGGCTTCTGGGAATTGAATTCAGATCGCTGTGTTTACAAGCAGGTGTCTTACCCACTGAACGATTTTTCCAGCCCTGTTTTTTTCCTTTACAATACAGAAACATTTTCTCCTCTATCCTATTGTTTTTCCCCCAGTCTACAATATACATCTGTTTGCAAGACATACTTCATTCTTTTTAATAGCCATCTATTAACAGCCTATGAAGCTTTCAGGTTTGTTTTTGAATTTTAGGCCATTCTTTCAGAAGCAGCCTTGCTCATACATGTTGTAGACCAGTATAATTATTTCTGTTGGATCAATTCCCAGAAGCAGCATTGCACTTGAGGGGGACAGGGACCAAAGGGTTCCACACTTCGAACGTGAATAAATCCTGCTGGATTTACAATGGTTGATATATTCCATACTTCAGGGCCCGTGGACACCTTTGCCTCACTAGGGCTTGAAGACTCTGTTCTTTTGATTTGGAGGCTCACACTTTTATTTTTATTTACATTTCTTCAAAGGCTTGAAAGATCTTCCTTAGTGCTAGCTGCTGTATACTGCCTTTACATATGTATTGGACAAATGCATAGCTATGCAGTAGTGTCAGTTTGATGGTTGAAGGCTAGAGCTCTAGGTACAGTTGTGAATAATTTGTAGTTGAGTTGAGCCCTAGGCAAGCCCTCAGGAGATTGTCTGATTGATGGGGAGGGCCAGGCTATGGTGGGTGGGGCTAGTCCCTGGGCAGGTGAATAAGATGGAGGGAGATGGTTGAAGAAGCTGGCATTCTTTGGTATACTTGGCTGGACATTCTGGTCTGGCAAATAGGGATTCACCCTCTCTCAGCAGTCCTGTGGGTGTCCCTTGGCCCCTGATGTTTTATGCACTCTCCTGCCAAGTTGGACCAGGAACTGTAACCTGACTATCATAAGAGAAAAAAACTTTCTTGTTTCCTTAAGCCATTTGGCCATGAGTTTAGTGGCAACAATGCAGAGTAACCACTTCATTGGGTCCCATCTAAGAGTAGAAATGGAAGGTCATATAGGAGCTCCTGGAGCTTGGAGAAGATGGGAGTGTTCTGCAAGTCGTGGGGGTCCCCAGTGGTGTCTGGTACAGATGGAAGCATGGGATTATGACAGCCCAGAGAAACAAAACTAGGGCCACCTTCCCCTAGTAAGAATTGGGTGTCAATGGATGGGCTATTCATTTTTGCAAGGATCTAAGCGAGTATCAGAAAACCTTCTCCTCTTCATTCATGTAGGATAGAGTGATAGAGTGAATGTGTGAAAGAAGATGGGAACAGAACAGAACCTGAGAAGTGGCCAAACATAGTGTGTCCTCTGGTCACTGTAGACTGCCAGCTGGTGTCCAGTGAGCCATTCCTGCCGAAAGGTCTGAATGCTAGGAAGATTGATGTGGCTTGACCACCTACCCAGATGTGACCCCGAAGGGAGCAGTTTTTCTGGAGCACTGTGAAATCCCAGCGATGGTTCTCAGGCTAGATCACTGAAAGGGGTGGTAGAGGCTTAACTCCAGTCAGTTTCACCATGGCACTGAGGGATCTGGCCAGGCACAGTAAGGATGTCTGTGGACCACCCACCTTCATCTCTGAACAGGATCAAACCAGAGCCATCCCTCTTGGAGTACCTATTCTGCATGAATTTTTCCTTCTACTCCTCCAGAATCTATATTGGCTTATGGTTATGGACAGTTGCTCCCAAAAGACATGTCCTTGACTTTTCTTTATGGAATCCGTGTTACTTATATGACAAGGGAAGAGATAAAGTTAAGAATCTGGAGAGAAAAGGCTTAATCTTAATTAGTTGGAAGGCCTTAAATATCATCACACACACCCTTATAGAAGAAGACATAAGGAGCGGCTTACACACACACACACACACACACACACACACACACACAGAGCAGGGATGTAAAGACAGGCAGAGATTGGGGTGATAAGATCACATGTAAGGATTACTGTGCAGTCTCCAGAGACTAGAAACAGTGAATCATCCTCCAGAGTCCTCTTGATTTCGGGCTTCTGGCTCCAGTCCTATGAAGAGAGCACATTCTGTGGTATGAAGGGACCGAGTCAGTGTCAAGTGATTACACAGATGCGATGAATAGCAACCATGGTCGAGGTCCACATCTCCATCTCCTGAGCTACTGCTTGTTTGCCAGGAATGATGGCGAGTTAATGCAATGGATAGGGGAAGGTGTAGTGATGTGTGCAGAACAAGGGGGTGAGGAGAAAATGGCCTGAATCTGCAGAGCCCCTTGCATTAACTACCAGGTGACAGAGGAACTATTCTGCTGTGCACTAGACTTGCGGCCACGCTTCCCTCACCCCCAGTCTTCAAACATGGGCCTATATCAGGCAGCTGGTGTTCACAGGAGGAAAAAGACGCACCCAGCTCTGGCAGCAGAGGAAGGCAGGGCAGGCTTGGCAGCAGGATTGGTGCTAATTCATTCACACAGCTTCTCCCATTGGCTCAGCCTTTTCCTGCTTGCAAGGTGTTCTCCCATCCCTTTCCTCGCCTGATCCTGGCAAGGGTCCTGGGAGGGAGGCAGGGAGCAGTCTATAGTGGCTGCAGAAAGTGCTGAGGTGCTCTGGTCTCAGATCTGGTGACCTGAGGAGCCAAGGGTGCTGCTTCCCTTCAGCACTCTCCCTGGCTTCCAGGGGGTTCTGAGTAGCCCCAATAGGTCCCATGGGGTGCTTCATCTATTGTGCCTCTGTGGAAGCTCCTGCAATGCTCACTGCACAGGAACATTCTAGGTTGGGTTTCCCAGTGACGGATACTGAGTCTGTAGATGTATATTCTGGGGACAGGTGGTTAGAGAAAGGAGGGGGGATATGAGAGGAAGAAGTTGAGAGACAACTTAGCCACCCCACACATAGGGCTGGGAATGTAGGGTAGCTTCAAGCTACACAGTGAAGCTGAGTTTTCTATATCTTGAGGTTGGTAGGTCTTTCCATGTGGGTTGCCCTAGAAAGGGGGACATGATCTTAGGTGAGAGGTTTTCCTGAGCTCAGCAAGCTCTGGAAGATGAGAGTTGGTGTTTGTCACTGTGGAAAAACACCTGACATAAAAGACAAAGGAAGAAAGCTTTCTTTTGGCTCATGGTTTCAGAGCTTTCCATCCCTCATGAAGGGGAGGACATGGTGGAGCAGAGCAACTCACAGCATGGTGACCAGGAAGCAGGCATGTACTTCCCCCCTTTTATTTCATCAGGTCTTTAGCCTGTTGGAGGGTCCCTGACCAGCCTGGGTGGATTATACCTGGAAGTGTGTTTCCCATGTGCTTCTCAAACCAATCGGGTTGTCAGTGAGGATGATCATGCAGTATCTGAGGTTCCTCTCACCTCCTCCCTTTCAGGGCTCTGAGGTTTAGATGTGACCTGGATCTCAAAGGAGGAGTTAACATCCTGGGGTACTGCAAACTTGGATGACTTCTGGCCACAAAGTAGTTGGGGCTGGGTTTTGGAGGAGGTCAGGGTAGGGGAATTTTAGATATTAATAAAGTTTGTTCTTTGGCAATTTCACATCTGCTTATAGAGCTTTCTGATTATTCTCTTCATTCTCCCTCTGACCTCAGCCCTGTCAACCTCCTCTTCCATTTCCTTTCTGCTGGCTTTGTTTTGTGACCCATTTGGTCTTATCAGGACCATCTGTGGATCCGGTGGAACTATCCACCAGAGCCTTGTGAAGCAAGCAGCAGGCACACACCTGGAAACAATGAAGCCTCTGCTCCCTGAATCCACTTAAATTCCATTTAAAACTCCTCCTTGTTGGATAGTTTACACAGTACACAAGTACCACAGTAGAAGCTACTGGGGGAGAGAAATAACCACAGGCCTCATCAACTCATAAGATCTGCAAGTTACAATAACAATCACCATGGCAAAAGGTGACTACCAGTGTAATAGTGGCATGAGTATCAAGGAGACAACCAACAGCTTTCTGATTGAATTCAAAAGACCTCCTTGTCAGAATGGAACACATTCCTATTACTGTTAACTAGGACAAGAACCCAAAAAGGGAAGGAAATAAATCAATAAGGAAAAGCAGCTCACGAACTTATAGGTAGGACAGTACACCAAACTGCTCTGTAAATAGCTGATATTATACCCATACATTTGAAGAACATTTAACACTCAGTCTTGAAATCTTCTACAACAGAGGTAGAGGGCAGTCCAGATCTTGCAGATTAGACTTGCAGTGCCCAGCCAAGAGATTCTCAGTGAAAGCGAATAGCAACAGGCAACCATAATGCAGTGTACTGGTGACCTAGCAAGGTTCACCCAGAATCAGGCCAATCTAATCTCTCCCCTTCCTAAGGCTTTGGGAACTTCTCAGAAGAGGGGGAGTGAGATTGCAAGAACATAAAGATGGGAACGTTCACCATTGAACAAGACATTACATTCAAGGAAGGACACAGCATCTAGAAACTCACTGCAGTGAGACTTGTCCTTACCAGACTTGCATAATGACCAACATACCAACATATCCCCATAGATTATAGAGGAACTAAAGAGAGATAAGAACACACAGTGGAAACCTTAGGGACCAAAGCTGGATGAGTGAAGGGAAATGCCCTATCAGTGGGGTAGCTTGATGAGAGGCAACTCTGTATGCCACAGAGGCCTGAACCCCCACAAGAGTAGACAAACCAGAGAGAATCCTGGGGTCCACAGAAGCAGGCAGGCAAGAAGGTAGGAAGGAGTGGGACAGATTGATGATGGAAGGAAGAAGGATAGGAGGGAGGGGCATGGAGGGAAGCAGGGATGAGTCCTTAATATTCTTGTAAAAATAAAAAATAAAATTAAAAAAAGAACCACCTCCAAACCTCATCTAAGAATGAGAATGGATGGTCAGAAAAAGATATCTTTAAAAAAAAAAAACACTTTTCAGTTTAGGGAGATTAGTTATCTCTGCAGTGGTGTGTAACCATCACCACTATCTATTTGTAAATCTTTCCATTTGTTTTTGCTTAATGCTGTTATTCTTTTTTGTTTTTCATTAAAAAGAAAAACCAATATTTAGGAGACGGAAAAACCCAAACAAGGGAAAGCTGAGAGGAAGCAGAGAAATAGAGCCAGCAATCCGTGGGCAGCCCAGACCTTGCAGATTAGACTTGCAGTGCCCAGCCAAGAGATTCTGAAAGCTGTGTGGCTGTCATAGCTGGGGTGTGGGACGAATCCCAAAGGCCCTGGAAATCAGTGCCTTTCACACTGTGCGGTCTGCATGGGAATCACCTGAGGATCTTGCTAAAATGCAGTGAGTCTTAGTTGTCAATTTGAATCACCTATGAGAGGAGCCTCTGGATATCCCTAGGGGGATTATCTCGTTCCAGTAGTTGTGATGGGAGAACATGGCCAGCTGTGGGTGATGTCATCCTCTGAGCAGGGCCATGGAACAAATAAAAAGGACAAAGTAGGTTGAACACTATCATCCATTGTCTGTTGCTCTCTGTAGTTGTGTGTGTGTGTGTGTGTAGAGGACACTTGTGTAGAGGACACTCGAATGTGTGTACCAGTCCTGGATTGCTCTAACTCTTTACTGTTTTACTCTAAAGTTCCCTAGGCTCCACCTTCTAGAGCCAGAATTACAGACAGTTGCTATATCTCTCTAGTATTTTTATGTAGGATCTTGTCCTTTTGCTTGTGAAGAAAGGCCTTAACCCCTGAGCCATCCCCCATATCTCTCTGCATTTTTAAAACTGCAGTTATAATGTGACCAGCTGCCTCAAACTCCCATTCCTGTTACTTCCCCTGTAAAATGGACTATAACCCCAAACTGTAAGCTAGACAAACGAACAAAAAAAAACCAATCCTTTCTCCCTTAAACTGCTTTTGACAGTTGTTTTATCACAGGTCAGAAATGAAACTAAGATAGCAGGTCTGGGGAAAGCCCTGAGATTGTCTTGTCTGATTCATCATAGGATAAACATCCAACAAGAGATTTACTCTCTTACTGAGATTTCATGTGTCCACATGGCATTGCTGACTAATGGTTCAGCATTCTGCAGCAGATCTCTGGGTTTCATTCATCTTGCTTAACTGAGATGTTGCACTCATTGATTCTGAAGCCCTCATCTCCCTAACCTTCTGCCCCCACCCCCAGCAGCCACTATGCTACCCTTTAACTCTATGAACTGAAAAATCTTAGTTTCCTTGCAAAAACAAAATCCCAAAAGGATTTCTTTGTGTGGTTGGCTTACTTCACTTAGCATAACAACTCCTGGTTTATCCATTCCAACACTGCATACCTGTCAGGATGCTGTGGTCATAAACCAACAAAAGCAAGAGACAAGTGCTGGTGAGGATGTGGAGGACCTGGAACCCATATATACTGTTGAGGGGCATGCAAAATGGTACAGGTGCTGTGGAAACAGTATGGAGGTTCCTTAAGCATTAGTAGTAGGGCTACCATGTGTGACCTAGCAACACCACTGTGGGATGTTTAATCAAAGGAATTGAAATCAGACATTAGAGAGATGTTAGCCCTCCCATATGCATAACAGCACACTATCCATATGTGGAGACAATCTACATGTCCACACATAAATGCACACATAAGCAAAATGTGGCTTATATCCATAATGGACTCTGATACAGCCTCAGAAGAAAATAGGATCCTGCAATGTGTAGGAGTTTGTTGCCTGTTCTCAAAAGAGTACAGCTGGTTCAAGGCAGCCCTGGCTGCTATACAGTCTGGGAGGGGGGACTTTGCTTGGCTTGATTATTCAGCCCTGTGCCAGCCTAGGGCACTGGAACTGTGATGTGGCAAGTTGATAGACACACCCAGGACACGCCATTTAAATAGGTGCTGTTGTAGCTACTTTTCTTTCTACCACAGTGAGAAAATCCTCATACACAATTTAAGGGAGAAAGAGATTTATTTAACTTGCAGTTCCAGAGGGGAGATTCAGCCTGCTAAGGCAGAAGTCTTATAATAGAAGGCATGTCTGGAGGCAGGACCTGGAGGCTGGCTCAGATCACAGCAGCCACCATGGAGGCACAGCAAGCAAGGAACACACTCCAAGAGGAAAAACCTTAAAGCTCGCCCCTTGTGACATGCCTTTCTCCAGCCAGTCTCTACCCCTGAAGAAGGTGACGCTACCTTCACAGCCATTAGCATCAGCTAAAGATTCAAACAAATGAGCCTGTGGGGAACAACTCACATTCAAAGCATGACAGGCATACACTCCTAGGGCCACACACCTGAGATTCAGCCTGTGTGTGACCCAGGAGGTGAGGGTTTCCTTGGCCTGGGCACTGTTGACTTCATTCTGTCCCAGTCTTCAGTCAGAGTCCCTGTGGGCCTCTGGTGGTCAACCAGGGGCAGAAGAAGTAGAGCCTGGGCTTCACTGGGAGGAAGCAGGAAGACCAACGGTGGGTCTCTAGAATGGGCAGACACTACCACCTACATCATTCATCAGACTGGGTGAGAAATGGAAAACTCAAGCATTGAACTGGGGAGATGGCTCAGATGGTAAAGCATTTGAAGTGCGAATGTAATGACATGAGTTTGATCCCCAGCACTCATGAGCATACGTCTAATCCCAGAACTGGAGAAGTAGAGACAGGAGGAGCCCTGGGCTCACTGGCCAATCAGTCCAGCAGAATAGATGAGTGTTAGGCCAGTGAGAATCCAAAAACAAGGAGGAGGAATGATTGAAGATATTGCTGACCCCTGGCTATCATATGCATGAAAACATATGCACACATACAAAATCTCTCTCTGTCTTTCTCTCTCTCTCTCTCTCTCTCTCTCTCTCTCTCTCTCTCACACACACGCACACACACACACACACACGGATGCATGCACACAGCTTGAATGTTTTTCAGACTTTGAAGTTGGAAACTGCAGCACTGAACTCGCTGAGGGCTCTTCTGACCACAGTCCCCAGGCTGCTGGCAGGTCACAGACCTGTGAGACCCAGCAGACCCATAGCGACAAAACAGATGATATGGTCAGACAGTAAACTCTGTGGCTGGTGCAAAGGGGTCTCTAGCCTCAGAAGAGAACCAAAGTCAAGTTCACTTGCCTCAGGCTGCGCCATCCACACATGAAGGGCGGCTTCTCTGAAGAGCCGAGCTGGTTTGCAGGCCTGTGGCCTGCAGGCTGCCAGGGCCAGTCCTGGGAGAAGTCCTCAGCCCTTCAAAGCAGCAAGCAGGAACAGCTTCATCTTTCCTCACCACAGGGCTTCTGGGCTTTGCCTGGGGCGCCATCTCCACTCCAGCCTCAGAGCTGCTGAGATGGAAGGAAAGCTTGCCAACCTTCCCTGCGGTGGGAAGCAGGAAAGTCTGGGAAGCTGGGAGCTGATTCCTGATACATCAGAGTCTGCAGAAGCAGCTTGCTGGCAGGGTCAACGGGCTTGGAGATACAGGGAAAGCTGCATCTCCTGGTTTATAGAGATCAGCAGCAGCCTTTGCTGGCCTGATTCAGACAGCCAGGTCTAGGGGTTGTGCTCCCCTCTCCCATCCTACCTCCAGAGGGCCCGAGGAATTAGGAAGAACACCAGTCAGGAGTTTTGGGCTAGGCCAAGATTTGCGTCTTTGCCTTATATCTTCTTAGAGAGCCTAGGCTTTGCACTTCAGTCCAAGAGTGCCTGGCTGGTCCTGACATCATGAACCCCACTCATATCATAGTCCTGGGCTGGTCAATGAAATGAAGCTTCATTTTAATGTGCTGTGGCTGCAGCCACCAACATGCTGCAGAGAAGTGGGAGGGACTGACTGTGTGTGTGCGTGTGTGCGTGCGTGCGTGCGTGCGTGCGTGCGTGTGTGTGTGTGTGTGTGTGTGTATCTTTGTCTTTCCTGTTATCATGAATCTTTGGGTGGCCTCTAGGCAAAGACATCCCTGGAAAGTAAATGTAATGGTTCCTCTTTACTGTTGCTGTGAGAGAGCACCCAAAGTCAAACAATTTATGGGAGAAAGGAAGATTTATTCACCTTAGGGTTCCAGAGGGAAGATACATGGCAGAGACGGCATGGCTGAAGCTGGCAGCCAAGCTAAGTGACAGCGGACATCCACATAGCTGGAGCATTCCTGGAACATCTCTCCTACTCCTCTGTATTCTGTTCTGTGGCTTTTATGTGATCCATTACGGGGAGATTCCTATGAGACCTTTGGAGGTTCTGATGGGATCTAGGTTGGGTATAAATTCCTTCAGGTGGTCTCAGTTGATACTAGTTAATACCAGTTCAAGTTGACACCCAGGATTAACTATCACAAGTCCACCCCTTGTCAACTTGACACCAAATCATATTTCCTTAGGCCATTCTTTATCGCCACATAAAACATAGATTCATAGTTCTGCCTAACATAATATAGCTATCAATGTACAACTGAACCTGCATTATTTTTCCTAAGATAAGTGACAAAGTCCCTTGAGAAATGCTTAGTCTTTAGTGTCCCATCACACAATATCATAATGTCAATTACAACATTTTACCACATAACTACAGATTAACATTATATTACATAAATATCTTCTTGGTACAGGCCACATTCAGTCCAACTGTAAAAGTCTCAGAACAGTCTACATTAGTAGTCTCAACATAGTCCCAAAGTCTAAAGGCCAAAATCTTCTGTAAAATCAAGCAAGTTATATACCTCCAATATACAATGGCACAGAATGAACATTCACATTCCAAAAGGAAAGAATAGGGGCATATCCAGGAAAGATCAGTCCATAACAAGACCAAAATACAGTAGGATAAACTCCAAATCCTGTAGCTCCAAGTCCAAAAGTTAAGCCTCTTATTGAAATCATCTCAGTTCCAAAGGGTTTCGGTTCTACTCCTCTAATGCAGATGCTTGTAGAACACATCACTCTTTTGGGCTGACTCCTCCCAGGCATATAGCTCTCTTTGGCAGATGTCCGATGTTGTCTCTGACATCTCTAACACCTTTGTTTCTCAATGGCAAACCAGGCCTTAATTCCACAGCACTTGTGCCCTTCTTGGGCCTCTAAACTGTAGGCTTCTTGCTTCATGCTGCCTGGATTCTGCCATTTTTTTTTTAATCTTGGAGGAAGGATCCACGATTTCCTCCCTCTAAAACCAGAACCACATGGACAACTTTGCCAAGTTTTGCAGTTGTCTTCGGTTAGAGATTGACCCCCTTGAACCACAGCTGGTTCAGCTTCTCTGTGCTGACTGTAAGTAAAATGTCTTCCATTCCTGGGCAGTTCCTTTGTTGGAGAAACAGAATCTTGCTTTGGAACTCCACCCTTTAGCTCATTCCTTCCAAAAAGATTTGCATTCTTATAGGAGGGAACCTTCTCTGAGAATCTTGCCCTCAAGCTAAGGCCTCTCCTAGTATCCAAATTGAGACCAGGCTTTGGTTTACTACTGGAACTAATCTCTTTAGCAAGCATTTTGTTTTCTGCTTCTTCCTGGTTTAACTCTTAAGTTTGCCATTGCATTTTTTTTTAATCATCAGATCTTACAGTTGCTATTTCTTCCTGCCTGATTCTTTGTTCTTTTTCATAACTCTGTATACAACTAACAAGTAGCCATATCACATTGTCAAGATTACATTGCTTTGAAATTTCCTCTGCCAAGCACTCCAGTTTCATTTCAGGCAAGCTTTCAGGATGAGGGCAAAACTTCACTAAACTCTCCCCCAACACATGACTCCATTGTCACTCATCCAATTGCAACCACAATATCTGTTCCCCTCTGGACCATCATCACAAGCTGGGCTTCTACTACCTGCATCTCTTATAGCATTGCTATCTTGGGCACTCTCATGAGAAAGGTGCATTCGGCCCCATCACCAAGACACAAAGACTTTCGCAGCACAAAGTCCCCAAATTCTCTGTATTTCTCCTAACAAACAGTTCCAAAGGCACATTAGCCACATCACAGCATTGGCCATACTGCTTGGTAACAACTTCTCTCAGCTTCAGCTTCACAAACAGCTTCATGTTGTGGTACCAGATGCTCTTATTCTCACTGCAATACCTCACTACTCGGTACCAGTTTCTGTAATGGTTATTCTTCACTATTGCTGTGAGAGAGCACCCAAAGTCAAGCAACTTATGGGAGAAAGGAAGATTTATCCACCTTACGGTTCCAGAGGGAAGATACATGGCAGAGACAGCATGGCTGAAGCTGGTAGCCAGGCTAAGTCACAGCAGGTATCTACATAGCTGGAGCATTCCTGGAATGTTTCTCCTACTCCTCTGTTTTCTGTTCTGTGGCTTTTATATGGTCCATTACTGGGAGGTTCCTCTGAGACCTATGGAGGTTATGATGGGATCTAGGGTGGGTATAATCCCTTCAGGTGGTCTCAGTTGATCAGAGTCAATACCAGATGTGTCAAGTTGACACCCAGGATTAACTATCACAGTTGACTTCACAGGGACTGTGATGTGAGGACTGTAATTGTTAGTGACATGGGCTATAGCTGCAGGGGTTGAGAGAATTATCATCACCCTGAATCATTTGTTTCTTGCTGAAATTTCAGAAGGTGACACAGCTTACCATTGAGCATAGAAGCTCATTCACCACACAGGCCAATTTAGCAAAAAGTTTGATTAGAACCCTAGTCTCATTATGAACCCTAGAGAAGATCTTCTCAAATGTCATGTACCAGAGGACCTAAGGCTGTGTGTGTGTGTGTGTGTGTGTGTGTGACAGTACAGTGGCAATAAAGGAGTCTGTTTTGTTAGGATAGTGGGCTCCATGCCAGGTTTCATTTGTGACAATCTAAAAGCTGCTTGTGGAGTTCAGCAGTCCAGCTGCCCTGGGTGGTGGGAGAAACCAGCCTCAGCCAACCATGGAGTCCTCAGTAAGGAGTGTATCTTATGTGTGTGCTGAAGGAGGCTGGTCTCAGTCCTCTCACTGGTTGGTGGGTGTAGAACAATGCACTTGCCCATGTATTTCTGGGCTCATCTGACATCCTCATAGGATGTCTCTCATTCATCTTAGATACCTTTCACAGTTTACTCTTTGGGATGTAAGGGAAAGTATGAAGACAGTAGGATTGGCAGATCTGGCATCGGACCTCAGCTTGGGCCCTTCTGAGCTCTTTACCACCATTGGCCAGAGACAGTCTCGGTACTTTATATTAACTGAACATTTCTCTTCATAGCATCTAAACATAAGGAAGACTTTACTGTTTGTCCTGCTTTAGAAATGGGGAACTGAAGTACGGAGAGGTTAAGTCACCAGCCCTAGGCCATACATCTAGCAAGTGTTGACAGAGCTAGAATTTGAACTTCAGACTCTGACTGTAGATCTTTCCAGGGTGGTTCTAAGCATTTTTTTTTGTATTGGGCATCAAATCTGCACAAATCCTATGAAGTAGGAAATATTCATAGCCCTACTTTATAGATGGGAATACCTAGTCTCTGAACAATTGGGTCTTTCCCAAGATCCCAGGGGAGATGGAAGACTATGACTAGAAGGAGAAGGGCAGATGGATCAAGCAGGGTTCAAATCCTATTGCTGTCATGTGCTAGCTGGGAGACTCCAAACAACTTGCTTGGCATCTCTGATCCTCAGTGAAGGTAGATCAGTCATATCTTAAAAGGGATTGTAGGGACAAAGCATATGAACATCCAGTTTTATTGTAAAAATCCTTGACTAGAAGCACTTAACCATTTAAAAACTTTACATGTATTTACTTAGAAGTATAGGGTATCATGTATTCCAGGTTGACCTTGCACTTACTATGCAGCGAAGGATGGCCTTGAACCTCTGATCCACCCATCTCTACCTTCGGAGTACAAATATTACAGGTGTGTATCACTAGTTATATTTATGCAATGCTGGGAATTAAACCCAGGACTTCGTGCACACTATTAAATTAGCTGCATTCTCAGACTCAATTCTTTACCATTTTAACCTGCTCTGCTAAGTCTATGATTCTATTACTAGCCTCCATCTAGTAATAGACAGGCTCTGGAGGAGACACAGAGAGGGCATTCAATTTTCTTAAATTCACACAGTTGAAAAGTTGCAGAGTGGGGGATCTGATCCTATGCAGTTAACTTGAGCAGTTGCACTTCAGCATTTGTGCTCTTGGCTGCTGCAGTTTTTACTGCTATCCTAGGTAAGAAGTTTCTAGAATGAACCAGAGTTGTCAGGTTGCAAACAGAAAGCACTTTAACCCTGCCCTGGTAATTCATTCCCTCTATTGATTCTTTCCTGTCCCTAGATGGAACCTTCTGCTGGTTCTTAGCTTTTCTGTGTGCTCACAGGGATTAAGAAGCAGCTTGCTTTTCTTGAGTCATTAAAAGTCACATCTTTTTATAAGCGAAACTTTAATCTTACCTCTAATTCTAGCAAATTTCTCTTCCCAGTCATGCTTCTCTTGGGGCTCCCTCAGGTGGGGACACCTGGATTTTCTATGCTGAGTGAGGGAGGACAGGTAAAGGGATATAAGCCAGGTATCTGACCTGGTCCCCTAAAATCTGACTATCCTTTCATGGGATACTTGAGAGGATTCCTAGGTTGGTTAAGGAGACAATTTCCTGGCATGTGTTGCTCCTGCTTTATAATGTCCCTTTGTTCTTTCCTGCTGCAAATCCTCAATGGGCCTATGTAGGTCTCTGAGTATGTGTGTGTGTGGAGGGGTTCACTCAGGATAACTCCCTCCTGGAGGAAGGCTGTCACAGAACTGTTTCTTCCTCGTTGGCCATGATCCGTGCCATCTTGAATGAGAACAGCTGTGGTGAACCCCGTGCACCGTCATGATGCTCTCTCATGGAGAGCAGAGAGGCACTCAGACTTCGGAGTCTTTAGGAGATACCAGTGATGTCACTTCCCAGATCATAGAGGAGATAAGTGTTTGGTTTAAGCTCTTCTTCTTTAATGTGGCTGCCCAGAAATGGCCCTGAGGAGTCTTCAGTGGTACAACTTCCTTCCATACTATAGAGGGGACTGTCCAGTGGTAAAATTCTCCAGGGGACTTCCTCATAGTAGACTGTCTTTGTGTTCACCATACTCCTGGTAAGTAACCCCCAGAAGTTTATTGGTTCCCAAACCTGAAATTGAGTGGAAAGAATCCTTCCATCTGTCGGTGGCCTCTTTGTCTAGGATGAATAGATGTTTCTTCTTATCACTCTAGGGAGTCATATGTTTGAGTCCCATGCACCACTTGCTGTCAAGAAAGTGAGACTCCAGCAGCTACTTTTGTGTGCTCTGTCATCAATGTAGTTATCATTTTTAACATTTTTTATTATTATTTCCGCTCATACAAACTTAATAGGTATACCACTTCCCTCCCTCCCTTCTCCTCCCCCCGAACCCCCTGCTCCCTCTCCCCTCACCCCTTTCTCCCCATCCCCCAGTGCCTCCCCCCAATCCCCAGAGAGTCAAAAATATGGAACACTTCATGAATTTGCGTGTCATCCTTGTGCAGGGGCCATGCTAATCTTCTCTGTATCGTTCCAATTTTAGTATATGTGCTACTGAAGTGAGCACTGTAATTATCATTTGTATTCAAGTTCTGCACTTTCACTCAGCGACTCAGGCCCCAGTTCATCTTGAAGCTTCTTTTAGGCTTTAGAATAGGGAGTTATCTTTTTCTTGTGAGATTGGAGACACGGCTCAGGATTCAGAACCACAGGACTATTTTCCTCTGGGACCTGCTCACCATATCTGCCTTCCTCGTCTCCTACAAGTTTATGGGTGGTGGGTTTTGGCCACCTCCCTGTTATTGCTTTAGAGATTATATAATTGGCCTCTGCTAGATGTGGACACTGGGCGCCTGATGTTCAGCTTTGAGCTCCTGGGGATAGTTTTCTGAAGGGATCACCCACAATTCCTCTCTCATGCTGCCCACCCCTCTCATGTCTATGACTTCTCTTACACTGGTATCTGCCCAGTCTTGCTACCTGCTTTGGGCAACAGAATCCACAGGAGCAGACATAAAACCAATTCTGGCTTCATCTTTAAGATTCTGTCTTGTCTTTCTGAAACTCTGCTACCAAGCTCCAAGGAAGTCCAAGATGCACAAAAGGGTCCTGGGACTGAGATGCCCTGGAAAAATAGAGGCCCTGAAGGAGAAGAACCAAAGTATGTCAGCTGCCTGCTGTCAGCCCCAAAGAGTGAGAGATGCCTTCTGATGTCATATGCAGCTATGTGGTGATCTCAGTCAGCCAACACAAAGCTGATGTTCAGTAGCTACATGCTGAGTCAGGAGGGTTGAAGCCGCTGAGTTCTAGGCTGTTTTGTTTGGAGTCCAAGCTGTTCTTGAATTTGCTATGTAATCAAGAATAGTCTTGGATTTTTGATTCTTCTTCATCATCTCTTTAGTACTGGGATTACAGGTGTGCACCAGCACTCCTAGTTTTGGGGGTACTAGGGTTCAAACCCAGCAGTTTGTGATGGTAGGTCAGCACTATACCAATGAAGCTACACCCCTTCCTTGCCCTGTTTTTTTTTTTTTTTTTATTCTCCCTTTGTGTAGCAACAAATAACTGGAAGGAAGGTCCTTGCTGAAGTCAGGACACCAAGAAGTTTCCCTATAGAGCAGGATGTGGCAAGGCAGGAAGGACCAAGAGCATGAACGGTGGCTGCATTTCTTGGGGTTACCATCAAAAACTTGTATAAACACCTGCATTCCTGGTTTGTCTTGTCAGATAACCACTCATGCCCTGTTGACTCATCTTGTATATCAGCCCTACAAACAGACTTTGTCCCATATTGCTCGGCTGACTCAGCTTCCTGTGCACAGAGGTACGATGGGGATAAAAGAACCTTCAGAACAGTTCAGGGAGCACGAAACCTTTGGAAGCTAAGTTCTAAGTTTTTCTGGCATTGGTGCCTGATATGTTTTCATTATCTGAATGTGTGACCTTCACAGTCCCAGCAATAACTATCGTAGCAGTTGCCACAAAATCCAATTTCACGTAACACCATTTATTTGACTATTGCTGTCTCCATCTCTGGCTAATTTTTAGCCTTGTAGTTTCTTCATGCTTCTGTTGACAGCATCTCGATTTTCTGGGATGGCTATAAAACACAGTCAAGGCACATCAGATTTCTCTCCCAGGGGTGATAGGAGCCAAAAAGTGGGAATGCTGTAAAATAGGGAAAACAGGTTTTCATCATGAGTACTAAAAAACATATGCATAATAATCCTAATGCAAGACATTTGTTATTAGCCAGTAACTTTTATGATGAGTGTTCTTCATTCCTTTTCCAAAAAAATGGAAACCAACCAATAAGAATGCATCCTGAAATTGGATGAAGATTAGTCAGACAGAGGTCAAGGAAAATTGATTGGTCTCTAGGGTCTCAACTTGATTGGGTAAAAGAAGAGGACTTCTGAAAGTTTATTCCTTGGTGATGAGCAAAGATTTGGGCATGGATCACATCTTGAATCCTAGTCAGCTTCTCCATCGACTGGCTGAAGTATCATGGACCATCTCATTTGCTACTGTGGGCTTCAGTTTCCCCATCTGGAGAATAAGGGCCTCCGGGAAATGAGCACCCTCTTATTTTGCTGGTGGTAGGGAGCACAACCTGGCAGTGACATTGAAGACAGAGTGAAGACCCAGCTCATCTGTGACTAGGATTCTGTTTTGGAGAAGCCCACCCATGTGGACAAGGTTACTATGACGACCACAGAGGCAACACACCTCAAGTTTCAGGCTGTGAGAGAGTGCCCCAAACATTCTGCATGCCCAGTGAGATGACAAACAGGGAAGAGAAGCGTGCTGGGCTCACTCAACCGTAGGGCTCACTACACCATACTGTCCTGCAGAATGGTGTAGCAGTTAGCCTGCATTGTACCTGATAAATTCATAACCAAGTGGCTTAAGGGAGCAAGGGGTTTTATTTTGACTTACAATCGTCCAGCTATAGTTCTCTGTACAACTTGGCAGGATAGTTGACACCATCACCAGGGGCCTAGGGAACTGGCCACACCATATCCATTCATCCACAGGACTACTGAGAGAGGGACAATCTCTACTTGGTAGACAAGCATGTCTTGCCAAATATACCGAAGGATGCCAATTTCCTTAACTAACTCCCTTTGTCTTATTTGCCTGTCCAAGGACTAGTCCCACCCACCCATAGGTTGGGTCTTCTCATAGCTAGATGATCTCTTGTAGGCTTTCTTGGAGGCCTAACTCAACCACCAATGTTTACAAATGTGCCCAGAGTTCAACTCTCAATTGTCAAGTTGACTCTTATATCTAACTATGACACATGGGGAGAATGAGCTGCCCACAACAGCTGAGGAATGTTAACTACTGAATCAGCTCCCTCTTTCTTATCCACCTACCCAGATGATAATCCCGCTTACTATGGGCTGTGTCTTTCCATTGATTGAACAATCTCCTGCTGGCTTGCCCAAGGCCTGCCCTAACTATCAGTTCTTCACAGAATGTTCTACCCTTACAGAAGTCAGTGCACCTGCAGCAAATGCTAGTTTAAAAGCTGTGTGGGGGATGATGGCCCTGCCTTGGTTGTGTGGGTGAGAGTGACTCCAAATGTGCCGGCCATGTCCTAGATGCATGACACTTTATAAATGCGTAAATTCTCCAGCTAGTAAACTACTTTACCATAAATAAACAAAATATACTTAGATATCTTTGACAAATAATTAAAAAACAAACAGATGAGATGAAAGCTAGATCTCAATTTCATAAACACGTTGTGATAGCTAGATACAGGGACCAACTTGGCAGTTGCAGGCTGAGCTTTGGGCACCTCTGTGAAGAACTTATAGTTAGGGCAGGCCCTGAGCAAGCCAGCAGGAGATTGTCCAGTCAACGGAAAGACACAGCCCATAGTGAGCGGGATCATCATCTGGGTAGGTGGTTAGGAGAGAGGGAGCTGGTTCAGTAGTTAACATTCCTCAGCATACTTGGACAGACAAGTTGTCTGGAAAAGTGAGGTTTACCCCTCCCTCAGCGGTCCTATGGATACAGTGTGGCCAGTTCCCTCAGCTCCTAATGTTGGTAGGCGCTTTCCTGTCAAGCTTGGCAAGGAATTGTAACTGGACAATTGTAAGTCAAAATGAAGCCTCTTATTCCCATAAGCTATTTGGTTGTCAATTTATGGGCAATATGCAAGCAAACCACGACATAGGCTAAAAAAAAAAAAGCAAACTTTACTAACAAATTGCCATTTCTGACAAATAGATAGGGACACATGGATGGTGGACATTTGCTTTTTCCTGTATCTTCAAAATTTCTCAACAAAATTAAAATTGGCACCTGGAATAAGCTGCTCAGAAAGAAGAAGTGGGTCCATCCTTCGGCTCCTAGAACTGTGGGTGGTGGCTGAGAGTGTTTTTTTGGGATTCCCATTCTCCTCACAGTGGCCTCGCTGGGCACCCTTGATCACGGGAGAGCTGATGCGGTTGAACTATGGCTGGAAGCTGGAGCACAGGGCTCCAAACAGAAGCAGACTGGAGCTGCCGTGAACAGGAGTGTGCAGTCAGGGGACTCAGTTTGAAGGTTTTCTTGGGATTTCCCAGAGCTAAAAGCAATGGGAGAACCAGAAGCTGCGGTTGTAGTAGAGGCAAAGGTGGGGGTGGGGCTGGAGATCAGGGAGTCTCTTCTTCTAGTGAGAGGAGTGTGGGGTGTGGGGAAGAGAACAGTGCAGGAATGTATTCAGGTAGATTGTTGCAGAGAGGTTGGAGTGTGTGGTTTCCGCACTGAAGGGGCCCACCTCGTGAACTGCATTTGGAACCTCCCTTCTGCAGCCTGTGTGGAGGATGGGGCTGCAGGAGTATGAAGTCAACGCATGTCCAAAACCAGGGTCTCCAGGCAAGACTGGCTCACAGCTGGCACCAGCACAGCATCTGCAAGGAGGAGGGTAGAGTCTGCAGGCAGCATGATGGTAGCCATGTCTGTGGCAAGGGCTTCCTTTTCATCTGTCTCTTCTGCTTGACAGGTGGGGAAATGAAGGCAGGAAGCTGTAGGGCGCCACCTCCAGTAGTAAGGGGTAGAGCCAGGTTTTGAAGCTGGGCAGTCTTTGTCTGAGTCCATCCCTGAACCACTACTACACGCTGCTTCTGAATGGCCCTGGGCTCTGGTTCCGTGGATACTGCCCAGCAGCCTGCAGACCTTTGGCCTCTGTCAATCACTGTCCTTGCCCACCTCAGGCTGACCTACACTGCTGCTTCCCCCTGTACTTGCTGGAAATGTCACAAAGGAAGCCTGGTGCTTCTTGGCTTCATCTTGCCTGGGTGACCTTTCACGCCCACACTCTAACAGAAAGGTCTTTCACAGCCTGCACAAACCCCCTGCCTAGGACCCTCTCCATTGTCTCTAGCATCTGCCACCGATCAGCTCACAAAGCCAGACCTTCAAAGGCCTCCCAAGCTGTCTTCCCTTCAAGAGGCCCAGTAGAGCAGTACTTGTGGATATTTTTATGGGTCGTGTTTAAAAAATTACATCCAAATTAAATTTGTGCTGATTTAATTAGAAAATGGAAGCTGAGGGATTTCTTTATTGCTCCTGATTCTGGGCCCGGCAAACTGCTCTCTCTGGAAATGGCCATTCTCACCGCCAGCAGATGAGGGGCCGGCTGAGCCGATCTCAGCAAGAGGGAGGGCAGAATGAGTAGCGTCCCCAAGACTGTCACAGTCCTTGGGCCTCCTTGTTCAGAAGACGGGCAGAGGCATAGAGAGGGCCAATGAATGAGCTGCTTGAGATTTGAGGGACACAAGCCACATGGCCATGGCTTTGTGATAGTGACATCTCCTCCAAGCTTGTGGGGGAGAGAAGGATGTGGTCCAGGGAATAGAATTATCTGCTTGTGGTAAGCTGTGGGGAAGACCAAAGCCTGAGGGACCCTCATGACACTACCCAGTGAGAATCTGGACTGTGCTAATGGAAGGCAGGATGGAACCCCCTCCTCAGATGTCCACAAGGCCAATGCCCATCACCTAGAACTGCTGCCTTGTGTGGTGCAGCTCCTTTGCAGTTTTGGTCAAAACAGGAACCGTGAAACAGGAAGATATTGCTGGGTTCTCCGGATTGGTCAACAGCAGTCATGAGTTCCATATAGGAAGGAGGCATAGGGGTCTGAATAAGCTGATGTGATCAAAGAAGGAGAGGATGGGGGTGATGGAAAGGGAGGAGGTAAACAAGGCAGGAAAAGAGGAGGAGAAAGAGGGAAGAATAAGTGAGGAAGAGGAGAAGAATAAAGGGGTGGAGAGAAGGAGAGGGGAAGGGAAAGGAAGGAAAGAAACTGGAAGATGCTCTTTTGCTGGCTTAGAAATTGGAGGAGGAAGCCAGGAGCCAAGGAATTCAGAAGGACTTTAGAAAGTGGTAAGAGCAAGCCAACAGGACCCTCCCTCCCCAGAGTTCCGGAAAGGGTCACAATTCTGATAATACCTTGGTTTCAGTATTTATGAGTTCCAGAATTCAAAGACTGCATTGTATTGTTGGAAGTTACTGTATTTTGATAATTTGTGACCCTGTTCCTGCGAGACTAAGAAGGAAGTCCAACTTTGGATTTGGTAAGAAGGATTGGTGGGACTTTTTGTTGCATGTGCTAAAACAGCTATCCCAGATTGTCCTGTGCCCAAAGAAAGGGAGATGGATGGACTTTACTGCCTGCTGTCACTCCACAAGTCAGGGGGCCTCCCAGGTGGACTACTCTCAGTGCTCAGCTCCCTCCCTCCTTTCTGCTTTGTGCTTTCCTGGGTCCCTTTACAGCCTGAACTCTTCACTGGTAGCAATGCCAGGGCAACAGCCTCTATCAGATGTCACCTCCTCTGATCTTGCAATCTCCTGGCAAAAATGCTTTTCCTGCCTTCCAGAAGCCTCAACTGAAGCATCACAGAATCTCAGCCATTCCTTTTGGCCACGATTCAGTTCTACTGCCTTTTAGGCAGGAAAGCCAGAGCAGGGACTGAGGCAGAGAATGACGGGTCTGTAGTAAAGGAAAGATTGATCCTGAGAACTAGGAGGTAAGAGTGGGGGAGGACTGATCACAAACCCCTCAAAGAGGAGGCCAGCACTGGAGCCAGTTCCATACACAGCATACCGAAAGGCAACCACTGCCACTCATTAGCTTACAGCCCTGAGTTGGTCACCTAAGCATATGAATGCCACCATAGCACAAGCATGTCAGTCTCCATTATGTTGGAAGAATTAGACATAATAGGTGTGGAATGTTGCTGGCACCAAGTGGCTGGAGGATGTCCTTAGTCACTGGAGATTCCTAATGTTTACTGGCCACAGGATGATGATGGTGATGATGCCGGTAATGATGATGATGGTGGCGGTGGTGGTGGGGACCACCATGACCTCCAGTTTTGAGTTTTCACGTGAACATGGGGTGTGGGTGGAGCCCAAAGGCTTGACTCATGTGCTTTTTGGGCAATAAAATCAATGTGTACGTTGAAGAACAAAATAAGAAAATAGACAAAAAGCCCAAGCATATCGTTTGGCATGAAGCAGAATGGTAATGTTTCCAAGAGAAAGTTTTCACTCAAATGTCAATGTTCAATCTGAATATTTAAAAATATCTTCCTACGGAGCAGAGCCAGTTTGTTTCTTGGAATGAAAAGTAGATAACAGAATTCAACAAACAACTGCTGGCTTTGGCATTTAGCAATCACTGCAGAACACAGTCGCAGGGAATCTGCTCTGCTTTTCTCTCTACTTCCCATGCTCATTGATGGAAGTGCCCCTGGGGTCCAGTCAAACTGGGAACCAATGAATGTTCTTGTAAGTTGACGTTTCTTCTGGCCAAGGGCCATGATGATATCCTCAAGCTCAGGCTCCTGGCATTTGTATTGGGTTGCAATTATGTCCAGGTGGAGAGAACTTCTTGCCAAGCATGAACTTAGCTCCCGTGCAGTCAGTGGTTGCATAGGAAGGAATGGCTATACTTCTAAAGTGTCGGGTGCACAAAAGAGCCTTGTCTCCACCCTCCAGCCTGGTTTTCCTGGTTCTCTGTTGATCTACATGCTTTACAGGTAAGAAAACTGAGGTTCAGAGAGTCAGCGTGAGTTAAGATCCCAAAGCAAGTCAGTTATTTAGAGAATCTCCAAGTGGCTGGCTGCTAGGGTGATAGGTTAGCTTCTGAGAAAGTGGAATCTTCACCAATGACAGAGCCGTCCTGGCTCTAAAACCTGGCTCCTTTTACATGCATGCCCTCAGCTAAATTCTAGAGCCCTTCCTCTAGATTTTAATAATTCTTTTTAATTCTCCTCACTCTTTTCTCTGTGTTCATCTCTAATGATCTCTCATTTTCTCTACATTTTAGGGGAGATCCACCAAGTATTGGCTATGCCTCCAAGATACTGTGCTTTTTAAAAAATTCTGAGCTTGTGTGGTTTTGGAATCACATCCACACTTTTATTTCATGGAAAACCTCTAGCTATTCTGCCAAACCTGAGACACATGTCTCCCCTCTAGGAAATTACCCAGCACAGACCCGGCAGAATCAGTCATCTGAGGGTTGAATTCCCACAATACTTTGCTCATCTTAAGGCATTGAGCATTTTCACATTGCTTTACAGCATCTCACATTACCTATGTCTTGCTAGTCTGTGAGTTCCTTGGGGGCAGGAAATAAACTGCTTCTTGCTATTGTGCTGGGTTCACCAGCAGGTAGAGCAGCAGAGGGGACTGGTCCAGCCGACCCTCCCCTGGGCTGAGCGGGATGGTGAGTGTCAGCGGCCCAGACTTTTCCTTTTCCCCGGAGAAACAGCACATTGAGCCCGGAGAACAGTCAACGCAGGATCTCGCTTTATTCAATCTCACACAAGCTTATATAGACACAGGGTGTGGGGGAGGAGTCGGGGAATGGGGTGAGAAGGGTGGCCCAATAGCAATTTGCCAACTCAGAGGGTGGTGCTATCCTACAGGGGGAATCAGGAAGTCTTTTGTCTTTAGCTGAGTCATTCACATGTGGAAGTGGCTGGTCTGAGACAGATTGCTAAACTCTAGCCAGGCACAGGAAGTTCCATTAGGCCCCTCGCTAGGGCCTGTTAGGCCCAACACTATTGGATACTCAGTCTTGGTCCTGACATTGTTCCTGGCAATAGGATGCTTCATGAGTACTCATGGAATGAGTTATTGAATGGAAGGGCACCTGCTGGAATTTTTGAATAAGTCTCTAGTGAATTGCACTCTGTTCTTTGGTTGAATTCAGAAATAAAGGAGAAGCAATAGAGTATCGGATGTATCTGTAAAGAAGGCCAAGTTAAAGGATGCTGTCTTTAATAGATTCCAGATGCCAAACTAATTACTGAATTCCTCCATGGCAGAGATGGTCTGACCTCCAGTCTAGACTTTGAGAGGTCAGGGAAAGAGCTCACATCTGCAGATCAAGTCAGCATCTCTGGTTGGTCTGGGTGGAGCTGGAAAGGGAAAGCCTATTCCTGAGGCTCTTCTCTCATGGGGTGAAGCTTATCAAGAATCCAAGTACAGTCAACAGAAGTTCTTGTTCCAGGAATCGGAGACAAGAAAAGACTTTATTCCTGAATTGCAAACACCTTGGACTTTTTATGACACTTTCACTTCCTACCTTGTCCCAGAGTCCATTTATCCATTTCCAAGTCAAAAATTCTGTAAAGATAACATTTCTCATTTTATCTTTCTGCTCCTCAAATATGTTATCCTTGCTATACTTTGATGGATTACCTTGTTGTTCTTTCCCTCTTTTCTCCTTTTCTTGAAAATAATGTATGGCCTGCAGAAGCACACATAGATGCTCCATTCCTGCAATCTGACAGAGAGACACAAGGCCATTCCACATATTTCTCAAGCTATTCAGAACTGTTTGTGTGGCAAATTCTGTACTTCTATTGGGGAAGAGTTATACCCATAGACCTTTGCAGCCAAGAGAATCAGACTTACTAGAGAAGGAGGTGTGAGGTGACACATAGATTAAGTCTAGAAGAACCTGTGGAATTATGACAAGTGATGATGGTGGTAGTGATGATGATGATGATGAAGAAGAAAAAGAGGAGAAGGAAGAGGAAGAGAAGGAGGATGAATATTTCAAGAAATAGCAGGTATATAAACTCAGAACTATGGAGAAATTTAGCATATAGGAGAAATGACCCCAATAAGTCAGGTGGTATTGCTGGAGCATTGGATTCTTGCCAGTTAGTGGCTGGTCAGAGGATTTGGAGAGCTAGAAGAGGATGAAGTAAGCCGGAAGCCCAAGTGCAAAACACCAGAAAGCTTGTGATATGAGTTTGGGAAATAGGTGCTTTGTGCAATCTGTTGCAACCCAGCATGAAAGGCCGGCTTGGCTGACTTGGATTTCTACACGTCTTTTTTTCAGCACCAAGGCCAGCGACCGCCCCAGTGCTGCACAGACTTCATTCTCAGATGTAGGAAGGAGTCGAAGCTGGAGAATTGCTGTTAGATTCTAGGAATAAGGAAGTGTGTAAGGGTGTTCAGTCATTCCTGGTTTAGAGCATAAGGGTGCTCTTTAAGGAGCTGATGCTGTGGTTCAAAGCTGAGCTAGTGTGTGAATTTTTCCTGAGCATACCTACATTATTATTTCTGAAGCATGTAAGAGTGAAACCCTGAGTCTCTGTTGCACCCCAGGATAAGAATGTTCTCTTCCGTGGGTGTGCTTTAATTGCCATTTTGGATATATGCACCAGTTCACAAGCTCAGAGACTACAGTGCTTGGGCTCAGCTTGGGCCTAGGGTTTCTTGAAGGGAAGCTGCTCATTACAGTGTGAAAGACAGAATGCACAATAGGAAATCTCAACCCACAGAGATTCTAATCCATTTGAACATTTAAGAATTTTTTATATGAGGTAGAAGTAATAGCTATTTCCCACACTCTTTGCTATACAAACCTTCTGTGTCTGGCAAATCTGAAGAGGCTTTCTCTCCCTTTTTTGCTGCCTGAGTTAGCATCTGTCATTTTCCTTTTCACCCGTGAGCACCCACAAAGCAGGGTGTGAAATTGAACCAGTATTCAGCAATCTTTAAATTTCTTAAGTCATCAATTCTGTGGCCTCTTGGAAAGTAGAACTGGCTGGAGGGAACCAGAGGCTTAGGGATTGCATAGGACTAGTGGGAAGATGTGGTTTCTAACCTTGGATCTACAAGAGGACTGTAGTGGTGGATCCATGATTCCTTAAGTTTGCTTGGAAAATTGTGTGTGCGTGTGCGTGTGTGTGTGTGTGTGTGTGTGTGTGTGTGTGTGTGTGTGTGTCTGTATTGATGTTCACGCTCAAATTTTTGGTAACATAATGTTCTTGAACTGCTTTAAAAGACTATTCCCAGAGTTTAAAAACCACACGGAAAAAAGATTTAGAGAACTTGGATATCTCTGGCTGCAGTTTCTATGGGTCCCTCTTTCATTGTTCACCCTAAAAGCCCTAAGGCAGGTCAGGCTAGAGCCCAGGTAGAAAAACTCTGTCCATGTTTCCTACTCCTGTGTACTCACTTCAGAGTTAGACACCGAGCATGAGGAGCACCTTTTGTTATTTATTTAAATTTTCGTATATGTGTGAACAAAAGGGCACTTGAGTGTGTGTGTGTCTGTGGAGGCCCAAGTGTGACATCAACAATCATCCTGGATTGTTCTACCTCCTTACTGTTTTACTCTGGGCTTTACCAGGCTCTACCTTGCAGACTGTAAATGCAGGTTGTCACCAAGTTTACTTGACTTTTTAAATATAGGATCTGGGGGTTTGAACTCAGATCCTGTTGCTTGTAAGGCAAGGACGTTAACCTCTGAGTCATCTACCCAACCAGAGGAGCACTTTTGAATAAATCAGTAGTTTTTCTTGGTAGGGTAGAAGCAAGTAAGTAGCTTTCAAGAGCTTTCAAGCAGGAGAAGAGGACAAATCCCAGATTTCTAAGGGTTTGTAGATACTAGAGTTGCTTTGGCACAGACCCCAGGGTCAGAAGATTGCTGTGTTGAATGATGCAGGAACAAGAGCAGTTAATAAAAAGAGTTATGAAATCAGTCTAACCCAAAACCCCAGAAATACAAAGCATTCTCAAACTGAATACCGAATTTTATTAACCCAATATTCTTGAAGATAGCAAGACCTCTATGATAGGATCTAAGAAAAGAAAAAATGGTAGTCATGGTGGTAGCAGCAGGGTTGATGAACAATTTATTTGCCTTTAGGTTTTCTCTTTAAATGGATGAACTCTTTTCTGGAGTCTCAGAAGGAAAAGACTTTCTCCCTTTGCCTCTGTCCTGCTTTACAAAACAAAGTTCACAAACTTCAAAGTGAATCATTGTTGTAGAATGCTGGCCTTGGAGCAAAACAGTGACCATTTAGCTATTTGCAAGAGACTATCAAGAACAGATATGTTGATTGACAGACCTCAGAAACAAAATGGGTGGGGAGAGACATTGAATCCTCATCCAGGATTCTGGCTACTCCTTTGTGCACCTCTCAACCATTTATTTGCATTCAGTTTTGCCCTAATTTCACATAGCCTTGAGGTCTCACAAAGGGTTTAGATCATGGACACTGGATATGACTGCAGGTTGGCAAAAAAAGAGACTCCATTTGTGTATCTAAGAGGAAGTCACCACTCAAGATAGAGTAGGACTTTCCAGTGTGACTCCTTTGGGGTTCTGCACATTCCTGTAAGTAGCTCTCACACTCCTGTAAAGAACCCCAACAAACTGATTGGATCACAAAGTTAGATTTTGGTTAAGAGTTACTTTGATCTGTTGTTGATTTCCTATGAGACATAAATGTAGGTAGACATTCATGTGGTGTTTCCCAGGAAAAGTGTCACATAGTAGTCCCCCAGGGAGGTGACCTGGAAGGGTCTGTCTGTGTATGTTGGCAGGTGGGAATGGTTCAGGCAGGAATGAGTAAGAAGTGGGCATTATTGTTTGCTTAGTGTCATAGTTAGATATAGGATTGACTCAGTGGTTGAGTTAAGCCACAAGCTAGCCTGCAGGAGGGTGTCTGATTGATGGAGAGGTTCAGTCCATAATGTGTAGAGCTAGTCCCTGAACAGGTGGATAAGATGAAAGATGAAGAGAACTGTGTAAGGGAATTGGCATATTTTGGTGTACTTGGCCAGATACGCTGGTCTGGAAAGTAGGGTTTATCCCTACTTTCAGTACTCTGGATATATAGATGTGGTGTGGTCAGTTCTTTAGTCCTTAGTGATGGTGTAGACACTCCTGTAGAGCTGGATAAGGAACTGTAACCAGACTATTGTAAGCCAGAATTAAAGTTTTTGTTCCCTCACAAGCCATTTGGTTGTGAATTTTATGGGCAATATGCAGAATAACTGCAACACTTGATCATATTCGTCTTAGTTTGAGGTGTCTCAGAAAAGTTGAGGACAGAACCTCACTGCCAAGGAGAGCAAAGGAAGAGGGGAAGAAGAGAAGAGGCAAGCAGCCAGCAGCTGTTGAAAGGCCATGATCAGCTTTGAAGGAGTCTTGGACTCATGGTGGGGCAACGGAAGAAGCGCGGGTTTGGTGATGGACTGCACCTCCTGTGTTCTGAGCTCTGTGAAGTGCATTTTGCAAGTACTGCTTCACTCATTCATCCTGCCAATGCCACAGAGTAGATGTTATTAGATCCTTCCACAAGCAACTCCTTCAGAGACTGCAAACGAGGCAAGGAGAAAGAAGGAAGGTTGAAATAGAGAGCTGCAAGGTTTCTCCCCATCCAGAAAGACTGGTTCAAGGAAACTATAAGAAGCTGAATGGTGATGGTATCCTAAAGATGCCTATGTTCCCATTCCCAGAACCTGGGAATATGCTACAGTATGTGGCAGAAAGGATTAGATGAAGGATGTTGAGATGAGAGATTATTTTGGATTATGTGGGTGGGACCAGTTTACTCACAATGAATGAGTGGAAGAAGGAGACAGACTAGTCTGTCAGGGGAAAGGCACTGAAAACTACATCACTGCTGCCTTTGCAGATGGATGAAAGACATGTGAACTAAGGCATGCAGCAGCCTCTGCCATCTGGGAAGGACAGGGGGACAAGTTATCTCCCAGAGTTTCCAGAAGAATTGCAGCTTTGATAACACGTCAGCTGCAGTCCTAATGTATTATTTCTCATGTCCTTTTAATCTGGAAAATTTCCCATTTTCTCTTGACTTTCAAGACCTTGACACTTGTGAAGATCACAGCAGTTATTCTGAGTGTGTCTGATGCTTCCTCGTGATGAGGTTTCTTTTATGCCTCGCCGGCAGGAATAGCACAGAAGTGACACCGCCTTCTCCTTCTGCATCCTTCCCAGCCCCACGTGATTCCAATCTGCCCCTTACTTGAGATGTTGGCTCTGATGGTTTAATTAAGATATATCTGCCAGACTTCACTCTGAAAGTTACACTTTCCCTCTTTGAAATTAATAAGCATTTTGCAGAGAGGTACTTTGAAATTACATAATTATCTCATTCTACTCTACATTTAATTTATTCATACATTTGTACCTTTCTATGTAGACACATGGCTTTCAATCTTCCTCAGTGGATTGTAATCTGTCACTATCACCTGTGAGTATGTGTGCATAGTGTGTGTTTCTCTGTGTGTGTGTGTACAAGGAACTCCTATTGTATCATCCTTCCAGATCATCATTATTCATTGAGCATCTCCTGACTTTGAGGCACAAGTTTTCCTAGATAGATTATGTGTGTACTGTAGGTCTGGAAGGACATATTTCTTCATGGATGACTTATTGCTTTTAGTGGGAGATGGTATTTAGTAGCCAACATCTAGGTGCTGGGCATATTCAATGCTGTTGGAGTAGGATGACAATCACGATTTCTCAGAGGATCAAGCGAGCTAAGACACATATTTCATATTACATTAAAATCTACTTTTGTATCTTCTTCATGGAAAATCATGAGGTTACCTGTATAGATACAATTCCAATTTAACACCACAAGACTCATTCTAGGTCTTTCCTTTCAGTGTTCATAATCTCCTTCCTCAATTACAACATCCCTGTTGCTGTAATTAACAAGTAACACAGGACTGGGTCAGTGGTTAAAGTTCTCACCATGTAAGTTAAAGATTTCGGTTTCACAGATCTTATGTAAAATGCTGGGTAGGTGTGGTAGCCCACTTGCAATTTCAACCTGGGAAGATATAGAATGACATTCCTCAGAGCAAGTTGGTTAGTCTTATCAGTGAGCTCTGGATTTGATTAAATAGACTGTTAAAGAAAAAGAGTAACTGAGGATGATACCTGATATCTCCCTCAGCTTTTCACATGCAAGTTCACACTATTGCACATGCACCTGTACTCAAATGTGTACACCATATGAGTATGCACACACACACACACATGTGTGCACATGCGCAGATGGAGAAAGAAAAAAGTAATACTACAAACTAGGTGACTTTGACAGAAGGATGTCAAAGCTGTCAGTCAGGTGAGTTTCTTCTGCAGGGTGCAGAGATCTGTTCTATGCTTGTCTACTGCTGGTTGCTACTGATCTACATCACTCCTTGATTTGTAGATATAATATGTAACATCCTGTGGGCAGGGGAATGGCTTAACTTGGAGTTTTCATGTCAATTGAGGCAAAAACCTATTCAAGGGTAGGATATGCTACCATGTCTCTATGCCAGTTCTACCTTTTCTGTAGGCACTAGTCATATAGGAGCTACTCTCTGTCTTGGAATAAAGTCATTTTGACTGGCTACATATACAACCTAGTTTCAAATAATGACACATTCTAAAGGATAAAGAATTTACCACATGAAGTGGGGGGACAACTCAGCCCACAATACCTGGCTTCTTTTTTCCTTCATGTTCACTTGGTTGGTGCTCACCACTGACCAGCCTTCCACCTTGGCTCCCCCCTCCATTCCCTTCGGGCTTTGATTTCTCATGTCAATCCACTGCCCATACTCTACGTGCTTCTATTCGTTATTCACCTGGAATATGGCACCTCAAGGCCATCACCATCTGCAAGGAGCCGTCTTGACTTTCTTGAACTCAGGTCTGGCCCTGCCTCACCTGATGTGGGATCTCACACTCACCAGGCTACTCCATCAAACAAATGCCCTTCTCAGTTGTTTTGGTGCTCCCAGCGCATTGCTCAGGTGTAATCATTCCTTGTTATGTCCCACTCCACCGAGCGGGTGTCCTACTAAGTCTATGAAGGGATGTGGTGGGTTTCATGTCACTGACTCAAATATCTGGATTATGAGAGCTTTAATGTTAGCTCCTGGGTTTGAAAGTTTTGGTTCAGAGATCAACTCTGCTGCTTTGAGCCTGTGGTAAGGCAGCTGGCGTGGAGCAGAGCAAAACTGCTCATCTCATGACCAGGAAGAGAATAGGACTGGAGTCAAGGAAGGCTAAGGAGGAAATGAAAAAGACAGAGTGTTGAGCTGAGAAGATGGTTTAGGAGATTAAAGCCTTTGTCTCTCAAGCAAAAGGACTTGAGTTCTGGTTCCTAGGTCCCACATAAAAACTCTGGGTGAAAATGGCAGCAGTAGCTTGCATTTCTGGCCCTGACAGGACAAGCCTGGGAAACCCCAGAGCAAAGCAGTAAGTAGGTAAAGCAACCTAGGATGATTACTGACGTCACCTTTGGGCCTCTGAAAGTGCACACACTCGAGCCCTCTGGTACAAACACACGTGCACGTGCACACACACACACACACACACACTTAAATTAAATTTAAAAAAGACAGAGTATCGGGCTGGTGAGGTGGCTCAGTGGTTAAGCCTCCGCCTTGCAGGCGGAAGGTCCTGAGTTCGGATCCCAGATCCCACGTATAGACGCCAGGCGGAAGCGGGGGCGGCCTGCGCTTCTGGTCCTGGTAGGGCGGAGCCTGTGAATCCCTGGGCAGAAGGAGGTGGAGGCGTCCGTGGTGGTTCGCGAATTCGTCCGTGGTTCTACACATACACAGACACACACACACACAGACACACGCGCGCACATACACACGCATATGCACACAGTTGAATAAATAATAATAATAAAAAAAAATTAAAAAAAAAGACAGAGTATCTTACTGTCTCCTTAAAGAGCATGACTCAAAGACCTTTTACTAGCCCTGCCTCTTAAAGTTTCTGTGTCCTCCCAGTAGCACCAAGTGAGGACATCCTTTATGATATGGGCCTTTGGGGAAGCTCGACAGCCCCTGTGTGTGATCACTTTCCTGACTGTCTTCACCTGACTGCTGATGTCTATCTCACAGTGCTCGCACGATGGCTGTGGGCTGGAATGTCCAAGAAGGAAAAGCATGGGAATAGGCGGAGGGGGAGGAAGACAGGAGGAGGAAGAAAGTGGATGTGTTTTCCCAAACCCCCTTCTTTGCAGTGGATTGTATGCACTACTAATGATGCGGACCCTGCTTGCAGTCACAGAGCAGGGGAGACAGCCCCAGCTGGGAGCAGAGGTGGCAAGGGTCAGCTCCAGGAGGGCCTCGGAGGCAGAGGAGGAGTCTTTCTTTGATCTTCTTTTCTTACGGTGTTGACACAAATCAGCTTATCAGGGCGGAAATGCTGTGGAGAGCAATCTTAATTAGATCCAAGCTTTCTCCTGAGAGTCATTACTAACCAAACAAATCCCACACACTGGGCTCTCCTGGGCCCACCCTTTCAGCTGTCAGCACACCTCTAAGTTCCAAGGCAACAATACAGTCTCCTGTCAGAAAGTAGCTCGCGGCTCCCACGTCTTCTCCTGTCTCAGCCATGCATCTTGGTGGGGTGTGTCTTCACAGATCTTCATTGTCCCATGCCTGCCTTGAAATCCTATTGACACCCAACCCTGTGCCATCTGCCTTCTGCTCAGTTCTGTTTTTATTGAAATGCACTAAGAAGAAGCATTCAAGGAACTCCTACTTCATAGGGAGTGGATTTGGAGAAGCCTAGCCAATCAATAGAATGGCTGTGGACTGCCTAGAGCCTAGCCCAGAGATGGCCAGGCCTGGCAGAGAGACCACTGGGGACTTGAAAAGAGCAAGCGTGAGTGGTGGACTGTGTGTGGGAGGCAGGACTGGCAGGGGGCTCATAGGAGGAGGAGGCTGGGAGAAAGAAAGGGCAAAGGAGACATAATGGCATATACGCTGTGCCAGAGGGGCAGTGTGGATAGCAATTGCCGGAGACTGGAGGAGGAACACGCTTGGGTCAGGGGCCACCTGGAATTCATTTGGGATGTGTTTTATTTGCGATTCTCATCTATATGTCTGCATAAGCTTTAACTATATCTACTTAGAGTTTAATGAAAGGCTTGGGGCAGACAAGCCAAGTCCAGAAGTCACTGACTAATTGGTGGCTTCCTCGGAAAAGAACTTGCTATAGCATCAGCTTTAGGATGAGGCTTCATCATGACATGCTACGAGAGGCTGGGAAGGCGGTCACAGGGAGACACGGAGACCTTGCCTTCATGGCAGCCAGGGAAGGATGAAGGTCAGCCCTTGTCACCACTAGTCCCACACTGCTGTGGGTTATTTCCAAGACAGTCTCTCTTGCCTGTGACCACTGCCAAGCCTTTAGCCCATCCCCCAGGGACAGGCTTGGTCCATCCTGATGGTTGTTCAAAGCTGCACTCATAGCCGCAGGCCTCAGAAGGCAGTCCTGTCACTCTCCACTCAGAGATCTTGTGAACTCATGCCATTAGTTGCTGCCCTCATAAGTGAGGGCACTTTAGAGTTTACAAATCATGATGACACTGTGACCCTGTCTAATTGTCTCATCAGCTCTTGAGGGATGGAAGAGATTTTTTTTATCGTGTGTGTGTGTGTGTGTGTGTGTGTGTGTGTGTGTGTGGGTGTGTGGTGTATGCGTGTACATGCACGTCTATGGAGGCCCAAGGATAAAAATCAGGAATCATTCTGAATTATTCTACCTCCTTATTACTTTGCTCTGGGGTTTTCTAGGCTCAGCAGAGTTCCAGAGTGGGAATTGCAGGCCACTATCATTTCTGTCCAGCATTTTTAATATGAGATCTGGGGATCTGAACTCAGGTCCTTTTGCTTGTAAAGCCAAGACTTAATTCCTGAACCATCTCTCCAGTCCTTAAGTTTTATTCCCAGATTAGGAAACCAAGGCTCAGAGCCTGAGTGTTTTGTCTCTCTAGGACCATGTACCCAGGACAAAGTTGAGTCGGGACTTAAGGCTGGACTTCTTTTTTCCACCTCCTCCAGAATTCATGTAGCCGTGGGCCTCTGCTGACGGGAGAGAACTCTATTGCCAGGTCTTTGTCAAGCAGTCAGGATGGTACCAATGCCCGTTCAGCTCTTCCCCACTGGCAGAGGCTGCTCTCCATCTTTACTGCCCTGCTTCCTGGGGGCCTGTTGTACCCACAACTATCCTGGGCCTTTTGTGGCTCTTCAGAGCCAATCTGCCAATACTGAACGTCAGTTGGCTCAGTGACTCTCAGCCCTTAGGGCCAGTTCGGGGTGTGCTGGGTGCTGTACTCTCTCCACCATCTCTTGCAAGGAGGACTCCTTGATTATTCTGCTCTCCCCACCTTTCTCCAGGGGTCCCCAGACTGCAGTAGGTTTGAGTGCTCCCTTGCCCCACCCCATGTGCCTACGCACATGCTTGACTAGACATGGGGGTCCTCCAAGTGAACCTTTTCCTGCAGCCACCTCCATCTCAAGGTCTTCAGGACACATTCAGCATCTGTCTTTGACCCAGGGCATCTTGACTCCATTTTCTCTGAACCAGGCAAATCGAGCGAGTATTAACTGTGAGCCACAGACTTTAGTAGGGCGTTGAAGGATCATCTGCTTCAACCTCTGTGTGATGTGACTCTTTTTCTCCACATCCTCCCCAAAGTCAAACCCGGCCACATCCTGGGAAAGTCATTCCTTATGGGACAGATGACATCAGAATTTTCTGAATTTGCCTCATTCGCAAGCAACAACTTCCTCTTGTTGCAGAGTGGCCATTTGGAGGCTCAGAGACCCAATCTTGAGCCTCCTCTTTCGTGCACGACTGTTCTTCCCTGGGTGTCATTTCGCATGGCCTCCTCCATCTCATCTGCCTCTCCAAGATGCAGCCCAGCTTTTTTGCCCTCAAAGTTCTTTTAACTCCTTTCAATCCACACAGATTCACATAAAATCTAGTCTTATCTCTGGGCCAGGCACTGCTCCAGGATAAAGTGGTAGATGGGGCCTCTGTCTGACAGCCAACTGCATGTACCACTTTGTATTTGCTCTTGAGTGCTTCTGTTCATCAGTCTCAAGGAGTCAGTGATGTGCACTGGAGATGCGCAGATGAATTAAACAGAGTCCCCGTGCCAGGGTTCATGGCCATACTGATTTAAACAGCCTTGCTAACAGTCATCCTAGTTATATACAGGTGTCAACTAGACAATTGAAGGCTCGAGCTCTGGCACAGTTGCATAGAATGAGTAGTTGAGCTAAGTCCAAACGAGCCTGCTAGAGATTGTCTAATTGATGGGAGAAGACCCAACCCATGGTAGGTGGGACGGTTCCCGGGCAGGTGTATAAAATGGATGAGATTGGTTCAGTAAATAGGCATTCTTCAGCATACTTGAACAGACATGCAATCTGGCAAATGAAGTTTGCACCTCTCTCAGCAGGTCTGTGGACATAGTGTGGCCAGTTTCCTTAGCTTCTGGTGTTGGTGTGGACTTTTTAGACAAGCTAGATTAAGAACCTGTAACCAGACAATCATGAATGAGACTAAAACGCCTTGTTCCCATAGCCGTTTTATTGTGAACTTACCAGCAACATGCAGAGTAACATGGGTGTAGATAGAATATTTCTCTCTCTATCTGTTTCTCTCTGCATGTGTCTGAATCTCTCTCTCTCTCTCTCTCTCTCTCTCTCTCTCTCTCTCTCTCCCTCTCTCTCCTCTCTCTTTCTCTCTCCTGGTCCTTTCAGGTACATCTATGTGGCAGTGACCTGAGCAACTTTCTCTAATCTGTCACATCACCCCTTTGCCCTGCCCCAGTGGATGCTGGGAGCTGAGTTCCTGGCAGAAACCTTGGAAGGGATCTATGGAGTGTAGGGATGGATCTGTTGAGCTATATTGCTCTGGAATGGATAAATAGTCATCATCAGCTGACGTGGTTAAATAATCACCAGACCACATAATTCAGAGGCCATACTCCGTAAGAGCTTCCCGTTTAACACCCGACAGAAAACGCTAATCTGCCGCACAAGATTGCGTTTTATTTTTCCAGACAGGAAGCATTTTCCTCAGTGGCATAATGACTTTGCATGACATAATAATGAAGAGATGTGGATTTAAAGCCGACCGGGCTGCTCCAGCGTTCTTGGTAATCTAGGGGGCTGGCTGCACAGGAACAGCTTGAGTAACTGCTGACTGGCCTGCCGCACCTTCATTGAATTAACTGCTTACAAAGATTGAAATTTACCGAATTAAATTGTACTGAGTAATTTCTGTTTTCACAGCAGAAATTAAATCTCTGAAGATATGATAGATAGGCCTGAACATGGGACTGAGGAAACAGTGGAGCCAGACACCCAGAGACTTTGTCCCTGACAACCCCCTGTGATGACAGGTCCAAAAAGGAAAAAAAAAAAAAAAAAAAAGAAAACTTTAAACCACCTCATCCCCTCCTTCCCTTTTCCCTATCTGTATCTACCCCAGCTTGTGAGTGGCATCTGGGACCCTGCTTCTTCCCCTGGGTACCAGAGGGCCCCTTCTGCAGTTTTGACACTCTAATAAAACTTGTATAGCCACTGGATTTCTTTAACCTTCCTTCCACTGATGTTGCAGCAGCCACACATCTAGTCAGTCCAGCGTGTTCACAGTCTGACTCGTCGATCTGTTGCTATGATGTTACAACAGATAGAAAGCAATTAAACTTCTGGGTTCTTAGAGAGATTAGAGAGACAGAGACCAGGGTCCTCTTCAGGGATGTACAGCTCATGCACAAGGTCAGCCTGTCTATGGCTTGAAATGTCTGATTTTTCTTCTCGCCCCCATGGAGCTACATTGGTTTACTGCTTAGCTGGAGTGTGGTCATGTAACTTGCATTGCAAGATCAGCAGACATACTCATACTTTGAAGTAGTGTAGTAAGTGTAGCTGTGCTCCCCACTCATACATTGAGCAAGACTCCTGACCCCCGCCTACCAACCGCTGCAGCAGATGCTGCTTCTCCATTATGGGCTCCAGAACAAACATGGAACAATCAGAACAGAGTCCAGCCGTGGCAAGGAACTTACTTCTTGCCCAGGCACTAGCTTAACACAGAGCAGCTCAGTCAGCCCCGCCTGGATCAGACACCCTTTCACAGTCACAGGGAGGAAAGAAAGAGCTCATTTTTCTACATGAAAGATTTATCACAGTGGCTGTGAAGAAGGTGGAGTTGACTGTCACCTGGAAGTTTCCTAAGTCCCATGACTATGCCCCAGTCAAGCAGTAAGCCAATGTAGCTTCATAGGGGTGAGAAGAGAGATTGGACATTTCAAGCCGTAGACTGGTTGATGTTGTGCATAAATTGTACACCCTCGAAAGGGACCCTGGTCTTGATCTCTTCAATCTCTTTAAGGACCTAGAAGTCAAATTGCTTTCTATCTATTGCTTTCATGTCACACCAACTGATTGGTGGGTCAGATTGTGATCACACTGGATTGACTAGATGTGTGACTGTTGCAATATCAGTTCTCATCCAGTCTATAGACAACTTCTATTTTTTAATGTGTGTGCGTGTGTGTATTTTGCATGTGGGTTGATGTACATATATGTGCAGACGTGTAGAAGAAGGCATTTGAGTATATATATCTGTGGAGGTACAAGGGTGACAGCAAGAATTGCCCTGGATTACTCTACTTTCTTTATTTTTTTTATTTTTATTCAATTGTATGTGCGTGTGTGTGTGTGTGTGTGCGTGTGTGTGTGTGTGTGTGTGTGTGTGTGATGAATTTGGGAACCACCATGGACGCCTCCACCTCCTCCTTGTTTACTCTGCCTCGGGATTCACAGGCTCCACCCACCAGGGCCAGAAACGCAGGCCGCCCCCGCTGCCGTCCGGCGTCTATACGTGGGGTCTAGGATCCGAACTTGGAACCTTCCGCCTGCAAGGCAGAGGCTTAACCCCTAAGTCACCTCTCCAGCCCCATACTCTACCTTCTTATTGCTTTACTCTGGGGGAATAATGCCTAGGCTCTGACTTCAGAGCCAGAATTATAGTCCATTGCCATTTCCTCCCTCTCCTTGGCATTTGTACTTGTGGATCTGGGATCCAAACTCAGATCCTTTTGCTTGTAAGGCAAAGAATTTAGCCTCTGAGTCAACTCCCCAGACCTTTTGAAATTTTATTTTAAGAGGAAGAAACAGAGACTCAGAGAGAAGAACCCAGTTATAAAGTGGATAAAATCAGGCAGGTAGAAACCAGTCTTTCAGCATTATGTAGTGTCTCTTTCTCACACACAAGGACATCTTCTCTGCAGGGGATGGGAGAACCAAGGGGCATCCCTGGATTCCCAAGGGTAGAAAGATAAACTTCTTCTACTTCATAATTTCAGTCAAGGCCAATCTGTCAGCAGGGCTGGAAGAACTGAGTGACCTCCCAGGGACAGTTAGTGATTGGCCTAAGGTTTGCACCGTGGCATTTCCTGTGACTTGGGTCAGTGCCCGACTATCACTGGGCAGAGATAGAAGGCAGTTTGTCATGTGTAAATTTAACAGGCAATAATGCCAGCTACTAAATTGTATATCATTCCTAACGATGTTGTCAGCCCCTAATCAGTTTAATTTATATTGTCAACATGATGTAATGGTCCCACCAGGCATGGGCCTTCAGAAATACGAGATCCAATCAGGAGAGAGACAAAAGTGAATTTCCATTTGTTGCAACTGAAAATTAAATAAGGATTACTGATTCCTACTTTGGAGAGCTGGAGAGAATGTACACAGAACACTGTTCAGGGGCCTGATGCTTAGTACGTATGTGTTGGTATAATTCTGTGCTGCCATTCCCTGTCTTTGGAGCTGCAAAAAGGTGCAGTGGGCTCCTGAAGTATTCTGTTTCTGTTGGTCTTATTTCCCACAGTGCTACCACAGGAAGTATTTATTTCCCTCTATAGCCCCAGAGGCTGTAGTGAGGGGTGTTTAATAAACATCTGTGCTTAATACTTAGTACCTGGAGGATGTCGGCGCTATTCAAGTAATAATAAAGCTGGAACTGCAGAAAGTAGGATTGTATCCTTGATTTCTTTCCTGTCTTCACTAGAGTATCATCTACAAACTGCTGCCATTTTGTTATTATTTGATTTATTGTGAGATAGATTGGGAGAGAGAGAGAGAAAGAAAAAGAGAGAGAGAGAGAGAGAAGAGGAGGGCAGTTTTCTTCATGTGTGTTTCAACATTGAACTCAGGTCTCCAGGTTTATGTACAGGTCCCTTTATCTGCTGAGTCATCTTGCCAGCTTGCTCTGCCATTTCTTTCCCACTCCTGATATCACCATTATGCAGGTTACTATACTATCAGCTTCCTAACAGCCTATGTGTTTGGTTCTGAACGTCACATTAGTGCCTATTAGTTTGTTTAGGATAGTGCTGCATTCTGAATCTTAAATGTGCCCCACAGGATCCTGTGGTGAACGCCTGGTCCCCAGATTGTGGTCCTGTTTGGTTGACTGTGGAGGGGTTGGGAGCTGGGTCTGACTGGCAACAGCAGGTCACCAAGGTGACACCTGCCCCTGCCTCCAGCCTGCTCCCTCTGCTTCTGTCTGGCACTTGGTCACAGCATGCAAAAGCGTCTAACACAGTTAGAAAGTAAGTCACACTGACCCTCTGAATAAAATTCTTGACACCTGGATAAAATCCAACCTTTGGACAATGAACTATCTTGCTGAAATTCAGTTGGGAAAACAAAGTCTAGGACAAATGGATATTGTCAAGGAACTCAGGGGTCATCAACAAAAAAAGGGTGCGAGAGCCTGAAAAAAAAAAGGGGTGTGAGAGCCCAGCAGTGAGTAGCTGCAGGTACTGAAGTTCCCAGGACTGCTGGGACAAAGGGAGAAGGCAGGATGCTGCATCCAGGATGAAGGCAGGCCCATGTGTCAGGTCTTTAAAGTCACACAGCCATCAGTGGGGTGTATCCAAAGCAGATGGTGCAGGGGGAAATGCTGTGGTTTCTTCTTTCTTTCTCTCTTTTAAAAAATTTCCTTACTTTCTATTAATTTCCTTCACTCCTGCAAACAATGCATCATTTCCTAGTGTCTCAAGCTACATGTCATTTCGCAGTTCCTTAGTCAACCATGAATAGAATGTAAGTCCAAGCCTCAAACCAAGGAGAAACCTCTCTTCCCAATAAGGATAAAATATCCAGTGGGATTTAAAAAACTCCACTAAAAAAAGCTATACTCCCTGCTATAGAATTGAAAGTTTGCCTTGTCAAGATGTCATGTTCTCTTGAGAGTCTGTTTTTGACATGGACCCTTTTCATATCCACCATACTCAGGATGTGGGGCACAAGCATGCTTTCTACAACACTGTTTTGCAATAGCACAATGCAGTTGAGTGTGGTGGCATACACACTTGTAATCACAGAAGCCTAGGTAGAGACAGGAAGACCACTGAAAGTTCAAAGACAGCCTGGGCTACATAATGTAGCAAGTTCCAGGATAGCCAGATCTACATAGTGAGACCCTGTCTTTCCACACAAACAGACAAACAAATTGGCAGCACGAAATCACAACTTTTGCCTCAAAGAAATGAGAGGTAGTTTATTCTGGAGCCAAATATGAGCGACTATGGGCCTGGGAACACAGATTCCAGTTAGTCTAAATTCCATGTCCCAAAGTGGAGGACTCACAGTAACAGTTTTGTGAAATGTTATAGTTACAGAACAATGAAAATCGTACATCAAACACTTTTCATATACATTGGTGGAAACGTCAAGTAGGTAGCTAACAGCAAAGCAGAGAGATCTCAGTTTTAAGTGTCAGATGAGATCTGCCCAATTCTTAGACTTTGGTTGGTGAGTATTTAGTGTTCTGCTTAGTTAATACATTCCAAAAGGTTTCACCTGATAGTCTCAGGATGTCAAGTCAGAGGAAGGGCAAGGAAAGACTATTTAGGGGCTAAAGATAGCTAACATAAATTGTAATTAGGTTGTGGACTGGCAACATCTCAAACTTTCCATATTCGAGTTCTAACCAATAAATCAACCTGGTTAATGCATCTTCCTTTCAGGAACTTTTGCTCACAGAAAAAACAAAAAACAAAAAACAAGAGAAGAGATATGGTAAGAAGCTAGAAGCAGTTCTAAATGTTCATGTAACAGCAATGGCTAAATGCAGCAGGTCCTTGTATACAAAGACTGCTGGTCACGATGCTCCCTCTGCCCTGGGAGCTCTGGGCAGGACCAGAGGCGTCTCCTACAGGCCGCCTGGGTGTGTGGACTGCACAGTGTCAGTACTAGGTACTTGGTGTTTTCTGGCTACACAGCAGACAATGGCTGTTACTCCACTTCCTGTTGTTTTTCTAACTTAGCAAACAACTGCTCTTCCCCAGCTTGGAGACTGAGGCTAGTGGGCGGTAAGGAAGAGGGATCCCAGAGAGGGATAGGAGGAAGAAGGCTGCTTCTCTTGGATTCTCACACAGCCATAGGGAGTCAAAGCCTTAGCTAAATACTAGTCACTCCTCAGGAGCATGACCATGCTGTGTCTTCTCTTCCCTTCTCTCCTTCAGGCAGCCCTGGGAGGAGGAAGCTGCAGTCAGAGGGGTTAAGAGATAGGATTAGTGGTACTTGGCTCTTAAGCACCACAAGGTGGAGGACTTCTCTTCGGGGGGAGCAGAGAGAACTAAAAAACCTATGGCTCTTGTTTCCTATCTGTATGTGTTTAGGAAGCACCAACTCTAGGGACATAGAAGCAAAATTAACAAGGAGATGAGGTGGCATCAACCTTTTTTTGGTTGTGTGTCCTGGGAGATGTTCCCAAATATCTCTGGACTCTTTTTTCTCTAGTGAGTTCATATGGGGTAGAACCACATCAACGATAGTTCTCTATGCAAATGCGATGATCCGCTAGCAGCATTTTGAAGAATGCTCTAGATGCCACACATTGTACTGTCGTGTGTGTTCTTTGAAGTTTTCATATACAAATATGATGAATTTGATTATTTTTTTAACATTTTTTATTATTATTTCCGCTCATACAAACTTAATAGGTAGACTAGTTCCCTCCCCCCCTCCTCCTCCCTCTGAACCCCCTGCTCCCCCTCCCTCCCTCCCCATCTCCCAGTGCCTCCCCCCCAATTTCCAGAGAGTCCTTTATTGTGTATGCCTAACTCTCCTCTTGGTCCTCCTCTCCGATGACGTACAAGGACCCAGTGGCATTTCCCTGAACTCTTTCTCATGTTCCCCTTAAGCATAGGAACACTACTATGGCTGTCAGTCCCTTGCCTCCAAGGATCTTGGTGCCTTTAGCCGATGCTAGACTTTGTGAGGTCAATAGTGTGTTGGACATTGCACAGGGCATGCAAAGTCCTATTATGATTGCTTCAGCCCTAACTAGTATGGAGAATCTTCAAATCATTGCTCCTCCCATCCTTTTGCTCTTACAATGGGGGGAGATTAGGCTGGCTTAGTTCTATGTGGTTGATATAGAGTCTCTGAAGTTCTGGATTGTGGTTTGTTGATTTTCTTTTGCAGTTTTGCTGCTCCTGCAATGCCCTTCACTCCATCCTGATGGGCACTGTATGTCACCCCCTGGTCAGAGACAAAAAACTGTTAAACTGGAGTCTTGTTATAATAGCACATTCAAGGGTAGATGTAGTAAGAGCAGGAAACCTCGGTGAGGGAGGGGTCAGTCACCCATTTGCAAAATGATCATCTTTCATCTGCCAGACTATATGCCCTCCCCTTCTGGTGAGATCATACCCCCTCAGTTGTACTTGATCAGGAACGAACGTCTGTGAACTTAACCAGGTGTCACATTACTTACTTACATTCCTTGGAGGCCAATTTTCTCTGCCGTAACATAGTCCCCTCTCTCCTTGTGTCTGGTGTGGCCCTCCAACCCCATCCCTCCTGTTCACAATCCTTGCAATTACTGTATTACATAGGTTTACCTTTGAGTGTCTCAATGTGGGCTGGGTGAGTTTGGTACCAGGAGCCACCTATTAGGGAGTACATACTGCGCTTAACTTTCTGGGTTTGGGATACTTCACTTAATATAATTGTTTCTAATGACATCCATTTCCCAGCAAATTCCAGTAATTCATCATTTTTGATGGCTGAGTAGTACTCCATTGTATAGATGTACCACTGTTTCCTTATCCACTCGTCAACTGTTGGACATTTGGGTTGATTCCATGTCTTTGCTATTGTAAACAGTGCTGCTATGAACATGGTCGTGCTTGTGCTATTGAGGCGAACCTCTGCTGTATGGGGGGTTATTCCCAAAAGGGGGATAGCAGGGTCATATGGCATTTCAATCTTTAATTTCTTTAAGAATCTTCAGACAGCTTGCCAGAATGGCTGTATGAGCCTGCATTCCCACCAGCAATGTAGGAGAGTTCCCCTCTCTCTACATCCTCTCCAGCACTTGTTGTTTGTATTGTGGATTTTTGCCATCCTGACTGGGGTGAGATGATATCTCAGGGAGGTTTTGATTTGCATTTTCCTGATGGCTAAAGAAGTGGAGCATTTTTTAAGATATTTGTTAGACATTTTAATTTCATCTCTGGTAAAATTTCTTTTAAGTTCCAGAGCCCATTTTGTAATTGGGCCATTGGTTTCCTTGGTGTTTAGTTTTCTAAGTTCTTTGTGCACTCTGGACAGTAGAGCTCTATCAGATATGTGGTTAGTGAAGATTTTCTCCCATTCTGTGGGTTGCCTTTGAGCTCGTGTGACAATCTCTTTATCTGAACAGAAGCTCTTTAATTTCACAAGATCCCAACTGTTGAGAGTTGGTAGCAGGGACTGTGCTATTGGATGTCTGTTTAAGAAATGTTGGCCTAGCCCAATCAGCTCGAGGGAGTTCCCTATCCTTTCAACTATGGTTTTTATAGTCTCTGGCCTGATATCAAGGTCCTTGATTGATTTGGAATTAACTCTTATACATGGTGACAAGTACGGGTCCATCTTTAATCTTCTGCATGTGGAGATCCAGTTTTGCCAGCACCATTTGTTGAAGATGCTGTTCTTTTTCCATTGGATTCTTTGGGCCACTTTGTCAAAGATCAAATGGCTGTAATTTTGTGGGCTTATATCTGGGTCTTCAACCCTTATCCATTGATCTGTTTGTCTATTTTGGAGCCAGTACCAGGCTGTCTTTATAACTATGGCTTTGTAGTATAGACTAAGGTTTGGTATGGTAATACCTCCAGCAGTGTTTTTGTTACTCAGGATTGTCCTTGCTATCCTGGGTCTTTTGTGCCTCCATATGAATTTTGAGGTTGTTTGGTCAACTTCTTTAAAGAATTGCTTTGGGATTTTAATTGGTATAGCATTGAATTTGTATATTGCCTTTGGTAGGATGGTCATTTTTACAATGTTGATTCTGCCAATCCAGGAACATGGGAGGTCTTTCCACCTTCTGGTGTCTTCTGTATTTCTTTCTTTAGGGTTTTAAAGTTTTCATTGTAAAGGTCTTTTACCTCCTTGGTTAGGTTTATACCAAGGTATTTCATTTTTTTAGCAGCTACAGTAAATGGGATTGTTTCTCTCAAGGCTTTTTCACTTCTTTCATTCTGGGCATATAGGAAAGCCTCTGATTTTTGCACATTTATTTTGTATCCTGCCACCCTGCTGAACTTCTCAATTAGTTCCAGGAGCTTCCTGGTGGAGTTTTTGGGATCCCTCAGGTATAAGATCATATCATCTGCAAATAGGGATAGCTTGACTTCTTCCTTGCCGATTTGAATCCCTTTTATGTCCCTTTCTTGTCTTATGGCTTCAGCTAAGACTTCAAGTACAATATTGAATAGAAGTGGTGAGAGTGGACAGCCTTGTCTAGTTCCTGATCGAAGTGGGAATGCTTCCAATTGTTCCCCATTGAGCATAATCCTTGCTGTGGGCTTGTTGTATACAGCTTTTATTATATTGATAAAGGTTCCTTCCATTCCTACTGTCTCTAGCGTTTTGATCATAAAAGGCTGTTGGATCTTGTCAAAGGCTTTTTCTGCATCTATCGAGAGTATCATGTGGTCTTGGACTTTGGACTGGTTTACATGATGAATTACATTTATTGATTTGCATATGTTGAACCAACCTTGTGTGCCGGGGGTGAAGCCTACTTGGTCCCTGTAAATAATCTTTTTGATATGTTTTTGAATACAATTTGCTAAAACTTTGTTGAGAATCTTTGTGTCTGTGTTCATCAGAGAGATCGGCCTATAGTTTTCTTTTTTAAGTGAGTCTTTATTAGGTTTTGGGATTAAGACGATATTAGCTTCATAGAAGGAATTTGGTAGTGTTCCTTCCTTTGCTATTTGATGGAACAGTTTAAAGAGTATTGGTGTTATTAACTCCTTAAATGTCTGGTAGAATTCTGTGCTGAATCCATCTGGTCCAGGACATTTTTTGGTGGGAAGATTCGAGATTACTTCTTCTATTTCCTTATATGTTATAGGGCTATTTAAGTAATTCACAACTTCCTGATTCAATTTAGGTAGGTTGTGATTACTTAGAAATTCATCCATCTCTTTTGTGTTGTCAAACTTCACTGAGTATAAGTTTTTGAAATATGATGTTATAATTCTCTGGATTTCTTGGGTATCAGTAGTGATAACTCCATGTTCATTTCTAATTTTGTTAATTTGGGTTTTCTCTCTCTTGCTTTTGGTTAATTTAGCTAGGGGTGTATCAATCTTATTGATTTTTTCAAAGAACCAGCTTTTTGACTGGTTGATTTTTTCTATCATTTTCTTAGTCTCGATTTCAGATATTTCTCCCCTTATTTTGCTAATCTCCTCTCTTCTACTACTTTTGGGATCAGATTTCTCAAGTTTCTCTAAAGCCTTAAGCTGCATCGTTAAGTTATTTATTTCTGATGTTTCCATTTTTTTGATGTAGGCATTAAGAGCTATGAACTTACCTCTTAGAACAGCTTTCATTGTGTCCCAGAGATTTTGGTAAGTTGTATTTTCATTATCGTTCACTTTCAGGTAATCTTGAATTTCCTTTTTAATTTCTTCCTGAATCCAGTTCTCATTCAGCATCATATTGCTAAGTTTCCAGGAATTAGTGTATTTTCTCTTGTTTGTTGTGTTGTGGATGTCCAGCTTTAGGCCGTGGTGGTCTGATAGGGCACAGGTTAGGATTTCAACTTTTTTGTATATGTGTAGATTCGTTTTGTGGCCCAATATGGGATCTATTTTGGAAAAAGTTCCGTGTGCTGCTGAGAAAAATGTGTATTCTTTGGTGCGAGGATGAAAAGATCTGTAAGGTCCATTTCAGTAAGGGTTTGATTAAGCTCCAAAGTGTCTCTGTTAAGCTTTTGACCTGTTGATCTATCCCATGTTGAGAGGGTGGTGTTGAAGTCCCCAAGAATTATCGTTTGGGGGTTGATTTCTTGCTTTAGGCACTGTAGGGTTTTCTTAATCAATGTGGAGGGGCCCGTATTGGGTGCATAAATGTTCAGTATTGTGAAGTCTTCCTGGTGAATTGTACCTGTGACTAAAATGTAGTATCCATCTGTATCTCTTATGATTTTCTTTGGTTTGAAGTCCACTTTGTCTGAAAGCATAATTGCTACCCCTGCCTGTTTCCTGGTTCCATTAGCTTGCAAGATTTTGGACCAGCCTTTCATTCTTAGGATGTGCCTATCTTTTGTCGTGAGGTGCGTTTCCTGAAGGCAGCAGATTGTTGGATTGTGGTTTTTAATCCAAGTTTGTAATCTGTGTCTCTTAATCGGCGAGTTAATACCATTGACATTTAATGTTATAATGGAGAAATTATTTTTAATTCTGGACATTTTTTATGTTTAGTAGATTTTGTAAGCATGTTGTTTGATGTTTATGTTTTGGTGGTATTATACTTCCCTTCTGTCCTCCTGGATATGCTTGTTCTTTTCTTCAAGCTTGAGTATCATTTCTAGGATTTTTTGAAGGCCTGGTTTGGTAGACATGTATCTCTTCAAGTTGTCTTTATGCTGGAAAACTTTTCTTTCTCCCTCAGTCATGACAGATAGTTTTGCCAGGTATATCAGTCTGGGTTGGCATTTTTGCTTATTTAATACTTGAAGTATGTCTCTCCAAGCTCTTCTTGCTTTTACTGTTTCCATTGAGTAGTCATTTGTTATTCTAATAGGTTTACCTTTAAAAGTGAGTTGCTTTTTTTCTCTTGAAGCTCTCAGCACCTTTTCTTTGTCTTGAATGTGGAGTGTTTTGACTATTATTTGCCGTGGCTGTTTTCTATTTTGGTCATATCTGTTTGGAGTGCGAAATGCCTCTTGTATTTGGATAGGCTTCTCATTTTTTAGTTGTGGGAAGTTTTCATTTATGATGAATTGAAATATTTCCTCAGGTGTGGTATTTTGGGATTCTTGTTCTGGTATTACATGAATGCGCATGTTAGACTTTTTCAGGGTGTCCCATATCTCTTGAATGTTCCTCTCCAGTATCTTTTTGGCTTTAACAATCTCTTCCATTGAGCTGGTTAATTCTCCCACTTTATCTTCAAGATCTGAAATTCTATTTTCTGCCTCATTTGTTCTGCTGATAAGACTCTCTGTTGAGTTTTGGGTTGAAGATAACTTGTCTTTTAGTTCAATTTTAAACTCTGCCTGAGACTGTTTCAACTGCTCTATACCTATTTTTGTTTCTTGAACTGTTTTTCTCAGCTCCTCCAAGTGCCTGTTGTGTTCCTGTTCAAAGTGGTTGATACGGTTGTTTAACTCTTCTCGGATTTCCTCTTTCATAGTAGTAATCATGGTAAGGATCATACTCTGAAAGTCGTTATGTTGGGTCTGGCTTTCATGACTATTTTCTGTGGATTTGTTCTGGTCGGAATCCCTCATTATGGGATTGATTCTTTCGGCAGGAGATTGGTCTTCTTGGGTTTTGTTTCTCGTGGATCTGCACTTTGACTTGTACATTGTTGTTTTGTTCTTTAGGACCTTTCAGTTTCTGTGTGTTTTTCACTGAATTGACATAGTTGGTATTGTTACTCTTGCCAGTTTTTACTAGTGCTTGCCTTGGATTGGGTATGTTTGTGTATTGTTATTGTTATATCCTAGATGAGGCTACTAGGCTGTTAGTACGTCAGTTAAGTCAGGTTATGTTACCAGGAGGTGAATATTAGTTTGGTAGTGCACTTTTACGATTTAGTATTTTGGTGAAATGTGGGGGTGAGTGGTGTACTCCCTGGAGTTGTATGTTGTGGGGTGGCTGTATGAGAAAGTTGATCTACAGCATTGATACTTTAAAGGATCAGTAAGGTGAAAGGAAAAAGTTTACTTATTTTTGGGCTGGATGAGAAGAATCTCGCCCACATGATATAATGATTGTAGTGGAGTCCAGATGTATGGCCTGTGTTCCCTTTGTTCCTTAGAATTTTGCTTGAGTTTCCTTTGGGCTCTATTGAATTCTGAGTAGCAGTGTGTCTTCTGTGGACCACGTGCGTATGTCCCCGGTGGGCCAGAGAGGCAGAGGGTCTGATGTTGATGGCAGAATTCTTCACCTGCGACCTGGGAATGTCGGCGCGGAGGTGGGTGGGGCCCCGAGGGCAAAGCCGGTGGCTGCGCGGCGTGGTGCTGCTGGCCGGGTGGCTCCCGGGTGGGGGGCGGGGCTGGGCTGGGCTCTTTCGCTGGCTGGCTCAATGGCAGAATTCTTCACCTGGGACCTAGGGGGGTGGCAAGGCGCACGGGGCGGGAGGATGCGAGGGGCTGGGTCCGGGGCGGGGCCCAGGCTAAGCCGGAGTCGGCCTGGGTGCTCGCCGCCGGGACGCGTGGGGCTCCGGGGTGGTTGGGCTGGGCTGAATTTGATTATTTTTATTCCTTAGTGCCCACCTTCATCCTCACTCCCGACCCACCCTGCAGATTTTCCTTTCTAGCTCTCACTCCCATGGTCCTCTGTATTTGTGATCCATTAGGCATCATCCATGATGCCTGTATTGGCGAGTGCCAGGCCAGGCATTTGCTGGGGAATGAATGTCTACCAATAGGTCAACTGTTAACTAAGGAAGCTCCCTTTCTACTGTCCAGTACCAGTTCCATACCATTTCTCAGGACAGGATCATATCTCCTGGGATCCTCCCTATTCCATGGTGAGGTATTAACAGGGCAGCTGCTGTGGAGACTGGTGGAAGTAGACATCACTGCGTTGTGCTTTTGGGTATGACAGCCTGATACAGACAGAGGCTGCTGTCTCCCTTTCCTTAGACTCTCCCATTCTTATCACCTTCTATAAGATTCCCTGAGCCATGGGATTGGGGATAGCTTAGATGTCTTGTTTGGGGTCATCTGCCCACAGTCTCTTTTACTTTGCATTTTGGCCAGTTGTTGTTCTCAGCATTATTCACCTTCCATTGCAAAATGATTCTTCTTGGACGAGTGCTTCTCTGATCTGAAAAGTGACGAGAAGGTACCATCAAGCATTTATAGTCAACATGAAGTGGTTTGTTGTTCTTCTGCTCACCATCTGGTCAGGCCGCCAAAGGCCCCAGGTAGCTGTTACCACTCTCCCTTCAAGAGTAAGCAAACAAAGAGGCTGATGGCCTGAGCATGGTGGCAGTGATGGGCAAACCCTGGAGGGGTCCCAGATTCCCTAGTTCCACTCTCTTTCTCCCCAGGATGGGCTGATGCTCCTCTGAAAGCTGGCCAGGCAGTGCTATGTTTCCAGACTTCATGCTGCTGTTTTGTTGCTGGGGACACTGGCTCTTCACCTCTGGTACTAAATCCAATGCCACAGGGCACCATGTGGGAAAATGATTCAGCCTGCTGGGACCCTCGGTTGCCCTAATAATTCTCCTGGCTTCTCTCTGGGTTTGATAGAGCAATTCCAAGGTGGTTTTTTTTTTTTCCCCACAGAGCTCACCTGCAGGTCACAGAGCCTTTGACAGGATAATGAACTGCTTAGAGTCAAACACTGTGGTGCCGAGCCTGTGGGAAGCGCAGTCACCCATTCCACTGGGTCCTCTTGGAGGCAGGGAAATGGATGAGCACACAGGTTGGTATGATTTACTCAAAGTCACCAGCAACAGGTATCAGGCTAGAACTGACAGGTCATATCTATCCCTCTCCACAGGATGGTCATCTGGGCACTCATAATCCAGATCATGGCATAAATCCTAGGCACAGACTTCAGTTTTGTACTTCAAATCTTTTCTGTACAAGGCCATGTATTGAATAGTGTTGGTTTCAAGACTAGGCAATCTCTATCACAATTACTTATCTTTGTCCCTGGCATGCAAAGGAAGCTTGGCTAAAATGCAAAGAAGTGGGTGTGGCTCCATTTGAATAAAGTTTTTTTTTTTTAGAGACCTGAAGTGAGCTGACTTTGAGTGGCAGCCTACAGCTTGCCTGTTCCTAATTTAAAGATTAGTGTTTCCTTAGGATCTAGTCCTGGCCCATTGGCATTTTTACTCCAAATGCCAGTGGTGGGGTAGCACTTCATAAAGTCCAGCATCCTTCTAAACTGTCCCAGTTTGGAGCTGCCTTTGGCTGCCTTGGATACTCCCTGATAGAGAAGACTTTTTGCAGCACACAGCATGGATTCTGCAAAGACCACAGGATTCTGTATAGACGACAGGAAGGAATTAGTGTAGACAAGAGCCAGGCAGGTTGATCTGCTTGCTCCCCACTGTCCAAGGTTTTTCTCTTTGTCTTCACAGTCCCCTAGACTCTTTTCTGATTTTCTCACATAGCCTTTGAAATTCTCCATTTTCCTGTTGGTCTCTGTGGTTAGGCTTGGAGTTGCTTGAAAGCCACACCTTGCCCACTGCTGTGATCTTGGATTACCACAATGAACCTCTAATACAGTTCATGCAATAAAGATTGTGAATAAGTGAATGAATAGTGAGTGGATTCATCAGGGGGTAATGGGATTCATGAGGATCTAAGCTAGGGTCTAAGCTTTAGGGTGAGAGAAAGAGAGAGAGAGACAGAGAGAGAGAGAGAGAGAGAGAGCTAGTGCATAGGTGATTATAGGGTATAGAGACAGCAGATCTGCTGAATGAAAGCTGTGTCTTCCAAGTTTTTTGTGCACTGACATGCTGCAGTGGTTGAGGTTTTGGCTCCATTTCAGTGTGCAATGACAAGGGACCAGTTGCCTGATCCTCTTACCTCTCTCTTCAAGAAATGGCTCTGCAAGGAACACTACTGTAATGAGACTGTAAGTTTTCTGTGGCATGCTTGTGTTATTCTACCTCAAATGAATGTACACTGGAACACATGTGTTCTTCCACCCATAGAGGGTTCCTGGGTGAGGTGTGTCTAGTGCTTCTATCCCCTAGTATCTCATACTATGCCCCTTTTTGGAGATGGGATCTTTATCAATGTAATCACATTAAAAAATGGGGGCAGCAGGATGGGCCTAATTCAACATGATGGCTGTCCTTATACAAACGGACATTTGGGCATACTGTGGAAGTAATGTGAAGACTAGCAGAGGAGAGAGGAAGAATGATCCCTTCCTCACAGTCCTTAGAAGGACCCAACCATGCTAGCTCATTGATTTTAGACTTCCCATCTCCAGAGCAATGATACAAATGCCAGTTGTGTAAATCACCTGGTTTCCATGGAAGCCCTTAGCAAAACAATAAAAAGTTTGCCTTTCAACTGGGAAAGTAGAAAAGAGAGTAGGGAAGAAAAGAGAGGGGATAGAGATAGAAGAAGGTATGTGACCAAAGTATGATGCATACATGTATGGAATGGTTACAACGATCCCTATTCATTTGCACAGCTAATACTATCAAACATCATGAAAGAGATTAGCTTGGGCGCTAGGTTGATGCAGGGCTCCGGTGAAACTGAAACACATCTCCAGGTTCAGGTACTCCACTCTTTGTGGTGTGTGTATGTGCATGCGTGCGTGCATGTGTGTGTGCGTGTGTGTTTTATTAGAAACTAATTCTTATAGAGCTACCTACAGGCAGAATCGTTGGCCCACTCCGCAAGCCAGTCTGTTTGGGTACTGTCTATGGTGCTGAAACTCCATAGGGGTTGCCTGAATGGTTTGTGTCTGAAGGCTGGGAAGCCCAGGGCTCTGAACTGTGGCCAAGGCTTGCTGAGGTGAGGGGAGCTAGTTGTGTGGATGAGAGGAAGGATGAGTGTGGGGAAAGACACCCTGTTTAACCAGAAAGCAGAGACTCCATTCTTAATTAGGCAGAGGTAGCATAGGCTTCGTGTGTATTTCAGTCAATGTGATATTAATTTCACTGAGTTCCCAGGCCATGATGGCTCTATGAATCCTGCCTTTTCTGAGTTAATGGGCTGGCATAAATAACTCTGAGGGAGGGGGAGCACACAGTCCTATAGCTTCCAAGGCAGGCTGGAGTTAATCAATCCTCCACTCTGTGTGTAGCCAAAGGCAAAGATGTCAGGTCAGAGGTTGTGCCTGTATGAGGCTAATTTCCTTCCAACAGATACCATTCCAGAGAGTCTAGGTGCCCTGTGCTCTGGCAGGGGGGACCCATTAAGGGACATGGGAACCTGGCTTTTAATGTTCTTTCCTCTTGACCCAGAGACTCCTCCAGTCCAAGGATTGAGTTAGAGCGGCTCTCTGGCTCTTCAGGCAATGGAGAGGCTGAGTCAGTCTTCTTTAGCAGTGGAGGACTAGACTGCCTGTTTGTCCTCTGCAAATGTTCCCCTGTCCATGAGTCACCTCATTTGACACCGTGTCAGCCATTATTTCTCCCAGGAGACAGGATGCATAAATTTCAGAACTTGCCCCTGAAGCCAGGTTGCTTTACTTTGGGACTTGACTCCATTACTTGTTCTGACCAAATTTTCTAGCACCTCTGACTCTTGATTTCCTCATTTGTCAGATAGGTGAGGAGCGATAAGGGCTGCCATCCATCTACCCTCAGGGCTAAATGGAAGAACTTAATGCATGACCACTATCAAGTCTAGGGCCAGGGCCCCATATATTCACAGTACTCACTGAGTGTTTGCTATGATTAGATCTCTCTCCTTAGGGCCCTCATATGCCCTGGTTTCTGGAAAAACATACAGGAAGGGTCACAGATGTCTTGGCCTTCCCTCACAGCATCCTAGACAAAGGATAGGATGGTGAAGTCCATTCACAGGGACTCCATTGTTTGGGCTTTCAGGTTCCTGCTAGTTACGCTGGGAATTTTTCAGTTCCATCATAGGTCATAGCTCAAAGATGAACTTCTCAGATGCTCTTCTGATGGAGACTCAGTACAGTGCTTACAACAGCAGGATAGGAACTGAGCCTTGTAGTCTGGGTCATCTTGCAAACTGCCTCCTGAGCTCATGCACCGAGGATCCTGAGGACAACCAAGAGGGGTTCAAACACTTTCATAGTGGGTACATAACTTGACAGTCCTGTTTGAGGTCTCATTGGAACCTCTCTAGAGCCAAGGAAGACTGGGATTTCATGGAGGACTGACAGTGCCAAGATTTCCAGAGGGGTATAGCTGGACTGTGGTGCCATTTACAACTGCCCATATTGTTCAACTTGCCCTGAATATGCTAGTTTGGTGACCACTTCTATAGTGATCAGTCCATGGTGATGTGCCTTAACCTATCAGCTTCTTCAATTATAGCTCAGAGAGCTGAACTCAGTCTGTGCACTGGGAAGAGGGAGCATGAGCCCCCACTATGGGCCACAGAGGGGAATCTCCCTTCCCACAACAGCTTCACATGGAACCAGAGAACATGATTCCCAAAGGCCCCAAAACATACTTATTTTCAGAAGTAAACCCAACTCCCAGAGATGGAGACTCAATTCATTAAGCCTAGATGATTAATTACAGGGCAATTACATATTTGATTAAATTAATCCTAAGATAGTTAAACATTGTTTTGCAAAGAATGTTTGCTCATTCATTGTAAGGGGAACACATGAACAAAGTCTGGGTGGGATGGGGGTTTCACAGAACGGTGAGGGAGCCCAATATACCTATTTCTGAGAGGCAGCAACAGACTCTGCCTACAATCTTCTCCAACTGCCCTTAGTATCTTAAAAATGAGTACAGGGAGGATGGAGTCTTGCAAGAAACCCTGGCAGGACTGAGATCTGAAAACAAGAGTTGATTCTGTTGCTAACACCTCAACATCCTTAGGGAGAGTCCCTGCCTGTCAGTCTTAGGATCCAGATCTTCCTATGTGCAGGAATGGGTGGAACTTGATCTTCAAGTCAAGTGGGATGTGAAAATGCTTGCTCTGTCTTTCTGCCATCTTAGTCACCCATTCATCATTATCAAGCATCGCTGGAAGCCCTGTGCTATTCTATCACAGGGATGTGGGGGGTACATAGAGTTGAGGGTCTGACCATTTGGGATCTGGTAGGGGGGATGACATTGAGCAGTTGGGATGGTGACTCCCTGTATAGTCACACATTGAGGTGTGTTGACAAAAGAAACATCCTCATTTCTGGAAATAAAAGTATCTCTGAGCAAGCAGTCTGGCTGGCAGAGGTGACGTAGTTTAGCTGTGATTGAAGAACTCTTTGCAGGAGTGGAAGACAGTGACCTAGGGGTGCACTTTGGCCAGTTGCACAGGTGGTCAGCAGGGCAAAGGTATGCATTGTAGGGCATCATCTATCTTTGAATATGGGCATCTCTGGAGTGACCATCAGTAAGGACTCCTTCCCATCATTCCTTCAGCCCTTGAGTCAGGGTCTTGAGTGTTGGAGTTGGCTAAAATCCATCATAGATCTTCCAACATCTCTGTGACCTTGGCAAAGAGACACTGGACCAGAGAGCCATAGCATGATGCTACTTTGCCAAAGAATAGTAATAGGATTTGTTTACCCCATGGGGGAGGCAAACATAACAGTAAAAACTGAGGTAAAGTTTTGAGTTCACAGGGGAAAACTGAGGACCTTTCTCCTAAGAGCAGTGTGTGTGCATGCGTTATTTCACTAGAGGACAAAAAACAGCAGCCAGTCCATCAGCAGTGGTGATTGGCACAGAAGGGTCTTGAGACCAGGCAGGGAATCTCCCCACCACTGTGTGTTCAGATACTAGAGGTGTTGCCCTCCTTCCCTGTGAGGGGTTGCAGGAAAGACTGGGGGCTGCTGGGAGAGCAAGGAGATCACAGGCAAAAGGACTGAATTGTGAATCTTAGATCAAATCAGGACAGGAGGAAAGCCCATCATTATATGTCCTCTGAAAATTTACCCTGGCTTCTTTACTTCTTTGGTGAGAAGGGGAACATACATGTATCCCCCAGTCATCCTTCCCAAAGCAATACAGCATAATAACTCTCTATGGCACTCACTTCATATTAGTAATTATAAATAATCTAGAGGTGATTTTAAAATGCACAGGAGAATGTGCACAGAGCATATACAAGTACTTCACCATTTTTGTGAACAACTTGAATATCGATGCATTTTGATACCCTTGAGGGTACAAAGGGGCAAGATGATCATATTTCATCAATAGATATTTAATTTTTGTGCAGAGAAGTCTAGAATGCAGGCCAAAGTCCAACACATTCCAAGTGGAGTCCCAGCTTCACCAGATGCTGCGGGAGCTTTGGAGCCCACATGACACCCTGATATTGTCCACACTACAGAGCTAGCCTTCTGGCTCCTACACCAGGACTTGGCATTTATCCTGGAGGGCCATAGGGCCTTGTGACTTTCTGCCTACGACGCTACCACATCCTGAGGACAAATTATAGAGGAATCTCAGGGGCAGGGATTGAAGGACAAAGCATAGAGACAGAAGCCAAGAAAGGTATGGTGTGGCTCAGGAGACCAGACAGAGCTTTGACAAGACCAGCCTCCTCCATACCAACCTTTCACAAACCCTGCCTTTGTGCCACTCCTTTGCTTTGACTTTTTTTCTTGCTTGGTGCTAAGGAGAAGTTCTGTACCATAGAGCCCACATCTCCCTTGACGTCCACCATCATGTTCTGTTTGGCTACAAGGGGCAGGAGTCCAACAGGTGTTCCTCCATGATGCACCCGTTGCTCTGATGTGTGTGTGTGTGTGTGTGTGTGTGTGTGTGTGTGTGTGTGTGTGTGTGTTTGTGTATGTGTTTGGGTGTGTTTGGGGAGCTGCTTGAAGGACCCGTCCAGTGTATCATGAGCCAACCAAGCAAGGGGACCAGTAAGGAAGAACATGCAGGGAACTTCAAATTCTTTGATGTGAACTCGTGGATAAGTTGCAAGTAAAGAGGCATAAGCATGTTGGGGAGACCAGAGCATCCCAACTATACTAACTAGGTCTTGGTGGGGGCATTTAACAACCCGAAAAAAAAAAGATGACAAAGGGATAATGAGATGTAGCTGGTGGAGAGGGTGGGGCTGGACCATCCTGAACCATCCAGGGCCTTGTGGGACACAGGATTTTAGTCCACTGTGAGTCTGATCTCAAGTACTGTCTCTTAGGGCTGCCATTATCAAGAGGAAGTGTCCTATTATTCTGTGGAACTTAATGTCCATGGTCCTTTTAAGTTTCTTTGTGAGGATGTAACAGTGTTAGGGTCACAGTGAGAAACACAGGTTTAAATAATTCTTTTCTGTGTTTCTGGAAGAACCTTTTGGGGGAGAGGTTGCAACTCACTGGCTGTGTGTGCTGGCTTGATCTCTGCTTTCTCCTTCCCATCTATAGAATCTCTGAGTGTATTGCCTTTTCCCTCAGACCCCCTGACAGTACCCATTCCAGGATGATGGGATGATATGTGTGGCCATCCCCATGGTAGGTGACTCAGAGCCCTGGGCCCCTGAATCTGCCAGAGGAGCCACAGTGAGTGATGGAAAACACCAGGGGTTTGGCAGTCTGGAACACTGGGCTCTCCTCTCCATACTTTCACAAGCTTACTGCGTGACTGTGAGTTGGCCTAAGCACCAGTTTGCCCAGGGGGAAGGAAAAACCTTCAAGACCCAACTCTTCCCACTGCAACTCCTGAATTGTGCCCTCTGTGTCTGGATTGAGGAAATGAGAATCCCTCACTGTCCACTCCCAGATGTCTTAAGTCTTCTGAGTTTAGATCACCCTCCTCTTCATCTTCCTCTGTAAGATCTTTCTCTCTGGTTCTGCTTAGGTTGTCCCCATGAACTTGCAGGATGATAGAGTCTGGACCTCTCCCTGATTCAGCATGAGGTTTGCCTGTCCTTTCCAGCACCCCTTTCCCTGGCAAGACAAACCCTACTTTTCCCATGACCAGTTTGTGTTTGGGTACTGGGAGCATAGGAGAGGCCAGAATTTTTACCTGTGTGTAGACTCTTGTCTTCCCCTACACCTCCCAGGGGCAGGACAAACATCCATCTGCGGAACCCAAACCAGCCACGCAGGTAAGCCCAGGTGATCCTCCCCACTTATCCTCTCTTCACAGTTCTGCTCAGCTTTTGGGTCACCAAGAGCTTCAGAAGGTTCAGTCTACTTTGTGAGGCCTAAGACTGTGGGGGAAGTTAGGGAGTTCTAATCTCTAACCCAGCAAATCTGCACCCTTGTACGTTGCAGAGCATTTAAAACCAGTGCAACCTTAACTCCTGCTTGGCTCATGTTTGACTTTCTCCATTTCAAACTTGAAAGGAGGGAGAAGGATTATCTTATAGGAAGACCGGGTGGTATTATAGAGAGAGCATGGGGCTTGTAATCATACCAGAATATACTTTGGAACACGAACTCTGACATTTCCTAGAAGTGTGTTTCAGGTACTTTGCTTACCCAGCTGAGCCTCAGTATCCAACTGTGAAGTGGAGATGCATGAGAATACCCACCTGCCTGCCTCACAGGATTGGCACTAAAATCAAGGGAGGGCACTGTGGGAATGTTCCCTAAACCTGTGGCCCAGGGGATGGTGGGTTAGAGAAGGTATCTGGTCCCTGGAGATGCAGTTCTGTGGGATGGAGAGGGTTTGTGTTAGCAGTGATACCATGCCTTGCAGTATGGGCTCTACTTTTAGTTTAGATCCAAGTGAGGGTGTCACTGTTCTGGCTAATTGGAGCAGAATAAAAATCTCCCCCAGGACATCAGAGAGAAGGCAGCTGTCCAGAGAGGACGAGTCTGCCAGAGAGATAGTGCCTGATACCCAGAGAAGGATGAGCACAGTAGAAACGTAGTGGTCAGGGCAGACAGGGTAGCCAGGATGTACCACATGATCAGGGGCAGCTGGGAGCGAGGACTTGGGATGGAAATGGAAGCTGGCTGTTCACTTCGGAATGTGCACTTGGGTCTTGGTGAGTTAACTTGGAGTCAGACGCATCTAGTTCTTTCCTTGTGATCTTTTCATCATCTCCAGCTAATCATTGGGTCTCGGGAGGTCTTTGAATTTTCAGCATTACTCCTACAGATGCTTGGATACCTCCTACACCATTCCTGTTATGGTCACCCAGGCCCCAGAAAGGGTTAAAGACTGGATGAATTTGGTCCAGACTACACCTTTTAGAATATCTGCCTTTGCTTTCTGTTAATACCCAATGAAAAGTCATGCTCAAGTTCTGAAGACACTCTCCAAAACTGTAGCTTCAGCTGGCAATGGGGGGGGGGGCAGAGATTCCAGCTCTGTCACTAGGGGCCAGGCAAGGGTCACTATCCACTCAAGGCACATTCCACAAAAGATTGTGGACAAAAATGAAGACCAAAATGAAAGGTTTTAAGATCATCTTAATAATGACTCCAAACAGTGTGTGATAAAAATTCCTTGTTTTGAGAGTGTGAATGGAATTCAGCTCTCCTTTCAGCATGCTAGATAAATGCTGTGCCACTGAGTTCCAACCTAGCTCTTGAACCATTTTTTAAATTTTTACTTATTTATAAGAGAGATTATGAATACCATGGTTCATAGGTAGAGGTCAGAAGGCATCCTTGTTTTTGGAAGTTAATTCTCTCTTCCATCCTTTTGGGTTCTGAGATCAGACTCATGTCTCCAGGTTTATGTGCAGGGGCCTTTACCTGCTGAGACATCTTGCTGGTCCCCCAGTGATTATTAAAAAATGATCACTTAAGTATTAAAGGATTTTTGGTTTAATTCAAGACTCAGATTAATAATGATAACGATGATGTAAGCAGTTGAGAATGATTCCTGATATATCACTCTCGTGCCTGTGTAGTCACACACACACACACACACACACACACACACACACACACACACGGTGAGTGCATGCGTGCAAACTCACATACCACACATATACACTCACATTCATGCACCCCATCCTCATGTACCCCATACATATGTACACATGGAAATAGAAAAAAGAAAGATTTAAAGGATTCTGCAATTGTGTGAAATATACCAACTTCAACACAAATTATATACCTACAAAACACAAGTAACATTAAAATTAGAAATGGGAAAGAAAGCCTGTTGCTACTATACTGGTAATTAATACGTTGACTGACTTCCTGCAAAATTCCTCATGAGACTTAAGGGAGCACAAGTTGATTTTATTTGGACATTCCAGTCAATTCAGCAAGGAAAGGTAAAAATCAAGTGGAAAGGAGAGACAACAAGAAAATATTTGTATGGGTAGTGAATACAAAGGATCAGTAAAAATTGATGAATTAAAGAGTCTAAAGCAGAAGATGAATGCAAAATGCCTGTAGGAGAATTGATGGTAGGAGAATTTTGGACAGCAGCAGCGCTGGGCAGTAGGAGAAAAGATGTCCACTTGAAGCATAAACGAGCGATCTAACATACTTAGGGGAAACATGATGTATGCCTGACCTTTATAAAGCAAACTACAAACTCTAGTGGGAGAGAGAGGGAGAGAAAGCCACAGTATATCCCAAGATGAACATACTCAGTACTGGGAGAAGGTCTCCTGCCTCAGAGTAATTCACTAACATAGTCAACTTCAAATCCACCCCAACAGTACTCTCTTGCACACAGAAGATTCCAGAAAAAAAAAAAGCAGACGAAGATTTCAGAGGCCTCACTTAGAAAAAAAGAGTATGTGACAAGGTCTAACCCTAGAGACCCCAGAACATTCTACAAAATAATTATTTAAAAATTAATGAAAAATGAATACTGAGGACGTGAGGGCCACTGAAGAACTTTCATTTAGATCTCTTTTATATTAAAATAGACTGCAGATGGATTAAAGAGAAAAGCGTATTTTTCAAAATACACTTTAAGTTAGCAGAAACTGAAATGTACATTGTCTTTATAAAGACTGCCCTTAACAACAAGAACAAAATGTGTTTAAAAAGTAAAAACACAATGAAATGAGTGGGTGCTAGATGGAAAAGTATAGCTACTCCAACTCTGATGCACAAAGGACTGATAGAATGCGACAAGAACAGCTCATTAAAGTTTATAAGAGGGAAAAATATTACGACTCAGTAGGTAAGTAGGAAACACACAGGAGACGACTGTTCACACAGAGGGAAACCTGGTGTATTAGCGAACACCTGGGGAAATGTTTAGCCTTGTTGGCAATCAGAGCAATTAAAACGAGCAATCAAAACTAGCAATGGACCCTTCCCTCCAAACATTCACATCACCACCACCCCGCCCCGGCATGATAAGAGTGTGGTAGTCGGGTAGAGCAGAGATGCCAATTTGCCAACTCTATGTCTGTCACAGATCATGGGATGGGCCGATGTTTAAGCAAGCAAGGGGTAAGGACAATGTTGACACAATATGTCCTTTGGCCTGATTAGTTCACTGCTGGAATTAAAAAGTAAACTTTACCTTTGATGATGTGGGAATTATTCAAAAACAAAACGTTAGCAGTAAAATATATACTCAGTAATAAGGGAATGGTTTAGTTAAATTATGGGTCACTTACACTATATTTTGCAAATATTAATTTGATTATAAAAGCTGTGTGGGAATATGAAAATGCTGCTATGTATTGTTGAGAAAAAAATCCCTGCATGCTCAATTACACACAGGTAATCAATGCGACCAGGGAAATGCAATGTGTCTCTGTGGATAGGGGCAAGAAAGAGAACTACAAAATTGAAAACAGCTCTGTTCGGGTTGGGATTTGGGGTACCTTGATTGTTATTGCTTTAATTTTAAGAATATGGGATCTCAGAGCCTATGGGATCTAGGTCGCAGTCACTTTCTCAGTTGCAGACTCTCCCCTGTGGAATCTGGGTCTCCTGGGTCACCCCTGATGTCTGATTGCTTGGGCCTGGGCTGAACCAGGGTGTCGCAGTTCACCTGCACGGTTGCTGATAAATCATTATCAAATGGCTTAAGGGAACAAGGGATTTATTCTCTTATGATAGACTGCTTACAGTTCCTCATCCAACTTTGCAAGAGAGCTCACATCAACACCAAGGATGAGGGAACTGGCCACACCATCTCCACATAGCAGCTGAGAGGGAGACAATACTTCTTATGTTTGGCCAAGTATATACAAGGATGCCGACTCTCTCAACCAGCTCTTTGTGTTTTATTCCAGGCCTAGTCCCACCTACCGTGGGCTGAGCCTTTTCCCATCAGCTAGACAATCTCCTGTAGATTTGTTCTGGGCTTAACTCAACCATTAATTCTCTACAAATGTGCCCAGAGCTCAAACCCTCAACTGTCAAGTTGACACCTGTACCTGACTATGACACAGGGCGAGGCTGTATCCCATGCTGGATGTGAACCAGTAGCTTTCTGGAGCCTCAGGTGCCAGCAGAATCTCTGGTCTCAGGACATGAGCGGAACCCCTCTGCAGCACAGCCCTCAGGTGGCAGGGCCTGACCATCCTTCAAACAGACGTTGGCTGCAGAGCCGGCACTGAGCAGCTTCAGCTCGGATCCCCAGGGTCACCAGGACATCTGAGTCACGGATCTGGGCCTCTAACCTGAGAGCCAGCAGAGAAGCTTCCTAACTGGCTAAGCTGCTCCCACAGCTGTAGGGAGGGGTGGGGACAATGCTACAGCTCATGCAGGGGCAAGAGCAGCATCTCTACCACTGCCCTGAGGAATTAAGAGAATCAAGAAACTAAGTTCTCCAGATCTGGATAGAACTTGCCAGCTCTACTTGAGCATGTGCACGCCCACGTGTGTGTGTGTGTGTGTGTGTGTGTGTGTGTGTGTCTGTGTGTGTGTGCATGTGGAATGCATGCAAGTGAGTGATGCTCGAGGCTTAGCTCTGAGGCTCTCTGCAAGCTTTCCCAACTTATGAGCTGTGTGTGTAAGGGACATGCATGCAAGTTGGTAGTGAGCATGTGAGTGTAGTGTGTGCATTCATGCAGATGTAGCGCGTGTGCATGAATGATATATGCACATGCGGTGTGCGTACAAGTGTACAGTATATATGCACGTAAGTAATGTGTATATGGATGCATGCAAGTGTACAGTGTGTGTGCATGTGAGTGGTGTGTCTGCGTGTGAGTGGTGTATGTGCTGCATGTGAGTATGTGTGTGCGTGCCCCTTCTTTGCAGCATTTAATGATCGGGTCTTCTGGTGTGGTTGATGTGGGGCCTGACTCCTTTTACTCTTGAAAATCTGTTTGTATGACCTGGACATCTATTGTCCTGATAGCTACACATGAATATAGATGAACAAGAACCCTGTGCATATACACTGTGTTCTCTATTTCTAGAAGATTCCACCTCCGTGTCCATGTATCTCTCATGGCAGCTTTAGATCCAAGCCACTTCAATGTTCCAACTGGCTCATTCTGTTTTTACAAAAAGATCAGCTGACAACTGTCATGATTTGCTTCTGGTTCCTGGAGACTTATAAGACAGCCCGGAAGGGGGTCACATGGTGTACACATGCCACTCTGAAGGAAGGTATGTGTTTCTCTGATTCTCCCTTCAAGCCTGGTGGATCAGCCTCCAATTCATACACATAAATCCAGGCATTCACCTGGCCAATGAGGGTCCCATCTGAGTGGGGGCTCTCGGACCAGCTGTAAGAGCAATACGGTTTGTTATCCCAGGAGAAGGAGCCCTCATTTCATTTATACCGTAATAAAACTCTTATTGATTTTAATAAAATTGAAAAATCTCTTTGTGAGTGAACAGCCCAGGGCCCCACCCACGGCTGCCGACTTGCCGCACTTTCTCCACACCATGGACATTATGATTCATGGCCCGGCACCGCTGCGGCCCAGGGCCCATTTCCCGGCAGAATAAATGTGAACTATAAAAAGTTGCACATTTGAGAACCTCCTTTGGGGGGGGGTGGGGAAGGCGCTGGCTGGGAGGAAGAGAAAGTTTCCAGTGGAGTGGTGGAGCCACAAGGGTGACTTGAGGATAGCTGGGAGAAAGAGCAGAAGGAGACTCTCTCTCTCTCTGGTGCCTTCCTGGTGCTCCGGTTTTCCATGTTGCTTCTACTCCAGATCTGGGCAGCAGTCTTAACTATCAGTGTCTTGTCTAGGTTGGAAGACCACATGGCTCAGTATGCTGGCATCCCCAGCAGGAACACCCCTATCCATTGCACAAGCCAGAAGCCACGTGTTGTCCTTTGCTCTCCTTCCTATAGCCTGAAGGACTAGAGGGAGCTATGTACCCTTCTCAGAACCTTGAATCCCAAGTAGCTTTTGCTTTGACGCAAGTCATACACCAGCCCCTCCTGCATACAGCACTCCCCTCCCCATCCGCATTCATTGTTGCCTGCTCTGTGCACTTGTGGACTTTGTATACACTTCTTTCCGGGTTTTTTTCATGTTACATATGTTGAACTTGCCTGTGTGTCTGTCAGTTTGAAACAGTTTTATTCATAAACTTAATCCCCTTAACCCATGTGCCCACACTTATAAGTGCATACACACGTGACCATACACACACACACACACACACACACACACACACACACACAGTAATTATGTAGAAGAAATAAGATCTAGTCTAGTACTTTGTGTGACTGTAGTCAACAGAAATCTATTTCATTTTTCAAAAGAGCCAAATGAAAGAATCTCTAATGCTCCCAACACATTCAAACATATTATAAATGCTTGGAATGATAAATACACTAATTGCCTCTATTTGATCAGTATGCAATATATATTCTCAGAAGATTATATCATGCCCCATAGACATGGGCAAGTATTATCAGTTAATTAAAAATAAGACAAAACTTGAAAAATTCCAAAATTTATCTATATATATCTCTCTGTCACCAGTTCTTCACAATAGATTAGCTAGAAATTTCTAGGGTTTTTAAACTTTTAAATATATAAATTTGTATTTTATACATATAAAATATATTTTCATTATATCCTGCCCCATAGTCTTCTTTTATCCTATTTCCCTTCCATTGAATCCTTTCTTCCTAACAAGTCTCTTTCTTCTCCTTTTCTATTTCTTTCTTTCATTCTTTCTCTTTTCTCTTTCTCATTCTTCTTCCTTTTTTTCTTCCTTTCTTCTTTGCTCACCATAGTTACTTGTATGTGTTACAGAGCAAAGGTAGCTTACTGGTGTTTTCATCACTGAGACATATGGCTTCTCCTTCTCATCAACCATTAACATAGCTCCTCAGGGACGGGTGGGACTTATGCCCACGGTGGAATGCTGCTGAGCCCAGTCTGTATACGTAGCCACTGCTGCATGAGTGAGTACTTGGGCGTGGTAGCAGTGTCCTATAGCCATGGTATCATAGAATATGCTACCTCTTTCCTTTGGGATTCTTTTATTTTATTTGACATAAAAATATTTCCATTTTGTAGCGTGTGTCAGTACTTTTAGTATCCATTCCCTTTTAGGTTCAGATAATATTCTACAGTGTGGATCAGCTGTGATTTGTTCATTCATTCATTTGTTGATAAACCCTTGAATTGGTTACAGTTTGGTGCTGTGAACATCATGTGCAAAGCACTACAAGAATATAGAGTTATCCTCAGCAGATAATGAAGAGTGAAATGGCCACATCTTAGGATAGGTATATCTCAATTTTTAATAACATTTTAATCCAGATAATGTAGATTTACTTGTAGTTTTAGAGATAATACAGAAAGCTTCCATGTTGCCTTTTTTCTCCATTTTCATGCGTATATGTGTATGGTGTTGTGTCCGTGTGTGTCTGCATGTTTGCATGTGGGTGAGTGCATGTGAACATAAGTACCCATGCTTGTGGAGGTCTGAAGGTGGCATCGAGAATCATTCACAATTACTCTTCACTCTACTGCTATGAGGCTGGGTCTCTAATTAAACCTAGAACACTCCATTAGGGCTGGTCTTATTAGTCAGCTTGCTCTGGGGATTCCCAAAACTCTGCCTTCCAGGGCTAGCATTATAGATGAGCAAACATAATTTTTTTTATGTTTTCCATAAGATCTGGGGATCAGAACTCTGATCCTTTTACTTGTACAACAAGCACTTTGACAGCTGAACTATCTTCCTGGCTCCTCCATGTCACCTTTTCTTGAACCTAATTTTGTTCCATAATAACACGTTATTAAACTGGTATAATGTCATAACCTGAATATCAACACTGTTGCCATCCGTCTATCTTATTAAGGTTTCTTCAGTTGTTTTACTTTTATGAAGTGTGCGTGTGTTTGTGTGTGTGTGTGTGTGTGTGTGTGCACATCCATATGCATATGCATGTGTGTATTTAGTTACACACAATTTTATGGCAAACATTGATTCTAGGACTGGCCACCATAACCATGATACCAAATAGTTCCAACATAGTTCAAACAAACCTAAGTTGTTCTCTTGTTCTAACCACATGCATCTTCCTGCTGACCTTGCCCTCTTCCAAGCCTCAGGCATTCACAGGTTTTATTCTATCTCTAAAACTTTCTTATTTTAAAAATGTTTTTAAGTGGAATCTTCACTAATAAGTGAAATCCTTTGACATTGGAGTTTTTCATTTAGCATAATTTCATACAGATTATTCTGAGATGCCACCCATATCAATAATTCTTCTCTTTATTAATAAATAGTATTCCAAATCATGAATGGGCTGTGTCCTTGGATCATGCATCTGCTAAAGGAGTTCAGCATTTTGACTATCATGAACATTATGTGCATGATTGTGCAGGTTCTTGTGTGGACACGGCTATTCATTTTCAGAGATAAATATCTAAGATTGCAATTGCTAGGTTTTTGTGGCAAAGGCATACTTAATGTGGCAAGAAAAGACTCAGTTGTTTGTCTAGAGTGGGTTGTCTTCTTATGCTCTGCCCTATCGGAGTATGGATGGGGTCCCCCACCTTGCAGCAATATTCTTTTATAGTCTCTTGCTTTATTTCTAGAATGTATGCATGCATGAGTCTCCTGAGAAGAGTGGAAGCATGGGGCTCCATACTCTTGCCCACACCAGAGACCCTCCACTTTAAGGACATTATGCTATTATGCAGGTTTGTGAGTCCTATCTATCTTCTTGTACAGGTCCTTTGTCTGCTCTGTGACTTGTAAATATGCCCTTCTGTGTGTGATTCACCCTGTCCTTTGAACAGCACAAGTTCTTCATTGGATGAATTACAGCTTAACAGCTTTTTTTGCTCATGGATTATGCTTCTGGTTGTCATATCTCAAATGTCTTTTTTAACCTAAGGTCATGAACATGCTCTCATATATTTTCTGTAAAAGGTCTCTGAGTTGTAAATTCTTACCTTTTGGTTCTTGGTTTTTTTTTTCTTGAACTAAATTTTGCATGTGATCTGCTAAGGCAGCTATTCCAAAATAGCATAGACCAGGTATTAAAATCTAGACACTTATTTCTCACAGTCCTGGAGGCTAGAAGTCTTAGATAAGGGTGGTGGTGAGGTCAGGTTCTGGTGAGAGCACTTTTTCCTGAATCGCATACAGCTGCCTTTGGATATGTCTTTAATGTGGCAAAGAATGAGAGCAAATACTGGCCTTTTCTTTTTCTTACAGTGGCACTAATCCTACCATGAGACCCCATTCTCATGATCTCATCCAAACCTAATAATCTACCAAAGGCTCTATTTCTCAAAACTATCACATTGGGGATCAATATAGGGATTTGGGAGAGACAAAAGCATTCAGTCTATAATGCGGTGAAATCAAACATCTTTTATATAGCATTATATAACATCTTATATAGCATTATACAGTAAAATATAATTTTGTATTTTAATAGTAGATATAGATCTGGCTATTCTGGATTTATTTGTTGAAAAAATTATACTTTGCCTACTGAATTGTCTTTGTAACCTTCATCAAAATATAGTAGTCCACACACACATGTAATTACTTTTGAACTCTACATTTTGTTGTGCTGTATACCTACTTACCAATACTGCAGTGTCTTGGTCACCAAAGCTTTATAATAAATGTTTGAATTAGGAAGTGTCAACCCATCAACTTGATTTTAATTTTTAAATTAATTTCAACTCTCCAAGATATTTTGAACTTCCATAATGAACTTCTGATTTGTCTGGACAATTTTTATTTTCAGAAGCTTGCTGGGATATTAGCTGATGTGTTGAATTTCTAGATACATTTAAGGAGTATTGTAGTTAGCCTGCATTGTTGTCATTAAATTCATGGACCAAGCAAATTATAGGGGAAAAGGGGGTTTAATTTTGGCTTACAATTCTTGGTTGCAATTATTTTTTCAGCTTGGCAGGAGAGACTATACCAACACCAAGGGTGGAGAGAATTGTAAGCATATCCATATAATGGCTGAAAGAGAGACAATCCTTATTTGCTAGACCAGCATGTCTGGTCAAGTATACAGAAGGATGCCAACTCTCTCAACTAATTCCCTCCATCTCATCCACCTGCCCAGGGATTAGTCCTGCCCACAATGGGCTGGACCTTCCTCATAAACTAGACAATCTCCTGCAAGTTTGTTCTAAGCTTAAGTCAACTACTAATTCTCTACAAATGAGCCCAGAGCTTGAATTCTCAACCATCAACTTGATACCTGTATCTAAATATGACAGGGAATTAATAATGTAACAACAATATATCTCTCTTTTGATTTAGTTCATCTTTAATATATGTCATCAGTGTTTTGTGTTGGTCAGTGTAACAGACCAGGTACTTCTTTTTTAAAAAACAAACTTATTTATTTATTTGAGAAAGAGAGGGATAAAGAGAGAGTAGTAGGAAGAGAGAAGAAGGGAGGAAATGAGGAAGGGAGAGACAGAAGGAGGAAGAGAGAAAGAAAGATGCCAAGATACATAGATACACAGGTAGAGGTCAGAGGAGCACTTTTGAAAGTCATTTCTCTCCTTCTACCACATAGACTTCTGGGAATCAGATTCATGTCACCAGGTATATGAGCAGGTACATTTCCCACTGAGCTAACTCTCTAGTTCTGGACCTGGCACTTCTTTTTGCCATATTTATTACTATAGATTTCATATTCTTGAAATATTTCAATATAGTTTTCTGAATTTTATTTTCTGATTATTATTTATGTCTCAATACCATCCATGAAACAATTGATTTTTAAATGTCGATCTTATCACTGCTAACGTCACTTTTTAAAACTCTCAGCTCTTTGTGTTACATTTCACCAGATTTCATATACAGACCAGTAATGTCATCCTTTCCAATCTGACTGCCTTTGCATCCAGGAAGTTAATAATGTAACAACAATATATCTCTCTTTTGATTTAGTTCATCTTTAATATATGTCATAAGTGTTTTCCAATCTGGCTGCCTTTCTGACGTTTCTTCCCTGGTTAGAACACTCAGTGTAGGAGGAAGTACTCCTCTCTGCTTTGCTCTTGCTTGTAGGGTAAAAGGTTCAGTCCCTCCTCACTAGTGTCATGTTATTGGTAGAGCCAACAAGATTTCCCCCCCACATTGCTGTCTGTTGGGCTCCATTCCTAGAACTTTCATGAGAAATGGATGGTAGATATTGCTATACACTTTTTTCTTCAGATCAAGATGATCAAGTGTTTTTTTTTTACTTTTTTTAGCTTTTCTTTACTATGACAAATTATATAATTTGTTTTTCCAAGTTTTAAGTCATCCTACATATCTGGAATACCTCTCATTTGATTGTGAAATATTCTCTTAATGTGTTGCTATATTCAGCTTAAGATTTTGTAAGGAATATCGAATTTGTGTTTATTGAAGGATAGTGTGGTTTTTTTGTGTCTTTATCTGGCCTTGCTATCGTCATGGAACATAATAAAATGATCTGGGAACATTCCTTTCAACTCTCTGGAAGATTTTTGAATTAAATTCCTTCCATTTCTCCCTCAATATTGGTCAAATTCACCAGTGAATCCAGAAAGTTGGAGATGCTGGAAATATGGAACATCTGTCAGAGAAATTGTGGTCAGCAACCTAAGAGAAAGGCAGTGTGGGCTACAACCTGTAAGGCCAGAGAGCAGGTCTTTAAGAGTCTCTTGGGAGTCCAAGTCATATGTCACACTACATGTACTGGATGTTAAGCATGCCTGACATCAGTGTATAACCTTTAATGAAACTCCTGCTGGTTTTCAGCCTTGCTTTGGTCCCATTCTTCCTTTCTATGCCTGCATTTGCCCATTTCAGAATATTTACCATTTTACCATTTATGCAGTCTTCTTTTTTTTTTCTTTGCATTCTGTAAGGGAGCACAGGATATTTTTTCTTGAACTCTTGAATGACGTTGGAATTCTTCTTCTTCTTTTTTTTTTTTTTTTTTACAAATAATACATTTTATTTCATCCCTGAAAACAAAAACAAAAACAAAAATGTACATATCTAAACAGAGAGACTAAACAATTACTTCAAACTTCACCTGGAAGTAGAACAGAATTTCTTCACATCAGGGTACAAATAAGACGTTGGAATTCTTAAGACTGTGCTGATGGGTTACTTTGCTTCAGGAGGCAGATGTGAGCCTCTGGAGCCCTGAGGTAGAATGCTATGGCTTAAAGAGAAATGTTTGGGTGTTAAATTGACAAAGGATAAACTTGTATTAATTAGTCTTGGCTGTCAGTTTGACTGGCACATCCATCTCCTGCTCTTCTTAAGGGGTTAAGGCACTGGTACATAGGGCCTGGAAGGAATACTCGGGACCCTTCGGCCTTTACTAGTGATTCAGATTCATTACTCTGCTTGCTCTCTGGCAGGATATGAATGTGCACTTGTCTGTCCACTGACCATCTCCTTCACTGAGCCATGGCTCCCCTGACCAAGGCCAATGCCTGTCCCACACTCAGCTGTAGTCTCAGTTCTAGAGCCTGCCTGCAGTGGATATTTGACAATTGTTTGTAAGTTTTAAGGAGCATTTGTGTGCATTCTGCCCTTGTTCCTGTCTTTCCTTCATTAATCAGTGGTCCATTCTGTGTACTCACAGCAACCCAGAATCCCTAGCATGAACTGAGTGAGTGTATATTTCAGACCAGCCTGGCTTAACTGTACTGGGAGTCTCTTCTGCCCATCAGCACAAGCTACCAGCACATTTCAAGGATGTTTTCTTCCTCTTCTGTCTACCCTGACAGCAACGCACTCCAGTCTCCTGTGTGGATTTTGTCCTGGGAATAGACCTGCATTCCAATGTCTGATTGCCTCCACCTCTGCTAGAAGACACAATTATTCTGTCTCCTCCCAGACTTTCTTGCCTTCCTTACTTCTCTCCAGGGTCTCAGAGACACAGATCAGAAGGTTCTTGGCAGAGAGAAACAAGTTGCACTTAGGAGGGAGCCTTCCTGTCTTGTTTTGCTGTTTGGTACTCTAGAGGAGAGCAGACGGGGATGTGGGAGGTCAGGATGAATATATTCTCTCAACCAGGGCTCCCTGAGCACATACCATGCCTTGGACTGAGCCAGACACCCAGTCCCTGCCCTAGAATTTCTGGTCACTTTGTAGAGGAGACAGGTGTGTGTCATACACACTTATATACAGAATTACAAACTCCATAGAATAAGATGGGCATTTTGAGAAAAGAGGTTCAAAAGACTACAGGAACAATTATCACAAGGGTGTTGCCCAATCTACAGAATCATAGAAGTGACATTCAAGCTGAGACAGTGCAATGAATAATCTCAATTGCCAGCCTGAGTCCTGGGAAATGGGGTTTGGGACCACCAGTGAGTGATTTTCTAGTTAAGTCAGGCCTCTGGACAAGACTGTAGGGAGAGTGTCTTGGAGTGTGAAAATCCAGCCCATTGTGAGCTGGGCCTGGGCAGGTGGATAAAGATGGAGAGAGTTAGTTGAACAGGCAGGCAGACAAGCAAGCATGTATGCAGTACTGGCCTTGGTCCCTCTGCTTTTGCTGTGAATGTAATGTGATCAGTTCCCTTGACTCCCAATGCCAGAACAACTGCCCTGGATATGGACTATAATCTGGAATTGTTATACCCCTTCCCCTATTAAGTTTTTTTGGGTTATGTATTTGTTGTGCAACTAGTAATGAAACTGAGACAGCAAGGAAGAATAGGGTTTAGAGAAGAGAGGTGGGCTTTAAAAAAGGAAAAACTTGCAAGTATTATAGAAGGAAACACATGTGCAAAGGACTTGTGATCAGAGAAACAGAAGAGGACAGTGAGGCAGAAGCTTGTTGGCTACAAGAAGTATTCTTATCTTTATTCGAACAGTTTACTGAGAAGCAAAGGGGACTCAGTTACATTGTACCTTGAAGATTTCAATCTGGCTGTGGGCAGAAAATTCAGAGCTGGTAAGAGGGGAAGGGAAGAGTCAGCAGTCTGACGTCAGTGTCCCAGCCAGAGATGAAGGCAGTGCCTGCAGGTGATGAGCAGAAAGGATGGGCGAACTTGGAGGGTGAGGACAAGACTGTGCAGAGAGTGAAGCCCAGGTTTCTCATCCATTCTTGGGTGGTATAAAAGATATCAAGGTCTGGAGGGAGAGGGTGCGAGTTCAGTTTTGTATTTGCTAAGTGCATAGTTGTTTTGTGGTATCACATAGATAGGTGGAGACAGTCAGATGCCAAAGAAAGTGAGGCAGGAAATACAAGTGAGGCAGTGGGAAACTGGAGGGTACTGGCTGGACTTCTGGGATGAGTGCTGCTAGCTGGGGAGAGAGAGGACAAAGGGACAAGGAATGCAGAGGCTCTGCAGGCTGAGAGGAGAAGTAGAGAACATGGAAATCTTAGAAGGAAACATCGGAAGACTGGTGGGGGGGGAGAGAGGGGACAACAAAGCAATCTCGCATTGGCCATAGAACAGGCAAGCCACAAGTGAAATGCCACTTGGATTTGGATTCAAAAAAATTTGAAATATCTGAACAAGGAAGACACAGCATTATTAACATAAGCAACAGAAACTAAATATACTCAAGAAAGGACGTCAGCTCTGATGGCTGCTGTGACTGGGTTAAGGCATGCCCAGGGTGTCAGTCTTAGGCTCTCTCTGTGTGTGTCTCAGGGAGGAGTTAAAACCCACCTAAAGGTGGGCAGCACCTAAAGGTGGGCTGGGCTGATTAAAAGAGGAAAAAGGAGAAAGTGAGCCAAAGCTGCAGGGTCCTTTGCTTCCTGATCCACCAGGTGTGAGCGAGCAGCCGCACGCTCCTGCTGCCACAGTCCAACGTGGCTGCCACGCCTGCTCAGCCCCGATGGACCGAACCCTCCACCTGCGAGCCAAAATAAGCTTTTTCTTCCTTAAGTTGCTTTTCATCGGGTATTTGTCACAGCAGGGATAAAAGTAGCGATGCACATCCAAGCGGCAAAGACAGATGTCTCAATGCCATAAGAACCCAACAGAAATCAGACAGAAGCATGACCAGACAAACCACAGAGGAGATGGTGATGACCAGAAAGCACGGGGGACGTGTTCTCTGAGCTGCAAGCAGGCCTGTGGGGGAAGTAATGGAAAACACGACCTCAACAGACCAGATTGACCTTTATTAAGCCAATGAGGGGTGACAGCAAGCCCAGCGGGAGTCTGGTAATTGCCACACCAGGGAGGAGAAAAGCACAGTTTTTAAGCATGTTTAAGAGGAATTGGGGGCAGGGATAGTCTCTTTCTGCATGGTTTGTGCTAAATAATCGTTATGGGGCTGGCTGGGGGCTGGGTGTTTTCCAGATCGTAAGTCATCTTTCAGTTCGAGAGCTGTTGCTAAGAACTTTGAGCTTTCAAATTATTTTCCAGCTTGGGAGCCGTTGCCAAGGATTTCTAGTTTCCTGGCTATTGTTCTCGGGCATGTCAGGTGTTTCTTCATCAGGAGGTTAGGCCCATCAATTCAGCAAGAAGGAAGTGAAAACATTTATAGCGATTTAGGGATGCAGCCACTTAGTCCTAAAGTAGGTTTGGAGGGCAATTTGGAGGAACCTGTTAAAATTCTAAGAAACAGCATCTCATATGGGAATTTGCACACACACACACACACATACACACGTGCACAAACAAACACACACCCATTTGGTTACAAAGAATTTACTGTAATGTTATTAATAAATTAAATAAAAATGTTATATAAATTCTAATGGTAAACAACCTAGAAGCAAGGTTTGGCAGTAGCTCAGTGGTAGAACATTTGCTTAGTGCTCACAAGGCCCTAGTTTAATCCCCAGTGCTGCCAAGAAAAAAGAAACCTGGAAGTAATGTAAACCCACAACGTATAAATGCTTCGCAGCTTACAACAGGGTTGTGTCCTTATAAGCCAACACAAGATGAAAATATCCTGAGTTGAAAATACATTGAATAGGGGCTGGAGAGGTGGCTCAGGGGTTAAGCCTCTGCCTTACAGATGGAAGGTCCCGAGTTCAGATCCTAGACCCCACATATAGATGCTGGACAGAAGCAGGGGTGGCTTGTGTTTCTGGTCCTGGTAGGGCGGAGCCTGTGAATCCCCGGGGCAGAGTAAACAAGGAGGAGGTGGAGGTGGTCCATGGTGGTTCCTGAATTTGTCTGTGGCTCTACACATACACACACACACACACACACACACACACACACACACACACACACACACACATGCATATGCACACGCACGCACACGCACAATTGAATAAATAATAATAAAAAAAGAAAATACATTGGATAGATTAGCTCATGGGATATGCAACCTCACAACACTGCATGATAAAGAGAATCAGTTGCTTCCCCTTGAGATCATGTGTGACAGGGAGCAGCATCACCCAGCTTTGCACGAGATTGTTACGTGGAATTTTGTTAGCCCCAGGAACAATAAAAACTCAGCATTCGAATTATACTTCTATTGGACATAAAAATGCAGACAGTCCTTAATTTATAACGTTTATGTGTATGTGTGTATATGAACTGTATCTACAAATGCTGTGTATAATACTACACTTGCAATACTATTTGTGATGGTTAATCTGACTGCCCACCTTATTGGATTGAGAAGCATCTAGGAGATAGTAAAAATAGAACTCCAGAGCACGTGTATGAGTGAATTTTCAGAGACGATTAACTAAGTATGAAGATTGTTGTGTGACATTTTTCCTGGGGAGACACCAGACAAACATCTATTCACACAAGATAAAGATTTGATGACAGGTCAAAGTACAGATTAAAGCAAATTCAACTTGGCAAACCAATACATTTGTTGGAGTTGCTTACAGGAGCGTGATGTAGAAGCAGGGAGAACCCAAAGCCAGCTACATCACTAGAAAGTTCACCTTAGCCTGGGTGAGATTCATGGGAGCTGTGATCCTGGAGCTTTCTGCATGACTTGCGGCTAACTTGGCTAAACAAAGAGTTTCCTCCAGATTGCTCATCTGGCTGGAGAGTCTCCTCCCCCGGAAGTTGGTGGTGGTGGTAAGGAGGTGTCATTGGGAGTAGTCTGGGGATTCTCGTTAGTTTCAGTTTTCTAGGACTTGTGAGATTTGCTCATTTCCAGAGTCTGATGAGCCTCTCCCGTCTTGTCTGGAGGGAATGTTCAAATTCAGAGGAAACTGCTATATAACAGAGATAGAATCTGCTTGGGTTCAAGACCTGGTTTTCTATTGCTTTGGCCGGCTTTAGTTAGCATGGCTACTGGGGACAAAGCCCAAGATGGCATCTTGCTTTGCCCAGAGCAAACAATACCATACACCAGAAGGGCCACTCTGAATGTGCATGAAACCCTTCCACAGGCTGCTTTCCTTGGATGGAATAAAAGGGAGGAAGAAGAGAGCTTGCTATTGTGGGCATTTTCTCTCTCTTCCTGGGCACCATGCTGTGAGCTGTGTTCTATGTTCCTTGCTATGATGGACTGAACGCTCTCAGGTCATGAGTCAAAATAAGTGTTTCCTCCTCCAAATAGTTTATGTCAAATATATTTGCCATAGCAATGAGAAGACTAATATACATAATATATATAATGCACATATAGATGTGCATAAATTATAAAGTGCTTCAAATGAATGAGCCTTTCTATGTGAGAAAGGCATGTGTATTTATGGATACAACACAGTTTAGAAATCCTTACATGCTTGGCAATACCTTCTCAGAAAAAAAAAAGAAAAAATTGGGGGATTAGGGTAGGTGGAAGATGCTGAAGAAAGATTCACATTTTGTTCTGGAAACTTCTGCAGTGTTTGAATTAGATATAAAGAAAATGTATCCTGGTATTGGCTGTGTAATAAGAAAAATTTGTGAAAAAGAAAAAGTTAAAAGGTAAAGAAATCCAGAGGTGGCTTCTACTGAGAGAAGGCAGAAGGTTACTGGCCCCCCCATGAATTGTCATGATCACCTGCTTATCTGCCCTGATTATGGCTGCTTGCTCTGGGTTCTCTTGCCCCTTTGTCTTGGTGGTCTGCTACAGGCTGCTCCTGCACAGGGCAGATGTGGAAGCTGTCAGCCTGCTAGAGGCCCCTGACAAGAGGGAGCCCCCCCCCTTCCTGGCAAAGAGAGAGGGCTCCCACGATACCAAAAGAGTTCTGACCTCTGGTTTCGAAGTGTGTCAACTTCCCTACTCGTTCACCTCCCCTGGCGGACTATTTTCGAATCAATCACCAGTGTGGCAGCTACATTCTCTAAACCTCCCTGGAAAAAGGATCATGGTATTTACTGTGGGACAGCAAGATTGATTTTTGTCCAGAATATCTGCCAGGTTGTTGATTTAGGAAGCCAGCGATCAGCACAGGTTAGCTCTGATTTATACATCACTTGGCTTCTCCTACGGGCTCCTCTCCTGCTCTAGGAGACTTTGGAGATGGGGCTTGCCTGCAGCCAGCACAGTGTGGCTAGCTCCTTCCAAGATGGTCCCCACCTTGACAGCAATGCTCACTGCCCCACAGCTACTCCCAATGCCCATCATAGAGCCTTTGTCATCTTCTGTCCAGAATCCCTTTTGCTCTTGTCACTTCCAGTGAGTTAACACTGTCCCTAGGTCAAGCTGTCAATCCTCTATCTCACAGGCTAAGGCACAACATTCATCTTATACTCTGGCTATTTTTGCATTTCCATGTCTTGTGTGAGGTCTGCATCATATGTAGACTCAACTATACTGAACTCATTTTCAAGTTATCCTTGCCCCACACCTCATCTGTTATTAGGAATGAGCTTCTAACTAAGTAGAAGCCCCAGACCTTGCCTGTTGTTAGGAATGAACTTCTAGGTAGCAGCCACTAGGTACCTCTGAGGTCCACTTGTCCTGTAAATCAGTGTGACTAGGATGAGCTATTGTGCAGGTGCTCAGATGGGTAGGTAGCTGTTTACCTACTCCTGGTTCCTGTCTGGCAGGGATGCCAGTGCTTCTTGCTTCCTCTTGGAACCTGCATCTCCAAAGCCATTTCCCAGCTCAGAGTGGTGTCATTGTTCCCCAGAACCTGCCTTGGCACCCAATGGAGTGTGTGGGAATAAGGGCTCCCCGTAGGTGTTCCACCCTTGTGGCTTCACAGAGGAAAGAAGGATGGGAAAGCCTTAGGGCATCATGGCTGGCTCTATCTGTCCTCCAGCTCAAACTGCCGAATAGAAGCCTTAAATTCTGAATTTGAAAGACTCATGTGCAGGCTAATGGTGATTTCACAGTTTTTTCCCAAGAACAACTGGTGAGTCTTTGTGCTACTAAAAAGCACTTCATGGTGATTTTCCTAAATGAAAGGAGCGTGCACATCCTAACGGTGAACACAGATTCTGGAAGGAAACACAAAAGTTCCACCACTGTTTCAACAATCCCCCAACAGCATCCCCAGATCATCTCCAGGAAGCATTACCTCCCCTTCACCAAATGATCCTTGGGCTGACTGTATATATGCTTCGGGTGTGTGTGTGTGTGTGTGTGTGTGTGTGATGGGTGAGACTGTGTCTGTGTATATGTGTACATTAAGGAGAAGGAGAGAAAGTATGTGTGTGTCGTGTGTGTGTGTGTGTGTGTGTGTGTGTGTGTGTGTGTGTGTTGAGTGAGGTTTATGTGATGGGTGAGAGTGTGTGATGAATTACATGTCTTGGGTTCTGTTGGTAGAGAATCCCATTTGATTGGATACAATGGATATAATTGGGGCAATGGTGTTTTGAAAGTGATTGGTTAATAAGCAAGTTAGTTTAAGAGACACTGAAATTCATGTTCCTCCGATCTTATGATAACTACCCTCTATAGTACCCAGAGAGATTGTCAGCTTTCCATTGCTGTGACAAACCACCTGTGAAATCAGTGTAAAGGGAGGAAAGGATATCTGGCTCAGTAAGGAAGGTGATTGCCTTGCAAGCACGAAGACCTGAGTTGGACCCCCTGGGCACACGTGAAAAGTCTGGGCACAGTGGCACATGCTTGTCACTCCCGGTCTGAGGAAGTGGAGACAAGTAGATCCTCATACTCTTTGGCCAGCCAGTCTAGCCTAATTGTCAAGTCTGAGACCAATGAAAGACCCTGTCTCAAAAATAAGGTACCTGAAAAAACGATGCCTGACATTGTTATCTGGCCTCCTCATGCACACAAACACATACACACACACACCAAAAAAAACAAAAAACAAAGGAAGCAAATTTTATCCAGACTCACAGCTTCTTGGGCCTCTGTGCAGCCAGCTGGCCCCACTGACGTCAGCCTGTGGTGAGGCTTGTGGGGTATATGGCAAGCAAATTTGCTCTCCTCAGCTGGCTGGGAAACAAGAGACAGAGGAAGGGAACAGGTCTCAACATTCTGTTCAAGAGCACACCTCCAATTTTCTTCTAGCAGGCCCTGCCTACTAAAGTTTCATCGTCTCTTAATAACACAGGCTGGAGACAAAGCACTACAGATCCAAACTACAGGATCCAGGATGGAGGAAGCCCCAGGGCCCTGGAAAAGTGCTGACTGGAGACCTCAGACCCCATCTTCCTACATATGCCCTGACAGGAATTTGACAGGGTGACTTCTGTCAATTAGCAGTCAGTGAATTGCTAGACAATGGCAATAAACTGTATTATCACATAATTAACTGAAATTGGTGTGAGTTGTAGGTAAATGATCAGGGGCAGTAGCTTTCTGACCAACATCAGATACCCAAAGCTTTTCAGTTTGCTGGTAACTTGACAATGAGATAATCAGGCATTGATTGGGCACACTAAATAATATGTTGGTCACTGTTCTCTGAATATGAAGGACATTCAGACCTCACGCTCCTGCTTCTCCTTCAGTGGTCATGCCTATGACTTATTTGGAAGTCACTTCTCTCCTTCCATCCTGTGGGCTTCTGGGGATTGAATGCAGGTTACCAAACTTATGGGAAGGTACCTTTACCTGCTGAACCATCCCGTGGGCCCCAATAGCTTATTTGCCATTGATAAGATACACTGACAGTTATTAGAGGGAAGGAAATTCCATGAACTGCTCCTGATAGAGCAGGGTGTGGAGTTTATTTCCACTCCACAGGAAGCAAAGATTAGTCCAGTGCATCACCTCGGCTAAGCCAAGCTACTAATGAAGTAACACCAAGACCCCTCTTACTTGCATTGCGTTAATCGCATTAGTTCATAATTACCTCCATGCCAACCCATATGAACCCAATTACTTTAATCAATTCACACCCCAAGTCCCCTGTAGTGGTTTCTGATGTGTGGAAACTGTGAAGGAATGAGAGGCACTTGTGAGTCCTCATGGAGAAAGGAGTCATTGATTTGGGCCATTAAGGTTTGCTGGGCAGGAGTCTGAATCATTCTAATGTGTCTTTGTGCGGGCGGAGGCGGCACAATCCACGAAGGCTTAAAGAGACTTTATCACAGGAGTAAAAGATTCAGGCTGGAGAGTGGCCTTGATTCATGAGATGGATTTGTTCCATCAAAAACAAATCAATTTTGTACATTTTGAAAACTGTTAAAAATAGAAAACTGTGAGCTGCTGGGTTGATGGCTCAGTGGGAAAAGCATTTGCTGCGTAAGGTTGGTAATCTGCATGTGGATCCCCAGATCCTACGCAAAGGCTGGATGTAATGACTGACATAAGTATCTGTAATCCCTGCATACCTATGGGGAATGGGACGAAAGACCTGAGAATCTCCAAAAGCTCGAGGGCCCGCCAGCCTGGCTTTTGCAATAGTGGTGGGAAGACCCTTCTCAAGCAAAGAGTGGAAGAGTAAGGAATGGCACCTGAAGGTTGTTCAGCGACTTCCACAAAGGAGTTGTGACATGGGCACAAATGCATATGTGCACACACATGCACTCTCTCTCTCTCTCTCTCTTTCACACACACACACACACACACACACACACACATTCTCTTTCACCCATCCACAGACACATACACACATACACACACACACACTCTCACACACTGTCTCTCACCCATCACACATACACATGTTCTCTTTTTCACCCATTTGTATACACACACACACACACACACACACACACACACACACACACACACGTTCTCACTCATCTCACACACACATATACATGCACGTACTTTCTTCTGGAACAACCTCAATGTGCATCGCACTGACCATGTAGGAACTAGAATGTGGCCTTAGGTAATACAAATCCACTGTCCTGTCCTATCAAGGCTGATGGTCAGCCACAGGCTGGGCCAGCCTTGGTCACTCTCTCAACAACAGAACCTGATCAAGCCGGCTGTCCTGTAATTGGGACTGATGCTCAATGCCTTCCTTGATGGAAGAGTCCCTTCTCTTCCAGCCAACCCGGCTGCTCTGAATATGCTGTATCCCCTATTCCTCTCCTACTCTTCCCTTCTTTTCCATGTTGTCTTCCTTCTTCCCTTTTCTCAGATTTTGAGCATACCACTGTTTTCATCTAGCCTGGTAGGAACTCTGGTCAGCTCCACAGTACAGCACAGCACCATATTGGATTGTTAGGGGGTGAAATCAAAATAGGGTGGGCACAATGGCTTGGTTTGTTGATTCTCAAGTCCCTGTGGAATGACCAAGGTGAAAAGATGAGCTAGGGTTCACATGGAAGGGTTGTGAGTCCATCAGTTGCTTGTGATCCTGACTTTGAGGAGAAAAGGGCCATGTTGCTTTGCTGGCAAACTCTTAGAAATAAACCTAATGGCAAAAATGGGTCCCAGAGAATTAATAGGTGTGTGTGTGGGGGGGCTGAGGAACATGGCAAGTAGGTGGGGAAAGGTGAAGTCCTGTGCATGGAAGTAGGGCATGGGAAAAATGTAAAGATGTATGTGGTATGTGTGGGGACCTGGGATGAAGATGCTAGTGTGAGCGCTTCATCAGGGCTGGTCTTGCCTCACAGGGAAGGCCCCATTATGTGATCGTGAACATTGCTTCTGTGCCTATGAGAAAGAACATGGGGTGTAACCTCCATTTATGTGAATTCCTAAACAATGTAAACCAACCTATAGGGACAGAAAGTAGAAGAGCGGGTTCTCAGGGAGGGAATGCTGGAAGAGGTGACCAAGGAAACTTGGGGTAAAGGATGAGTTCAGGATATTGATTGTGGAAAGAACCACGGGGCACACAATACACACATCAGAACTCAAACTGTGTATCTTAATAATAGGAGGCTTAGTAGAAGATGATTTTACCTCAATTAAACTAAAAAGTTAATGCAATGTACCCCTTTGTGCCCACTGAGATCCATCTGACTTTTAAGCCAGCTAGGATGTCTTTAGGCAATTTAATCTTTCTTACTTTCTGTATTAATTAACTAATGCATGTATGTATGTGAGTGCACATGCTCGCACCCACCAAGGCACATGTGTGAAAGTCAGAGGATGATGACTTAAGGGAAATTGGTTCTCTTCTTCCATTATGTTGTCTCCAGAGGTCAAACTCAAGTCATCCAACTTGCTGGCAAGCACCTTTACCTGCTGGGTCATCTCTTTGGTCAGACTTTGGGCCATTTGTTTAAGGTCTCTGTACCTCAGTTGTGTTATCTATAAAGTGGGAGTCATCATCTGCTTACCTTGCTGCAGTTATACCAATGACTAAAGTGATATGTACAATACAAACATGGCTGCCTGGCACATTCTTATGGCCCAATGAAAGCATCCGTTACCATGGTGAGTCTGGTTCTGTGACTGTGCCTTGCTTGCACATAGGAGCGTGGGTGTGAATCCATGTGTATGAGTTCTGAGGGTGTGAGGAGCTGTGGACACATGCTGGTGTGTGTCCTGAGTTCAGCCATGAAGCCTCCCTCCTAATTCCTACTCCTACAACCTCCTCCTCCCCCCTAGCAGATGGTATGGCTATTGATTTTTTTGTAAGTTACTAAGCGGCTACATTTACCGACCCATTCAGTCTTTTATCATATCCAATAATACAGTGCATCTTGGAAATCACATCGCCTCAGCTCCTCCATGGCTTCTGCAAATCAAATTTATTTTACCATTGGAAATGTCAAAAGGATTCAGCTGCAGGAAGCCTAGAGTGTTCTTGGGTGGCAGAATCCCAAAGCTGGCTGTTGGACTGAGTGAAGGCTGATGTTCCTGGTATAAGTGGGCTATGCTTTCTTCTGTGTGAACTCTCTGATGCTGAAGGGAAGTGGGGCTACACTGGGGAGAATATAGACTTCAGAGCTCTCTGGAACTGATTGGCTTCTGTGGATATGGGTGTAAGGGGGAGTCAAGGATCCAGCTGATGCCACTAGATTGTTCTGTCTTGCACTATGGGAGGAATTAAAGGGTCTGAGGAGTCCTGAGCTTCAGGAGGTCGCCCACAAGAGAGGCACAGACCCAAGCCCACCTCAGAGTTCACAGTCCAGAGGACAAGTTTGTACACACAGAGAAGTGGCATGAACACAGAATTCACAAGTGGACTTCAAGAACCCACTGTCCTGGGATTGAGTTCCAGCTGGGCCATTCCAGCTGTGCAACCTTGCTTAAGTGGATCTCAACTTCTTTGAGAGTCTGGCAGGGACAACGGTACTTCACCCATTGGCTCCTACTCCAGTTCTCCATGACGCATGCTGATTGTGGATTTGAATCCAGATTTAGACAGGGGCGGGGGTGAAGGGTTGAGCATCTTTAGAAAATGATCATAGGTATGCAAGACACATGTCACAGGGGTCTGAATGGAATTACTTGCAGGGAGTATGGGTGAGAGGTTATTTACAGGCCTGTGAGTGAGAGGTTATATAGGGGTGAGAGACTCAAGGCAGATATCATAACTGAAAAGCACAGAAGGAAAAAGAATCTATGTAGGATACAGCCTGAAATACCTTTATGAAGTGCTACCTGTGCTAAGGTATATCCTGGATCCTGGAGATGCAGCAAAAGGAACATGTGGCCAGGGGACCAGAATTATTGGCATCTTCGCAGCCTTTAGGAGGGAATGCTCTCTCTCTCTCTCTCTTTCTTTCTGCTTGTTCTCTCTTTGCCTCTGTCTCTGTCTTTCTCTGTTGGTCCTTCCTGCTTTCTCTGCATCCTCTTCTTCCTTCTTTCTCTACAGTGACTTTCTTCACATCTTCATCAGGAAGAGGACTTAGTCATACACCATCATTTCTTAGTCACTGTTACAGATTCCTCTATAGTGAGAGAAGAGCAGTATGTTGGGGTCAGCTGTCCTGCTCCAAATCACCATGGTAGTGAAGGCGGATGGTACAAGAAGAACAGTGCTGCCCCAGGGACAGGTATGTGTGGGCAGTGAGAAAGGGAATGTCTTCATAGTTCCTGGATGTCAGTTGGTGATCAGTTGTTTGAGTTGTGTGGCTGTTTCCTCCAGATTGAAGTATTTCTTCTACAAAGATTCCTAAGACTCAGGAAGCCCAGGAAACTGGCAAGACTCTGGATCTTCATGAAATTTAAAATTTAACGATTTATGAGGCCGTCTCCGACGATGTGCATACAGTGAACAATTGCTGGGGAGAGGAGACCCTTGGGTGGAGCTCTCTGCAAATTGGGCAGTGAGCTCCAGGGATGCAGGGATGAAGGAGTCCTCTCACCTACACTTCTGTAATGAAACTCTCATCTGTGTTCCTGTAAGTAACCTCTCGACCATGTTGCTGTAAGCAACCCCAATCAACTTGTGTAGTGTGAAATCCCTGTCTGTCATTTCTTCTCTATCTGAAGCAAATAGATGTTTGTTTATATCTCCCTGGGAAGAGTCAAATAATAGAGATAAACCTGACAACTCCAAATCCAGTTATATTCATCTCCTTCTGTTTTGTGTTTGTATGTGTGTGTGTGTGTGTGTGTGTGTGTGTGTGTGTGTGTACTTTCATGTGTGTGGAGGCCCAAGGACAACTTCAGAAATCATCCTGGATTGCTGTACCTTCTCATTGCTCTGGGGTTCCCAAGGCTCCAACTTCCAAGACCAGAATTGCAGACATTTACATTGCATGTTTTACTTGAGATATAGGAATTCAGATTAAGGTCCTTTTGCTTGAAAGACAGCGACCACTGAGCCATCTCTCCAGCCCTTGTTTGATATTTCTGAGGATGAGGATGGAGGCAGGGGCCTCCTATCCACATTCCTCACCATCACCTCACCCCATAGTACTTAGTAATGGTAAGTTCCACTGGGAATGGTGTAGCTAAGAAGTCTTCACTTTACACAGCATTGCCTAGAATTTTCATTTATTTATTTAACAATAAATGACAAAGTTCTTAAAGAAATAGTGTTGGTTTGGGAGTAGATGCACATAGATAAACGGATGTGCTCTCCAGATTCATCTAGTTCAAGACACAGATATGTAAATGCTAAGAAAAATTACTTATAGTAGAATAAACTATCAATATTCCTCCATTTGAAAGCAATAGAAATGAACTTTGGGCAAATTTATACAAAAGCTAAAAAAAAATCAACCAATTGGTAGAATTTGGAGTAGGTTTTTGCCTTTAAGGCCAATCTGCAGGGCAGGCTTGAAACACTGAGACAGTGAGGAGTTCCAGCCGGCAGGGAGGATGAAGAGTTTCTTCAGGGCTCCAGGGTCAGAAACAAAGTTGCTGCAGTCATTGCTCCTCTTAGCTTCCTAGCTGAGAGTCGAAGGGCTGATGTGAGTTATCCTGCAACTTTGTCAGTTCTGCTTGACTGACACGACCAACAAGACAGACACACAGGAGAAGGAGTAGCTTCCCACAAAATCTGTACCTTGTCTACTGAGCTGGGGCCACGTGGAGAGACGCTGGGCAGGACTGGTCATGATTTATGGCTGGCTCAAGGACCCCTACCTCTCCTGTCCTCTAAGAAATATCTTGGGAGTATACATGGCCACCTAGAAGAAAGACTGTATTTTGCCTCATTCTTTGTGGCCGAGTGTTACGATCTGTCTGCGTGTTCTCAATAAATTCATGACTGAAGAGCTTAGGGGAATAGGGGTTTTATTCCTTCCTATAATTCTCAATTGCAGTTTTTAGTCCACCTTCGCAGAGTAGCTCATAACAGCATCAGGAGCTGAAGGAATTGGCTACACCATGTCCATGGGGATTTCTGAGAGAGGGACAAACCTCACTTACCAGACTACAAGTCCATCCAAAGTATGCTGAAGAATGTCAACTTAGTGAACCAGCTTTCCCCATTTTATTTACCTGCCCAGGGAATAGACCGATCCATTATAGGATGGGTCTTCCACATCAATCAGGCAGTCTTCTTGCAGACTTGTGCAAAGGTTGCCTTAACTATTAGTTTTTCACAAATGTGCCCACAGCTCAGTCTTCAATTGTCAAGTTGACACCTACGTATCTAACTAGCATACCAGGTATGCCATGTGACTAAGTGAGGTAGCAGCATCATGTGACAGTTTCCCAAAAGTTTCCCTTAAAAAGAAAAACACTATTACTTCCTATGCATAATTAATGTGGTTGAAGTGGTTTTATTGCCTAGAGAAATCTACAGAGTTGATGCATTCCCGTTAGAATTCCAATGATATTCACAGAGAGAAAAAGTAATCAATCATAAATTTCCTTATGGAAGTAAAAAGGACTCTGGGTAACCAAAATATTCTTGAGCAAAGAGAACAATGCTGACAGTATCATCACATGTGATTTCAAGTTATGCCATACTGACAGAAACAGCATGGTACTGGCACAAAACAGAAAGACAGGTAGATCAGCAAAACAGAATACAGGACAGAGAGATAAACCCACACAGCTACTGCCACCTGATTTTTGAAAAAGATACCAAATATAGACATATTAACCTCTTCAACAAGTGGTGCTGGGAAACTGGACACACACTCACATGCACTCATAGGAAGAAATGAGTTCTCATTTCTTACCTCATACAAAAAGTCAATTCAAAATAGATCAAAGATCTTTACATAAGATCCATCTCTGAAACTACTAGAGGAAAACATATAGAAAACATTTCAAGGTCTAGACGTAGGTAAGGACTTCTGAAAAGGATCTTTGTAGGCCAGGAAATAAAGCTACAAATTGACTAATGGGACTGCATAAAATTAAAAAGCTTCAGCACAGCAAGGAAACAATTAATTGAGTGAAGAGACAGCTCATAGAATGGAGAAAGTCTTTACTAGCTGTACATCGGACAAAGGATTAATGTCTAGAATATGCAAAGAATTGAAAACAACCTAAATACCAAAAAAAAAAAAAATCCAATCAATACATGGGCTAATGACATAGACAATCCTCAAAAGAATGAAGTATAAATGGCTAATAAACATGCAGAAAAATGCTCAGCATCTTCATCATTGGAGAAATGCAAATTAAAACCACATGGAGATTTGATCTCACCCTATCAGAATGGGTATCATCAGGAAAACAAATGCTGGTGAGAATATAGGACCAGAGACCTATGTACACTGCCAGTTAGAATGTGTGGACATCATTATGGAGGTTCTTCAAAGAACTAAAAATAGAACTATCAGATGACCTGGCTATACCACTTGGGTATGTATATAAAGGTCGACATACTATAGAGAGCATTATAAATCTGTTTTTGTAACACACTATTCACGCTAGCCAAAGTATGGAATCAGCCTAAGTGCTAGACAACAGATGAATGGATAAGGAGAATATGGTGTAGGGACACATGGAGCTTTATTCACCCTTAGAAAAGAAAAAAATTAATTTTGTTCACAGAAAATCAAGGCAACTGGAGATCATTATAGTAAATAAAATAGACTGACAAAGATGAATGTCACATTTTCTCTCATTTGTGTTCCTGAGATTTTTTTTGACCTGAGATTTTTAGACAGACACATAAAATAATTTATGTAAATATGTAATGAAAGTAGAAATGAAACTATCTAGGGGAATAAAAGGGAAGAGTGGGAGGAGTAAGAGAGAAAAGAGGGGATGAGAGTCATCATGATCAAAGGGTATTAATATGCATAATATCTTTAGGAAATAGATCAACACATTCAATGAATATATACCAATAAAAAGCAGCATTCTTTGCCTTTTCCCTTTCTTGTAGGAGGAGACATGACACTTAATTCCTCTTTGGATGTCTCGTGTACTTTCCATGGCTAACATCTCTTAGCTCTCATTGTTGTAGGACCCAGCATATCTACTAATGGGAGAGTCTTAATACCTTAGAAGGAGTTGAGTGAAGCAGGGGCACCAGCTGACCAGAAGTCAGTCCATCTGCCTTGGAGTAAAGATGCTCATCTGATCCCTGAGTCCATCCTGGGCGTGTCTGCTGCTTTTTGCCTTCCACCAGCTTTCTCCAGGGATACAAAAAGCTATCACCTAGACTGAGCATCTCCAGCCCAATTTCTGTTTCAAGTTTCCCAGTGAGCTGGGCAGTAGAAACTTGTCAGTTGCCACAGCCCGAGTGCCTATATGCTTTCTTAAATTCATGTATTGATATATGCAAGTCTTAATCTCCCTGGTGAGGGCGCCTACAGGAGGTGCTTAGGTCATGGGTGGACCCTCATAAATGCGATTAGTTCCCAGGTAAAAGAAGCCTCAGAGCGCTGCCCTGCTCCTTGCAGACATAGCAGGAAAATGACAGTGCTCAGTCAAGAAGCAGACACTCTCCTGAGATGTGAATCAGCTTTGACTTTGATCTTGCACTTCTTACCTCCAGAAGGATGTGGGAAAAGTTTCTGTTGTTTATAAGCTTCCTGGTGTATGGAGTCTTGTTATAGCAGCACATCCAGAGTATAAGACATTAGTCTTGGTCCTCCTGACTGCATCTCTGTGTTCAACATTATGGTGAGGAAGGGTCAACAAAATGTGAAATAAACACTTCAAGTAAAGGGTGACAGCTAGAGACATGGGACCTGCTACTGTGTTGTCTTGGTCAATAAGAGAGTTGAATTTACTGATGTATGCTGGGAATTGGTAAAGATTTATTTATTAATAATATAAAGATACAGCTAAAATATAATTTCCAACCCAGTAAAGGAAAACATCTCATATATGTAAAAGCAAGACACTTAGTCAAGACAATGCAGAACAAGGAAAGGAAAATTTTTAAAGAGAGAAAGAGAAAGTCTAGGAAACAAAATAAAACAGTAAAAAATAAATGTAAGTACACTGTGGGCTGCCTAACAAGTACAGTAAGTACAAACACACTGAATTTGCTGATTTAAACAGTCTTGAATCTGTTTTTTTTTAAAATTTGAATTCCAGCTCTATACTTGAGGACAAAGCAACTAAAAGTATATGATGATAAGACATCAAAGATAGGGGCAAGTATGGAGATATACCTTAGTTGGTAGAGTGCTTGTCTAGCATCATTCAGGTTCTATCCCCAGCACACATAAACTGCATGTCTATATTCCCAATCTCTGGAGGTGGCAGGAGGTGGATCAGAAGTTCAAGGTCATTCTCAGTTATGTGGCACATTTGAGGCCAGTCTGAGAAATGAGACCTTTCTCATTAAAAAGAAAGAAAGAAAAAGAATGAACCAAATTAAAAATAATGGCTCAGATATTAAATGTGAATGAGTAAAATCAGAAGCAAACTATCAAAGGTAATAAGATCTAAAACAGTAACAAGCCGGTCCAAAACTATGACTATGAGAAAAAGTGAATTTAAGGTGAAATCTAGTGAAAGCATTACTGACAGATACCACAGTGTGAGACTTCAACACCAGCTATGAAACTTGGGAAACAAAAGCTGAAAAAGTTACAGGGAAACACGGCAGGTCCCCACGTCTACCAAGCAGTCCTTTGCACGTTTTTCTCAGAGGCCAGAAGATCTAGAATAATGCCTGAGCCTGAGGCAGGCTTTAGATGAAGGCCTGTAATCCCAGCACTTAGGAGGTGAGGCAGGAAGAGCGAGCATTCAAGGACATCCGTGACTGCAAAGTGAGTTCAAGGCCAGCCTAGAGTATATGAAACTGTCTCAAAAAAAAGTTTGACTAGAATTGCAGGCATATCAAAATACATTTGAATCTGATAAAGAATTACATGTGGGAAAATGGCCTATGCCTTGAACACAAAAGAAGTGCCAATTAACCCCAAAGAATCTTCATTACCGACAGGTTTTCCATCTGACATGCAGTAAAATTAATAATTAACAACAGAGAGATGTTTTAAGGTTTTGTTTGGAAACTACAAGTCATACTTCTCAGTTACCCATGGATTCAAGAAGAAAATCATAACAGAAATTAACAAGAATTTTTTAAATCGAAAATAATGAAAGAATTATACATCCAAGTTTGTCTGATGGAGTTTCCATGTTACTTAGAGGGGCAATTTATAGAATGCACTTACTAAGAAATTAGAGCAGCTATATGTAATCCACAGCCAAGCAACCAACTCAATAATCTTTTTTAAAAAAAATTACAGGAAACTAAAAAGAAGGAAATCATGAAGGTACTGGTAACAATGAATAAAAAATAAATCAAAGTAACAGAACAGTCATGCACAATAAATGCATTGACAGGAAATGGAAAGGTTTTAACAAACCTTAGTAAAACAGATCCAAGAGGGAGAGATTAGGCACAACAGAACCAAGTGCAGATTTAAGAACGTCCTCAGAGATGAGAGATGTCTCCCCGATGTCAACCTGTCTGAAATTCTAGAGAACACTTCTTGGGTTCTTCTTAGTTACTTGTGGGTGAACAATCACACAGAGCTTGGGGTGGTACAGGCACGGCACAGATGTGTGGTGACATGAGCTGAATTCAAACTCTAGAGAACAGCGTCTTCACTACATTGAGACCTCTCACTCAATGTTGAGAAAGGGAAGTCGAACAAAATAGAATGTGTTTCCACGTGATCTGCAGAGCCCCAGGGAGTTTGATCAGACAAAAAGAGGCTGAACTCAAGGAAATTATGACTGGGGTTCCAAAGCAAGAATCCTTTCAGATGAGGACGGGGAACTGCTATCAGGGACAGCATGGGCCAAGGTTAAGAGGTCTCTGTAAGCACCATTGGCCACTATCATGATTAGATACAGGTGTCAACTTTACAGTTGAGGGTTCTAGCTCTGGGCACATTTGTACAGAATTGGTATTTAAATTATGTAATTATGTAATTATGACAAGCCTGCAAGAGATTGGCTGATTGATTGTAGGGCCAGTCCCTGGGCAGGTGAATAAGATGAGGGAACAGGTGAAGGAAGTTGATATTCTTTGGTATACTTGACCAGTCATGCTAGTTTGAAAAGTGAGGTATGTCCCTGTGGATATGGTGTCGCCAATTCCCTCAGCCTCTGGTGTTGGTGTGGGCTCTCCTGCCAAACTAGACAAGGAACTGTCACCAGACTATCATAAGAGAAAATAAAAATCACTTACTCCCCTATTAATAATCTGGTTATAAGTTTATTAGCAAATAATGTAGGGTAACTGTAATAGCCACTTTGTGTGTGTGTGCGTGTGTGTGTGTGTGTGTGTGTGTGTCTGTGTGTCTGTGTGTCTATGTGTGTGTATATCAGAAAGCACTGTGTGTACCTGTAGGAGGCCTAAGGGGGACTTTGGGAATCATCTTGGATTGCTCTACTTTCTTGGGACTTTTGTTCCAGGGTTTATTAGGCTCTGCCTTTCAGGGCTGGAAGTTCAGGATGCTGCCATTTTGTTGTTGTTGTTGCTGTTTGTTTGTTTACATAAAACCTGAGATCAAAACTCCTGTCCTTCTGCTACTGAGGGAGAGGCTTAACCTCTGAGTCATCTCTCCAACTCTACCAATGACCACTTTAATGACTAATTCCGAGCAAGTTTCTGAACTCGCAAACCTTCATCTTTTAGGATAATCTTAGTACCATCTTTATGGAATTACGAAGATGATAGAAGGTAACCAATGTCAAGCTCCTGTCCACAGCCTGCCAGACAGTCAGCACCCCATAAAGCAAGCTGTGGTGATGACAGCGATTACAACTATTAGGTTAGAGGCAGAGCAGGAAAGGAGGTGGAAAGGGCAGGCTAGAAAATGGAAAGGGAGGACAGGTCCACGTCAGATGCAAGGAGTCATAGCATAGGCTTCATTTCAGGGTATCTTCATTTCAGATACACAAGGAGCCATTAGAGGTGTGATCTGGATTATGCTGCATACAATAGGGTGCAGCCTAGGGAGTGGGAAGTACATGAGAACCAATGAGGGAGAATGGAAGATGCTCAGGGAAGAGGCTACTTTAGAGGATTCTGGTCTCTGAACATGTCATGATTTTTTATCACCACTTAAATGTACACTTGTGTGTGTGTGTGTGTGTGTGTGTGTGTGTAGGAGCATGTGTACAAAAGTCATTTGAGTATGCATGCCTGTGGAGGCCCAAGGGTAAGTTCAGGAATCATCCTGGATTGCTCTAACTCCTTATTGCTTCGCTCTGGGGTTTCTAAGTCTCTTTTTTCCAGGGCAGGAATTGTAGGTGACCTCCATTTCTACCCAGCATTTTTTATGTGGCACCTGGGGATCCGAACTCAGGTGCCTTTGTTTGTAAGGCAAAGGCTTTAATCCCTAAGCCATCTCCCCAGCCCCATTTATTTTTATTTTGAAATTTTTACTTGCTGCAAGGTTTTTCATCAAGGTTTTTCAATTTCCTCTGCTGTGTGGTGTTGGGGCTGTGTGTGTGTGTGTGTGTGTGTGTGTGTGTGTGATCTGTAATGTGTTTAACTATTGGAAGACACCAAAAGCACACCAGTTGCCATAAACCATGGCCATGCTTATTACCCATCTAGTCTCTGAACAACAGTAGAGTGGATGAATATTTCCCTAACGTGGCTAATTAGGAAGCATCTTTCCTTGCTTGGAAAGCTGATGAGAATGAAGATTAGCTAGTATCCTCGAACCACCTACACGGAGGAACCGGCTGGCCTTGGCTTCTTAAGAAAGCTTCTTCTGAGGACGCAGCTGCTGCGTATGATTTTCCCCCTCATACTGCCTCCTGCACACTCAAATGATGAGGAGACCTCCGGCCCAGATGAGTCGTCATGAGATGTGCTTCAGAAAGTCAATACCCTGTTGAGTGAGGCCTGCCGGCTTATTTTTGCTCAAATAACTTTTTCTTGTTAAAAAAAAAGTCAATTTATAGAAAAGCAGAGCAGCTGCTTGGTGAGTCAGTGCTGCTGAACCAACTGCTCCGCACTGGTAGTCTCCACTCCATTTGCTGGTGAGCTCTCTTGACACCTGTAGCTCCTCTGTCCTTGTCCCTTCCTTCGATGGCACCTCTGTTCTTGCAGATAATGGCAGGGCTGAATTAATCGACTTTCCAAGCATTCATGGAGCATTTGCTATGGTCCAGATTCAAGGTTGGTCACAAATAACTCACTGATGGGTAAGATATATTCTTAGTTCTGTGATTAGGGTGGCAAGTCAGGATGCCAGACAGTATGATGGGCTCTGATTGGTGGATTATGGAGGAACTTAGGAGATGGAGGACCACTGGCTGCAGTGTAGAACCATGGAAGGCTCCACTGATAAGGCAGCATTTAAACTGAGTCCGGAAGGGTGCCTATCAGTTTTCCTGATGGGCGAGACAGCTTGATACAAAGCAGCTGTGCAGAAGTCCCTTGTGCACCAGGTACCTCTTCTCAGAGGACATCTCCTTTGTTTAGCACAGAGCAAGTACTTAAAGTCTACTTGCTTCTGGAAATGACTGACCTGACCCCAGAACTACCAACAGGTAAGATTCCTTGGAATCTACCAATGTAAAACATGGTATTCACTACTGGTATGTATTCTTGTCACTACCATCCTCTTTTCCATAATTCCCATCTCCTCTATCACTACTATCTCTACTTTCTCTTACTCATCAGCATCTTCCCATCACCAACATCTTCCCATAACCACCATTTCCCTCATCACCACCATCTCCCCCCATCACTACCATCTCCCCTATAACCACCATCTCTCATCATCTCTCCTCATTACTGCCATCACTCCACCATCACCATCACCATTGCCATCGCCATCACCACTGTCTCTCTCATCAGGACCATCTCCCCATCATCACCAATTACCACCATCTCTACCATATCCTTCATCCCCACCCCCCAATTTTGCCCTCATTTTCACCCTCACTTCCATTGCCACTATCACCATCTTTCCCTTTACAGCTCATTCTCCAACTGTTTTCTTTGCAACGAAACATCTTCCAAAAAGAGATTCTTTTTTTAAAATTATTTATTCAATTGTGAATGTGTGTGTGTGTGTGTGTGTGTGTGTGTGTGTGTGTGTGTGTGTGTGTAGAACCACAGGTGAATTCAGAAACCACCATGGACCGCCTCCACCTCCTTGTTTACTCTTCCCCAGGATTCAGGCTCCGCCCTACCAGGACCAGAAATGCAGTTCGACACTGTGCTTCCACTTGGCATCTATATGTGGGGTCTAGGATCCGAACTCAGGACCTTCTGCCTGCAAGGCAGAGGCTTAACCCCTGAGCCACCTCTCCAGCCCCCAAAAAGAGATTCTTAAGACTTAGGAATTTAAATGAATCTCATGAGGCTCATCCCCAAAAGGTCATGAAATTCAAAACAATTGCTGGAGAGAAAAGACTCTTACCAGCCAAGCCCCTGCAAGATGTGCTAGGCTCTCAGGGGTTCAACTATTAGTAGTTGTTACCCATACAGGGTGGGTAAGGGATTTTTCAGTCATACAGCTGCCTTTGAGTTATCCATGTTGCTATAAGTAAGCTCTCTCCCATGCTCCTGTAAGTAATCCCCATAACCCCTCCCCCCAAACACTAAGCTAAACACAGGTGAAATTGTTTCTTTGCTAAGTCCTGGGTGACTTATCTTGGTGAAACAGACGTTTGTCTTCCTGGGAAAAGTTACACAATACCAGAGACAATGTCTCTGTCACCACTGTCTCCATCATGTTATTTTTAGATAAAAGGAATTTTTTCTCTCTCCCTGTGCTTCTGAAGGCAAGGCCCATAAAAAAGGAAAAAAAAAACCCAAGAATGTTCTTTCTTTTCTCCTGGATGAGTGGGCGAATAGAGCTTTCTTTGTTTCCGCCCTTATTCTCTCCTACCTAAGGAAGAAACATTTTCTTGGCATGAGGTTAGGTCAAATGGTTGGGCATGAGTAATTTGGTCTCTATGGCCCATGCTTTCTTTGCTCACCATCCTGAGCTGTTGAGCTCAGACCAAATTAATGCTTATTGCTTTCTTCCTTGTCTGTGTGATGGTCTCACCCAAACAGCCACGAGTGGGCACATGCAATTTTGTTGGAAAGCCAGTCTTATTCACAGCTTCAAGTACCATCTTTCTACCAAATCTCACAGGGGCTGGGATGGCGAAGCTATTTTATTACCTGTCTGTTTCCTCTCGATTTCTCAACTGTTTCAGAACTTGGAAGAGTGGATATTACCCTTAATGCTCTCACATTTTCCACCAACCTTCAGGACCTGCAGCCACTACATCCATGTGTCACCTGAAATCATCTGGGTGACTCTAATGACCTTGCTTGGACTTGCTTGTATCCATATAAGCTGGTCTTCATGAGCATGTCTTGTCAAAGACATTGATAGGAAATTTGTGTCTCTTCACAATGTCAGAATTTATTGAATAACAATACATTCATAAGTTCCGTTGACTTTGTTGGCTAATTCACCCAATAATTTGGATTTCCCTTGATAGCTAGCTAAGGCTATCCTGTTATTCCTGTTTTAATTAATATTAACTCAAACCTCATGGTAAGCATATCAAGGTTACAGGATAGCTACGAAAGGTTGATGAAGCCACAACAGAGTTCCAGGAGTCTCAGAGGGCTGATGTAAAGGGGCTCTCTACAGGAACTAGACCACGAACCATGCTGGAGGCCAGTTGGAGGGACCCCTACAGAGTCAAGTTGCTCAGTTAACATCCAGTTGTGAGTCCCAGGGTTTAGTGGAGCTGCTGAAGTGAGACATGGTACAGGGAAGCTATAGAGGCTAAGGGCAAGACCAGGTCAGAATGGAGCACCACGCAGACAGATGGATGATGCATTAAATAGGTCGATTCAGCAGTGGGTATGGATTGAGACAATCTTAAGGCTGTGTGACAGTTGGGCACTTGTCACACACACTGGGTAGTCTGATGACAGTGTCTGATGACAGAGAGGACTGTCACCGTAGCAGTGTTCAGTGTTCTTCTCTCTACCAGCTCCAAGCGAGAGCGCTGGTCCCTCTCCTCAGGCTGGAATGCTTGATAAGTTCTCTGGCTTGATTTTCCCAATATGATTTTTTTCACATTCCATGTGTTCTTATGGTCCCAATTTGTTGTGATAAATTTATAAAGCAGCACTTTTCACTGTTAAGAATAAGTTATTTCCCAGTCTGCATCCCTTGGGTGGTGCCAGACAGATGTGGTATTTATTTGATCAAATTGCAGAGCTATTATTTGTACTTGTGGTGTCAAAAGCTGCTTGCGAAATGGGAGCCATTCAGGGACAAGATGCAACATCAAAAACTGGCGTTTTATACTCAGTATGGAGTAACTTAGGGCAGAGCCCCCCCTGATCCCAGTACTGGCAGAGTGATAACTCACTTAGAATTTGTTGGTGCTCCTGTGTGTAAATCCCATCCCCTGCAGGCAAGCCCAGGCAGGTGGTCACTGTGGACCTTGGGAGGAAAGGCAGAAACCAGCAAGGTTTCTCTGATGAGCTTTGGGTCTGGAACGAGCAACTGTCACTCCAGCCTCATTTTGTGGAGGACAGCATATTGCCTGGCCCTTCTGAGTCCAATAGGGCAGACAGACTCATTCTTTTCGGAGAGAGGCACTGCACAGGTACTGGATTTAGGAAGAGTAAAGGACTGGTGAATGGGTCTGATTGGTGTCTCTGTGAACTTGACATCTTCATTGTTATTAGGATCCATATCACCACTTTCTTTGCAGACCCTTTGTCCACGAACTGAACATGTTTAACTCTCCTCTGCAATAGATTGAAGGATGTCTTATACACTAAGTAAAGAAGCCACTGTTGTGAATGAGTCATTCCCTTGAAGGAGGAAGACCTACTTTCTTCCTTCTACAGGAAGGAAACACCTAGTACTGGAGAAAACAAATCCAGAGAGGTCAGCAGATCTAAGGTTTGTACAGCTAGGCTGTAGGGGGACTCTGGCTGTACTCTGCTTCTCGCTATAAAGTGGGAGATAGATGTGTGCCTCTCCCAACATCAGCAAATGGGGGTAGGTAGCTGTTTTTCATCCTCCCCAGCCAGGAAAGCATAGACTTCCTGAGGCAGAGCCTCTTTGGGGATCGGTGGATCAGCTCGCTTGGATCAGAGGCTGCCTGCTTCACCCCGGAAGCTTAATTAAAATGAAGATGAAGTGCTCTCCATGACGGGTCACGCTTGGTGGCAGTCACTGTGCCAAGCACCCGGCGGGCCTTCTGAGGTTGAGAATTCTTTTCCAGCTTCTGCTCTGGAGCGCCGGCTTTCTCCTCCAGGAGCCTCATTATAAATCCTTTGGTAATTAAAACAACAGATGTTATAATTAAAAGGCTCCTCATTAAATCACAAAGAACTGAAGCTTGAGGTGGGGCTTCTTGAAATGGTGTCACCAAGTCACCTTTAGAGGGAATAAAAAGCAGGTGAAAGGGAAGTCTCAGCCGGCTCAACACTGCAGAAGGCAGCAGGCTGAGAGCGCGTGAGATTTTGAAAGCTATGCATGGGAAAACCCACTGAGCTCCTCAGTTCCGGGGGTGGGAATGTGTACAGGGAGGGTGGAGTAGGCCCCTGAAGGTCTTTGGGGGTGGAGAGAGAAAAACGCCTAGTGGAGGGAGTGTGGGGGTATTTTTTGTTCATTTTTTCCAGAGAGAGCTCCCAAAACAAGTGAGGCTCAAGGAAGGGTGGAAAGAGCCAAATGGTGGTTCAGGATACTTGCTGCTCAGCCTGTCTGGGCCCCTCCCTCCCTCGCTGCCTCTGAACAAGCCCATCTTTGAGCCACAGGACAAGACTAACACCTCACCGGTGGCTGCTGAAGGGACTTGCATGCTCCTGTCAAGGGCGTCAAGGTTCTGGGTTGCCGGGCCTGCCTTGAGGTACTTCCAAAGGCTGTCTCACCATGGAGAGCTGGAATGTACCTGTAACATCCGGCCCATGCACACGGGATCCCTAGGGGTGTGTAGTGTCTGTGTATGACTTGGGCTGCTACCACTATTATAGGTGAGGATGCTGTCTTCAGCCTCCTTTGCCTCTTCTCCCCAGTGTGGTGAGGGTTCCAAAGAATTCAAGGCAGTAAACGATGTGGTTTGGTTGGAAGAGCCTGACCTCAGCTCCTCACTGAGGTAGCGCAGAAGGAATGACTATGCCAGCCAGTTCCAGCTCAGCTTCCCATCTGTCCTACCTCTTCCGGGACTTGTCCTGGGGCGACTCTCCTTTTCTCAGCCGGTATCCTGGCTGCATAGACTAATGGCAATGGGCATGGTCCTCACTTCAATGTGCTTTGATCATTTAATGATAGAACCATGAAAATAAATGATTCTGTAGGACAAGAACATTTAGAACTTTACATATTCTATGTCCATTCCTTCCTTCCTTGTGACAGCCTTATGGGAAAAAGAGTAGGAGAGTGACTAGATGCCCGGGTGGGGGATCTAGAATTGGGTAAGGGGTGAGCTATGGTCAGGTAAGCAGGAGGGACTGGAGCAGGGTGCTGCAGGGGAGGTTTCCAGTGCACAGGCCCTGACCAGCAGCATCGTAACTTCTTCACCATCTCTGAGGCTTGCCTCAGGGCAGCCCAGGCCCACTTGCCCTCCCTGAGAAGACACAGGGAGAACTAGTACCCCATCTCCAAGTGACCTTCATCAAATGACCAGCTCATAGCTCAGACAGGCACAAGGTCAGGTAGCAGTCATAGAGATAAGGGAGAATATTCAAGCAAGAGAGGGACAGTGGACCAGAGGTGACTTCCAAGTACTGTTCCCTATATTCTTAGACTAGTACTGTGACAAGACTATAGAAATCTCTCTAGAAATATTGGTTAGTTGGTTGGATATATGGATAGATATATATGGTGAATGGACAGATGGGTGGATTGATGAATGCATGCATACATAAATATATGAATACATTGATGGATATATTGATAGATGACACGGATAGATGACTATACCAATGGAATCATGGATTTGTGTTTGGATAGGTGGATGGGTGTTTATGAGGATGGTTATGTGGATAGATGGATGGGTGGTTATTGGATGTATAGATAAGTAGATGATAGGTGGATGGATATACAGATGAATGGATGGTTGGAGTGCAAAACTGATGGATGGATATGTACATATGTAGGTGGATAAGTGGACAAAAGAAAGGATGGATGGACGAGTAGATGGATGGATGGATGGGAAGACGGGAATAGATGGAAAGTTGGTGGGCAGACATAGCAATGAATGAGTTCCCTAGCTACCATTTATTATCTGCTATGTGCTGAATACTGCATGTATCTTGCAAAGGTTGGCTCCTCTGCTACCATTTCACAGACAGAAAATTGCAAGTATGGTACTTGCCTAAGTACATGCACTCAGAGCAACAGCAGCAACATTTGATACGAACATCTTCAAAACTCTCACCATACTCTGCACTCAGTTCTGCAGGAGCAGAGTTGTGTTCACTTGTTCTGTTTACATGGATTCTAGCTGTCCCTGTCCTGGAGTCAACAGGTGTCCATTTGCAATTCTTGTCCTTAAAATACTGGGAACACAGGCAAGGTTATGAACTTAGTATCTGCCTTAGAAGTGTCTTGAGACACTGACCACTGCTGCTTTGTAGATGTGCAAGGGCTGGCTGAGGAGGCCAACACAGAGACCGGAAGTCTGTCTGGTGCTTGCACAAGAATTTGATATTGGAAGTGGGTTTGAAGGTAAAACAGGATAAAGTAGAGAGTAGTTGGCCATTGCAGGTGGAGGGAACAGCATCTGAAAAAAATCAATGAGGTGAAAAGAAAACTTACAGTGTGAGCTTCTTGCTGGTAGCAATGATAGGACGCTGTTACAGGGACAGGAGATGAACCAGAATGTTTACTGGGATGTCGAGGTTGGGTGAAGGGCTTTGAATGTCAGTCAGAAGCCGTCCGAACTAGAGGACGTGGTACTCAGACATGCATTAAGAGAAGTTCTGTCAGCGCTTGAGATGAGAGAATCAGAGACTAGTAGGAATGATTCTAGTGTGTTTTATGAATCATAAAATTGCATAGCTGCTTGGCATGCAATACCTCAGAGACCCTCTCCACCCCCTGGCTGTACAAATGGTGAACCTGACACTCACAGAGGAGCAGCGACAGGCTCCTGGGCCCACAGCAAGCTCCATGACACGTGGGCGTGGTCTCCCTTTGCTTGACTCTTATGGGTTGAGCAGAAACCAGTTCATTGGCTTCACGGATTGCCGACCTTAGCCTGTCTGGGAGGGTGGTATAAAATGATGCTCGCAATAAATTTTTCTCCCTCGAGGACAATGAAATACAAAAGGAGGGGGTGAGTGTCTGACAGGGACTCTGATTAAAGTCAAATACAGACATTTCCAACAATACAGGCTGCCAGTACCCGGAGAAATGAACGACACAGAATATAACAGTTCTGGGCGAGGCAGAGAGGGAAGGGGGCTCCCAGGAGACTGAACTTGAGGCTGCTGGAGGCTTGGAGGGAGCCTGAGGCTGCTGGCCTCATACTTTCTCTCTGGAAGGAAAAATTCTGTTTGCTTTAGCCTGCAGCTTTATACTGCCCTCTTCCTGGGAGGGAATCCTGTGTCCCATCCTGAGCCCCAGGAAGGGGACCTTATGCTATAGATCATGACCGAGGCACTGTTTTGCTATGAAATTTTTTTTTCTCCTTCAAAACTAGGGATGGAACACAGGGCCTTGCACATGCTAGGTAGATGCTCTGCCACTGTAACCCCAGCCTGACCGTACAAATTTGCAAAAAGAATAAAAATTAAAATGACATTCTTTTTAATTCTCCAGGTAGGTTTTAGCATGAAGCAATTTAAAAATGAAATAGTTAGGTAGCTTAAAATTCTTCCATAAATCTAGGACTCTCTCTAAAAACAGATTTGAAGGCTGAAGCCCCGACCAGCTTTCCGACAAACCTTCACTCAGTCTCCATGCTCTGAAGGGTGAGGCCTGAGCATCACCTCCTCCTTGAAGCCTTCCTGGATTTCCAGCAAGCCCTGCTGACTGCAGATGGAGCAGCTCCTGCGGCTCCTGAGTTTGCTGATGCCCTCTGGAAAGATGGAGGTCAGTTTCTCCCAGAATAAACTGTCTCCTCTGAGCAAGTTCCTTCCCACCAACACACTGAGCTCAGCGCCCAAAGACAGATCCAATCCACAGCCAAGTCTTAGGTGGGCTTAGGAGTCTGTTGGAGATGCATCTTGGGGCTGGACAGGCTCAGGGGTGCTGCGCCCTAGCAGAGGGGAGGTAAGATGCACAGGATTCCCTTCTGTGCACGCCCAGCATCTCCTCCCACTATCTTTCCTGTTCCTGGCCCATTTCTACCCCTGGGCTTTTTTGGTGTACATCTAGTCCCAGGGCACCTTCACCCTAGACCTCATTCCCACCCACTCTGCAGGGGACTCTGGGGAAACCAGTTCCCATTGTTCATGAAAAAGTTGTCTGGGCTTTCTCTTCCGAACGCCTCAGTTTCCCGAAGTGTTTGTCCCGGTTCGAATATAAATTGTCATTCACAAGCTGATGTATTTGAATAATTGGCCTCCAGCTGGTGGCGCTGTTTGGAAAGGTTATGGAACCTTCAGGAGTCTGGCTGGTAGGTTCCTCAGGTTTAATAACAGCCTGTCTCCCTTCCATCCCTCACCACTTTCTCCTCCCCTCCCCTCCTGATGGCTGTCACAGGGCGAATCAATTCCTGCTTCCGCTATTATGTGTACCACCTCACCCTTTCCCCATCATAATGGACTGCATTTCCTTTGGAACTGACTTTCATAGAATCATAAGCCAAAGTAATAAACCCTTTCTCCCGTAAGTTGTTTGGGTCAGAGTGTTTGCTACAGCAACCGAAGAGTAACTGGGTCAGTGTTAAAAGAGCGACTGATCCATATCTCCTTTACGTTCTTCTGAAGCGTTCACGGGTGAGAAGTCTGTCCTCGACACTGTTCTAGATGACATCTGCAGATGACACAGGCAGTGGGCAGACAGCCTGGGGAGAGGGTGGAGTGCCCGAGGTGGTTCCAGCTGCTGTAGCAGTAACAAAAGCCAGAACCAAATCCCAGACTTTATAAAGTGGGCGGCTTTATAAAGCTTTTCACAGTTTTGGGAGGCTGGGAAATCCAAGATCAAGGGGCCTGATTCCCGATGAAGCCACTCTTGTTCGACTTATTAGTTGCTACCTTGTGGCTACGACTTCTATCATAATGGAAAGAGGTTGTCTCTCTCATACAAGGGCACCACTTCATGGTGAAGGGGTGGGATGGAGGGACTGGGGAGGGGTCACCTTGATAAGGCATTCAGAGAAAGGACACAGTGTGTGCCCAGGTGCTGCTGCTGACAGGCAGGAGACCTCTGAACAAGCCAACTCCTCCCTCTCATCTTGTCTTTTTTCCTGTAATGTGGCAACAATGCCTTCCAGGCTTCTATGTGCATAAAATGATCATGTATGTGTTAGGGTTCTCTGAAGAAACAGAATCTATAGAATGCAATATATAAAAATAAGTTTATTAAAGCAGCTCACAATAAAAATTAGTGTCCTTCAAGTAGCTGCCCGCAGCCACCTCGCTCTTGACCAGAATGTTTCACAACACCTAAAGATCCCAAGAGGGTCTCAAGCTCTTGCTTCTCTGGAGGTTTGAAGACACTGGTTTCTAATGTCAGAGATGAACAGCAAACAGCAGCAAGACCTAGAGACTGGGCTCCAAAGGCAGCGGGAACAGCAACAACACGGTGGAAAAGATGAAGCTCTGAGTCAGCCAAGGATGGAAGCAGCAGCAACAGCAACAAAGAAGGCCTTGATGCTCTAAAAGTGAATGATGCTCTCAGAGTAGACTGCACAGCAAGTGACACAAGATAAGAGAAGAGCAAGTCCCTCTTCCTTTCACTTCCTATTAACTGTTCCACCACTGGAAAGTACTACCCACTATGGGCTGGGTTTTCCACAGCAAACAACCAAGTACCTGCAGACTTGTTTAGGGGCCATTCCAACCATTAACCTTCTGCTGTGCCCCAAACAGTCTGCAAGTTGACACCAAAATGCAACCATAACGTTGTATGAACAAATGTTTTCTTTGTCTTCCATTGTTTTTTATTAGTTTTCTAATTATGCCAGTAATTTGCAAATGTTGTCATTGCAAACATTCCAACAAGGACATAAAAATGTAAGCAGAGTTTTTAACCCTGACTCTGAGCCTGAGCCAGGCCCCTCCACAGAGGTAAGATCATTAGTGTTCTATTGTCTAGGGACATCCTTTTATACTTACACGCCCCTGCCAGGCACTTAGGAATAAAGAACGTGGCTTAGTTTATTTCTGCACAGTGAGGCTTCACTAGCTTTGTCCTTGTTCAGGGTCTCCCTCTTCTTAACTGGCAGAAATCACATGCTTTCTAAGATCACGTGATTGTATACTGAGTGTGTCTCCTTGCATCCATCCAGTTGAGTGCTCTAGCTGTCCACTGGGCTCAGAGATTGCTGGTGGGACTGAAGGCCACTCAAGTCCTCTTGCAGAATCCTCTCCCTCTCCCAAGCAGTTAACACAGGGCAGTTGGCTTTTCTAAGCTCAGCAGGAAAAGACTTAATTTGGTAAGGTGGTTGCCATGGGAGTGATGTCACGTCTTCACAATTCTCTAATGGTTTAGAAACAAGCTATCAGCCCCACATACGCTCAAGGGGAAGGATCAACTCATCAGGGGTCAACTTAGGGTGTATCTACCACAGAAGGGTAATGTCCCTCCTTTCCCATGCTCTACTGACCTTCAGAGTCTCACTCTTTCTCCTCTGTGGCTTTCTTTTTTGTTCCTTGGTCACATCTCTGTAAGTAGTCTGTATATTGAACTGTCCTCAAATTACCCAGCCTACGTTTGCCTTCTGTGGCCCAGGGCAGTGGCTGGTCATAGCCATGGGAAGAAAACATACAAAGAATCTAAAGGGCTTGGGGGAGATGGGAACCAGGAGTGAGTGACGTGGAGTTCTTCCCAAACCCAGCTGGACCATGAAGGCATAACGTCAACAGTGTGTGACAAGGGAGGTACTCAGCTTTTTCTCTTCTCTGGACTCACAAAGATCCGCTGATATCTCTCTCTCTCTCTCTCTCTCTCTCTCTCTCTCTCTCTCTTTTCACTTCCGTCAAATGACAGCTGACTGACTTGGTCAATGTGTTTGGAAGGAGGATCTGAATGCTCCCTCTTGGGTTCCACTCACTGTTTCCTGCTTCCAGTTTTCATGAGAAGACCCAGGGGGAGGATGCCTGGCAGAATCCTGCCCTGCTTGGGACTCTTGGCTAATGGACACCTTTGGCTGCAGCACATCCATGACACAGCCCCACACCAAATTTTTAAATTTTTTCTTTTTAGTGTTGCATATGTGAATTTAGTGACTTTATAATACTTTCACTCCCCTTACAGTTCTTCATCTCCCCTCCCTTTCCCTTTATAGTCCCTCATCTCCCCTGCCAAACTCCCTCCTATTTTCAAGTGTCTTACTTGTATGGCCCACTGTGTTTCATCTAGCTTTCCCTTGATGCTATGCATGACATGACTGATGCTCCAGCAAGTATCCTACATCAGTGGGTGTATTACATACCAGCTGTTGAAAGTCCTGACATTTGATCTTCATCTGTAAGACTTCCCCTGTCTCTCCCATTAGCTAGCTTATTATACACTAATAATAACCACAGATATTTGAGTTAATTAGGAGTTGCCATGCTGCATACCAGAATGGCAAAAAAATCTCAAAGTGCAAATATTCAGTGCAAGCAAGGTTGTAGTAAGATGAGATCTGACTGATTTGTTATTAGGACGTAAAAGGTGCTGCCACTCTTCTTTGTGCTGCTGTGAAGAACACTCAGTTAAGCAGAAAGGGAAATTTATTTGTATTATGGTTTCCAGAGAGGATATAGTCCATCATGGCAGGAATCACATAGTAGAAGGCCTGGCTGGAGCCAGAAGCAGGAAGCTGGTCCAGATCACTGTTGGCATTGTGAAGGCAGAGAAAGCCAGAGCAAACTAAGGAGCCTGGACCAGGTTACCAAAGCTCAAGGCTCACTCCCTCCGATGTCACTTCCATAAATAAGGCTCCTCCTCTCAATGATGTTACAACCTTCTCAAATATTAGCATCAGTTAAGGATTCAAATATATGAAACTGTGGGGGACAACTCCAAACCATGACAAAGGGTGACAGAGGTTTTTTTTTTTTTTTTTTGATGAATAGGAGTCAGAACCCTTAAAATATTTATATTCAGTACTTTCGCTTTAAGATTTGGATAACTAGTCTGAGATTCAATGACACAAAGAATAATTCCAGCATTGTGGATAACAGAAAGTCTTGAACTTGGAACCCTCAGACATTTACCTAACAGAAAAGGGGTAAAATCAACCACAACATGAAATATTATGAAACCATTAATATTACTTTCAATCAACATCAAAGATGGTAAAATTAATTCTGATGTAAGGTGTAAAGGAAATGAACATTTTTTAAAGTTCTTAATTTTCTTTATTATTGTTTGTGTGTATGTGTTTACGTGTGTATGTGTGCATACATAACACAGGTGTGGATAATCAGAGGCTGACCATAGAGCTGATTCCTTTGGCTTTCCCATGAGTTGCAGAGATTAAACTCAGGTAGTTGGAATAGTGTGGCAAGCATGTTCTACCCTCTTAACCATCTCACCAATTCAAGAAGAGAACATGTTCATGTGCATGATACCGACTATGAAATTGTAAAAGAAAATGATTTGGTTGTCTGTATGCCATGGTTACAAATCCCTTTCAATTTTTTTCTTGTTTTCTATTGTAAACATACCTGTTCTGCCCACCCATCTAATTCCATAGGGTGGAGAGAAAAGAGACTTCCTCTTCATCCTCTTTCTTTGCACCTTTGATGTCACTGAGAAGTCCTTGATTCCAAGGGTAGTGTGAGTTACAAGATGTTTTTGCAAGAGAGACAGGATGCAGACTTCCTGGCACTCCACGGGTTGCATGGAAGCTGCATCCTGGCAGAGAGAGCCCCTCCTGCTTGCTCTTCCGCTGACCTCTCACTCTGTGGCTTCTCTGAAGAGCACTTGCCAGGTCTTTAGGCAGCAACATCTCTCTGTTCCTGGAGAGGACACTCGGAGGACATTGTCCCCTTGCACAGGTTATTACACTGCCAATGTTTCTGCTCCCAGCGAGGCATCCCTGGAGCAGACCTACAGGAGGATGTGCATCTGGAATACTGGCTTTGCCCTTCACGATGGTGCTGAGTGGTATAGTCACCCTGCTGTTTTTGGCCTGGTCGTAGGTTCTTGTTCCTCGGAAAATGACCCTGTTGTTTTTTTCTCTCTAGAAGAATAACAGGAAGATATTTCAGCAGAGATAAACAAGCCATTCTAAGCAACCCCATCTGAATCTGTGGAAACTTTAAGACTGGTCCACAAGGAATTGAGTGGGTGACTGGGGAGAGGGGAAGCCGAAATCCTCGCTATTTTATCAGTGAGAAGCAGGTCCTGGATTTTTCCTGCTTGTCACTGGGAGCTGGGCACTGGGCCCAGGAGTCTGGGCAGCCACATGGGGAAGGAGAATGCTTTTGGGGGGGTGTTAGGGTCTGGAGAACTGCAGTCAGAGCCAAGTTTCATCAAGGATGCTGTGCCTCGTGACTTCTATTGCTACCATACGATGAAAAAGAACAAGTCACCTTTTATCAGACATAGTGACTTGTTTGCTATTTAGTCTTTAAAGTAGAAGAGTTAACTGATGTGGTCTTTGGGGATGGGGAGATGAGCAGACACTGGACAGGATCCTAGTATATTTGCAGTTGGGTGAATGGAAACTTAGCTTGAGAGGTGCATATCCTGTTCTCCTTATTGCCTAATAGGGAGCAGGACTGTGCCCACTACCCCCACTGAACTGGGGCAGATTTCAGGACAGCACACAGACTGTGGCTGAGTTAGGAATTTAATCTGGGGCTGAGATCTGTGCCTGTGAATGGGGTGGGTGGTGACTTAATCCATATGCATGGCCAGGGACTAGTTGGGCAGGGGCAGGTTTTTGTCTGCCACTGATGTCAGGGTCTAAGACGTGACCAGGTTGGGATCAACATCCTTTTTTTTCTTTAGGAGAGGCACAGGGATTGGCATTTGGACTTCAGCCTGCTTTACCCTCAACATGTGACTAATTTCAATCTGAGAAACTGAGGCGTCAGAGAGCAAACCTTGCATAAGTCAGTGCTCAGGTTGCCCAGACCTACTGCCTTCCTCGATTCTCAGCCCAACTTTCCTTGTGTGGCCTAGTCTCCTAGTTTGCCTCGTGAGCCCAGCAGATCCATCTCCGTGGAATCCAGCAAGCAGGATGTATGGTCTCTGCTGGAGGCAGCTCACAGTCTAGTGATGGAGGGGCAGTTGTGACTTATGGACACAAGAACAGTCCCACAGACTGTGGCCCTGATGTAGAGTCTCCTGTGTCCTCAGTGAAACCACCAGGGGAGGCTTCCCAGAAGAGGTGATATTTATACCGATTAACATGACTCTAGCAGGCAGTGAAGCTGAAACCCAGTCTCCTCAAGAGACAAAGCCAAACCTGGCAAAATTATCCAAAGCCTTTTCTAGATGTTGCTCTGCTTCAGACACAATATTTTGATAGTTTCCACATAAGATGAATCAGAAACATATGCATTAATTTCCCCCTTTAAAAAAATACACATTTGTAACTTGGCAAAATACAGCACAAGATTTGAGGAATAGTAAGTTAAGTAGCTGAAGGATTGTGTGGGATCCAGGACCAGGAGATCTCTGAAGCAGAAGCATCTTGCAGCTGCTATCTGGAGGCCAACTCCTCCAGCTCACAGTGTAAGATAGTGCCCTTGCTAAGGACCCTTCATTCAGGCCAAATCTCAACTAATCCTTCTTTGGCATATGCTGTCAGGAGCTGGTTGGTCCATGCCTGGTAAAGAAGTGTATTGGAAAAGATGGTGATACCTACTGGATGACCTTACAATGTCTGCTCTCCTTATACTCTCTTTCCCTCTAAGTGTTTTGGATGCAGGTGATCTTCAATACCCAGCTGTGTTCTGAAAACGAGCCATCCCCCATAGACTCATGTTTCCCAACTGCCAGGGCTTCTTTGGAACCTTCGAAAGGCAGAGCCTTACTGGAAGAAGTGAATTCCTAGAGAAAGGTCTTGAAGATGGTTATTCATTCTCCACTTCCTGTTTGCTCTCTGTTTCCTGACTATGGAGTCAAGCAGACTGTTGGTCTGCTGCTCCTGAGCATGCCTTTCCTGCCATGATGGATGATATCCCTTCTTAAACTGTAAGCCAAAGCTAACCTTTCTTCCTTTAGGTTGATTCTTGCTGGGTATTTGGTTGCAGCAACAAGAAGTAACTAATATTGCATCCTAAAGTAACCTTGTATACCATTACTTATCTTTATGTACAGAAAGACAAATTATGTTTATGACGGCATTTTTTTTTAACCTCAAACCCACAGATGAATCTACAGGCACCATGACAATTCCTCCAATTGTCATCTCCTGTCCTATGTTATAAAATTTCCACTGAAGATGTGACCTACAGTCATTGAGTGAAGGTCCACCTCTATGGGTAGGGTGATTCAGAAGAAAGCAGTCATTTCTGCCAGCATGTACCAGATAAGCATTTCTTCAGAACCGCAAACCATTAAAATCTATTTATAGACTAGGTCTAAGAGAGAAAGGTGAAAAGGTATCAGTTGACTATGGTACATAACAAGGTATCTCAAGTTCACAGTGGACCAGAGTCTGAAGGCAGGTTGCCTGGGCAGTTCTGGCTCAGGTCCTTTCCAAGCTTCCATTGTCAAACAGGTAATGGGCCGGAAGTAACGGGCTAGGGGTGGAAATCACCAGTAGGCAGGGATAGCTTCCTTGGTTTGTAACCTGAGGCCTTGTTGTCTTTCGGTTCCACACTTTCAAAGCTGGAGACTTGCAGATTTTCATGCTCAGGTCATGATAAGCTTTGAAATCAGAAGCTCTGTGTCCAGCTGTGTTGTGGAATGCTGTCCTCTAATAACAACAATTGCTATCTTCACCAGAGCAGCTGTGAATACTTGGGAGAGACCATCGGGAGTAGGTCTACTGACCCTTCCTTATAAAAGGAGGTGGTGGTAGGTCATTAGATTTCACTAACTCCTGTGCTTCCCTGCTAGCTCGTAATTCTGTCTCAGCTATACATAGTCTCTTGAGGTGGGAGGGAGCCATTTATGCAGCTATGAGGAAGTCCTCCATGTTGTAGTAGACCTTTCAGTGAGGCTGCTGTAACTCCTCATCCATGTTCCTGTAAGTAAACTCATGGTTCATCAAGCTGGACTTGGTGGAATTGCTACTTCAGTCAATCTTTGGTGCCCTCTCTGAGCATCATGAACAGGTGTTTGTTCAGGTCTCCCCTGAAAAGGTCCAATTATTGTTGCAGTTCCTGACATGGTGCGTTGGGACCCTTTTAGTTTTTAAACCCTGGGCAGCTTTCTGGAACTCATGCACAGCCTCAGCTCTCCATAGTCAATAGTCTTTTACATCTCAGCTCTCCACTGCCTCTTGCTGCCTCATACTGTGCAAGTCTCTTATGGTCCCTGATCCCCACAGCTCCTGCTCCTGTGCTGGGACTCTGCAGTGGAGCCTCAAGTCACTGTCGCTGTTGTCACTGGGAGCCTCGAGTACCTTCCTCCTCTTTTTGTGACCACCTCACCCTGCTCCACTAGTGAATCTACCAAGCACAAGCTTCATAAGTTCTACCAGTTATAAGCTGTTACAGTTGTTTTTCTTTCTCCTGCTCCGAGACAACACTCAGACAGAACATAAGGGGAAAAGGGAGATTTAGGTGACTTACAATTGCAGAGGGGAGATATAGTCCATTGTGGCAGAACAGGCATGGTGGGTGGCGGAAGCTGGAGGCGGCCGGTTCAGGTCATAGCAGCCATCATGGAGGCAGAGAGCAAGAGTAAACTAAAGTAGGGCTGGGCCACCAAACCTCAAGGCTGCCTCCTGTGATGTGCCTTCCTCCAGTGAGGCCCCTTCTAAAGTTGCTACAACCTTCCCAACCATTAACATCAGCTAAGGATGCAAGCACCTGAGTCTGTAGGGGAAAACTCACATTTTAGCCAAAACACGAGCCTTGCATAATCAGGAATCACAAAGTTTTCTACTGAGCCACTGAGGAGGGGCCTCTTTCTGGGTCCTGAGTGAGATGGATGTGGTCATCTGTTGTTCATTGGAGATCCTTTGGTCAAAATGACATCTGGAGCTGGATGTAAGAAATCTGGAGCAGTTGTGACTCAAAGGAAGCCTTCTAGGGCAGGAATCATGGTTCCAGAAGCAGCCAAGACTAGATATTCGTGCAGCTAGATGGAATGGACTTTCTTTGGAGAACTGTGGAGCATTGGAAACAACTTGCTTGCCATGATGATAATGGAATTGGTTGCTGAAGAAGAGGTTACTTGCTTGGCAGTTCCCTGCTCAAGGAAGTCGGCCCAAGGGAAGGGTCTGACAACTGTCAGTAAAAGATCTAACCCGATACAGTCTTGCTTATTTGAAAGAAAAGGTAAGCATTAAAAAGCATGTCCAATATCAAACTGTCATGGTGTTTAACAATCTTAACAATATTTAAATGCTGAACTCTTATCCAGATACCTTAGGAAAAGTTGGATCACTCTGATCTTGTCTCAGTATCAACTGAAGGCTCTCCTGGAGCCAGCGGTCCTGTTTCTGACACTACTCACTTACATAGTGAGCAACATGGTGCTGATAATGGTTTGGGTGTTTGTGTCCTCCCCAAATTCCAAAGTCCTAACTCCAAAGATTGTGACATTAGGAGGCAGAGTGCTAGGGTGGCCTCATGGTTGGAAGTAGTGTCTTTGTAAAAGAGGCCTGAGAGTACTTCTTGTCTCTTCTGCTGTGATGTTACAGGAAAAAGATGCCACCTGTGAGCCAGGTAAGCAGACTCTTTCCAAGTACTGTACCTGTTAGCCCCTTGACCCTGGAGTCATACCTCTTCTGGAGAGAGGCTATAAGTCTAAGGTGTTTGTCCTAACAGTTGAGATAGATTAAGATGATGTGGTATATCACCAGAAGGTATAATTAGGATTCAACTCTTCCCTGTGGGCCACTCAAAGTTGCTTGAGTGACCCATGGTATAGTGATTGTTCCCCCAGGCAGTAATTTGAGAGAAGTGGTGTGTGTGTGTGGGGGGGAGCAATATCTCTGTGATCTAGACTTGGAAGCTGTACACTGTTGTTTCTCCCATGTTGCTCAGTACTGATGCAGTGTGACACAGGACCACGAGGCCACAGAATCAAGCACGAGGGTCAGTGGGAACCATTTTGGAAGCTGGAGTTGCTTCCAAGGGAACTCCCTCCCATCCGACAGACTGTTCTGCAGATGTTGTCTACTACCCCAGTTCAAGTCACCAGCAGTGGCTTCTCCTCAATCCTGAAGCTACTCACGGTTTGTGTGAGTGAAGTGAGCTCACATGTCTTTAGTCTGTACCTTCATCACAAGGAGAACACTGGGATGCATGCAGACAGTTAAGGATGCCTTTGGCAATGAAAAGATGGAGCAAGAAGATGTGCTAGGACCATTGCCGTGGACAGAGCATGTGTGTGTGTGTGTGTGTGTGTGCGTGCGTGCGCACGGGCATGCGTGCATATGTGCATGGGTGTGTATGCCTACCAAGACCCAACCAAGGTTGATGTGGAGAATAATCTTGGATTTTTCTACCTTCTTTTGCTCTGGGGTTTCCAGGATTTTGTCTTCCAGGACCAGAATTACAGGCCACCATTATATCTGATTAGCATTTTTACATGAGATCTTGGGGTGCAAACTCTGGTCCTTTTGCTTGTGAGGGTTAGAAGCTTTAACCCCTGTACCATCTCCCCAGCCCAACTCTAACTTTTTCTAATTTATTTGTCACATGGCCACTTGTCAGTCTCTAAGCTCGCCTTTCTGAGGCAGCACCTTGGAGTCCCGTCATCTCCAGTCCTATCGTTTTCTGTTCAAAAACAAATGTAAACATCCTCAATTCTTTCCCCACTTGATAATTCTTTATTTTGCAAAGAAGGGGCCATCGTTTCTGAGGGTCAATTGATTATGTTAGTTCTAACCTTGATTGGGGTCCATCCCCAGAGGTTTAGGGTAAGCTGGTCTTCTGACTTTTCCATAGCCTCTCTGTATAGCCACACTCCTGCCGTCCTCATGAGGGAGGTGGGTGTGGAGCTGGAGAGCTTCGAGGGAACCCTGAAGCTCTGATGAACAGAAGGGCAGGTATTAATTAAAGCACGGATTAACTGTCAGTTGTGGGTACCAGCCTCAGGGCTTAGAATTGCTTAATAAGAGGGTTTGTTACACTGGTTGGCGTTGAGAAGGCAATATTGATCAGGAATCCCTGGCCTGGAACTAATGAAATATTCACCCCCCAAATTGCAGTAGCTGATTACTTATAAGGTCTCCCTTCCACTGTGACTTGAGAACTGCTCAGGGGGTAGGGTTCTGAGAAAGAGAAGAAACAGGAATGGGAAAGAGGAGAGGGAGAAAAAAGAAGCAGGGGATTACCTGGAGTTTTTGTTGTTGTTGTTGTTTGTTTATTTTTGCCTGAAAAATCAGATATGACATGCTAGACAAGACCTTCATCTGAAACAGTGTGTGTGTGTGTGTGTGTGTGTGTGTACAAGAGGGCACTTGGGTATGTATGCCTGTGGTGGCCCAAGGATGACATGGTGAATCATTCTGGATTCTTCTACCTCCTTGTTGCTTCGCTCTGGGGTTTCCCAGGCTCCACTTTCCAGGACCAGAATTACAGGCCACCACCATATCTGATTGACCTGGGGATCTAAACTCAGGTCCTTTTACTTGCCAAACAAAGGTTTTTAACCAATGAGACATCTCCCCAGCCCACAGCACACATTTTTAATGATGGGAGCTAATTTGGGGAGTAGTCTACATAAATTCATTCTTCCCTGCTTGGTTCCCTTCTCGATGAGCATGGAATGGTGTTTGGGAAACCCAAGATAACATCCTAAGAATGTCTATTGAGACTTGGACATGAAGAAATGAATCCTGATGCTCAGGGATCTAAAATCTGCTCTGGCTGTGTGGCATATGCCAGTTCCCAAGTGTCCCAAAGGGCCGTGTTTGCCTCTGTTTGCTTATATGTGTCTCTGATGTCAAGCTCATGGTTGCCATCTTCACACCTCTGACACAGCACAGCCTACTACAGACTGTGGGGGAGCCTGAGCATGTGCATCTCTGGTGCATCATGTTCCTGAGGCTCGGCGTCCTTAGGCTGGTAAGAGAATTAAGAGAGTGATAGAATGCGGCAGGCTGTGGAAGAACCACAGCAGGTGCAGAGGGCACAAGGTCCGTGCTGTCTGAGTGTGAATTCCAGAGACCAGAAGAAGGAAGTAGACGGCCTGAAGAAAAGGTGCAGGGTTGGAGAGATGGCTCAGGGGTTAAGACACTGCCTCAGAACCAGAAGGTCCTGAGTGCGGATCCCAGGTCCCATGTAAAAAAAGCCAGGCAGAAACAGCGGCAGTCTGCACTTCCAACCCAGGTGGGTGGAGCCTGGGAAATCCCAGAGCGAAGCAAAAAGGAGGTTTTAAAAGCAATCCAGGATAATTCTGGAATTCAACCCTTAGCCCTCCACAGGGACATACAGTGTGACTTCTGACACACACACAGACACAGACACACACACAATAAAGTTTGGGGGAAAAAAAAAAAGGTGCAAAATCAAGGCATTATGCCTTCTGGCAATGTCAAGAATTTGCTGCCACACAAGTGGGTGTGACTGGCCATAGGACCATGAAGAGCCTCAAAATTCGGTTTGTACCCTGAGCTCTAACATCAGTGATTTGGTAACCAGGAAGAGACCAATGAGTGAGTGTTAACTTGAAGGTGGGGCTGGAAGGACATGAGCCAGGGAGACCTCTCCCCACCAAGTGGAAGCTACATTGACCCAGACATGGCTGACAAAGATCTGAGCAGAGGAAGTAACAGAGAGGGCTGTCACTTCAGAAGTAAGCAGTTGAGGTTGGGTTGGGGAAAGAGGGAGGACAAGCCAGGGATGAGGGAGATCATGCACTGACTTGAGGACTGAGCCAATGCTGGAGCGACAGAGATGAGAACCTCAGATTTGAAGCACAGTTCTTTTTGGGGGGAGGGGGATGTGAACCATCAAGTCTTAGCTGTTCTGTGCAAGGTTTTGGGAGATGGCTATCCAGGCTCAGAGGACAGGCAAGGTGTGAGGCCACTGAACAGGTTTAGCAGTCAAGGTCGTGTGAAAAGAAGCCACCCAACAGCTCAGAGAAGCACAAAGAGCAAGAAGAGGTAGAAGACCAAAGAAGGGAGAACAGGGACACCTAAAGCAAAGGCACAGTCTCTAGTGACAGAGGAGCCGCTAACGTGCACCCCGAGAAGCAACCCACTATTTTCACAAATTCTTAGTTCTGTAGACTTCACAGGAAGTGGGGAGGCTGGGGTTTTAATAGTAATTTATCTCAATGTGGGCTTTTAAACCTCAATTTATCATTGTCGCTGTCAACACTCAGATTAATCTGTTGCTCCGTGTCGTTCTGGCTGCTGCAAATCCCAGAGGGATCAAAGGGAATTGTATACATGAAGCACTGAATTTCAATTAATGGGAGCCCGTGCTAATTTTCCAACGCATAACCCAGAAACATTCTCCTTCACTGCAGTTTTTGTTGCAGCTGAGCCTCTAGGGAAAACCCACCATAGATTTATTTATTTATTTATTTATTTATTTATTTATTTATTTATTTATTTATTTATTTATTTTATCTGGCATCAAATTCGTCACAGAGAGCATTACTAGGTGAGGTGGGAGTACACTCCCTTCCTCCTCCCCAGCTGTCCATACTTTGCTGGGCCACTTGAAGGGGCTTCAGTATTTGCCTGGAGCTTCTCCAGTGCCTTCAACATTCCCCATGTGATGAAGGTTCTGCCCTGTGTGGATGGATGTAGAAAGGGAACTCAGGGCCTCCAATCAAGGTAGTTCCTGAAGTTATGAACCTGCCTGCCTTTACTTCAACCAGGCCCATATCCTGACTCCTTGAGGTGGGAACCTCTTAAAGCTGGATGCTCATTGCCACAAACAATTTTGGAGAGAATCACAGACTTCACACTACTGCACAGGAAGAATGCACAAGGGCACCTGGGTGTATGCCAGGCACGTCCCACATTGGCATCCGTCTGCCCAATGGCCCTGCACTTGCCAAGATCAGCCTGAGCTGCCCTGTTGAATGTTCCAGGCCCTTTCACCTATGCTTCTGTAAATAGCTTGCTGTTTACTGGAGTCCAGGGCTGCCAGCTCCCCGAGGACAGGGGCTAGCCTGCCAGGATGCAATTGTGCCATCTCCATAAAGGTGCCCTGGAGAGACTGAAGCAAGCTGTGCTTTTAACTGTTGTGTGTGTGTCTGGGTGTCTGGGTGTGTCTATGTGTGTATCTGTGTGTGTGTGTATGTGTGTGTGTGTGTGTGTGTACATGCATATGCAGGCCTGTGTGGGTTTCTTTGCCCTAAAGCACTCTGGCAGATACTACTCCCAAGAGGTCTGTTCAGAGGGGCAGCTCCACTAACGTGTCCCCCAGAGAATCTCTGCATGGCTGTTGGCACAAAAACACTCAGTACCTGCCCACCTTGGACTGCCACAGCTGAACACACCTCCTCCCACATCCCCCGGTGTTGCTGGATGTCAGAGCAGGGCCTCCTTGCCAAGTGAGGGGCAGAGTTTCCTGAGCAGATGCTGTCAGGCCTATTGCTTCCCCACCTCCAATTTGTCAGAAGTGAAAGCCATGTTTAAATTGCCTTGGTGTGAATATAGTAGAGTTCCAGATAGGCCTTCCACTTAGCTAGTCTCCTCCTATGTGCTGCGATGGATGCTGAAGTCCTGCTAGAACCACAGGGCTCGTGTCTCTGCTGAGATCTTCCCCCTCCAAATCAGCAGGTCACTGGATGCCATCTTTCCTCTTGGGGCTGCTAGGCCCTTTACAGGAGAGAGATCCCTGGCATTTCCTTCTAGAGAACTAAAGAGGCTGTTTTCTCTGCATGGGTCTTAATTTGCAAAGGTGGCTGACTCACAGCAAGGGGGAGGGTAAACCCCTGAAAGAACACTCTGATGCTGCAGTGACTTCCCTAGAAACGAGACTCACAGTACTCCACCCTGCAAGGCCAAGCAGGGAAGGAGGCAGAAGGACCAGAAGAAAGCACAGGTTACGGTTTGTTTCTAGAGGGAAAGGAAGAGGGGTAGGGGGATAGCTCAGAACTGGCTAGTCTGAAAAGCTGCTGTGGGCTGAGTCCCCAGGGGCATCTCTACTTGCCTAGTTATTGTACCTGGGATGAGCCTGGGCAGGGTCAACACTGACTTAGTAAGTAGCTGAGGCAATGGCTGGGGACCGATGGACCCTGGAGTGGTTGGTTCATACAGGAACCAACTTTTGAACTTTTTCTTTCTCTAGGAATCAGCTAACGTTGGGATAATAGTTTTTTCCCCAAGTCTTTAATATCTCTAAACACTAGAGTACTGGATATGCAGAAAGGCAGAAACTATAGGTATAGAACTGGCTTTGGGACGAATGGATCCAGTAGACAAATTCACACTCTATGATAGCATCACTACTACAGACAGTCTACCCGGAAATGTGGTGGCTCAGCACGGCAACCATTTTATCCGTTGATCTGGAAGATGTGGCACAAGCAGCTTGTCTGTCAACTGCATATTGTACTGTCTGGGTGTGAGCAGCCAGGCTCCAGGTGACTTTTTACTTGCACCTTACACCTTGTCCACCTGACGAGGTCCCTCCTCCAGAAGTCTCTGCAGGGCAGTCAGACACTTGTTCATGGGGCTCGGCACTCCAGGAACATGTATGATGAGGGTTCCAAGTCTCTCGAGACCTCAATCTGGAACTGTCTCAAGATCATCTCCACAGCATATGCCACAATGGAGGAATCTTATTTCTTAATTGCTGTTGCACTTGGCCTTATTCTTCAGTCTCTACTGGAATTGGGGTGTGAGAAAGACAGAGCTGGGCTTGGTTTTTCTTACCACTGTGCTTCCAGAACTTTAAGGAAATAGGCACATAGTAGGTGCTCAGTATTTGCTATTGTTTGAAATGTCTCTTCCAAAGCTCGCATTAGAGTCAACTGCCACTTCAGCCCTTAGGAGTTGAGCAGACCAGGGCTGAGGAGTGGACTCAGTGGATAAGGCACTTGCTCCACAAGTGTGAAGACATGAGTTTAGATCCCCAGAACTTACATAAAAGTTGTGCAGGTGTGGCAGCTGCTTATGATCTCATTTGGGAGGCTAAAATGGAATTCCCAAGTCAAGCTAGCTAGTTGGCCTGGCTAGTTAGTGAGCTCTGGGTTCAATCAACAGATCTCGCCTTAATAAGAAAATGGAGAGCTACTGAAGGAAACAGCAGATATAAACTTCAGGTCTCCACATGCATGCACACACATGTGTGCACTTAGGTACACTAGAGCATGTACCCCCCACATTCACCTTCCACTAAGATAGTTGAGTAGGTCATGTGAGCTCTAACCTCTGCCTTTAAGTGGATTAAATTTTATGGTAAGGAACAGGTTGTTAATACAGGAGTTTAACTTTCTTTATGTCTCTTGTCCTCTCCACATGTGATACCTTCTGTTATATTAAGCAGTCCTTCCAGCTTGGACTGTCCAGCCTCTGGAATTGGGAGAAGTCACAACTGTATAAGTTACCCAGTCTGTGATAGTTCTGCCACAGCACCACCAACAGATTAAGAGTGCTTACTGAGTGAGGAAAAATGTCAGCCCCACCTCAGATTTCCCACTTGCAAAATGGAGATGGCAGTTCTCACAGCTCCAGATTGTGGTATGGAACAGAGGAACTGCTAGGTGGAAAGGCCTCTGGTGCAAACCTGGCTGCCTCTATTGTCTACACACACACACACACACACACACACACACACACACACACACACACACACACACAGCATGAAGCATAGCAGCCCTGCTCTCCTATCAGCTCCTTCACAGAGTCTATAGAGCGTGGGAACTATGTGGCTCTGCACTGTGAGCATGTGCAGACTGCTCGATCAGCCCCCACTCCCACCCCCACCAGCGATGATGACATTCAACAGGTGCCGCCTCTGTTTGCCTAAAACATTCCAGGGTGTAAAGGCAACACTGAAACGTGCCGTCTGCCATCTGAAGCCAAGCAGAGCTGGGGCTTCCAAACACATCCTTATGCAGAGAGATTGTGCAGGTAATTAGTATAATTATTAGGGGGTTAATGAAGCTGGGAACAGCACACCAAGTGCACATTTAAACAAAACCTTTCTTTTTTTTTTTTTAGGTGGGTGGAAAGTTTGCCTGTTCAACTTTCTTTCTTTTCCTTTTTTTTTTAAATTGGGATTTTTGGAGGTTGAGCTTAATATGCAGAAACAGAAATTAATTTATTATCTTTTTCCTTTTAACCTAGTTCTTTGCTTCTGAAGGCCATCAGTGACATCACTACACTGGGGTCAGAAGGTCTGACGTTCTCTCAAGTCTGCATGTGTGGTCAAGAGTCAATGCTACTAATTCTGCTTCCTTGGTATTTCTGGACTTGTCCAAAGTGGAGGCGGTTGCATTCACTCCTGGATGGCACTATGGACTCCTGGGTACTCCCAAACAGATCTGGAGGTTTGGCAAGATGGCTCAACAGGTTCAGACACCTGCTTACAAGTCTGGTGATCTGAGTATGATTCCAGAAGCCCTTATGGTGGAAGGAGAGAACTGACTTCTGAAAGTTGATTTTTGATCTCCGCTCATGCACCATAGCCCACACAACACTTTCTTCCTCTCTCAAATCAATCAATCATCATCAATCAATCAATCAATCAATCAAATATGTATTTGTAAAAATAAAATAAATTAGGAAATTCTTGTGAAGGAGTTTTCTAAGAATATGCTTTCAGGATAATCCAGGAGGCGAGTAAAGAAGCCACACTGATATGGGAAGAGAATGTACAGGAATAGTGTCCCACCAGAGCCAAGGGCCCAAGGGCAACTATGGACACAATATTTCTTGTTCAGAAGCATCCTGATTTGGGATTCAGGTGAAAGATCTAGAAACCTGAGATCCCAGCAGCCTTGATTGTGAGCCAGGTGATACTTTCCAAGGCACTGAGCCTGCTGTGGGATATTTTAATTTGTTGAGAAAAACACCACGCCACCAGGTGCCAGACATCCACCCTCAAGACAGTTCAGTTTCAGCATCAGATTGGCCTATATTCTCTTAAGTGACGTCAAATCTTTGTGAAGCTGTGTGAGGGGGCAGCCGCTGAGATAAAAAGCATGGGAAAATGGCTCAGGGGTTAAAGCCTCTGCCTCACAATCAAAAGAACCTGAATTGGGATCCCTAGATTTCATGTAAAAATGCCTGGTCCAAGAATTAAGCTGTGCAGTACAGGGCAGGTGTATGTGTCCTGCTAAGAAGCCGGAGTCATTTATGGGTAAAATCATCACATTGTTTTCTGCTATAAATTACATATGTCATATTTGCAAACAGTGGCTAAATTGTTAGTAATGTGCAACTCAATAAGATGAAAGTGATATTTAACATTTGTGTTTATATTTTCAGGTTGGATCTTTCGGTCTATGGGTGAGTTCTATGCAAAAATTACCCAGGTATCAAGGCTCCAATAAACTGTGAAAGTTTGGGAAGCTATGGGTGAAGGGCCGCCCCTGAGTGGATGTAAGTTTCTAGGCCCTCAGGCTGTCTCTGTGCCACAGGCAAAGGGGTCTACAGCAGCCCGGGGGCAGCCTTCCAGCAAAGAGGTACAGATGTGGGCTGCTGGGGATGAAGGAGGAGTGTGTGTGAAAAAACGCAGAGGGAAAACAGAAAATCTTCCGAGAGATTAATCGTGGATATATATTGGCACTTCTCATAGGGTAAGGTGTACATAATTAATTAATTTCCCATGGACCTTGTTCATTCCTCACTGAAGGCTAGGGGGCTGGGTGGAGACCCTGCATTCTGAGTGCCTCTTGATCCTGCTGTTGGTCGCTGGTTGTACTTGGGGCAGTAAGAGCCACACCCTCTTCTCTGTCCCTTCTACCCCTACATATCTGCTAGTTTCCTCAGGACTCTGCAGTCCAGACTTGGAGGGCTGAATAAACACCAGGCCCTTTCCCATGCTCACTCTTTCTAACTGCCTTAGTAGACTTGGGACATTGAGTGATGAGGTCATATAAAGTCAGATGGTGACCATAGGTAGCACAGAGCCAAATTCAGAGACTGAAATCACAGCCATTATGCCAACCTCCTGGAACCATCCTGGGACAGGAGATGCCTGGTTGGGCAGGCTCTTGGGTAGACATAACCAAATGCATGAGGCCAGGATGCTGACTTACAAACCCTTGCATCTGAGAAAAAAGAGATTCCCACAGCCCGGTGCCAAGTCCACAGGAGCCCCAGTTCTGAGTCAAAAGGAGGGACTTGCTGCCATCTCCTGAGGTTGTGGGCCATTCGTTACATGGCATTATTGCTGCAATTGTTGAGTAATGGATTTCGGAACCTTTGTCAAGTTGCTAATAAATTAAGAGCATGTGGCTTCCTTATCTGTAAGAAATAGGCCATCCCATTCCCCTCAAAGTCCTGGTGGGATGGCTTAAGGAGCTATGACCTAAGAAAGCACATGCTGTTGTGGCTGCTCCGCTGAGTGCTCCCCACAGGTGGGGTTTTAGAAAGAATGTGAGCTGGAATTGAGTGCCCACTGTGGGTGGCTCAGTGCCAGGCTTTATAGGGAACAGAGCTAAAATCCTATTCCTGCTGAGTGACGTATACTGACCTAGGACAGGTCATTGGGCAGAAAATCAGGTCAGACTGGCACAGAGCAGAGAATTCAAAGCCTCCTCTTGGAATTTTGAGCCTCGGTTCTCATCATAGGGCACATGAGTTTACTTCCTCTTGTATAAGTTCCTGCCCAACAAAGCAAATTTGCCATTTCCCCATGGCGAGTCACCCAAAGGACATAACAGTAAAAATACCATATGCAGCCTGGGGAGATGGCTCAGGAGTTAAAGCCTTTGCCTCACAAGCATAAGAACCTGAGTTCAGATCACCAGATCCCAGGTAAAAATGCCAGGCAGAAATGGCAGCTGTTTACAGTTCTGACCATATAAAGTAGAGCCTGAGGAACTCCACGGCAAAGTAATAAGGAGGTAGAACAGTCAGGATGATTCCTGATGTCACCCTTGGACCTCCACAGGTACACACACACACACACACACACACACACACACACACACACAACCAAAAAAATGTCATACACATCTGTCGAGGGTGGGATTTGGTGACTTGGAGTGTACTCCTAACCCTTGCTGCTCTTCCTCCTGCTTTCCTGCTGAGATGATACTCCTGATATCCACCTCAGGGTATGGTCACCAGGTGTTCGATCATGCTGAGTCCTGCTTCGAGTAGATCAATCAACCACACATGACTCAGTTTCACAATTTCTGCCAAAATGGGTGGAGGAGAGGATGCTTTCAAATAACCCTGGGACATCCAGCTTGTTGAGATCTTGGTTTAGGCACTCTTCAAATGCCTTTGAGCAGAATGACTGGGAAGCCATTACAGCTGCACTTCTAGTAGATTTAGGGGTAGGTAACAGCAGGAAATAGAGAACCCTGGTGAGATAAGACAGCTCAGTAGTGGGGATAGAGGTCTGAGGGACGCTGTCTGGTGACCAGGGCTCAATGGAGGTGTACTGGGAGTGGGTATGGTAAGCTCTTGAATAAGAACAGTGTCTTCCCCGGTGTGCAAGTTGCTTCCTTTGCTGCCTGCTCAACCCAGAAATCTAACATATGCCCCATATGAGAAAATTCAAATAATACAAAAATAGATAAAGAAGAAAAGGCAAATAAAAATAACCTAACTTATTACTTGGAAGCAGCTACTGTTGCCATTTCAGTGAATGTAATTCTACACTCTCTCTCTCTCTCTCTCTCTCTCTGTGTGTGTGTGTGTGTGTGTGTGTGTGATTGGTTTTTGCAAGTGCTAACTGCTATCTAAGGGGAGCCGGTCCCATGCAGTGAGCGACCTGTTGGGAGCTGTCCAGAGCCCTAGGATGAGCTGGGATACATGCAAGGGTGGCCTAGATATGGAGTTGGGGGGTGAAGCGGGAGAGGAAAGGAATTGCTCTGCTTCATAAAGTAAAAAGAGCCAGGAGCTCCTGGGGCCAATCAAGAGCTGGAGGGAGAGCAATAGAGCTGAAAATAGAAAGAAAAATAAAGGCGCAAAGCCCAGCCCTGCAGGAGCCTGTGCCCTGGCGAGGGGGAGGGGGGAGTGGTCAAGGCACTTCTGAAAAACAGGGACATGTAATGACCAAATAGCCAGCTGGCTGTTTCTTTACTATGAAAAGGTTGCACAGGGCTGCTGCAAAGCCTTCCACAGTGTTCTTGACACACACACAGAAACCCCCCACCCCACCCCTGTGAGTGTTCTATGAAGCATTAAGGGAAGGGTTGACTCTGTGTGCCATTGTTATGGTGTGGAATAGAAGAATGGAAGGCAGCAAGACAATTCTGACCTTGAGCTCAAGTGGAGAAGAAAAGGGTGGGAACTGGCAGGAGGGGGACAGAGAAGCCAGATGTGATGTCAACCAAAGACCTTCAGTAATTCACAGAACTGTTGGGATTAGGGCTTCCCAATTTGTGGGTGTGAATTTGGAAACTATAGGCTGGCCTTTGTCACCTGGAATATATTTTTTTATGTTCACAATCTTATCTAAGTGAGATTTCACATTGCTTTCTGCGTTTTTTTTGTACTCATGCATATGTATGTGTGAGTGTGTGTGTGTGTGTGTGTGTGTGTGTGTGTGTGTGTGTGTGTACAAAAGGGCATTTGAGTATGCACTGTGGAGGACCAAGGATAACACTGGGTGTCATCAGGTTTGCTCTGTCTCCTTTGCTTTCGGGTTTCCCAGGCTCTACCTTCCAGGGCTGGAAGTTTGGATGCCTGACATTTTCATGTGAGATCTGGTGGTCCAAACTTTGGTCATTTTGCTTGTGTAGCAAAGATTTTAACCCCTGAGCCATCTTGCCAGTCCCATCACTTGCTGCTTTCTAGCTTCTTTCACTCAATCCTGTGGCTTACCCATTTTGACCCTCCACTGTTTATATCTAGCTTATTTATCATGCCCCCAAGATGATCAGAACTAGCCAGTCCCCTGTTGATGGACATTTAGGCAATGTTCAATAATTTTGTGATAACGTGCTTCTCTTTATGTCTTTACACATTTGTTGAGGTGGCTACTTAACAAAGTGATTTCAGGTCAGAATACAAAAGAAAAAAACCACCTCTGATAAAACAAATTACATTGGCTATTTTTTTTTTATTCTATTAAGAACCTGTTTGGAGGCTACGCCAGCATAGTTGGTGGTGACCTTAGTAAAACTGACCTCACCTATCAGGTTGCTGATAACGCATGAAAACCCCTAACACAATCAACCCTTACTTTGATGAGACCTGGGTCATTTAGGTCTTTGACACACACACTCAGGTTGCAAGCAGGGTTTGTGACTACCCTGGGGCTCAGGAAAATGGATTTTGTGACTCTGAGGAACTCATGCAGGTGAGATGATGCCATTTGACTCTAGTGTCAGGAAATATCTGAGAGGCAAGCTTCTGCAGATTTGCCCCAAACCACACTTTTCTCATACCTATGGGGTTTTCTAAAACCCTATTCCTAGCATAATTTATATGTTTAAGTATGAAATGCAGGAATCTCATGAGGTGCCTTTCTCCTTTCACTTTTCAGGAGAAACAACAGAAGAAGAGATTTGAACCCTGTGTTCAGACTGTCACCAGAGTCCACTGTCCTAAGGTGGGTGACTAAGGGGATTGAGACCAATGGTCACTGCCCTAAGGATGCTGACATTTGGAAGATGTCTCTTCTGCATCTCTCTGTCCAAGTGTCTTCTGTCACTTGTAAGCCTCGGGGAATGGACATTCTAGGTGGACAGCGCACATGAATAATTCAATAAAAGTGAATAATTTCCATGGCAACCTTGCCAGCCCGTGACCTGCTCTGCTTCCTCCAAGGGCCGGGCTCACCCTAATAAAGAAACACATTTGTCAGACGACACAGAGAAAACTGGGATAAGGTTCTTTCAAGGGAACCGAAATGAAACTAGGTCAGCTGATGGCAGCAGGGAGGGGCTTGTGGGAGTTCTGCACAAACATCCTGTTGGCAGGCAGGAGTCCCCACACCACTGCAGTGTTAGGGAAAGGCCTGCCTTCTTTCTGGTGGGGAGAAAGATCATGGAGATCCATGTGCGGCTCCCCGAATATGAAACCTACAGTATCAGGCTAGGAGATGCCTCCATTGGTAAGGTGCTTGCTGTGCAAGCCTAAGGATCTGAGTTCGATTCTCAGTGTCCACATAAAAAGCTGGGTGTAGTGATGCATAATTGGAATGCCAGTGCTGGGGACACAGAGACGGGTGGATCTCCTGGGGTTCATTAGTCAGCCAGCCTAGTCTACTTGGTGAATTCCAGATAGGTGAGAGACCATGTCTCAAAAAACAAAATGGATGACTCTTGATGCCCCAAATTATCCTCCAGTATTCACACACATGTGCACACATACATACACACTGCTTCCACACATGTGCATATATGCAGAGAGAGAGAGAGCGAGAGCGAGAGCGAGAGCGAGCGAGCGAGAGAGAGAGAGAGAGAGAGAGAGAGAGAGAGAGAGAGAGAGAGTTGCATTATCCAATACAGTGATATGGCTACCTGGGCAGTATGCTGTGGAGTCCTTCCATATGTGCTATTAAAATAAGAAAAGGAATGTGAGGCCAGAAAAGGTTGTCTTGGAAAGCAGCCTGAGGTGACTTAATTGTTGTTAAATAATGGTTGAGGATAAGAATTGAACCAAAGAGACAGGCCAATGATAAAGGCAACCTCAGGACAATGCCTAGAGTGTTGCCAGGATCTATGTCCCCACACTTTTGTGTGCACCGGGGGTGTGCATTCTGTGCCCCTTTGGGGAAGCTTGCTAAAGTCTATGGGCAAGTTTATGAGAACTGGTCCCTCTAGAAGCCTGGGAGGTCTGGAAACTCTAAAATCACTGCATGCTGACATTAGCATCTGTTTAAAATACAAATACTGTCCTTGCAGGTGAGTCTTCCCTGTGCTTTTCCCCATGGCTTGAGGATAGGCTGACTATCTTACCCTCTGAGCTTCTGTTTCTTTTGTAACATAGGGACAATCAGCATCTCTTCAGAGGAATATAATCCACATGGCCCCAGAATAAATATTTAAATGATAATGCTGCCTGCTGTTGCTGCTAATGCTGTTTGCTGGGTGGTAGTCTGGGACCCTTCCTGGAGTTCTGCTCTGCAGTATTCCTGCCTCGTTAGTTACCAAGATCTCTGAGGATACACTGTTTCTTTTGACCAGCTGCTGGCCAAACACCAGCCTAATGTTCCTTCCTCCTTCTAAGATGAAGAGGCAAACCCTGGCATTTTACCGAGACCACAATGTGTGGCCAATCCCAGGGAATGGGGATGCAGGCAGTTTGTGGAGAGCAACATTAGTGACACCAGGCAAATAAAAACGACCAGTAGGCTCATCCCCAGGTATGAGTAGCACTGTGTCTGCTCTCCTCCCAGCAGACTCTAGACGAGCACTTCAGAGAGGAAAATGGCTGGCCCAAGGCCACACAGTCTGCGAGGATGCAATTTCAAACCTTCTCATTGCGAGGCCTTAGCCCTTTCCTGGCTTTCTTCCTTAGACCTCTGGCAACTGCAGAATCCACACAGACAGGCAGGGAGCCTAGTGGAGGAGGGGGATTGTCTTGGGAGCTGCTTCCTTAGCAAGGGGTTCTCACTTCAGCACCTTGGACAGCAGCCACCAAAGAATGAAGTGACAATCTGCAAGTGTGGTCTCTCTTTTTCCAATTCCACCACGTCTGCCAAGAGCAAACATCATCATTTCAGACCGTGGGAGAACCACAGCTTTCGGGAACCTTTGTCCCATCAATGTAAATCTTTCAGTATTTCCTTCTGCCTTGGCAGAGACTTTCCTTTGAATTACATTACACACTAACTCCCACCCTCTTCCTGGCCACACAGGACATGTGGTATTTTAGCTGAGGGCACTCATTAAATGTGCCTTGATTTGATTTGGGGCCTTTGGAGTCATTAAGAATAGCTGCTGGGCTGGTAAGATTGCTCAGTGGGTAAAGTGCCTGCCCAGAAATCTGGCAACCTGAGTTCAATCTCTGGAAGCTCCTATGGTGGAAGGTGTTATGGTTACATTTTGGTGTCAACTTGACAGTTGCAGACTGTTTGGGGCACAGCTGTGGAAGGTTAATGGTTGGAGCAGGCTCCTGAACAAATCTGTGGGTATTTGATTAATTGCTGTGGAAGACCCAGCCCATAGTGGGTGGTACTTTCCAGTAGTGGACCAGACACTAGGAGGTGCAAGAAGGGAGTTGCTCTTCCTTTATCTTATGTTGACTTGTTGTGGAGTCTACTCTTTGAGAGTTGTTCATTTTTAAAGCATCATGATCTTCTTTGTTGCTGCTGCCGCTGCTACCTCCATTCTTGGCTGATGGAGCTTCATCCTTTCCATGTTGCTGCTATTCCCACTGACTTTGAAGCCTGGTCTCTGGGCCTTGTTGCTATTCACTGTTTGGAACCCAGCCATTCTTCATTGATATTGGAGCCCAGCTCTGTTCCCTCTAGAGCTTTGGTGATATAAAAAGGGTCCACAACTTGGGGGGGGGGGGGCAGTGGAAACCTCTCCTTTGCTCAAGATTAATCCTGGGAAACCTTGGTGGGGGAATAAAACAAAGCCTGATGTTTTAAGGAAGGATGTAGTGCAAACCCAAGGTGTTAATCAACTTAATTTGGTCTGTTTTGGCCATGAAAAAAAGTATCCAAAAGCGAAGGTAGCATCCTGAATTTGATCATGGGACAGAAAAGAGCACAAAAGAGAAACAAATAAAAGACTCTAGTAACTAGTGACATTGCACCAGTATCAATGTCTCAGTTCTGACAAATGTTTCCAGACTAAACAAGGTGCTAGAGTAGATGAAGGGGATGTCCTCGCTGTTGCTGTCCTGCTGTCCTCTTCCAGTCATCTTGAGGGAAACTGTGTCAGCACAACCCTGGGTCCTTGAATCACAAACTTCTTGGAACCTGGTCAGTCTGGTCATGCTGGCCAGATGGCCAGTGTCCCTCTCCCCTGACCCTAGAGACTGTTGGTCCCAGGAAGAAGAGGATGAAGGCTGATTTTAAAAGCAAGTCAGCAAGAAACAAACCACTCCCTTCTTCGGGATGGCATTAAACAATGAGAGCTTCCTCTTCTAATCACATTACCTCACCCCAGGGGGTGTTTCCCGGCCCATTATCACATGGTGTGGTTGGCTGGATCTCCATTTGTCACAGCAAACATCAGGCATATGGTAATGGTCCCGTAAAACATGCCCTGTTGGGTCTTAATGTCTATTTAATGACACCTGCTATGAAGACTCCCATAACTGAACTCGTAATGGGAGATGAGGGGATATTAGATTTTGGAGAAGGAGAGTTCTCTGAATGACAGGCTGCCTCTCCCCAGGAGGCCCACACTGGTCTGCGGTAGGGTGGAGGCGGTTGGTGTGAAGTTGCAGAGTTTAATTGCTGCAGGGACACTTAGAGAAAAGCCATCTAAAAACCTTCTGTTCTAATGTAGACTGAGACCCCAAGGGAGAGAAGGGGACCAAACTGGTCCAGTGTGGAAACAAAGAACACCACCTTGATTTGCATTTCTCTTACTGACCATTAATCTACTTAAAGTGATTCCAGACATTTCTTTCTCTGGGGTAAGGAAGAAAATCTAAAAATCTTGGTAGGAAATACCAAGGCTGGAGGATTTATTTCTCCTGTTCCCAAGAGTTGGACAATTTTCAGTTTCCCTACTTCTATCCCTTCCTCCTCCGTCCCTCCCTTCCTTCGCTTTCCATTTTAATTCCTTCTTCCATCCTTTCCTCCTTTCTCCCAAACCTCTCTTTTTCCCTCTCTTTCTCTATCTCTTTGTCTCCATTGTCATTTTCAGGTAGGGGGAGGCAGAGTGAGTCCTGGAGAAAAGGTGTTGGAAAGGAGAGAGAGAAATTTCACTTTTCTTGTTCCTCTGAGAACAGTGACATTCCTGAGGACGCCAAGGTCTTAATCACCATACACTTGACTAAAGGCTGACTGAGATGCTCACCATGGCACACAGTATTTTCACAGAGAATTTTAACAATAGTTTCCATCCCTTGTGCAGGTCGGGAATATCAGCATGAGATGAGGCAGCGTCTAATTCTCCACTCCTTTAGTCTACCCTGGACTCTGACTCACTTGTGACCAATAAAACACTGTTGAGTATGGCTCTCCATGATATTTGTGGTGGGTCAGAAAAACCATGCAGCTACCACTGGGTTCTCTCGAGAATCTTCTTTAGGAAGTCTGGCTAGAGAGGCTGCACATAGTATATGCTCATTCAATCATGGCTTCAGAACTCCTAGCTGAACAGCTAGCAGCTAGTGTCAATGTATAAATATGCCATCACGGTCTTCCCAGAAATGGAGATAATTTAATTTCTATTGGACAATTAGTGCAACTAGGAATTTCTGGTCCTGTGGGAACCACAACCACTACCACCTTTCCAGTCTTTGCCTCACTTCCATAGTAGCTCTGGGATACTCACTACCAATGACAGACTATGAAAGGTTGTGGCTCCACCTACTTCTCTTTCTTCTTTATGCTCTCCTGCTGTAGCCACCCCATGGCAGATGTGTCCTCCAGTGCCCACGGCAGCTGTCTCTCTATCTTAAGCTATCTCTTCTTTTTTTTTTAAACATTTTTTATTATTATTTCCGCTCATACAAACTTAGTAGGTACACCGGTTCCCTTCCTCCCTCCTCCTCCCCCCGACCCCCCTGCTCCCCCTCCCCTCACCCTTCCCTTCCCATCCCCCAGTGCCCCCCCTAATCCCCAGAGAATCCTTTAATGTGCCTGCCAGTCTCTCCTCTCCGATGACGTACAAGGACCCAGTGGCATTCCCCTGAATTCTTTCCTGTGTTCCCCTTAAGCATAGGAACACTACTGTGGCTGCCAATCCCTTGCCTCCAAGATCTTGGTGCCTTTACTTAAGCTGTCTCCTCTGCTTGAATGTTCTCCCACCTTAAAACTATGGCTTCCTCCTTTCCTCTCTTGGATCGAGATCCCAAGAGCTTCTTCCTTCTTCTGTATTTTCGATAAAATCCCTGTTGAACATTTCAACGTGTTTTGGTTTCAGTCTTTGGCTCCAGAACCCAAGAACCCCAAGAAAGAGAGATCCTGCAACAACCTTACACTCTGATGCTACTCCAACAGTTGTCAAGATGCTAAATCCCGTGTTTGTCACTCCAGAGTCAAGTCTTGGTGACCGGAGGAGAATCCAAGTCAACAGGACCAGATGGACGTTCTTGTGTACCTCTCTGATGCCTTTGAACTTGGACATCTTAAAATAATTTTTGTTGTAGCTTCTCCCTTGTCCTCTCCTGAAGACTTCTGATGTCAAACTTTTGTAACTCATTTCTTCTCTCTTTCTGTCTACATGTCAATCAAGGTCTTCCTTTCCTCTGCTCCCCTGGCTATTATATAAATGAAGACACTCAGACACCTTTAGAGTTCCCCTAAATAGGGCCCCCACTCTGGAATGCTACCTTTAATGTCATACCCAACAATGACCCCATCCAGCTCTGAAGAAGTAGTTAGAGAGATTCATTACCCCACTTCCCTCTGGCAAATGGGTGCTATCTCTTGCAGGGAAGTAGAAAGGGGTCTAAGAACAGGAGAGAGTGACTAATATGCAGTTTAGGGCTCGGAACCTCAAAGGCAATGGATCTTCTCTTTTTTTTGGCCAGAAGCAAAAATATCCCTCATTTTCTGTCTTGTAGCTATATCTCAGTCTGTAGTCTGTAATAAGCTATAATAACCTCCATAATAAGCTAGTTTCTAAACTGAAGTCTATCAATCTAAAACTGCCTCTGCAAAGTAGCCCCCATGTCCCTTCTTCTTTCAGTGCTGTCCAATACAAGCAAGAGTCAAGAATATTGGCCATAGCAGCCATTTTGTAAAACTTCCTCCTCTGCCAATGGTCATTTCGTAAAGACCACACCTTCAGTCTTTGCCACACTCCTTCACTAATAACTCCTGGGCAACTTCTTAGCAACATCTGAGACTATAAAATTTTTTTTACTCTACCCAGGATCTCTCTCACCTCCTGCTCTCTTCTTCCCCTTCTCTTTCTTCCTTCTCTCTCTTCTCTCTCTCCTCCCTCTCTCTTCTGTTCCTCTTCTCTTGTTCTCCAAGCCCTCAGGTCTTTCTGCCTGTCCCTTCCTCTCTTCCTCCTCCCACCAGACTGTCATGGCGGCTCTCTCCCTATCCTCTCTGACCTTAAACTATCTCCTCTATTCTAATAATGCTTTCCTACCTCAAGGCTAAACTATGGCTCCCTTGGCCACCAGACCCTCAACTCTAAATAAACACCTCTTTCCTAAGTTGTTCCCTTATGTCAGTTTCTCTTTATTTAGAAACCTCATGTGACACCCACACACGGTCAGAGTTACTCCCTATTCCTCTCCCTGCCAACCTAACAAAAATCAGTTGAGTTATTTCTAGTTTGGGACTACTTAATAAAGTTACTGTGAATGCTAGTGCACAAGTCATTGTGGGTTATGTGTATTCATTTCTCTTGGGTAATATATATTAGTGTGTTTCTGAGTCACATAATAGGTGCCTGTTCAATTTTATAAAAAACCAAGAGACTATTTTCAGGAAGACCACACTATTTCACTCCACCAGAGTCTAGACTGTCAGTCTTTCATTCTGGCCGATTTCAGCCATTATACCCTGTATAGTGCCAGCTTGTTGTAGTTGTAATCTGTATTTGCCTAAAGATCCTGAATATCTTATTTGCTATTTGTATATTATCTTTCATAATATTTGAATTTTTGTCTGTTTTTTAGATTATGTCATATTTTTATTGGACTTGTAAGAATCCTTTGTGTATTTTGGACACATCTTTCTAAATAAATACAAAACATACAAAATACAAATATAAAAATACAAAATACAAATATAAAAAATACAAAATACAAAAATACAATACCAAAAAAAAAAAACCCACAAAAATACAAAAAAAAAAAAAAAAAAAAAAAGAGAACTGTTCCAGTGATGAAGGAGACCAAACATGTGGGGACCCAAGGCTGTCATTCAGAAGTCAGGCTCCGCCCTGTTCTGTCATCATGTGGCTTGCTGTTGCCACTCCAGTTGGCTGGCTCTTCCTTACATGTATTTTTGGAAAGAAGATGAAAGTATCTTTCATAAAGCTTTCTTATTCCATTCAGGAAAGTGTCCCATCTACCTCTGCACCCTTCCCCCTCTCTCCTGCTGTGAAGACACTTAAACACCTTAGTGAGAGATTTATTTGGCTTAGGGTTCTAGAGGGGAGATAGTCTTTTATGGTGGGCAAGGCATGACTGACTGGCAGAAGATAGAGCTGGCTTGTGTCACCTCCATCATGAAAGCAGAGAGAGCAAATCTGCAGCAGCAGACTAACTAGTGAAAGCAGGGTGGGGCTGACCAACCTCAAGGTCCACCCCTGTGACATGCCCTCTTCCAGCAAGGCTCCACCTCCCAAAGTTGCCACAACCTTCCCAAACGTAAACCAAAGACTCAAACACTTGAGTCAGTGGAGAACAACTCTCATTCAAACCATGACAACCTCCTGCTGACCAAAACTAAGATGTGGGTACAACAGGCTATCTGAAGAGGAGAGTGCTTTGTCATTACCACATCCCCCAAAAGGAATCTGCAGGTATTAGGTGGGCAACTAGCTGTGTATGCATCACGTGGATTAACTTTTTAAATTTTTTTGTGTCTGTACATGTGCATGTATGCACACATGTATGTATGTGTGTGTGTGGGTATAGAGGCAGACACTGGAGCGTGTGTGCCTGTAGAGGGCTGAAGGGTGACATCAGGAATTATCCTGGATTACTCTATCTCCTTATGGCTTTGCTCTGAGTTTTCCTAGTTTGGCCTTCCAGGGCCAGGATTGCATGCCGCTTCTATATCTGCCTAGCATTTTTATATGGGATCTGACCTCGGGTCCTTTTGCTTGTGACACAAAGAAATCGATCCCTGAGCCAACTCCCTAACCCAGTTTACTACTTATAGAAGTCTCATGTCATAGTTATCATGGATATAGGATTTGTAGGACAAATATGCTTAGTATTTTTTTTAGTTCATATAGCTATTAAATAGAAGAGCTAGAAGTAGCTTGCTACCTGTATCTCCCATAAGACCACAGGCAACCTGAGAACAGGACTGTACATTTACACTTTTACTTATATTCCTGTATCCCCATCACTAGGCGTAACAGGCTAATTGGCTGGAGGATTCATTGAAGGCTTTATTGACATCCTAACAAGAATCTGTTTGTCTGCTCTTGCTTTAGGAGAGTAGAAAAAGAGGTAAACCATGGTCAGACCTGGAATATTCTTCTTCTTCATCCAGGGCAGCTCGGACTTGGGCATCTTGGATTCAGTTCTCCCAGTTGCCAAATGCTCAGCTGCACTTAGCTGAGCACACTGGGACTTAACCAGTTCTGAATTGTTTCAAAGAGTGTTTTCAGGAAGTTGTAAATGTGTTTTACCAAGTCCAATTGCTGAATGCAATTGACGCAGCTGATGAAAGCCATCATAGTCCCCTGAATCATTTCTGCCTGTTTACTAGCACATCTCCTCATCTTCCAGAAGGGTGCACAAAGCCCACTTCAAAGGAAAATGTATTTGATATTGACATATGGTAAGAGTGCCTTTCACTCCACTCCTTTGCTGCCTCTTGTGATCTGTGAGAAAGAAGAAAAAAAAGCAAGCTCATAATTACTATAGATTTTTTTACATACCCACAGATAATTGCTTTTAAGTATAAACAAGGGCATTGGAGAGAATGATCATTTTATCTCCACTTGGATTGCTTTAGAATAAGATGTATGGCAGGCATGGTGGGATGTAATTATTTGTGCACACATCTTTTGCTCTTGCTTAACGGGATAAAATGTGTCTCATTTCAACATACAACCACCTCTTCTTGCCCCCAGTGCCTGTTGCTAAGGCTTAACCCAAGCTCTCATTCATTGAATGTATGAACAAATGAAAAAAGAAAGGAAGGAAAGAAGGAAGGGAGGGAGGGATGGATGGAGGGATGGAGGAAGGGAGGGAGGAAGGAAGGAAGATTTTAGAGGAAATAATGAGAAAGTCTCTTTTTTTGGGATGATATTTATGGTATCTATCAGCCTTAGCTGGCATTTGGATTTGAATGAGTTGAGAATTCAAGTACTTGAACTAGATGTTGTATCAATAAGCAGATGTTGAGATAATGTTGCCTAACAACCTACTCCCAAACTCTAATTTAAAACAAGTGAATGTTGTCCGAATCATGGTCCTGTGGGTTGGTGACAATGTGGCTGGCTTCAGCTGGTTGGACCTGCTTCATGCTACTGGCTGGCTGGGATGGCTCTAGAGTCCAAGATAGATTCTGTATGTTTCTTCTGGGCTCCATTTTGCAGGGCCATCACCTCCTTGGCACATAATATAATGGCCGATTATCAGAGTACAGAAAGAGCAAATCATCTGGCTTAAGAACAGTCCATACCTCTGCTCGCATTACATTCACCAGTTTCTCACTGGCTTGAAGATGTCGTACAGATAATGCAAAAGTCAAGGAGGAGAGGGTATTCTGTGGACTGCTGGGCTGTGGAAACAGTATGCAAGTGAAATGTATTAATAGAGAGCAAAGGTGAGGCCAGGGAGATGGCCCAGCTGGGAAAGTGTTTACCCTGTAAGTATGAGGACCTGAAGTAGACCCCCCAGAACCCACATTTAGTAACAACATCCACAGTAATAAAACTGACTGGGTACCATGCACCTCTAATTCTGGTATTGAAGACAGGGGCATCCCCGGGGTTTACTGGGAAGCCAGTCTAACCCAGTCAGTGATCTCTAGGTTTGGTGAGAGAACCTGTCTCAAAAAAATAAAGTGATAGGAAGTGAGGATAATGTTTAACCTGTGGTCTCCATATGCATCCCTCTACGCCTCCCTTCCATACACACAGAGTAGAGAGGAGCTGGGATCCAGGTCTTGGTGTACCACAAGGAAGCTATTGAGGGAAAAAAAGATGCTATAGTAAGGGAAACAGTAGGCAAAGAGAATAAACAGATGCTGGGGATCAAGAGAGCAAAGTACAAAAGCTCCATCTAGATTGCAGTTACTGAATTGGGGGTACACAGGAAAGGATAGAACTCCTACCACCCCAGTAGCCCAAGCCCAGACTATGGCAGAGACCCTCCTATGTAAGGATGCCACAGAAACACAGGATACAAGTACAACTTCCCAAGAGTTGCTGGGTCTGTTGATGAGAGCAGAGAGTGGTCACACTGAGTGGAAGCCAGGAAACCAGGTGGTGATGCTGTGAGATTCCATGTACCCAGGCTAGTGCATTGCTGGTGCCCCCTGCTGCCTCGGATCCTTGCCAGCTAGCTATTCAGCTTCCACATTCTCCAACAAGCACTCACCTGACTTGAGCTCATGTTAATTGCTTGTAACGTAAGACTGTCAATCATCTCTTTCCCAAACTCTGATGTGGGACCCTCATGTGCACATCCCTGCTCTCTCCTTGAGCATTTCTTCTCAACACTCTTTCTTGCTTCTCTCAGACTCTCAGGGAGGAAAATGATGTCAGCTGAGTTACAGAAAAGCAACACTGGGCAATTGGTCCAGAAGCCTTTGCCTTGGAAGTAACCAGAGACTGGAGCTAACAGTGCCTGCTGAGAGATGGAATGTGGCGAGCTCATCTGGACCAGCTGCCACATAGAAACAGTCAACCCCACCCTCCAACTGAAGATGTGGATACAGGCTCAAGCTAGTGTTGGCCTCAGTATCATCTGCCTTCCGTTTTGAGTTGCAAGGGGTGGTTTTGTGCCTGAATCATCTGGATCTCTCGTAGGGACCCAGTCAGGACCTGGCATGTGGGTGTGCTGCACTGATGCACCCATTTATTTTTATTGTCTCTGTGGAGGGAGAAAGTGAGTACAGTCCTGAAATAAAAAAATTAACATATATTTACCCTGCATAAGGGCCTCAAGCCTACCCCATCCTTTCCATCTCTTCTCACTCTATGTTCTTGCCTTGTACTAAAACTACTCTATATTAGTCTGAGTGAGTCCACCTCTCAGACCGACCATCTCCCTCTTCACCTGCCATGTCCCTTCATCCTTCAGGCTTTAGCTCAATGTTGTCTTCCTTGGAGGAGGCATCCCTGAATCCTAAGCAGGAGGCAACTACTTGCTACTGAACTCTTGGCCCTTATCTATCTTTTTTATGGAGCACTGGTTACTGTTAACCTTATTTTTTTTTTCTGACTCTGCTGATATATTTATTTGCCACATAGAAAGCCAGTTCCATACAGTGGAGACTTAGCTTCAAGGTTTGGTTTACTCCAGAACTTATTCAGTGATGTGAAAAGAACAGGTCTTTAATCAACTGGTAAATAGTTGGAAAACATATAGATTGATGTAGGAGGGATAGTATGGGGGAATAAAACATGATAGGTTTTAAAATACTTCTATCTCAAGCTTGTTCTTTTGGAAGAGAGAACAGTAGAACTTGGTTTTTATTGAATCCATCTCTTCTTTGCAGAATTATTTTGCTATCTCTTTCATTGGGCCAATTACATTTATGAAGATGAATTATGACAGGCGAGAACCCACTTGCACGGATTACTGTGTGCTAACTATGTAATTAGCGGCCTCCTCTAGGAAGGGAGTCTGTGAGACATTTCCATAAGAAAAAAAAGCATTATGATCCATAAAAAACAATGAGCAATGATAATTTCATTTTTATTGGTCATTTAAAAACATTCACTGATAATTCTCCCCATGCTTAATAGGCAGATGTTTGCTTCCTTCAGAATATACCCATAAACTTCACGAGAAGAAATCCCTCTTACATAGTCATTTAGCCTCACTCCCATCATCAAAGACTTTCAAAGACGAGAACATGGAGTTCATCAAGGGCATCTGGACAGGTGGTGCCTGCTTCATCCTGAATGGAGGTCTGGAATCTGGGCCATTGTTCTCCAGCTAAGGGAGTTTCACACCTGAAAGCCTGGATGGCTTTGAGTGAGCCAACAGCCCTCTCTTTCCCTGATAATTCTGAGCCCCCTGCAAGTTCTTTCAGAAGACCTTGATTCCGAGGCCAGGCCATAGCTAGGTGCACAGTAGGTGAAATTAATGTTGACTATGTGAATGAATGGCCAAAGGCTGAGAAGTGAATAAATGAATGAAGAAAAGAATGAATGGCCGATGGCAAGGGTGGGTTCTTTTGAATTCCAGAGACTTCTAGCATCCCATTCCTTGGGATTCTGGTGGAGACTTCAGACCCACTGCCAGCGCTTCTCAGCTCTTCTGGAAAGAGGACCTGATTCTCAGGCACTCTGGGAGCTAGTTAGCAGCCTCTCCACTTCTGAAAGACAGAAAATGCTTTCATGTGTTTCCAAAAACACTTCAGGAAATTATTTCAATATTACTAACTGAAAATTAAGTTCTCCACATGAAGTGTGTGTGTGTGTGTGTGTGTGTGTGTGTGTGTGTGTGTGTGTGTGTGTTTTCTTTCTCTCCCTCACTACTGGTCTAATATATGTAAGGCCAGCCAGCCATCAAGTGAGACAACATAGACTAGAAGGCTGATTGCCAGCCCCTCAGAGGGAAGAGCCCAGCTCCCTGGCCTTGGGCATGCGCCTATCTAGAAGTGAAATCTATCCATTTGCTTGTGCTTTGACGTGCTTGGAAGCCTGACAAACTTTCAGAGAACATATGTGTGTGAGGAGGTGTACGTGTATGAGAAAGTATGTGTATGCATAAACTATGTATGTGTTTGCATATGTGATGGTATACATATGTGAATGCATATATATGTCCTTACTGTAAGTGGTAAATATGAATATATGTCTGTATGAGACAGAAATTGTGTGCATGCATTTCTCCATGTGTACACAGGTACATGTCCTGGTGTAAATACATATATGTATATGTGTATATATATTCATATATATGAATGTACATATGCATAAGTCTGTGTGTGAGAAATGTGAGAAAATGAAGTTGTTTATATGCAGATATGAGTGTATATGTAAAGTATGTGTGTGTGTGTGTGTGTGTGTGTGTGTGTGTGTGTGTATGTGGTTGTGCTGTCCCTGAGTATCTCTGTGTTATATTGTCTTCAGAATTCTTCTTGTGTGGGAAAAGGGACAGAAGAGTGCACAGGAGATACTCCAGAACCCTTCTTCTGAGCAGCAGGTGACTGAACCCTGTCTGTGTGTTGCCCCTGACTGAACTCCATGTGCTGATGCCAGAGTGCATGCTTCTCTGTTTTCATCTCCCACACTCCTGCACTAGTGTCTTCAGTTGCATCAGAATCTACAGTCCCATAGCTGCGGTCTGGCGTTCACTCTGCAAGGGGAGCATCACCATTCATGCTTTCTCTCATCCCCTGCATCCCTCTCAGCTTCCTACTGTTCTCCAATGTGTCCTGCCTGTACTGACCTCTGGTGCTGGGTAGCAGTCACAGAGGTTGCCTTGGAGGGTAATATGACTTAGTGTAAAAGATCCAAGATCCACAGGTCACCAAACTTTGCTGGTCTGACCACAACTCTACAGTCTTGTTGTTTAATCAGTCTTGTTGATAATCAGTTTGTTTTGACCCTGAAAGGATGAACCGTCCCCTGCATGTGTCTCTGGAGTGATACCCACGGCTGTGGTTGTTACAATGTGTGTGTTGATGGGACTTTCCTGAGCACCCACCACTAATCAAAGGGAAGGCTCACACACTACTAATCAAGGAGAAGGTTCATTTACCTCTAATTAAAAAAAAGGTTCACTTAATTCCATTGAATAGCTTTCACCTCAAAGAGGTAAGAGTTAGTTTATTTTGGAGCCAAATATGAGTGACTGTGGCCCAGGAACACAGATTTGGGTGGCCCCAAATTTCTTGTGTTCTTCTGTGTGAATGGTTTCTCAAAATTCTATAATCACCGAACAAAGAAAACCATAAATCAAGACACTTCTTAAATCCATTGGTAGAAACCTCAAGTAGGTGATTTATAGCCAAGCAGGGAGAGCTCTGCTATAGGCCTTAGATGTTATCTGAGGACATTCTTAGCTTTATGGTTGGTGAGAGCTAGTGGTCTGCCAAATTAATCTTCTTCAAAAAGATCTTACCTGATAGTCACAGGGTATTAAGGCAGACACAGAGGAGAGGCAAAGGATGGCTATGTAAGGGGAATCATCTTTAACAAGGTAAATTGCATTCAAACTCTGAACCTGAAACATTCCAATCCTCTCCACAGCCTTTGACATTCTAGTCAGTTGACCAACCTAGCCAGCTCATTCTTTATATCAGGCAAGGGAGCAGTTGTTTCTCTATCTTGGTGACTTTCTGCTCATTGCTCATTTGATGATAAATGTTTTTGTTTATTCATCAACATTTAATGATACTAATTTAATGGCACTAATGGCATTAATCAAGCTAGTGTGTCAGCGGCTAGTGTAAGAACTGACATTTGAAAGGGGGCTTCTGAGATCAACTTTAAGTCTTAAATGGGAGTCAATATGACATCTGTTTCATGAGGAGGTTCTGAGAATTGAATTGGCTTCTAAACCCTTTATAAGTTTATCTATTTTTATGGCTGTCAGTATTAGTGTTACATGGAACTGAGTGACAAGGGGGGTGGGTGTAGAGATGGATGAATAGCATGGGTACAGTCAGACTCATATTCACAGTCTAATTGCCAAGGTAGATACGGAGAAGCACCTGTGAAGGCTAGAGGAGAGGGATGGAAATGGGACTGTGGGATTCTAGAGGGGGGCAATCCTTCCATTCTACCTCACTGGAGGAGGTGAGTTCATTGAAATTAGGCCTTGAAGGATGTTTAATGTTTCAATGGTTTGAAAGAGAGAAGAAAGATCAATCAGAAGGAGCTACCATCAAGTCTGACTGAAGTACACATAGAAGATTATAGCCATGAGTGGGAGAGTTTTGAATGCCAAGCCAAGTGGGGTCTCTGGGTTTAATTCTACAAGTCATAGTTCTAACTTCTTCAGCAAGGGAGCAATTGGATATGTTTGCTGACAAGGATGAGACTTATCATTGTAAAAATAAATATATTTACTCAAGCTTGAGAAGGATTGGCAGGATTAAGTGGCCAGATTTACACTTCTTCGGCTCTGTGGGTTTGCTTTCTGCTGCAGGTCAAGAATGATATCACGAGAGCTATGGGAAGCCTTCTGCTCAGCGCCAGCTTGGGCTTACTGAGGTCCACAAAGTGGGGAAAACATTCTGCACTAAACTAGTTTTTTCCAATCTTCACAATCTTGGGAGGGGTAGAGACTCAGAGAAATTATAAGGTAGGGAAACTGAGGCTCATGGGGATTAGTCACAAAGGAAGTTAGAACCACACTTGCCTAAGTCTCCTCAATCCTTTTTTTTAACCCCTTAACCATTTGTGGGAGCTCAGAGACAAGTAGCTTAGCTTCTCTGAAGCTCGATGTGTACAATGAGGCCTCTGAAGCTGTGTGTGTCTAAGGGGAAAGTTGCAGGCAGGCGATTCCTGGGTCTGTAGATGACTCTGAAGCATACAGATGTCCTTCCCACAGGTTAATTCTGTAACGTATCAAAAGTTTTTTTCAATGTTGGGAGTGCCTTGGCATGCCAGACTACCACTGAATCATATCCTCAGCCTTTCTCTTTTTTGAAGGTACTGGATTAACCAAACCATGAATTAGAGGACAGAAGCAAGAAGTAAAAGGTAGAAACAGATATATAGCAATTTGGAATGGTGGAGGTTATGTGCAAAAGAGTTGGAAGTTGTGTAGAAAGGGACATCCCCACACTGAGGGGCCAGCATTCCTCCAGAATGCAGCCTTTCCTCCCTCCCTTCTCCTCTCTCTCTCTCTCTCTCTCTCTCTCTCTCTCTCTCTCTCTCTCTGTCTCCTCTATCTCTCTTTTGAGATGATGTCTCATTTAGCTCAGCCCAACCTCAAACTTGCTAGATAACCAAGGATGACCCTGAACTCCTAACAAGGTGACAATTTCACAGAGAAGAACTCAGTGAGCGAATATGTAGGACGATCTGGCAGGATACTCAGCATCCAGTAAATGCCTAATAAGCTGCAGCTATGAGGAAGAACTTTGGTGATTTTGCAAAGTCTGGTCACATGGGCCTTCTAGCCACTCACGCCTTTGTCCTCTTTCACATGTGCTCTGAATGTGAGGTCACATGCCACTCCAGAACAAACTAGACTAGTACAAATGAAAATAGATCCATGCCTTGGAGGGTTTACGGTGGGAAGGCACCAAAGCAGATTGTGTACTTTCAACCATTCTCCGACAGGGTTAAGAACTGCATATTTTTTTCTCCTTTCTAGGACCTTTGAGATGTGAGCTATAAATGGTAAAACACATCAATGAATTTTTTCATGAATATTTATCAAGAAAGCACATTTAATACAAAGCCATTTGAAAAGTGAGCCTCCAAGGGAAAAAAATTGCATCTTTTGCAGCCATTGATCTTAAAATATGAGTATATGGATCCTAGAAATATTACACTTGCTTTTTAGTATTTGGTCTCGATGGTTTTTCCAAGGCAAACAGTGTTGGTAAGATGATCTTTTAGACCTCGTTCAGCTTTTATTACAGACTTTGATTTGTTAGTTTCTAACATTTTTTCCCCAAAGAGTTCTCTGAGACTCACTAATAGCTGGTAAAGTGAGGGGGGAGGGGCTAAACACATATTTACTAGCAGGTGAATTCTAAAGACTGGTAATAACATTCATGGGTACTCAAGCTGGAAGGATTTCTAAAGTTGTCTTATCTGGTGCCCTTCTTCATTTATGAAAATACTTTTAAAGATATTCTCAAATAAGATGCCATTTCTCAGCTCTCCCATTGCACTGGCCAAGGTTAACAAGAGTAGTGACTCATCAAGTGTGTAAAGATGCAGAAGAAATAACACTTGTGTTATGTGGGAATGTGAGTTTCAACAGAATTTGTGATTTTGTTGACGATGGAAATAGGAATCAATACGAATAACTTGGAGAACAGGCCGCCTACATGGAGTAATGGAAAATTATGTGAGCTCTTGGATGAGCAGCTTTACTTTCTGGACTCTGTTGTACAGAACACAAAGCACTGGTACACCAGTATCTATCTGGAGCAATACTTGCCGTGGCCTCATTTGCTGGGATTCTTGTTTCAGCATCAAGAAACAGCCTGGATTCCCTATCATGAAAGAATTGGGAGGCTAAATGATTCCCTGATTCTGCAGATGAGTCGTCCCCAGAACTTTTGATTTCTACTTAGTGACAATGTGTGACTCTGAAATATAGGGAATTATTCACTTGTGTGACTATCTTAAGTGAAGGATACACAAACATAAAATGGAAATTTTAAAGAGTTGAGATAAAAATAAATAGAGATGGAAGTTGAATATATTTTCCCTTATGCCATTTGGGTGTATCTACCCATTTTAGAAATTCCTTCTGCAGAATATTATGTCTTCCTAAGGAATGACTACCACCATCATTCAGCAGAAACAAATTTTGAATATCTGCATTATATTATCATATGTACATATATATTTGCAACAACAAATGACAAAAAATAAAAAAACAAAGCCCGACCTCTTAAACTTTTTAAACCTGTATTTGAAGACAGATACAGATATAGATATACTTATTACCATGTATAAGGTATCAATTTATGAATATACAACAGAGGAGTATGGAGAGAAAAGTGAATAAAGGAAAGGAATAGGAGGAAAAGAAAATTGAAAAGATTTAAAAATATTTATGATATTAAATAAAAATAATTATGGGCAGATGGGCATAGTGGCGCATACCTGTAATCCTAGCATTTGGAAAGTTGAGGCAGGAAGAGTAGCATGAGCTCAAGGTCAACTTGAGTTACATAGTGAGTTCCAGGGCAGCCTGGTCTACAGATGATGAACCTGTCAGAAAACAAACAAACAAACAAAAGTTGGGGTCTTCTTAGTTCATTTAGGCAAAATTAAAACACCATGAAAAGAAACTAGAAAGCAACATGGGTAAATGAGATCATTGATTTGAGTAGGTACGCAATTTCATCTTGGATTTTCATTGTCATTTTAGTATTACAGTTACTATCGCCTTTTCTTAGCACTGAGATGGCTTCCACTCTTCAGAGATCTCTGAATATCCATGCGATAGGTTCCACGGTCCTCATAGTCACACAGGTTCATGTCTCACACAGAAAATGAGCCTGGGTCTCTCGGGTCCAAGTTTAAGTCATAAAAACATGGAATCAGGTGCTAGTGAGATAGTTCAGTGGGTTAGGTACCTGCCCACAAGCATGGTAACCTGAGTTTTATCCCTAGAAGTTCACATGGTAGAAGGATAGAACTGACTTCCAAAAAGTTGTTCTCTGGGCTCTACCCTTGCCATGGCCTGCATGGATGTGACTTTTCTCTTTTCTTATTCTTTCTTCTTTTTCCTCTTCCTGCTCCCTTCTTTCTTCTTTCCCTCCTTCTCCTCACTCAAACAAAATATTAAATACAGAACCTGATGGCTTCAGACTACTAGATTACAGTGTTCCAATGGTCAGAGAAGCGTGGTCATGAGACTGAATCCAGGAGTCAGCCCATCTCCATGTTTGAGTGACAGTCCTCTGGGAAGGGAAGAAAATGGTATCTTTCAAAGGTGCATGTTTGGTCACTGATTCTAGAACCCACACCTGGGAACCCCAGGGTGGGTGACATTTCTGTCCTTCGGAGTTGCTTCATTCTCTCCATCCCAGGCCTGGCAACCTTGAGAAAGGCTTGATTCACACACTTAGAGGAAACAAGAGATTTCAACACAGGCATCCCTGTGGTGAAGAGGCATAAAGCTTACAGAGCAGAAATGGCTTTATAAGGGAATGAGAGTAGGCGACGGTATCTCTGGATTATTTCCATTTGTTGTTCTCTCATAGTTGAAAATCTGCAGAAGTATGCATATGATGTCTAAGAGTAGGTGTAGCTCTTGGGCACAGAAGTTTGCTTCCAGGCATTCTAATGTCTCCTTCCTGGTCCTATGCGTCATGTGGCTTGTAGCTGAGCTGCATAGCCAAGTTTAGTCCCCGAGGTGGGAGAGAGGGAGGGAGAGAGCGCTCATAGAGGGCACTGTAGTTACCTGTGGAACAAAGTGTTGGGACCAGCCCTCTCAGGGCTCAGAGGAAGAGAAAGCTGTGTCAGGACACCGCCCAGATCAGAATTCCACAATGCCAGGAACGGCCCCACTGCCCTTGGCTAGTGGGCCGTTTGAGGGGAAAATTGAATTATAATCCTAACATCCTTTGTACATCTGGAAATTTGTCATAGTAATTAAATGCTAATAAGGCGAGGGAGATTAAACGGATAGTTTCCTTAAAGATTACACTCCGCCACCCAAGGTCAGGTAGAAATGATAAGTAATGTAGTGGTGTAGGCCAATCACTCTGGCTGAATAAATGTCATGATGAAAGCAAGGAGTCGTTCAGTTTTCTATATTTGAACATCTCATTAGTGTCTGTGTCATTTAGAGATGTATTGGGTAGCAGAAAGGTGACATTTGAGGTCTCTCAGGGTAAGTCAAGCCCTTAATTATCTGATGGAGGTTAATGTGTTCACAGAACAGGGAACCCTGAGTGATAAACGGAATAATGGATTGTGTTAAGAACAGGTTTCGTGGGTGGGCCCATAGGGTGGACCATCCCACTAGGGAGTCTGGCTGGATTCTCCTGCCTTGCTGGGTCTCCAAGTGGAGACCAAGATCATTCTCTTTGACATAAGTAAATGATGACCCAGGGGGTAAAGGAGGGGACTTCAGGAAACCAGCCTTCATTTCTCAACAGTGATGCAGGCAGGGGCCCAGTCAAGTCCCGTGTCTGGAGAAGATCTGCCAAGTCTGCTGAGGATGCAAGAGGGTGGGCCCAAGTGCCAGAAACCTCAGGATGAACTGTGTCTCCAGGGGTGACGACCCTCAGTGGGCACATGGGAGGTCCTGACGTTTCCCACCCTTGAGGATGTATGTTCCTGTGATATCCCCTTCCCTGGATGTGGACTGAGCTGAATAGTCTGACATATTCAATAAGACAGAAGTGGTATGATGCCACCTCCAAGGTGAGGTTTCAAAAGACAGCGCCTTCTGTCCTGTGCTTCTTGCTGGCTAGCTTTGAGAAAACAATCTAGGCCCTAGGAAGAATCCACTTGGCAAGCAAGCCAGCAAGAGACTGTGATCATCAGCTTCATAGCCCTCAAGGAACCGAATCCTATAACTCTGCTATGTGACCTCAAAAGTAAGTCTCTCGAAGCAGAGCCTTCAGGTGGGACTGAAACTCGGTCCAGCTGCGTGACGCAGGCAGCGTGAGAGAGTCCCCAAGTCAGAGCACATTGCTAAGCCATATGTAGGTTCTTAACCTTCAGAAACTCCCAGCTAATAAATATTTCTTTTCAGTGATGGCTAAGTTTGAGGGTGATTTGTTATACAGTAATAAGTAGCTAATACAGTGATCTTCAGATTTCAACATGCTCCCTTAATGAGAGAGCCCACATTGACTAGAAGGCTGACCTTCCATTTTAGGGAGAAAATGTAAACTGTTGAGTCACTGCTCAGCATAAATTGAGATGGAAAATTACTGAATCCTCAAAACACCATCCCAGCCTCCACTGCCTGCATCTGTGCTACCGTCTGATAAAAGTTAAAGTTCTGGACTGTCTATAGTCAGTCTGACCTGTTCATACTCAGCAACCTTTGCTTCTGCTTCTGTAAAGTCCTGCTTCACTTGCTCCACCTTTGCTCTGCTTTAGTATAAAATGAAAGTATAAGCTAAATTTGGTGAATAAAGCTCCTGTCGCCACCCTAATTGGTGTCTGAGGAATTATTCCACAATACACTTTCTTTTGGCCTTGTCACACAGAGAGAAAGACTGATTCTGCAGCAAGCACAGAATATGGAGTGGGGTCTGTATGCTTTGTCTCGTATAATAGGCTGCCCTGGAAGTAGCTATGTAGCTGAAGATGACCTTCAACTTCTGATCCTCCTGCTTCTACCTCCCGGGTGATGGGATTATAGGCCTTACACTATTAGACCTGATTTATTTAATTCTGGGAATTGATCCCAAGGCTTTGTGAACTTTACCAATTTAGCTACATTCCTAGATCCAGAAAAGAAGGTTAAGTTTTGTTACAGATTTAATAACTCAGTTTAGGCAAGGAGCTGTTGAACCTGGGCGGGGGGGAAAGAAGCTGCTCTTCCCCACCTGTCCTGAGGAAAACAAGAACTCTGTTAATCTTTCCTAGAAGCCTGGTGCAGAGCCAAGGTGAGGATAATGTCATCCATCCGACCTTCCCAAACATCCACAAGCAGGGGCTTTGACAGATAAGCACCCTGCTGATTTGTATCCTGTTCTTTCCAAACAGTTGGTAGCAAAAAGTTAGGTACTAACTGGTGTGGCAGCTCAGAATGGCTCTCCCTTAGAATTTGGTGGTTGCTGTCTTTTTGCTGTATTTTTCCCTCCTTACACCTACAACACCAAACAGTTATTACTGAGTTCAGTCCCCAAGCAGGTCAAATGTCTCCAGCAATTTTTCCTAAATAGCCAAAGCAAGGTATTATTTCCCAAGGCAATATTATTTTCTTGGATGAGTTTGAAAAGGCAGGGGATTTCAAATTTCCATCCATTTCTTTTCTAGTCTCGTAACATTTTTGGGGCCTCTTCTATACAAGATGTGCTGGTGGCTGAGTTACAAGGATATATACAGAATACTACACTGTCCCTGCCTTCAGTGGCTTAAAATTCTAATAACGAAAAAATATTAGAAAATAATTCTAAGTAAAAAAACATGTGATGAATTATTCATTGAAGTAAAAAGCAAACAAAAACCAAAGAATAGAAGGAATAAACAAAAGTTATTGTCAGAATATTTTATTTTATTTATTCCAGGACACTGTCTGTCGGAAAAAGTCAATCCTTGCAAAGTACAGGTCTGTCTGCTTTGGAATCATGGGTAAGAAACAGTTCTTTAAGTGTATTATAAAAATTATTCCTTTTTATATGATAATATGAGTGCCTTAAGAGGAATTTTAGATGTCCAAGCTGGAAAGGATTTAGAAAATTCTCTCTGTTTCTCTTGTCTCTTTCTCTCTTCTCTCTCTCCCTCTGTCTCTGTGTCTGTACATATGAGGACACTTGAGTGCATTTGCTTATGGAAGCCAAAGGGTGACTTCGGGGAGCATCCTAAATTTATTTATCTCCTTATTGGTTTCCCAGGCTTCACCTTCCAGGGCTGGAAGTGTGGGTCACTGTCATTTCCACCCAGGATTTTTTTTTAATGTGGGGTCTGGGATTTGAATTCAGATCCTTTTGCAAAGGTTTTAATCCCTGAACTATTTTTTCCAGTCCATACAATTTCTAAACTTCAAACCATCTTTAAATGAGGGAGATTCAGAGGGAGGGAGGGAGAGAGAAAGACAGAGAGAAAGAGAGAGAAAGAGAGAGAGAGAGAGAGAGAGAGAGAGAGAGAGAGAACGCTTACTTGCTCAGGGTCACATAATTAAGTCAATTTTCCTTCTAGATAGGAGCCTGGATCGTCTCAATTCAAGTCAGCATTTAGATGCTGTTCTTAGGTTACCTGAGAGCTTCAGAAAGCTGATAGGATAGTTTAAACTGCTAATCGATTCATTGTCAGGAGCCTTCCTTTTTGTGATGGTAGTTAAGCAAGTTCATGCTTCCTTCCCAGAATCAAATCTGCCTATGAACACACTTGAAAACGAGAAGGAGTTCTGGAGTGCACCCCAAACTGAGCAAATGCTGGGGAAGGGAAAACAGATGGAAGCTCTAGTTGGGAGCCAGCATCCGGGATACAGCTGAGAGCTTTGCCTTCGGAGCACAGGCACTTTCTACTGAGAACAGGAAGGGGCCTAGAATAACCATAATGATGGGGTCATTAGGAAGGCGTCACATTCAGGAAGGTGACTCCTGCACAAGTGTGTCATGAACCCACATTCACCAATATATAGATAAAAATTCAAATCCACCAGAGACACAACAAAAATAACAAATGGGAAAACTTACACCCAAAGGAGCTAAAGTCCTACAGTCAACGGTACAGAATAAACACATTCCTGTGCTCAGAGAGATGTGCAAAGAAATCTGTGAACCAAGGTGGTCATAGAATTCAGCTAGTGGTCTTGGAAATAAAAACACAAACTCTAGGACTCAATAGATGGGTTGGAGAGCAGAATTGTACACTGGGAAGAGCAATTTGTAGTATCATGATTATCAAAGACAAGAATTCCCCAAAAACTTGAAACAATGGGATTGTGAGATGGAAATATGGAAAAAGAACACAAGTGTGGGCTGGCGAGATGGCTCAGTGGTGAAAGCGCTTGCCACACAAGCAAAAAGACCAGAGTTCAGATCTCCAGAACCCAGATAAAATGCTGGGTGTGTGTGGTGTGTGGTGGCCCTCCTGTTATTCCAGACATGGAAGATGGAGTCTGGGATTCCCCCAAACTGACTAGCCAAACTAAGCAAGCTCTGGTTTTGATTATTGACCATTTTCAAAAAAATCAGGTAGAAGAGCAATTGAGGATGATTCCTGATATCAACCTTGGACCTCCACAAGCATGAGCAGTCATGTGCATGTCTACTACACACATGTGAGCCCACCCACATGCAAATATGTGCATGCACATGCATGAACTACACACAACACACACACATGCTTGAATGTGGAAGAAAAGACCTGAGAAGTAGAAACGAAATTGCTATTCCCCAACATTAGAGTAGAGGACCACCAAAGTGAGAGTAGAAGACAGAGATGGTCACACACACAGCAAAGTAATAACTAAGAATGCCCTAAAATGAAACAAATCCAGACATCAGAAGGGGCCCCTATACCCTGAGCTGGATAAAGAACGTATAAAATTGTGTCATATGGATTGGAGAATGCTTCTGCACCTTCTCAAACGGAAGGTTCTGTAATGTTAGTGTAATGGACTGGGGTGTCAGCTTTGAAGTCATTGTTATGACTTGGGTATACCACATTAGACTCAGCCCATGTGTGAGACCATTCCTTGGAAAGGTGCATAAGGTGGAGAGATCCTTGGAAAGCTGAAAAGTATGACTCTCTTCAGCTCTTCCTGTGCACACGGTGTGGCCAGTTCTCTCAGCTCCGGATACGGGCATGAACTCTCCTGCCAGCATGATGGACTGTAACCTAAAGCAGTGGTCATGCTGACTGGACTTTTTCTTTTCATTGATGTTATGGCAGACTGACCCAAAGGTGACCCATTAGCTCCATGCAGTTCATGACTTTGTGTCACCCTCTTGGGTGGGACTTGAAACTTGCTTCTAATTGGTAGACATGGCAAAGTTGAGGCAGTGTCATTGCTGTTGCCTGTCTCAGACCACGTCAATGTCTGATTGGCCTTGAGGGAGAGTTCACGACCCGTGGTTCCATGCTGCTACCGCCTGTGATTTTAATTCTTTCAATAATACGAACCATCTTAGCAATGGCCTCTTCTCTCATCAAAGCTCTTAGTGGAAACCCTGACTGGAAATGGCTGACCTGGTGGTTTTAGCATAGTGAGATACTGAGTAGAGAACCCAGGAAAGCCTTGCCTGGACAGCTGATCCATAGGAGAATTCCAGCTGACATTATAAGCATATTTTTACATGCCCAAAAAAATGTCTCCTGGGAATTGGAGGTATGTCCTTGGAGCGGGTATTGAGACCCCCCCCCCCAGCTATTTCCTCATCCTCTCTTTTGTTCCTGTCTGTGCTGTGAGGTGAATGGATTTCCTCTGTCTACCATGGTGTACTGCCTCATCACAAGCATAAATGACCAGGGACTGAGACCTTGAGAACTGTGAGCCAAAAGTCTTTTCTCTTGTAAAGTTGGATATCTGGGGCAGTTTGTCATAGCAATAGAAAATTGACTAACCAAAACAAGTTACAGTCTATGTATCTGATCTCCCTTACTCAGAGAGGTACTTCTGAACACTTTCCAAGTGCCAGAGATGTTTAGTATACCAGTTAGATATTGGTGTCAGTCAAATTGACGTTTGGAGGCTGAGCTTGAGGCACACCTGTGAAGAACTGACAGCTAAGGCAAGCCTGCAGGAGATTATCTAATTGGCGTGGGAAGATCAGTCCACAGTGGTGGGATCATTCCATGGGCAGGTAGATAAGATGGAGGGGGCTGGTTCAGTAAATTGGAATTCTTCAGCATACTTTCTCATACTTGCTATCTGGTAAGTGAGGTTTGCCCCCTTTTCAGCAATCCTGTGGAAATGGTAAGAGCTGGACTAAGAACGGTAACAGAGAATTGGAAGAAAGAATAAAACCCCCTTTGTTTTCCTAAACTGTTTGGTTGTGAACTTATTGGCAACCGTCAAACTGTAACACTTGACAAATGGCCCTTAAAAGAGAAAGAAACCAGGCATCCACTAAACAGTATTGTGCAAAGATGGGGGTGGAGAGGTGGCTCAAGGGTTAAGCCTCTGCCTTGTAGGCGGAAGGTCCTGTGTTCGGATCCTAAAACCCACGTATAGACGCTGGGCGGAAGCGGGGGCGGCCTGCGCTTCTGGTCCTGGTAGGGCGGAGCCTGTGAATCCCGGGGCAGAGTAAACAAGGAGGAGGTGGAGGCGGTCCATGGTGGTTCCTGAATTCGCCTGTGGTTCTACACACACACATGCACACACACGCACAAGTGGATAAAAATAAAATAAAAAATAAAAAAACAGTATTGTGCAAAGAATTAGTAATGAAACAAATACTGTCTCTTCCAAATGAGCTGAACATGCACACTTGTTTCATGCCCGTTAACTTCTGAAAGAGTGACAGGGACAGAATATAGGATAAGGAGGTGACCTATCAGAAATGACTACCTTCTAGTCCTAGTTGTACCCCCAGTCACACAGCTTAACCTTCAACACCTCCTTGGACCCCATTTCTCTCATCTGTAAAATAAAGGGACAGAACTTTGGTACAACCACAGAAACTGAATTATCTTTTTTTCTCACATGGAAACCATATCACGAGGGATGACACCATGGAAGCTAGTGTGGGAACATGACCTTTATTGATCATCAGTGGCCATACATTCAAGCCATGGTTTTGTCACCATTGATATTTGAGTCTAAATGAAGAAAAGCAGCGTCTCAGGTACTGAAGATGTCTTGGGAAATTGATTCTCTTCATGTAGTGCTTACAGTGTCACCTGGAGTTCTCATTTCTATAACACTGAAAGTCCTCAATCTACAGAAACAACTGTGTTTGTAATCTGGGCAGATTGGTCCATATTTCCTATGGGAGAGGTCTGAGTTTCTACAGTGTTCTGAACAGTGCATATTCTCAGGAGGGGCCTGGGAAAACATCTTCAGCCGCAAAGAGGCAATTATCAACAAACGTACATTGATCTGCTGGGACATTTGTCCTTTTCTACCTGACGTCTACCTTGGCACCCTGTGACCTCAGACGTTCCAAGAACTCAGAGAGAGGGATGACAAATCTCTCCGTTTATCCCTGCAGTCTCTGGTACTCGCAGGAGTTACAGAAGACAGGGCTGAGGAGGGGATTTAGGCCTCACCCTACCTCTCCTTCAAAGGTACCAGTTCAAAGGTAACCCAGACTTGCCTTTCCAATTTGGCAAAATCAAAGCTGGAGGGCTCAACTACTGTGCTAGTTGTACTGTTGCTGAGACAATACATCTGACTCGAGGGAGGAAAGTTGGTTTGGGCTCACAGCTTGAAGGTACCACCTGCCATGGAGGGAAAGCACGGTGATAGGACCAGGAGGAAGCTGAATACATTGCGGCCACAGTCAGGAACCAGAAAGCAACGGACGCTGGTGCTCAGCTTGCTTTCATGGTTTTCTTCAGCCAGGGATCCCAGTTCTTGGAATGATGCTGCCCACCTCCAGGGGTGAATCTTCCCAATTAATTGAATTAATTGGAACATGCCCAGAGATGCCCCAAACCTATCAGCTCATGCTGATCAGATGTTCAGGCTTTACCTGTATCAATCACAGAGACAAAGTCACAGCCCCTTGGGCTTTTCTAGCTGCACCTTTTGTTCAAGTGCTTGGGGTTATGAATAACAGAAACTCGACTCAACCCAACTTAAACAATAAGAAGACTTTATTGGCTCATGTACCAAAAAAAAAAAAACCAGAAGCAGGGCAACCCTTGGGTAAGACTTTACCCCATCCTTGAACACCAACAAGGACCTGGTTTCTTTTATGCCATTTGATTTTTCTCTTCTGTGGTGTCAGCTTCAAGCTGAATGATTCCTTATCATGATCCAAGAGGTCAAAATCTGGAGACCCAGGATCATTGGCTTCTTCTTACCCATCTATTGAAGAGTTTTAAGAGGTGCTACCCCATGATTCCAGAAAAGCCTATGAACTATGAACTCACATGGTCACATCTGGACCAACCACTGCAGCCAGAGAATATGGACTATGTGGTTAGCTTAGCTCAGGTCATGTGTTCTACCTGGGGTGGGGGATGGGGGGTGGAGTGTGGGTGAGGGTGGTGATAGCCAGGTAATCTGAACATTCAGGAAAAATAAGGAGTCCAGGGAAGATATGGGGAACATCTAACCTCCATTATGTCCCTTTTTGTGGATAAGAAGCTGAGCTTAGAACTGGACACGCCCTTGTCCAGATGATGTGAAGCAGTAACTCCCAGCTCGCCTGCCCACTCTCCCATACTCACAGTACCTTGAATGCCTTCTTTGTTCAGCCCATTGCACCTAGTGCTGAGTGACGATCTTGTGAGGTCAGAACAAGCAGTTTCTCCCCAACCCTCCAGGGATGGCTTCGAAGCACTGGACTTCAAAGTTTAAAGATCAAAAGGAAACTGACCTGGGCTCCAAGGATTCTTGCAGTCACAAGAATGGATTCCGGTACTTTCTACTGGGGCCCCTAAGAACCAAGGAGCTCTTGCTACATTTAAGAAGGGAAAAAATTGCATTCTGATGTGTAAACACTATCGCATATTCATGCTCTCAAAATCTAATTTTAGCTGCAAGAAGCTTCGTGAGAAGATGCTCACATAATTAAGAGGCTTTCTTCCCATGCCTTGGAGCCTATCTATTCATTCATTTATGCATCACTGAGATTATCAGACTGTGTTTGAGTTTCTTTAAATTATATATTTTGATGTCTCCAAATTGATCCACAACAGGGGAAAAATCCACGAAAATTGCATGTTTTAAACTCAGGTTCGTGTTGTCTCATAGCCTTGCTGTTAGTCAGGATCTATGGACAGCTTGGGTTTGGGTGTCCTGCTCGCATGGGGGGTCCTACTTGCTGCCTTCCTCTCACATTTGCCTTTTAGACAGGTTTGGCTTCTATGATTTGGCCCATCGGGGCAGTATGAGATTTACTGAGAAGCTGAGAGTGATTGACAAGTCAAATGGACTTCTCCGGAAGGACAGGCAGATTTCCCTGTTCCCACCACCACAGAGCTTGTGTGGAAATTGTCACAGATCAGCCGCTGACACCACCACAGGATCTTTGCATGTCCTTGTCCGTGGGACAGTGAACCATAAAACAATGTGAACAACAGCTGGAACACCATCAGAAAGGAGGAGAGGTATCTGAAAGCAGTGACTGTAGCACCCCAGCTGCCTAGTTCCTTTGGGGCTGCTGCTCCTCCAGACTCATGAGGAAGTCAGAGATGTCATGGTTGGTCACGGTCCGTGTCAGTTTCCCTACCACATTAGCCCTCCCAGTGTCCGTAACCCACCCGTCTTCTCCTTTGGGAATCCCCTGGTGTGTTGTTAGATACAGGTGTCAATTTGACAGTTGAAGTCTTGAGCTCTGGGCACTGCTATGAACAATTAGTCAAGTTAAGCCCTGAGTAAGCCTGCAGGAGACTGACGGGTTGATGGGGAAGGCCCAGTCCAAGGGGCGAGTAAGATGGAGGGAGGCATTCTTCCGTATATTTGGACAGACTTGTCTGGCAAGTGAGGAGTGTCCTTTTCTCAGCAATGGATATGGTGGGATCAATTCCCTTGGCTCCTGGTGGTTTAAGTTCTCCTGTCAAGCTGGATTAAGAAATGTAACGGAACAATCATAAGCAAGAATAAAACCTTGTTTTCCCCTTAAGCCATTTGGTCGTGAATTTATCAGCAATGATGCAGACAAGCAGCTGGAAAAGGACTATGGGATATCTCAGGAGATATTCTCAGAAGACCAGCCTCTTTGATCCTCCAAAGTTTGCCGTGTCTACTGTCTGTTTGAGAGTGTGGGTCTGCTCTAGGATACAGGTACATCCCCTCCAGGATGGAGTGAAAATTCCTGGAGTGTCTCAACTGCTCATATTACTCAGGGGAAAAGGCTTGACTGTAGACTGGGTTGTGGAGCTATCCTGAGCTCATAAACATTGACCGAGACCCTGACTTTCCCATCTTCCCATGGATCCAGATGATGCTGTCAGGTCAGGATAGGCTCCACCCGGGAGGATGTGGATGGTGGTGAGTGGGGGAGCATGAGCAGAGATGCTCTAGCCCCCATCTATGACTGGGGAAGGCAGCTTCATGGGACACCTGTGTTCTTCGACCACCTAGAGAGCAGAGAGGTGGAGTCTGCCTATAATCATCTTTCCCACCCCCCCACTTTGTTTCCTTCTCTCATGAAGCCTGGCTCAGGCTGAGGGGCGTTTCCTTAATGGCAGAACTCCAGAAGTCATCAAGGTCGCTCCACTTGGAGAAAAAGATGGGCCCTCTAGGGTTTCCAGGGTTCAGGCCCACTCTGGTCCTCACACTTGCTTAGATCACTCCTCAGCCCCAACCCCATCCACCTCTGAGCTTTGCTTCTAGGCTGCATCTATCTCCACACTCCAAGCTTGGAGCCCCTGAGCTCAAATCATGCAATGGAGGTAACTCAAGGAGCTGAGCACTAAGTGGCAGTGAAGACGGAGAGTCCCTTTCTGTTTCCCACCTCTATCTTCACCCACCCACTCCCTCTTCTGGCTGCACAGAGCCACGCCCACCCTGCACTCAATCATCCTCCTGCTTTGCAGTGCACTAGGGTTGCCCCAGCCTCCGATCCTTTGCACATGCTGCTCTCTGACCGTCCTTCCCATCTTTGCAGGGGTCATTCTTACTCAAGAACACCTCAAAGTTCCTATGAGGCACTCCCCCTAGACCTCAATGCATGGGTCAGCTCCTTTGAGATCACACAGTACACATGTACCTCGGTAACTGAATTTTCATGTCCATTGGGACAGCCCCTCTGCCAACCCCAATATGAGCTACTCAGGAATCCCAGGCCCATGTGTGTATTCTGTGTGTCCAAGGCAGCCAGCCAGCCTCAGTGAACATTCAACCAGGCACTGGAGTGCACATGTCCATGTCTGATGAGGCGCAGGGGCGAGGTGGACTCTCTCAGTATTCGACTGTATTTCCTTTTGGTGGAGGGAATGAACCGAGAAGTTGGGACATGATGGTTGCAGAAATAGTGTCATAGAGGCAATGATAGAAAGTGTCTGAGAGAGAGGGAAGGCTCTGCCACCAGGGGACAGACAAAGGGTGTCATAGCCTCTCCTCAAAGGATCACATGGCATTTTTTTTTGAGACAGCATGTCATATATCCTAGGCCAACTTCCAACTATTTTTCCAAGGATGGCTTTGAACTCCTGATCCTCCTGCCTCTACCTCCCAAGAGCTGGGATTCTAGGTGCGAGCCTCTATATCTGGCTTACTTTTTGACCCCAATGTGGGACCCTCCAAAGAACAGAAACTTGATAACATATGTGGGTAATCAGTCCAGGTGGTCCCTGAGACACATCCTGCTAAGGCCTACCTCGTATGTCCCTCAAGTAATGCCCTCTCTTAGTTCTCCAGCCCCCATAGAGGCTGAGTCATCCCCAGCCCCTTGTCCATAAGCCCTTGTCTCTGCTCTGGGGCATGGCGTATGTCCCCAGGTTTCCCAGACTTTAGGAGAAAGAACAACACAGATTCCACTCAAAGAGCTCAGAGGCTGTGAATGTCATAGGGCGTGGCAGGTTGTGCAGAGTCATGGCTGGTCCCAGGGCCAGTGTGTATCCTGGTGGGGATAGGAACAGAATCCATGTTGCCATGGTACTGCCGGTTCCTGTCCATGGAGAAGAGAGAGGCGGGGCCACAAAGTTTGTAGTACCGGGTGGTCACGGCACACACGTTTATGGGATGTCAGACACATAGCCAGGGTCACTCACCCATCAGTCTGCTCACCTCAGTCCTCATGTCCCTGCATGGAGCACTTAATGCCAGTCTAGAATCAAGGACCCCAGTGGGCCAGTCTATGCTGCAGCTGGACTACAAAAACCTAGGGGCCTTTGGGAGCCCACGGTCATATATGTGTGTGCGAGAGGCAGTCAGCCTCTGGAACATTCAATCTGACTCTTGCATGTGTAGGCCTATCTGGCTGTGTGTGCAAGGCTGTGATGATCTGGCACCCTGCTCAGATGGCATAGGCACGTCGAATGGGCACTGCACTGAATGTGTGTGTGTAGGGGGGAGCTGTCACTGAGGTGGTACGGGTACTTTGGAGTGTCCTGGTGTGTGTTTGCCTGGGTGGACTTTGTGCCTAGGTCCTTCTGCACACGAGGTAGGCCTCGTGTGGACCCCATGCTGACTGTGTGCCAGCAGTCATGCATCCGGAGGGGTTCAAGGGCCAGTTGTCAGAGCAACGTGCAGTCCCATGGCGTTGACCGTGTCTCAGCAGGGGTAGGCAGCCGGGCTGCAGGGCCTATCATCTGGGCACATACTCCCTGGGCAGCCCTGCCCAGTTGTGGTCACGCAAGGCCTGGTCCACTGTCCTGATATAGCCATTGATTAAGTCCTTCATCTCGGGGGTGAAAGGCTCTGGATCATGAGGGCGCCTGCCGTGCCGCCGGAAGCTGCCCTCCTTGTTGTTCTCCACACAGAGAAGCCGCTCCTCGCTCACAGACACGTTGAGGAAGGCCACCATCTCCCGCAGTGTGGGCACCAGGCTGCGTCGCAGCTCCTCATAGTGAACCACCAGCAGCCGCTTCCCATACTTGAGCCAGTCCAAGACATGGGAAGACCACCACGAGGCGTAGCTGTTCACGAAGTCTGGCCATTCTGGGATGGGGAGAGATGGGCTATAGTCAGGGGTCGCCACCAGGGGCCGCTGCTTAGGAAAAGGACACAGCTATGGTATTAGACCTTCCACTATCCAGCGCTGATCTATCCAGGTCCTCATGGGAGCAGGAGTCTTTAGGGCCCAGGATGAATACAATCTTCCTGTCAGGCTGGGCTCTAAAGAGTCGTGGGTCTGCCTGGGAGATGGTGACCTTGCACTTGCCATTCCCCCAGCAGCGTTTCCATGGAAACATATGAAGTTAAGACAAAGATGGCCTGCCAGGTGCCAAGAACTGCCATTTTTCTTGAGGGGCCAAGAGTTCCTTGACCTTGGGGACTATTTCTGGGTGGAAAGGTTGGATGTGGATAAGTGGGTCCCAGGGGCCCCATCATGCAAGGCACAGCGAGACCAAAGGCGACAGGGAAAAGTCAGCGGTACATCTTCATCAGGATGACCCATGAGCACCTGACCTTGTCCCCCACCACTGGGCAGATAAAGTTAAGGAGAGCTAGATAACTAGGGGTTCCATTGCATCCATCAGTATTAATTTGCTTGGATTCCCCCAGGGAGCAAGAAACTTTTGTGACTGGCCAATACATGTGTCATAACTGCTGGGCCCCTGGTGAGATCAAGTGCTGGACAGGCTGGACCCTGAACTGAATCAGTGTGAATGTGATCTCCAGGTTGCTGACAGCATGTCAGGAGTCACATGTCGGGAGCAGGGGACCCACAGGTCAGTGTGTTAGAGCAGCTGTGTGGTCCAGAGATGACCTTACTAGGAAGTTGGATGCAGAATGAAGTCATAAGCAGGAGTGGACTTTAATCACTGGAGGACAGCTGGGGAGGGGTCTGGCATGCTGAGCCCTGACTGCAGACTAACATTCTATGCCCCATGACACGTGGCATGGCCTCGCCCTTTTCTCAAGGAGGAACTGGAGCTGCAGGTGGAGGAAAGGGGTAAGCTGGGCTGCATGCATCTTCAGCTGGTTGCTTCTTCCAACTCCGTATGAGCCTCTGAGTATGAGCGGGGAGAGAAAATGGGTATAGATCATCTCCCCAACCACCTCGGGGTGAACAGTGGAGATCCTTGGCTCACCAGCAGGCTGGCATCCCACACCAAGTGGACAAAGCAGGCTTAGCTAAGATGGGGAGGAAGCAAGGTCAAGCCAGACCCAGCTGCAGCAGCCTGGGCCTGCGTGTACCGACCCTGCATCACAACTGTCAGTCCTCTGCTGGGCTGTTCCTTGCTCACCTTTGCTCTTCCAATTCCGGTCAGGAGCATAGCCCAGGTGCCCAGCACACTTCCTGTTGAATTCAGCCACCAGAGACCTGTAGGGGTTCCGGATCAGCAGGATGGCTGAGTCAAACATCTCGATCTCCCGCCGGCCGCTCTCGTGGGTCTTCACACAGATGGTGCGCCGGCTTCGCCAGTGGTCCTTCTCACCCTTGAACCCTGCTCAGGAGGAACAAGAGGGCTTTTGTGGAGGAGGGCACCCTCGCTTCTGCTTGGGGTACCCCCACTTCCACAACAGTCAAAGGACTGATGGTGTCTCAAGGGGGGGGGTTGCTTGAAGATGGAGACAGAGAGACTTCTAGAGGAGTGACTGCTCTAAGGCAAGTGCGAGCAGGATGTGTCTAACAGTGGGGAAGACGGATTAGCATGAGAAACAAAGAAAGTCCCCCCACAACCCTCACGAGGCAACCGGGTGTGGGCATGTCAAAATGGGCACTGTGAGCACTGGAGCTGCATGTCTGGTGAGTGACTTGGAGTGTCCTGATGTATATCTTGTCTGGATGGGTTTCGCGCCCAGGTCTGCCTGTGCGTGAGGCAGCACCCGTGTTCACTATGTGCTATGCGTCTGGAGGGGTTCCTACAGACACAGGAGATGCACACCCACCTGGGGCTCTTGGTGGAGATGACCTCACAGGAGCATGTAAATTCTGTGGTGCCCAGATGGAGACACTGGGGCTCAGAGGTGTGACTTGCTCAGTATGACATAGCACCGGGATGAAAGTCTCAGACCTCTTTCCAAGTGTTCTTGTGTGTCCGGCTAAAGCCCCTACCTTCCACCCACCCCTTCCCTGAGGGAGATGGGAGCTTCACCATTGATTGGCTCAATGGTTCCAGCGGCTGTAGCTCCACCCTCTGACCTACCTCAGGTCCCCAGCCTGTATGTGTCTATGGAGTCTCAGGTCTGGTCTCAGCCTCGTTCACATCATTTGAGGACTCAGGGCTCAGTTTCTATGAATGGAGACTTGTTCCCATGACCAATGTCTTGCTTCTCTCGTCTTTCTTTGGCCACACTTGCTATAGCACTGGTGCTCAGAGGCCAGATTCTACCCACTATCCCTCAATGCACCAAATATCTCTGTGTGTGTATGTGTGGTGTGTGTGTGTGTGTGTGTGTGTGTGTGTGTATGTGTGTGTGTGATCATTCTACCAGTATTCTGGGACCAATAGTTCCATCTAGTCAGTCCTACAAAGCTCAAAGACGCATAAGGTGTCTCTGAAGCATTTTTCAGGCAGTTCATCCCAGTCCTGACAATTGGCTACTCTACTCTTTGGGCCACACAACCACAGGTAGACCCAAGCATCTAGTCAAGACTTTCTAGGGGAACAGAGTAAGTCATGAGCAGCCTGGACACAGGGAGTTGACCAGTGTGGCAGGGCCATGTGCTTATCTGACTCTTTCTCTCCCATCTGCAGGTGCCTTTAACATGTTGAGGAAAATGGAGCTGGGGTATACATATAAACAATGGCGGTTTTTCCTCAGTCTAATCTGATCAAGAGTGAATCTGGAACTTGGTCAAAAGCCCAGGAAGTTACTATTCTTCAAGAGCGTTCTGAGAATATGTTGTTTTCCTAAGCCAAATGGTTAAGAAATACGGAGAAAAATACCATGACATGTGACCACGAGAAATACATTTGATCGGATTTAGATGCCACTTGTCTGAGATGCTTCCTTTTGGAACAGCCACAGACTTGAGCCATTTACGTTAATTTACTTGGCATAATGAGGCCTCTTGTTTCTACAAAGAAAAAATTAGAAATCACAAAACTCTTGATGATTTCTGGACCTGTTAAAAAACTGTTTTTGTGTGGCTTGCCCCTCACAGCACTCCACATGTGGAGTCTGTGAGTTTGCTTCTAGCTCTGTGCTTCTTATAGGTTCCATACCTGAGTCCCTGAATTCTTCAGGACACCTGCCCCTCATGGCATTCCACGTCTGGAGTCCATGAGTTCCATTCTTTCTCTCCTCTAATAAACTCTACCTTAATCCTCAAAAAAAACCCTGCTTTTTTTTTTGACAATATCCCTTGCTCATCCAACAGATGAACTGTCCACCCTAACACTTGTGGGTTCTAAAAATTTAAGAGAAAATTCAAGAACTGTTTATGGAGGGGGAAAACCACACTATCAACTTTAGAATTCCATACCAGCTCCATACCTCATAATGTACCGAAGTGTTTGATCTAATGCTGTGCTGGAACCTTCTGAAGTTGGTCACAAGAAATACACATTTCCTGGCCTCGACACAGACAAACTGAGTTCTGACTTCAGTGTGGCTGAAGGATGTGTAGGAAACCTCAGGGTGACTCTACTGTGAATGTGTGTATTCGTGTTCTCGTGTACGTACATGTGGAGATCAGAGGACAACTTCAGATGCTGTACTTCCCATGTCCTCCTTCTTGCTTGGTTCCTCACACTGACCTGGAACTTGTCAAGGAGGCTAGGCTGTCCAGTGAGCCCCAGGGATCTGTCTGTCTCCCCAGTACTGAAATTGCAAGTACACACTACCATATTCCACACATGCATGCTGGAGTCCTCATACTTGTGCAGCAAGTGCTTTACCAACTGATCCATCTCCCCCCCACCCCCCGCCCCAGCATCCCTCTCTTGTCTGTCATTTGAGAAGTATGCTCCCATGCTCTAAGGAGGCTGGCTGGGTGACCTGGGGGATGCCGGCGCCTCTCCTTGGCTGCAGTGACTTACCTTTGTTGTACAGAGCTCCGTCGAAGTAGTAGCTCCCTGTGTAGAAGCCGGTGGCATGTTCGATGAGGTGCCTTGCCCACGTGTTCCCAGCTCCTGGGAAGCTCGACAAAGCCACAAACACCTTGGACTTGTTGGGCAGAAACCTCCTGTCTGTACACCTGGTGTCTGAAAGTCAGCACAGGATCACATGCCTGCATCCTGATCACAGAGCTGCTGCTGGGGTCCCCTAGACAGGGACTGATATGGGCTAAGCCTCCGTGGAACAGATTAGAAAAACCCAAGGCCCAGAGAGATGATAGATTTGCCACTCCGCAGATCTCTGGCTGCTGATGTGACAATCCCCCACCTCAACGAAACAAAACAAAACAAAACAAAACAACCCAGGACTGGGATGGATGGAAATCAGGGGCCCGTGGCTCTCACTCAACTCTGTTGCTATGACCACTGTCAACCCCAGCAACTGGAACAGCATAGAGAACTCCAGATTCTGCTAGAGGAGGTGGGTGAGAGATCTGGCTGAATTGAGCCATGCCACGCAGCACAACTGAGCCACGTCGCACAGCCTGATCTCAGTAAGTAACTGACTTTTCATCTCTCCAGGCTACTACAGAGGTACAAGAAGTCACCAAGGGACAGTCCCTCAAGTCCTGAGCTATGTTAAAGCTCAGCAGATACTCCTCTCTACCAGCAAGTCCTCCCTACCAGCAAGTCCTCCCTACCAGCTAGTCCTCCCTACCAGCTAGTCCTCCCTACCAAATAGTCCTCCCTACCAGCTAGTCCTCCCTACCAGCAAGTCCTCCCTACCAGCAAGTCCTCCCTACCAAATAGTCTTCCCTACCAGCTAGTCCTCCTACCAGCTAGTCCTCCCTACCAGCTAGTCCTCCCTACCAGCAAGTCCCCCCTACCAGCTAGTCTTCCCTACCAGCAAGTCCCCCCTACCAGCTAGTCTTCCCTACCAGCAAATCCTCCCTACCAGCTAGTCCTCCCATGAGTTCCTATAGACCTGACAATGCTCATACCAAGAGGAAGGCTAAGGCCTGGAGAATCTGGAAACTCTGAACACCTCCTGTTGGTGTCTACCAACCTATCCCGATGTGTCTCCGGTCCACTTCCCTTTGTTCGTCCTCTTTGCCTCTTTTGTTTTTAGCCCCAGCCATTCACACATCCCACATTTAGCCAGGCCTCACCCTTCCTTTCCCTTCTCCATTCTTGATATCGACTTTATGTGCATCGGCCTTCCCACCCTGTAGCTGAACACTGTCCTCGCCAGTCCTGGACGCTCTCCCTGGTTCCGACCAGTGCCATAGTCAGTGGGGGGAACACAGAGCTCACCTTGCACTGGCGTCTGGTAGACCTCGCAGTAGCTGGGCAACCTCTGAGCCTCGGGGGTCTGACCACACAGCGCACCATCCACAGGGTCCCGCAGGCTGAACTGTGGAGTGGGGTAGGCGCAATAGCACTCCCAGCCCCAACGGACAGCTAGGGGGAATTCCTGCAGGGAAGCAATGGGGTAGAGACATAGGGTGAGTGTGAGGGGTCACGCGTGTCCCTGGCTCAGGCGCGGGCAGGACCCCGTGACAGGGCTGCAGGCAATGTGAAGTCAGTGGCGCTGACTGCTGGGCTACACAGCCAGGCTCTGTGCCCAAACCCGGCAGGAAAAGCGGGAATCAGCAAGACGTGCTACCTGTCCTGCAGGAACTCAGAGCGGCTTCATGTGGAGTCAGCAGCCACCATACCACGTGAGTGTCTCTGTGGCAGAGTGGGCGAAGCACAGTGAGTTAGAACAGAGCTTGAAACTGGGCTCGGGATGCAAGGGCAGTGGGGGGGGGGATCCACATGAGGAAATCTGTGTGGAACAGAGAGCCAGCTAAGCTGCCACAGGGCAGCCTGGGGCTGTAAGTGTCACTTCACAAGTAAATGACTTTGAGTTCTAAGAAAGAATCCAGTTCCTTTCACTTTCCTTGGCCAGCCACCTCCCTGGAAAACCAAACTTTGACCATGAGGTTCCAATACTGGTGAGGGCAGATACCCATAATGCTCCCTGTGACGGTTATATCCAACAGCCTAGGAAGACAGGTCTCTCTGGTCACACCTCAGAGGGATTCTGCACAAGATCAGCCTCTGGGCATGATTGTAAGCGACTGTCTTGATTGCATCATTGATGTGGAACCGCCCAGCCCACTGTGGGAGGGACCATTCCCTAGGCTGGACAGTCTCAGAGTGTAAAATGAATCTAGGTAGCTAAGCACAGGCAAGCAAGCACTCCTTGCCCTCTGCTCTTGCTGCGGCTGTGATATGACCAGCTGCTTCAAGCTCCTGCTGCCATAAATTGCCAGCTAGGATGGACTGTCACCTCGAATTATGAGCCAATTAACCCTTCCCCCGTTTACTTGCTTGGGTCAGGTATTTTTGTTGCAGAAACATGTAATGAAATGACAACGGTCACCTTTCAAAGATGGAAGAGGTAGAGAAGCACGGATCTTATTCCCGTCTGACATACTCTTTGGAAGGGGAGATCTCAGAAACAGGGGAGTCACCAGCAGGTTAAGAGACGGGAAGACACCTTTGTGTGGGCCCAGCCAGCTCTCAAGCGAGTTCTCTTTGAGGCTGCTGTGCCAGAACTATGTGCTGACAGCCTGAAGACCTGGATATGAATTCTGGCTCGCTTGCTGCGTGACCCTGGGCAAGATGCTTAATGTCTCTGAAGGTCACTACTGATCAAAGGTAATAAAATCTGCCCTGTTGGCTGATCTAGATGGGAGAGGCCCATATGGTCCACCGCAAGGTGCCTGACACCCATAGGCACTCCACAGAAGAATGGGCCATCATTGGCTTCCTTACCCCTTTGGGCATCAACCACAGCTTATTCAAAAATGCATCCACTTGTGTCCCCCCCTCATACATCTGTGAGCATCAACTAAACACACGGGATACCCGGCCTCTCCCTGCGTCTCTCAGGAAAGCACACGCAAGGCCTCTTGGAGCTCAGAGCCTGGGGAGGGAGGGAAGCTGGGGCTGGAGGACAGTGCTCGCTGAGAAGGGAGCTGCTGCAAAAACCTTTTTATTTTTTGCCCACAGCAAGAAATCTCATAAATAAATAAGGAAAATCAATAGCGTTTGCTGTGCGTGGCTTGGTAAAGCCGAGGAACTCAGCACTCACGTTAAACAAGCATTACAGCCATGGGAAGCGAGGCGGAACTTTGGGACACAGCTGGGAGGAAAGACAGGCTGGTGTCTCCAAGACCCAGGGCTGTGCGGGGTCCTTTCTTCCGGCAGCCTCTGGAACATGTTCCCTGGGCCCGCTCCCTTCTGCAAAATGAAGTGCCATGTGCTAGTGGGGCACAAAAGGCCAACAGTCTCAAGGCATCTCTAACTGGATTATGTGCATGTACCCTAGTGCTGCTTTACAGAAAGTCAAATGGGTGGTCTGACCCTTCTGTAACATGCCTGACTTTTCTAGAATAGTCTCCTTGTCGACACGAGTTTATGAAAAGGCCTGGGGACACTGAGATCCATCTGTCCCTTGCTCTACAGCAGGGCCTTCAAAACCCCAATGCACTGCAGAAACCAGTCATCTGAGAGAGCACATGGTAGCCCGGCAGTGCCTTCCTGCATCCTGCCCACGTGAGTAGGAAAGGGAAGAATTGTGTTACGTGAAATCTACCCCGGTATCTCAGAATGTGACCTTACCTACCAATGGGGTCTCTACAGAGTCAATTTAAAAGAAGCCATGCGGTGAGGAGGGGTTCTTCTTCAATGCGATCATTGTCTTCATAGGAAGAGATGGTCAGGGCACAGGTCTCACATGGACCAAGACAAGCATGTGGGGACACTGGGAGATGATGCAGGCCAAGGTGAGCCATGCCTGCCGACACCCTGACCTTGGACCTCCACAACTGTGTGAAGGCAAATGCCTGTTGTTGGAGCCCCTCGGCCTATGGTGCTGATGGAGGGGCTGCAGCTGTTGCTCCTGGTCGATTGAATCTGCTTCTGCTATTCCAGCTGCCTGGGGTGTTTACCCACCTCCCTTCCTGGTTCTTCTACCTTTACTTTCTTCAAACCACCTCAGTGAGGTCTTTCCTGACCCCTTTTCCAAGCTGTAGTGCCCTCTTGTCTTCATGGGTACACCCTATTTCTTCACCATGCTTGAATTATGTCTAATAGCTTGCTGATGTGACCCGCAAAAAACACACAGCTCAGTCAGTTTCGAGGCCACACGTGGACGAAGACAGCACCTCCATCCCTTGCAGAAGCACCTCTATCCTTTCTCCATCACACTCCCCTTAGCAATCACGACTGATTTTTATCACCACCGATCAGCTGTATCTCTTCTAGAAAGTCATATAAATAGAACCACCCGGTATGTAATTTTGCAACCTGGCTTCTTTCACACCAAAAACCACGTGTTCAGTCCACCTGGATTACTTGTCAGTAGCTCATTCTTTTTCATTGCCACATAGCAGTCCGTGTGTGGATTGACTATGCGTTGACTGACTCATTTTTCTGATAGGCCTCAGAGCCATTTCCAGTTCTTTGCCACTGTGAACACAGTTATTTTAATATTCTCTGGGTAAAAGACAACAATTACAAGCCATATTTCTCCACTATACTCATCACCGGATGGCATATTATACATTTTATTTATTTACCAGGTTGATCTTCTGTGAGAACGTAAATGAGGAGATTGCTGTGCGTTTCCTGTGCTTTGCTGCCTTCTTGGACTCTAAATTAGTGTCTAGCATGTGGCAGATGTTTAATACATGTTTGATGGGTGAACAAGTGAATGAATGCACGAACAGTTTTTTTTTTCCCAATGGCTATGGTCAGAAGCATCAGCATGCACGAGCTATGAGAAAGCTGGCTATACTTAGCTACACCCCAAACTGGGAGTGGGAGGAGGATTCCTGGGGTTCTGGAGGTCTCCATTTAGGGGTTCTGCTCAGGCCCACTGACTCTCACTCAGTCTCATATCCCAGGGCTGCAGAGGGGCCCCCGGCTCCACTATTGACCTGAACCCTTTCCTGCTTCCCTGAGTGGATTAAACTGTCAGGTTTCCCGGGTGTTTGCTGAGTGAAGGGAGGGCTGCAGACAGTAATGTGGTTTTATTTACAATATAACCACTTCTGCAACATCACTGGATTCTGAAAACACAGAACAATTTTCAGCCCCTTGGGGATTTCGAGGACATGATTTCCATAAAAATTAAATATTGATGAATCTTATCTCTTCTGCCAACTTCTCAACTCCCCCGTCCTCCCTTCCCTCCACACCCCACTTGCACTCCAAGCTTCAAAGAGAGAAAAAGACAGAGAAAGAGGAGAGGGATAAAGCACAGGAGAAAGATAGGCAGGAAAAGTGATTGGAAAGCCAGAACTCAGCATGGGGCTGTCAGAATCAAGCACAGGGTTGGGGGAGCAGGCTTGGCCTCATTCTGGGGCAGGGTGAAAACACAGCCTGGTCCTGACCCAATGCCAGGGCCCTGACGTGAGAACATGAGCTGGGCTGGTCCTGACTTACGGATGGGCATCTGACTAGGTCCAGGTTCCAAGATAGCAAGTATAGGTTTTTGTGGCTTGTGGTGAACCATGAGCAAGAGTTCATTCAGCCTGTGGCCAAGGTGACATGGGATAGGCATTTTGTCATATGTGCAGCAAGGGCCAAAGCTGTCCCTGTTGGGCTCATCTCCTCCATCCCACCCCACCTTTCCAGGAGCATCATTCACAGCATCTCCAGGATTATTGAGAATGACAGAGATTTCAGAGATCACAGAAGGAGGATCTGAGGCTGGGGGCAGGCAGCCCCTGCTCCAGAGCTCCAACTCATCAGGAGGGAGGACACAGAAGCCCTTTGGGGCCCAAGCCCGGGGCTGTGTGGCATGGCTACGCTTCAATGCCTGTGAGGCAACCCCAGGATGCTGTGGGTCTCCAAGGAATCACACTGGGCTGCCCCCCACTCCCTGCCCTCCTCATCCAGGAAGTGACCTTCACCAAGAATATATGCCTGAACACTCAAGATACAAGAAGGAATGGGAAGCCACAAAGTGGCTGGGGCAGGGAGCAGGGGTCAGGGGGCAGAGGGCAGGGGCAGAGCAAGAGGGCAGAGCTCTGCATTCAGGCAAATGTCAGACTGAAGGAAACTCGTCCAGGGATGTACTGAGTGATGGAGGGAGCTGTGGGATGTGGAGAGGCAGCTACTGGGAGGCAGAAACAGCCTGAGGCTTGCTAGCAGGACCCCCGGCTCAGAATCCCATTTGAAGCTAAACCTCTGGGTATATCTGAGAGCCTTGGTTTCATCATTTGCAATAACTCAGGGCTCTGGCGCCTGTGGGTGTGCGTTTGCACTGGGAGGACTGTCTTGATGTCTCCATTAGCAGGGGGAATAGAGAAACTGAAATCTCTACGTGCCTTCAGAAAGGAGCTAGTCAGCAGTTTGAGATGGTGAATGGGACAGAGGATTCATCTCTGAATTCCTCTGGTCCCCTATCTGTGTAAAGCTCTGTGTTGACAGACCCCCTTTGCAAACATCCAGCCTTAAGAATGATGGCTTGGGGCAGTAGAGTGTGTCCAGGAGCACTATGGGCACCTTCATGGGCAGAATGACTTTCAGGAAGCCCAAAGCCACGGGCCACAGGCCTGTCTGACCCACTCCCCAGAGAACACCTTCCCAGCAAAGCCGGATACCATCCCAGGGGTCTGGGGTCCATCCACTCAGGAAAAGAAGTATCTCCTTTGCTGCCAGCTCCTCCTTCGCCACCAGCAAAGGACCCAGAGGAAGCTGGATGACAGCCATCGTCATAATCACCGTCTGGAAAGCATGCTTCTCAAGAGACCTGAGACCTGTCAGTCACAGAGCCACCGAATCCACACAGGTCTGCTAGGTGTGCTGTCTCCCCACTCAGCAGATGAGAAGACAGAGGATGGAGGTGACGGGACCGCACAGTCAGGACCACAAAATAGGTGAGGGGTCAACAATGGACACAGCGCCACGTGACCAGGAGCTTAAATCCTTTGGACCAACTAGAGAAAGATGAGACCCAGGTGAAAATGTTACAAAAACCTTAGATGTGGGTCAGAGAGATGCTTAGTAGGTAAAGGCACCTGCTGCCAATCCTAGTGGCCTGAGTTCGATCCCCAGAGCCCATGTTTAAATGAGAGAAATGACTCCTTATAAATTGTCCTCTGGCCTACACATGCCTGCCAAGACATGCATGAATGTATGTGTGCACACATACGTTAAATACAGAAATGTAATGTTTTTAGTCTTAGAAGTGTACACAGCCCCTGCTCCCACAATTGCATGCCTGCTAACGCAGCTTGAGGAAATAATTTCAAATGAACTTATAGGTGGAGAGTCAAGGCATGTTCATGGCAGTGAAATTTACAATAGTAAGAAAAACAAATTAAAGAATACAAAAGGAAGAAAGAGGTGGGCCTGGGAGATAGCTCAGTTGGCAAAGTGCTTGCCCTTTGAGCACAGAGTCCTGAATTCGAGCCCTGGATCCCATGTTAAACAAAAGCTGGGTATAATAAGTAGCACACACACACTTGTGATCACAGAGCGAGGAAGGCAGAAATGAGCAAATCCTGGGGGTTTACTGACGAGCTTGATGGTCTAACCTCCTTGACGACTTCCTGTTGAAACAAATCAAACACCAAGCAAAAACAAACAAGGTAGCTCCTGAGGAATGACACCCAAGACTGTCCTCTGGGGTCCATACCTGTGCACACAAGCATGAACGCATACAAAAAGAAAAAAGAAAGAAGGAAGGAAGAGAGGGACAGAGGAGGGAAAAGAAGGAAAAAAGGGAGGGAGGAAGAAAGGATGATTGGAGGGAGGGAGGAAGAGAAGGAAAAAGGGAGGGAGGGGGAGAAGGAAAAAGAAGGAAGGAAAGAAGGACATGGGGCAAACGTTCATCGGCCTTCCACATGAGTCCCACATCTTCCCATAGGGATTTGGTCCTGCAACGCTACTCAGATCTACCCTCTCCTTTACTCGCTCTGCTTTCCTCCTTGTTCCATGCCTGCATCTGGAAAGTACCATGTTACTCATATCACTCCTGCGAACCATCAGTAGCTCCCTCTTTTCTGCTGGAAAAGTTAATAAGCAAACAAATATCCACTAAACTTTAAGACAGATATCTGAGACCCTGTGTAACTCATTCCTACTCGACCTGTCACATCACCCTGTGGAGTTTTCCTTATGGCCACAGTAGGCTCCATTCCCATGACCTTGGACCTGCCCAGCAGTTGCCACTTCCTGCAGTACACTGTCCATTTCCCTCAGCGCTGGCTCACACTGCCCACCCCCTCCTGCCCCCAGGCTCCAACTTCTGGGAAGCTTCAATTCATTTCCCCCACCCTGCTAAGTTCACTTCTCTCCCTTCCCATCTCACTCTGCCTTAGCCCTTCCCCATCCCCGGAATCCTTCTCTGTATCCGGGGTTGGGACTCACTCACGCTGGGCTCTGTTGTCACTGGCGCTTGACTTTAGCACTGTGAACATCCACCCCTGTGTGCATTTGCTTGAATCGCATCTAAAGGGTTTTGCTAAGAGAGAGTTAGTTACTTTGGACTTGAACATTGGAAATAGTGACTCTTCCCACAGCTGCAAAACTCTGCAGCTCTCAACAATGGGACTTGAGGAAGCTCTCTTTGCTTCCTGCCCCATCTAACCGACAGGAATATGATAAGGGATGAATTGACAGACTCCCACGCTGAGCGTTCTGAAGGCACAGGGCACTTCTGAGAACCCTGCCCACTGCACGCGCTGAAGCTGAGCAGGTAACTCTCCCTGGAGATGGATCTGCAGGGGAGTTAGACAAGGTGTTAAAGTGCAAAGTGGCATGGGATACCCAGAGCCCGTGGGGATTTTCTGACGTGCTTTGCTGTGAAATTGCAGCTGTCTGGACCTTTGCCAGTAAACACCAGGAAAGGCTGCGAACACAAAGGAGTTTCAAATCTTTCAAGTCTTGTCACTAGCCACAGGGCAGAGTCCTCTGGATGCTGAAGGGCTGTCCAGAGGGAGACACACCTAGAATACAGGGCCGTCTGTCTAGAATTGCCCCCTCAAAAGGAGGAAGACCCTCCAAGAGTGGCTCGTGTGACCTATCATGTCTGTGGAAAGGGTGTAAAGCTAATACAGCCTTTGCCAAAGGCTCCTTGGCAGGTTGACTAAAATGATGGTCACACTCGTGAGCCCAGCATGCCTGGAAGGTTGTTTGGATTTTTTTTTTTTTTACAGATTTGCCCTTATCATACAAAACGCCCTATAGATAGATGGTTATGGGAGAGCTGTTTATAAAAGTAGGAGACTAGAAACAACCTAGAAACCGAACAGTATGGCTAGGGACTGGCTAAATAAACTGCAGGATACCTGTGGGGTGGGAAGGAGTGGTCTCTTTCTGCCCGGTGCGGAGCCGGCTCTAAGGCAGATGGTCCAGCAAGTTCCATGCAGCAGAGTGCTTGACACTCCTTACTGTACTGGGTTTGTAATGGAGCAGACCGGCTGGACTACTCAGTGTGTGGAAGTGGTCACAAGAAGCCAGGGTGGCAAACTGTCGCCTGGGCAGGAAGCTGGGTGGAAGGGGCACAGGAGCACCCTTTAAACGCTTATGGCCCTTTACATTGTGTTCCATGGGAACACTCCCTCTGGACAGCCACTTGAAGCTGTCCTGAGGCTCTTGGGCCCACAGCTGTAATGCCTGCCTGTCTCTTTCCTCCCACCTCTTCTCATTTCCCCCGAGGCTTCCTCATCGCGTGCACTGTGCAGAAGCACAGGCGGTGAGGTTAGGAGCCGTTGCCCACGCTTGATACGAGCCCTTCCCTCTGCCAACCCTCACCGCCCCTTGTGAAGAGCTTCCCTGGCACAGCGGCCAGAGAGCTCCTGGGAAGCCCCTCGTCTCCCTGGACCAGAGGTAATTCAGATCGCTATGGCAGAAGGGGGTCTCGGGGGAAATGACTTGGGACGACATGTGTATGGGACTCCTTGTAGGCAGAAGTAAGGGCCATCGGATGAGGGGGTGTTCTTAGTCTCATCCTCCAGAGCTCTGTTCCCATGAGGATGACAAGAGAAGCGGTCCCTAGGTCAGACGTTTACTAATCACTAAGCTGCCCTGGGTCCTGTTCAGCTTAACGCCTGAGATGCTTTGTTTACTTGCTTCGGAAGTCCTGGAGACTTAGTAGAGTCACTTCAAAGTCGTACTTGGGCAAGAGGAAAATGCCCATAAACAGTGGTGGTTTCCCTCCACCCTTCCAGGGAACGTCCCCAGAGAGCTCAGGAAGCAGGAAGCAGGAGGAAGACTACTCTACCCAACCCTCACACCCCTCCCTCCCAGAGGAGGGGACCACACGTAGTATATCCATCACAGTCACATCTGTTTCATTGCAGCTTCCCCCACACTTTCCAAGCCACCAGTAGGCCGTGAAGCAAGCTGAGGTCAAGTCCTAGCTCCATCTGTACTGTGTAAGCTCAGGAGGACAACTTAAGGGCTCTGCCTCAGTTTCCTCTCCTGCCAAGTATAGATAATCACTGCACCCACCATGAGGAGTTAAGAGGATTAAGTGAGTAGGCAGATGTAAAGTGCTTGGAATAGTTTCCTGCAAGGGAATATGTGATCAGTAAAGGTTGCTTCTGTCCACCCTCATTATCATGATCCTGATAACATCCCGGGCAAGGCCCTGTCTTCTCCGTAGTCCCGTGCTAATTGCTGTCCAGTATCGCAGTCTCCCCGAGGCTACCGAACCCCAATGCATCTACATCATTTCTGACTCCCAACCAATTGCTTCCCCAGGATCACCTACAAAGTCAGCGTCTACCCGGATCTGGAGATGGCTGGACTTTGGCCTGAGACCTCCCTGCTCTTTGGAGGCAGATCTTACCAGACTCTCTCACATGCTCTGGAATGACTTGAGGAAGTCTCACCTCTCCATCTTGGTGCAAACCGAGCTCGACAGAGACAGTGACCCTGATGCCTAGTCCAGCTCACACAGAACCCCACTCCCTTCTGCAGCTTGGGGTGAACCACAGAAGCAGGTATAGGTGTATAGACACCCCCCCTCCTTCAACAGTCAGATTCACGGCTGTCAGCACAGACAAGAGAAAAATCCATTAACTATTCCCAAGTTCTGAGCCAACTTCTTGAGTCTAAAGCACCTCAATTTAACATGTGCTGCTTGTGCCAAGAACTCCCATCCTCAAAGGCACAACAGTCCATTTCTTTTGTCTTTATAATCTGTGCTGATGATTCCCCATCCAGCCTCAACTAGCAGGTCTGGCTGTGATGTGTCCTCCATGCCATTGGGTATGCATTACTTCCTACATACACCTTGCACCTCTGCTCCACTCGAGTTGCCAAGAAAGACCTAGTGTGGGCTCTGCCCTCACTCCCCAGATCCCTTTGGGAGTGTTGTATGGCTGAAGCATCAGGCAATTGCAATGGTTCTTACTTTCTGGGAACAAAATCCTGAGCATGTCTCCACCGTCACATTGGCCTGTGTCAGCAGGGAGGAAAAGGCTTGTGTGACATTCTCCGGCAGTCGGAAGCACCCTCGGTAGACGGCGGTCCGCCCTGCAGGGAAGTAAATGGGTTCATGGTGAGAGGTGGTGCCCGTGATGGTCAGTGCCCCGTCACAAAGGAGATGCTGCTGCCTTCAGAGGTTAAGGTCTGTGTGAACACACTCAGGAGGGGCGCAGTTCATACCATGGAGGCAAAGCGTCTCTCATGGGGTCCAGTAAAGCTCCTGAAAATCACCAGCCGTGAGGTCAACCCAGAATCACTGATGAGAGTCACTTGGCTGAAACATACTGAGCTCAGGGTTTGCTTCTCCTCTAGATCTCTGGGGGTGTCTGTCTGTCTTTCCTTCCTCCAACAAATCTGGACTCTGTATCTGCCATATGCTAAGTTCCACAAGTAGGTGCCTGGGCACGCTGATATTCTAGACAACTCTGATCTCCGACACTATGCATGAAAAGACCGGGTTGACTTGGAGATCTGACCTTTGGCTGGGTTCCCACTAGCTATGCCACTGTAGTCAGACCACTGGCTCTGCCTCACTCCTCCCACCCAGATTCTAGGAACACTCCCTAATCCTGTGTCGCAAGGCAAGTTTCCTGCCAAGTCCTTCTCCCACCTTCTGGTGGAGAAGCCCAGCTCCCTGGTTGGTTTCCTTGGTGCTGAACAAACCTTCTGGAATGTTCCGGCACCAACTGCTTGTACTTCTTCAAGACCCATCATGGTTTCTCTACATGGCATCCGATTCCCATCCTACATTCCTTTACACATATGGTCTCTCAGAGCTTGGCATCTGCTCCCCCACGCTCTCACTACCTGCCATACATATCTCCTGGTCAGCAGGATAAGAAACTCTTGCCGACTTTTGCCTTGGTAAGATTTTAATCCATGAAAAAAATGGTCATAGGAGGGCCCAACTGGATCTAGAAGCCGGTCCTGATGGAGCACAGCACTGGTGGTCTGGAGGAAGGGGGGTTCAGAGGATGGACTTAGGAAATGTCTCTTGCTGCAGAGAAAACCTCTTGCTTAGAGTCCTCAGGCCTGGGGCTCTCTAGGCTGTGACTTGCTTTGTGTCACGGATGCTGGGTCTTTGTAACCTTACGGACACATTGCCGGGCCCCAAGGACTGCTGTGAGAACTCTGGGTACTCACATGCCAACTCCCAACCACCCTACCTCTCCACACTCACATCGTATATTCAGACTACAGGGCAGCAGCTGAGGGTGGTGGCATGCACCGAGTCCCGAAGAATCCCCTGCAGCAAGGCCAAGCCACAAAGGACAAAATCTTAGCTGTCCTGAGCACTCAACCAACTGCTGGGATGAAGGCAGGTACTGGGGAGACAGGCTGAGTGACATGTGATGGAAAGAAGGTCAGCAGGGCAGGCAGAACATGGGAAAGGGATAGTGACCATCATCCCAAGGAGTCCACGCTTGGAGGGCGGGGAGAACAGCAAGGGGCCACAAGGGTTCCAGAATGGAGCTCCCTGCAGCCAGTTTGAACCTGACGCATGACAGGTGTCAGTGGGTGAGTGAATGAATGGAATGAGATGAGACACTGGTGGATTCAGCAACAGGGGAGCAATCTGCAAGCCTTAGGAGAAGGGTTATAGCAGCTGCCTCTGCATATCTCTGAGGTGACTGTTGGGTGCGCGGGGCGGCGGGGAGCAGGTGACTCAGTGTAGACTGTTCTGCAGCCTTTGCCCTCACTCCTCAGATGAGCACCCAGGGACCACTCAGGAAAGAAGGACACAGTCAAAGTTAGACACTCATGAGGTGTCAGGGACAACCTGGAGGGTCTTGTCCCTTGTGAGTGCGCACTGCCCGCTGCAAGCTGCAATTGGCAAGGGGCAGTCGCCTGATCACCCCTGACAGACAGCCCGTTAGCATAGCTCCTGGAGAAAGCAGCAGAGGCAAAAGTCAACCACGTAACCCACTGTGAAAGCGGCGCCAACGCCATTGCCAACACGAACCACAACAGCAGGTCTGTCTGGCCCACTCAAGAGCGGGGGCTGGCTTGAATGACCGGGCCATCTGTCCCTTCGCAGTACATAATGGAAGCAAAGCACCTATCTCTGAGAGCCAATGGCTTGAGCAGACAGGGAGGCTGATGAGGCGGCCCAGGGTCCATACTCAGGACCGGTACTAGAGGAGGTGAGGAATGAGATCTAATTATTTGTTTGAGCCCAAAGAAATAAAAGATTCAGGAAGCCAGCATGAGGCATTGTGGTTCTCACAAAGCCCACGCAGATGTCCAAGTGACAGGGTAAACCTGGTGCTACGTGTCAGTGAGCATCTGTTAACGGCCTCATTAGTGAATCCTGAAGTAGGCATGTTCTGTCATGGATTCCACCACAGTGTCCCACAGCCCTGTCTAGACCTCCTGGCTCCCTGTCACGTCCTGTCTGAATGCAGAAAGCACCTGAGCATCCCCAGCTGTCAGGACAAATAGACCCCCCTCTTCCTGCACCCTGACCCCATATGTACTGTGGTCATGGCTCATCACAGTTCTCAGGGCTGGGATATATCCTCTCAACTGGTGCAATTTTGAATTGTAACCTCATCTGTGGTGAGAATGTTTCCGCAAGGACCCTTGACGTTTGTTGGCACAGTTATCAAGAGATTTTTTCCACTGGCTTCTGCCCGGTCTCTTCAGAAATCTCAGAACCAATATCTGTGTTGGAATTTACAGGGCCAGGCTGATAGCAGAAATCTGAACCTCTAAACTCATACAAATTCAGATCTCAGGTCTCAGTTATGAATTTTAGAAACATTTTTTCATGAAAAGCCCCGACATGTTAACAGTCATACTTCTTGTTTCTCTGAACCAGTAAGTAGTTCACTGTTTCTGCTGGTATTTCTAAATCAAATCTTCTGATGATTTATACTTAGTGAAATTGAGTTTTACTTCATGCAGAAGTCTCAGTCTAAATTCCTATTAGATAATAGACCCCAGCTTTTCTGTTCTGCTCAAGACATTAAAACCTCAGGCTGGGGAGATGGCTCAGTGGTTAAAAAGCATGTTATGCAAACAAAAGGACTGAAGCTCAGATCCCTGGGCCTCATATAAAAGTGCTAGGTGGAGGGCTGGAGAGAGAGCTCAGGGATTAAGAGTCAGTGTGGCAAGCTGAAGGACCTGAGTTTAGATCCCAGATCCCTCGTAAAAATGCCAGGTGGAAATGTCGGTGGCCTGTACTTTCAGTTCTGGAAGGCAGAGTCTGGGAATTTCCACAGCAAAACATAAAGAAGGTCGATCCCCAAAGTCATCCTTGGGCCTCTGCAGGCACGTATACTCAAGTACACTCTACTACTACTACTACTACTACCACCACCACCACTATTAACACGCACGCACACATGCACGCACACACGCACACAAAGTTTGGGTAGATGTGTCAGTCTATCTGTAATTCCAGTCCCAGAAAGCAAAGATTGGGAATCCCAAGAGCAAGATTGCTAGCCAGACTAGTCCTGTAGGTGAGCTCTGGATTTAATTAGAGACTCAGGTTCAAAATAGTAAGATGGAGAATAATTCCCAATATCACCCTTTGGCTTCCATTAGCACATGCACACACGCTCAAGTGCACATGTACACATGTGTGCATCTACCCATGTGCAAAACATGCATACATACAAGCACACACCCCTTACACATAAACACGCAAAAATAAATGGTTACCAAGACTTGAAACTTCCCTCTTGCTGCAGTCCAGAGCCATATGTATCCCTCTTCCCTGTCACTACTGGGGTCCTCCTTTTTTTTTCCCTCCTGGAGTCAAGGGCTTTGCTTGCTTACTAGTTAGATCATCCTTCTAAGACAATGCTGCTCAAATAGCAACCAACACTGCTAGGTGCTTCATGTCCCTCAGCCTACCCTCCTAATGCTAGGAATCCAGGTCTATCAGAGAATTGACAGAATAGCCTGGAACCCAAGGAAGGCAGTGAGTGAGAGGTCTGAAGCCAAACAGCAATCCCAGGCCTCCTATTCAATCTCTCCTGAAGGGACAAGGAAAGGTGTTCCTAGTCACAAACTAAAGCACTTAAGTGTTTGTGACAGTTAAGCCTGGGTGTCAACTTGACACACCTGGTATTAACTAAGATGGGCTGAGACCACACCTGGAAGGATCAACAAAGACCGCATGAAAGAATTATAATGGCCCTAGATCCCATCAGAACCTCCAAAGATCTCATCGGAACCTTCCAGTAATGGACCATATAAAAGGGACCACGGAATATAGGTGGAAGACACTTCCAGGAATGCTGGAGCTATGTGGAGATCTGCTGTGACTTAGTTTGCCAGCCAGCCAGCCATGTCATCTCCACCGTGAAGGATCTATTTCCCCTCTGGAACTGTAAGTTGAACAAATCCCCCTTTCTCCCATAAGTTGTTTGACTTTGGGTGCTCTCTCACAGCAATAGCAAAGAGTAACCATTACAGTGTTTGACGGGCCCTCACCCAACAGCCCAGCAGGAGCCCAGCAGTACAGGTGACAGGGCAGGAGGACACAGGTTCCGGTACATGAAATGTAGTGGTGAAGGGACTTAGAGGTAGGGTGGGTGGCCCACCAAGGACTTGCCAAGCTCAGGGAGCGACTGGCATACTCACGCTTCCTGGAGCCCAGCTGCAGCAGCTCCACGCTGTACACGGAGAGTCGGCCCACGGCCCCACACAGGGTGCCCTTCTCTCCTTTGCACTCCTGGTTACACTCCTTCAGGCCCACACGAGTGGCTGGAAGTCGGTTCCCACAGTAACACTCGGCACCGGCCTCCAAGCCGGCATAAGCGTAGGACCTGCGAGGACACAGAGTCTAGGTGAATCCCTGTCAGGACTCACAGCTAAGACCAGGACTCCAGCTGGGGAAAGTTCAGTCAATGACAGCTGGGTCTGAGGTCTAGACTTGAAGCTGAGGGGAGGTCTGGCAAGGAGGCAGGGTATGGCCACCAGCATCCGGCTAACCTAGGGAATCTAGAATTAAGGGTCATCTGACTAAGTTTAGGGAGCAGAATTTCCTCTGAAATAAACTATTTAGCTCTACTGGTCTTTCAGTCTAGAGTTTGAGTTTTGCTCCTAAGATGCTGTTCATAGCTACAAATTACTGAATCACTGATGCGTAGGAGGAATGTAGTTCTCAGCAGAGAGACAGACAGAGCCCTGTATAGATTTACCAATAGTTGTGGTGTAAACACTACCCAAGGTCAATGGCTCTCAACAACTAGAGATCTAAGTGTGCCCCAAGCCTATGAAATGCCACATCCTATCTCAAAGAGGCCTTTCTGCCCAGGCCCTTTCTCCATTTTAACTTCCCTTCTCTGGGGCATTATCATAACAAGATAGAGCAGGTGGAAAGCTGAATTTATGGTATGTCGCATGGGATTGCAGCTATGAGAAAGAGAAGTGGACGGTGTCTTCACATTCCCTTCTCAGTGGGGCCTGATGGTAAAAAGCCAGGACCCAAAACTCCACATGGTGAAGGACCTATTTGGCTGCTCACAAACTGTGAGATACTGTCCCTTGCTACCTCTGAGCCTTAGTTTCCTTAGCTGTCAGGAGACTAATAAGAGACCATGACATTCTCATTAGGTTTCACCTTTCTCTGAGCTTCCAAGTGTGTGGAGGGTGGGACCCTGTCTTTGCTTCCTATAGCCTTGGTTTCTCCAGCTATAGGACGGGGATGATTAATGGCTACCTAGTAGAGTGGGGTAGAGCCTCATTTATCAAAAGAATCTAAGGTGATAGAGGTGCAAGTACTGTCTGCTTCCCCCACTCTGCCTCCTTTTGCATATGTCCTAGCACACACACAGTGAACTGTGATACTCCCTGGCATATGACAAATGTCTGGCCTCCACTAGATGAACTGGCAGTATCAGAAAAAGCAATTTTTGAGGGCTGGGGAGTCGCAGCAGTTAAAGCGTTTGCGATACAAGCAAGAAAACCAGAGTTCTGATCCACAGATTCCACATAAAATACCAGGTGGGTACAGCAGTCCACCTGTAATCCTGGATTCAGAAGGTAGAAACCAGGAATCCTTAGAGCAAGCTGGCTAACCAGACTAGCTCTATCAATGAGCTCTGGATTTGATTAAAGAGCCTGTCTCAAATGAATAAGGAGGAAGCATGACCAAGTATGATTTCTGATATCAATCTCTGGCTTCTGCATGCACATATAAACATATGCACCCCTACAATAAGAACACACATACACATACGATCCACACCTCACATACATATAAAAATGGAGAAAGAAAAAAATAGCAAAAGGAAAGAAAAAGCAGGTTTTTTTGATCATAAATACATAGTAGAAGTGGTTTTTTCAACAGTGCTGGACAGGTTCACAAAGAAATTCGGATCTTAACTTTATTTCAAACAAATGAGTAAACTGAGGCCCAGGGAGTCACATGGCGCATCCCCAGTACAGCTGGAAAAGAAGTCAAGTCTCCAGACATCGCCCAGTGATCAGGTCATATGCTGATGAACTTTCCTATGAAGCCATAGGGTGCCAATCAACTCAGCTGTAATGATACCACACGGCCAACGAGCAGCTGAGATACCACCTGGCTTCTAGATGGTCTTGTAACATCTTTCTAGAGCAGTCCAGGGCCCAGCCCTGACACTCACCGCTCTGCACAGGCATCCTGGCAGTGGGACACCGTCATCTTTCTCAAGTCGTAAAACACTGCCCCCTTCAGAGTTCTCTCCTGGCCTTCATCGCTGAAGCAGCCAAGGTAGGTGCCTGTGGGGTGAGGAGCAAAGGTGAGCTCATAGGTCCTAGAGACAGGGAAGGGGCCCTGACTCCCGGCCCAACTCCATCACTCTCAGGAAAAGCTGGGGATGCCCAGGCATCTGCCTGAGAAGCAGTGGGGGATGAAATGGGAGCTGTTGTCCAACTCCCCCTCTGTGCAGGAGCCAAGTGGGCAGCTGGGCCGCTTCATCTCACTTGCTTCCTGTCTCTTTGCTTAGTTAATGGACCATTGTGCCCCTGATGGTGCTGCCAAGAGCCTGGCATCAGCCTGATGACTGCTTTCCTCCACCACCCTTCTATCCCACAGTTAGGACTTTAGTTTTAAAAAATCACCTGAAATAATTGCACATCTCTATGGGGTACAGTGTGATAACTCAATGTATGTGCACAATGATTAGGTTGGGATGGATAACATTACTTTGCAAACCTTGTGGTGGTGGTGCTGTGTGTGTGTGTATCTATGAATGTGAATGCAGGTGCATGTGTGGAGGTTACAGGACAACCTCAGATGTCGGCTCTCACCTTCTACCTGGTTTGAGATGGGCTCTCTTTATTGTTTTCTCAAGGTCTATGCCAGGCTAGTTGGGCCCCAAGTCTCTGGATGCTCTGGTCTCTGCCTCCCATCTCTCCATAGGAGCAACGGGATTATAGATGCTTGCACGGTGTGTCTAGCTTTTACAAGCGTGCTGAAGATTTGAACTCTGGTCCTCACGTTGGTGTGACAAGCACTTTTATCCACTCAGTCATTTACATGTGAGACCTGGATGAGTTAATAACCATTCCTACCCCTCCTAGACTCAGAGAGACCCCTGTGCCTCTAAAAGAATGCCCCCAAAATGCCTCTATGTGAACAGAGGGAGGACATAATATTAATTAACCGAAGCTCTTTTCAAAGGCAGCGCTGTTTAAACAATAAATCTGAAGTGTGTTGCTGGTGTATATAAGCAAAGTCTGTCAAGTGTGATGCAGGTGTCCTATATGGAATCCAAGTGACAACTGGAGTTCTCTTTAGTTCCTAGTTAGGGACGCTGGAGGATGATTCCATAAGGCATTCACTGGTGACTTGACTCAACCATGCACACACCAGTGGAAGTCCATCCATAACAGCCCTGCCCTGTCACGGGCAGGAAGGAGATGCCTCACGGAGATGCAGAGAAGCTTGGAGAGTAGAAGCAGAATGCCAGCCCAGCACCAGGAGTGTAAATATCAGGCATGTTTTGGTGTTTTGAAGGAACAGCATGCTGGGAATGAACAAACACACTCATGTGGTCCCTCAAGCTGGGAATGCGGGTCTATAGCCTCCATGATGGGAGCAGGGGATGATCATGTGGGCAGGTGGCTGTGCTTCTCACTGCCCTGGACTCCAGTGACCCACGGGTCACGGAGCACCCCCTGAACACACTGTGCTGCATTATGTCTCTGAAACAAACACCTGCGGCACATGTCACAGTCTCCAGGGAAATGTAGCCATCTGAAGTCACATGTCCAAAGCCTCCTGGCAGCCTGATGGCTCCGTGTGACTTTGCAAAGAAGAGCAAGTTTATCATCCCAGGCAGGGAATCTGTGCTTCTGCTTGCCAAGTGATCTGGGGCCACGGTGTGTTCTTGAAGCATGGAGGAGCTTTCTCTCTCTCTCTCTCTCTCTCTCTCTCTCTCTCTCTCTCTCTCTTTCTCCCCCTCTCTGAGTGCTGTCACATTAAGGCCACTCTGACCTAGCTGGATCACTTCAATTGTCCATGTCTCTGTTTCTTCTTCTATCAGTGGACAAATGCACAGGCAGGTCCCTGCACCCCTTAGCAGCATAAGTTCAGCATAAGCTTAGTTCTACCACACCACACTCCAGCTGTTCCCTGTTCCCGTCCAACCAGAATCCGGCCACAAGATCCCTCCTCCAACTACCCTAGCTCATGACAGAGTTTCTGGATCCTTGTATGTTGTACATGAGAAATTCTGCTGACAGACAAATCCATGTTATTAACTGCTGTGAAAGTGCTCTAAATCTGGGCAGAAGAGTTGGCTCAGGAATTAAGGCTTTTATCTCACAAGTAAAAGGACCTGAGTTTGGATCCCAGATCCCTTGTAGAATGCCATGTGAAAATGACAGAGACCTGAAATTTCAGCCCTGGAAGGCAGAATCTGGGAACCCCAAAACAGAGTAGTGATGAACTAAAGCAATCCAGGATGATTCCTAATGCCCTCTTGTATGCACGCTCACACACACACACACACACACGTTCTAAATCTGAGCTAGGCACGATGATGCATTCCTGCAATCCCAGCACTTGAGAGGATGAGATAGGAGAGATTTCATGAATTTGAAGCTGCCTGGACTACATAAGATCATGTCTCAAACTCTGTATCAACCACCTAGAACTAGACCAGCCTAATCTCTCCCCATCCTGAAGCTCAGGGAAATTTGCAGAAGAGGGGGCGGTAAGATTGTAAGAGCACAAGGATGGGAGGAGCAATGATATGCAAGATACTCCACACAAGTTAGGGCCGAAGCAATCATAATTGGACTTTGCATGCCCTGCGCAATGTCCCACACACTATTGACCCCACAAAGTCTAGCATTTGCTAAAGGCACCAAGATCCTTGGAGGCAAGGAATTGACAGCCATAGTAGTGTTCCTATGCTTAAGGGGAACACAGGAAAGGGTTCAGGGAAATGCCACTGGGTCCTTGTACATAATTGGAGAGGAGGGCCCAGAGGAGAGTCTGGCATGCACATTAAAGGATTCTCCGGGGTTTGGGGGGGGAGGCACTGGGGGATGGAGAGGGAGGGGTGAGGGGGAGGGAGAGCAGGCAGTCGGGGGGGAGGAAGAGGGAGGGAGGGAACTGGTGTACCTATTAAGTTTGTATGAGCGGAAATAAAAAAAAGAACCTAAAAAAAAGAAGATCATGTCTCAAAACAAACAAACAAACGAAAACAAGAAAAAGAAAAAAGAAATCTTTCAAAACTCTGTCCTGACTCTGTAACATGACTGAGGTCCCCTGATGACTCACCAGGATTTAAGAACAATGTTGATATTACTGTGTAACTGTGAACAGTGGATCTGCAAACCATACCCATGTGACCCTAAGATGCAAGTGGAGGAACAGAGACCCAATGCAGGAAGGGTGGCTACGAGCCACTGAGTTCTGAGTTCCCCGAGCAGGGGAGGATCATGCAGACAGGAGACTGTGCTTCTCACTCCCCTGGACTCCAAGGATCCACAGGTCACAGGACACCAGACTGAAGCAGCAGACAACAGCCACCTCCACAGAGCATTGCAGAGTAGTATCTGTGGTCATGACTGCTGCCCACAAGCGCCTGTTCCTCCCTCGGCCAGGCACTGTTTCCCTGGCACCAGTCCACCCCACCCCTCTGCCATCAGCATGTGTCACCACAGAAAATGTCTACCCATGGCAGCAGGGTCTCTCCCCTCCTGCTTAGTGAAAGAAAACCCATGATCGAGAAATTTCCTCTGTGCTTTCAATTAAACATCCAAAACAAAAGCTCAGGGACTGCCGAATATTTCTCAGCATAGATGAAAACGAACCACAGGCTTGACAGGTGCCTGGCTCCAGACTTTTCAAAAGCAAGATGGTGCACGCATGTTTCTGGGAATGGACTAACTTAAGTTCAAATCCCACTCCACCAGCACCAGGCTGTGTGACTTGGGGGTGCATAGCCTCTGACCCCCTCTGAACCTCAGTTTTCCCATGTATAAAATGGAAACATGGGGCCAATTCCAGAGGTTGGCTCTGAGAAGTTCAAGAGATAATAAGCACTGTGCCTAATGCATAGCTTGGTATAGCAAATGCCCAGCGGTGACTAATTTTTATTGTTAACAGTTCATTATTAATAATGAAAATTTCTGAATGACTTTTCTTCTCTGGAACCCGTGTTCTTTATCACTGAAGGCGGGAGAGCACCACTTTCATCAGAAGGCTCTTTGAAGATTAAATTAATTGAGACGACAGATGGACATCTATACAAAACAACGCTCCGTACCTAACAGATGTTCAAAAAGTAACAGCTCTTATTATTCTGATCCTGGGCTCTAACCTGGGACCTAGTGGGATGACGGATCAGTAAATATTAGCTGAATAATTAGCACATTAATAGAAGAGAGGAGAGAAATGGTTTCTAACTGTCAGGCTGATGTTTCGGAAACAAGGAGTGGCTTCAGCAATCACCCGGCCCTTCCTGTGTTCAACTACAAAAGTGGTAGAAGAAGCCCTCACTCAGTCCCCCCATTTTGGGGTACAGCCAGGGACTGAGACAGAGGTGGCCCCTCAGGGTTGTGGGGAAGCAGGAGAGCTCTTTATCTTGTCACATAAGAAATGGATTTTCCAAGTCCCCCACAGAGGCGACAATGGGCAGGACAGCAGGAACTTCCCAGGCACAGGCTGGGACATATCCCGCAGCGCGTTTATCACTGGGGGCCTAGGCGGAGGTCATGCGGCACCGACTGTGACTCCGCATCTGTTCATTTGCACACCAGAACGGACAAGCCGTGAGGCTATTAATGATGGCTTTGGAGATATTGGAATGTCTTTGGAAATTACTATCAATAAAAAACAAACTGGCTATGGAGAAGTTACTATTTTTCCCCTAGTAAACTTACTGACATTTTATTCCATTATGGATGCTGTCCAAGGTATAATGAAATGCTGGGTGATTGATGGAGACTCCTGCAGTTTCCCAGGCTTACAGGATCCCTTTCAGGGGATGGCGGGCTGCCCAGGCCGCAAAGAGACGCTTGCTTTGTCTGAAACCCCAGCGGCTGTCCGAGGGCTACACTGTGGACCCTCTTTCAGTAGGGAGGCCCACCTAGCCATGTAGAACTGGGAGCCTCGGTCCCCAGGGATATGACAAGGGCTTCCAAGTCAGTGCTGCGCCTTCCCTGTCTACTCTGAAGACATCCAGCCAGGTAACACAATGGCACATCCCAGACTTGCTTTTCGGACTCTACGAAGAGCTCAAAGTCTCTCTATTCCTGCAACAGACTCAAAATATTTAATCACTCTCAGAGGAATGGCGCTCACTGATCATTCAGAATTCTCCAGTGATGGGCTGCAGAGATAACGGCTCAGGGGTTAAAACCTCTGCCTTGCAAACAAAAGGATCTTGAGTTTCCATCTTAGATTCCAGGTAAAAATGTTGGACGGAAGTGGCCTAGGCCTGCACTTTTGGCCCAGGGAAGTAGAGCCTGGAAAACCCCAGAGCAACTGAGACTAGATCCTGGAAGTCCCCCACCCCACTCCCTGCTGTCCTGGGAGTTAACCTTTTGTTCATTACGTCATGGGGAGGCATCCAGAGTCTCCGTAAGCACTCCAGAAACTCAAAGGCAAAGACTATCAATGGGTGTGGAGAGCAGAGTGTCAGGTCTGTTGACATCTAACCACAGCCTCTCCTGCTTTCATGAAAGCTCTTGCTATCGCTACTTAAGTCCTCAGAGGTACTTCAGTGGTTCCTGTGACATACATATCTATGCTCAGATCTAGACAGCCAAGCCCGTAAGCCACCTTTTCCACTGGTCAGCTGCAAAGGTCTGTCCTTTCTCAAACCCCCTGTCGTACCCTACCATCCTTCAGTGGGCCTGCACAGCAGTCATTGATACACACGGATGACTCTAACTCACACTGAACACTCAAAGGCGCAGTGCACAGCACACTTGGAGACTCAGTCATGAATCCTTCATAAGCATGGGCGGAGAGGAACAAAGAGAGGCTTCCAGGCTAATTTGTCCAAGGTCACAGAGAACTCAACAAAGTTTTCAATACCTGAGCTCTTTACATAGCTTTCCTCAAGAAACCTATGCTACCTTCTCCCAGCCATTTGTACCTTAGTCTAAGTTAAATGTCCTGGTGATGCCTATATAGAGACACGATTTCTTAGCATGCCAGGGAGGGTTTACAGAAAGTACATCTGTGCAAAGTGAACTGCACCATTAGTCCCTCTGTCTCTCTTCTCCCTCCCATTGAGCTTTGCTGAAGAACCCACCCATGGGCTCTCGCCAGTTGATGTTTAAAAGAATTTCCTTCCTGGGCCAGTGAGATAGCTTGGCAGGTAACATGCACTGGAGGTGCTCTCACACCTGGCGACCTGAGTTTAATTCCTGAAAACTCACATGGTGGAAAGGGAGAATTGACTTTTGAAAGGCTGTCCTCTGAATCCCATCTGTATGCCAGGGCACTCTCCCTTCTCAAATAAACTGATGAAAATATTATGTGTGTATGTGTGTGTGTGTGTGTGTGTGTGTGTGTGTGTGTGTGTGTGTGTGCATGTGTGCCTGTGGCGATCCAAGGATGACATTAGGAGTTACCCTGGATTGCTCTACCTTCCTATTGTTTTGTTCTGGGGTTTCCCAGGCTCCACCCTTCAGGGCTGGAATTGCAGGCTGCCACCATTTCTGCTCTGTGTTTTCACGTGTAATCCAGGACCCGGACTCAGGTCTTTCTGCTCATGAGGCAGAGGTTTTAACCTCTGAACCTTCTCTCCAGCCCAAAATAAATTTTTTTTAAAAAGGAAAAATAAAAGAAGCATCTTCTTTTAATAGAGACAAGAATCCACAGCTTTCTAGTTTTTTATGGTCCTGGAGTACTGTGGTTAGTACTCCATGTACTCTGCTTACCACTTTAGGCTAAGTACTCTATATGCTATCCTTAGTATGCTCTGCACTAGGCTTACTACTCCAGGTTAAGTACTGTCTACACTATGCTTACTAAACCATGCATTATGCTTATACTACACGTACTAGGCTTACTACCCTGGCATAAGTACACGCTATACCTAGTATACTCTACACTAGGCTTAATACTACAGGTTAAGTATTCTCTGTGCTATGCGTACTATCCTATGCACTGTGGTTATTACTCTGCCATAAGTACTCTACCATACTTAGTAATCTTTACATTCTGCTTAGTAACCTATGATAAGCATTCTATATACTATGTTTAGTATTCTATATTCCTTATTTTATGGTGAAGAGAGCACTTCCTCTGTGACTTAGGGTATATGACCAAATGAAGGGGTGACAGGATGTTCAGGGCTGAGCTCAGTTGCTACTGAAGAACAATTTCAGTACTTACCCTGTATTTCCCAAATACTCACACGTTCCCTAGGCCCTACACAGAGCCTGCAGAACTCAGTGTGGAGCACCAGTTGAGAATCTCCCATATGAACTTCCAGTATTATGATGCTGGTTGGTCCCATCAGGCCCCTGATACTCACGGCTTCCAGGCAGCCCCAAGATGAGATGTGTATTCTACTCAGCTTCCAGCCCCCTTCTGGCTCCAGCTGTCTGGTGGTGACCTGCTGCCCTGTGATATGCTACTCTTGACTGCCTTCTCACTTCCACACCCCTGCCAGGGGTTCCTGCGCTCACATTTCAGATCTGGTCTGTGTGTCACAGTCCTGGTTTCAGGGACCCCAACCTAGGAAGATGATCTTGGTGATTTATTCAACTTCCCCCGTGTCAAGGAGAAATAGTAGTACCCAACTGAGAAGAGTGTTAGGTGCAGAGTACACACTGGATGGGCTGATTACTCTTGTTAAATGATGGTAGCTGCCTAGTGTTCTTGGCTGAAGCATGCACTAGCATGCACTGGAGGGGGATAAGGGAACCGCCAACGGCAACACTACAGGAGAGTTCCCTGCTTCCCTAAATGGGAGAACCTGCAATTACGCCAGTTCCCAGACTTGGCAGCTGGCTGTGTGCTGCTGCCTGGGATGGTCCTCCATGATCCACTGCTCCATGCTACTGCAGTTAATTTCACGGTAACCTGGGGCCAGTATCCCTGCTCCTACCTCAGAGGACTCAGAGAAGTCAAATGTTATATCCAAGATCACCCGGCTGAGCCAGAACCAAAGAGATCTCTGTCTGAACCCATAGTCTGAACACTAGCTGACCTGCATAGACCCCTTGATATTTTGGAAAGTCCAGCCACAGTGAGCCCAAAACGCTGAAGGACTTCATGACCTGGCCCTTCCCACGCCTTGCAGAGCAGGAGAGAAGCGGCCGTCTGTGGGTGTCTTCTACCTTCCCCAGCTGTCACAGCGCCCAAGGGGACAGCAAACTGATGACACTGAGTGAGGCAGCCTGCTGTGAAGCACCTACCTTGGCTGTGACCAGCCGGCCCTGATGTCTCGGGACCCAGGGTGGGTGGCCCCTGGGGGTCACTGGTGAGGTGGTGGAGCCAGCGGCGCCTCATTGAGCTGCGGTTCCTCCGCGGCCAGCGGAGTCCAGGTGATAACCTGGCCAGAGGGCTCCTCAACGTGTCCATGTCGAGCATCAGGTTGGGGTTGCTGGGGTGGTCCTTCAGGGTTCTGCCGTCCAGCAGGCCCACCCCTAGCGCCACAGTAGCCACAGGCAAGGCCTGTAGTGTGCCAGGTGACCGGAGACCTGGGGGGACGGCCACTCGGGCACGCTGCAGGAGCAGCAGGCTGCCGGTCATCAGGTAGGCGGCCGTGAGGAACAGCAGCAGAAACTGCGTTCTGCGGAGAAATTTCTGGAGTCGGAAGAAAGGTTTGGCCATGCCCCTGGCCAGCAGGGCTCCCGGCTGGAGCCTGGCGATGGCTCCTAGCACCCGGGCAGGAGGGATGCCAGGACCTCCGGAGGTGTCATCTCAGCATCACGGCTTCTAACATGCCATCATGCTCCTGGGCTGTTGTCCCTAAAGGTGCTCAGTTGCTACCATTGCTTATCTCTGTTACTGTCAGACTTGGGCTCCGTGGTGTCAGCCTCTGGCCAGACGTCATCATCTCCCCCATCCGTCAGCTATCTGTTCTCATCACCTGGAGAAGTACAGAAAGAATATTCAGACACAATGGGGGACACCACCCCTTTTCTAAAGCCAAGATCCCCCACCTAGCTGTGACGGCGTGAGTTGTCAATACCTAGGCGGTGGGCTGTGGGTGCACCTTTGAGGAATTACCTAGTTAAGACAAGTCTATAGGAGACTGTTTGGATTTCCTAATTGATGTAGAGAGAGACCTGGCCCACATTGGTGTGACTATTCTGTTGGCGAGTGGATAAAGATGGAGAGAGCTGGCTGAATATTTAGCATGCTGATATTTAGCACTGATTCTTGTCTTCCCCCCCCCACTCTGGACTTTGGATGTGCTGTGGCCGGTTCCTTCGGCTCTAGCTGGTAACTATCCTGCCATAATGAGCTGGAGTCTGGAATTATGAACAAATCCCTCTGTTCCCTTAAGTTGTTTGGGTCAGGTTTTTATCACAGTAACGGTTATAAAACTAGAACAGAGATTGGTACCAGAAGAGGGGTGTTGCTATAAGATTATAATAATTTGTGTCTGATTTACCGAAAGGGCCAGTAAATGAGTGCCTTGAACTAAGAGTTGGGTTTGGAGTTTATCTCTGTTACTGGCCAACTACATGACAAGTGGCAGGTTGCTCCCTCGCCTGTGACTCAGGGCCACCCTGTTCTTCAGCAGTAGCAAAGACCCAATGGTGGCTACAAATTAAATGGCAGGAAGGCAAATATAGTGGCTCTAGGTCCTCCACATGTGCTGGGCTAAATGATTTACATGCTCATCCATTTTTCTCACCAAGTCAGTGATCTAGATAGTCATGTCCCCATTACACAGATGCAGAAACTTAAGAAAGGAAGCTCTCTACAGCACACAGTTGCCAAACATGAGAGTTAAGATTTCAACCATTTTTAACTAGACCTTGTTCTCTCAGTGGCACTACTGTGTACAAGAGCACCCAGTCCGGGCAGGTGTATACTCCAGGTACTTTAAAAAAAATGCATACAGTGAGCTGCCTCTCTGGAATGCCGTGTTCTAGAAGGGCCTTCTGTGGCAGTTGGTCACTGTCTCTCACAAGAAGGAGTCCAGGGGAAGGAACAGGGTCCTGCCAGGGTGCTGGGGGCTGGAGAAGCTGGTATGGAGAAGTGAAAGTCTCCCGGGCAGCCTTTCACTGGTCTTCCACAGCCCAGGCCACGGCGACTCCCGCTGAGCTCTGGTTCCCACCAGCGGTGGCTCTGAAGTGGCTGTTAGGGTTGGCAGGGGGCTCCGCAGCTGCCAGGAGCTGGGCTGCTGTGTGAGGAGGGCCCCCCGAAGCACAAGGACAGGCTTGTCCCAGAAGAAAGGCGCCTGGAAGCGTGACTAAGCCACTGGCTGTAGCTAACGAGGCCGGGGCAGCTGCTCAATGGCCGCTCTGTGCTCAGGCCTAGGCTGCCGGGTGTGAGAAGAAAGACAATATTTAGGCTCAGGAGCTCAACATTCCAGGCTGTGGGGAGGGGGGGAAGAGGGGGACCAGCCTGGCCCTGCTGAAGTGAGTGCTCAGGGCCACCCAGTTGGTGGCTTCCAGGAGGGCACAGGTGCCAGAATACAGGTGGCTCCTCAGCGAACGAAAGTGAAACATCATTGAGTGTTTCAGACGGTCTCGGGGCTTCTCTTTTCTGTCTAAGCTGCTGTGCCAACAGGCCCACTTCAGCCAGCCTCAGATTTGTAAAACCACAGAGAAAATCCTAGGAAATCCCAACTGATCTCTCTGCTTCCAGCTTGGGCCCTTCCAATCCACTGTGCGCAGGCAGCTAGGAAGAGCCTCCTAACACACAAATCTGATCTCGGTGCTCCTGTTTTAAAGCCCCCCTTTCAATCACTCTGCAGGGCTTGGGGATAAACTCCAAGCTCCTTAGCAGAGCCCACGAGGGCCCCCCCCCCTTGTGATCTGTACTGTGCAACCTCAACCGTGGTCTGGTTCTGGGCCTGTGTGCCTGTCAGGCCTGCACATACACTCACCATGGTCCACCAAAGCCCCTATCTCTATTCATCTATTTACCTAGGAAACTAGTGTTTCAAGACCTGGCATAGATTACCTCTCCCAAAGTTTCTCTGACCACATCCACCTACATAGCCAGATACTCTGGTCCCCAACAGACCATGACAAACCCATCCCATCACATACCATTCTGGGACATCAGCATTGTCTATTCACCTTGAAATCACACCAGTTTGAGTCTGATCAATCTGAGCAGAAATAAGTAGACTTATTCCTGTTACTCTGTGGTCCTGCCCAAGGCCTGACAGAGTGTTGCTGCTCTGTGAACTTTCCTGATTGAATGAACACACACATATATCTTAAAATGAATGTAGGTAGGCAGATTTTAAATGAGTAGTAGGCAGGCAACTCCTGAGAGCAGAAGTCTGCTTTTGGAGATTCAAGAGCAAAGAAACCTCAAACTCCACTCATCCAGCGCCGAGGGTGAGGCCTGAATCGGGACAGATGGAGCAACACGGGGGCAGTCAGAGGTCTCAGTTTTGCAAAGCTGATGCCTCAGACATGTGATATCACCAAGAACATCCAAGCTCTGAAAAGATCTTTCATAGACTGTAATTCCACACAAAAGGGTTTCTGGATGTACATGCAAAAAAAGGATTCTGGGTGCAGGTGGTTGAGATCCGATCAGTGTAAAATTAAAACTACAACGAGTCAAAGTTGGCGTGCCTGCAGGGGGAAGGCAACATGTGCTACGGGTCGGTTCTATCTGTATTTTATAGGTTGGCTCTCCATACATGATAAAAGTAAGAATGAAGTGTGGTGGGGAGGTATCAGCATTGATCAATCCGGATTCAAATTTAACTAAGCTTCCAAAACCCTCCAAGTATTCTCTAAACTCCCCATTCTCAAAGGGACCTTCCCAGTCCAGGGGAGGGTGCTAGTCATGTGTATGCCAGAGTTCCATAGCCAGAGCAGACTGTCATATTCAACTTCTACAAAAGTAAATATGGGTCCTAGGTCAGAATACTAGCCAAGGACAAGCAGTGGGGACTGCATGCCCAAAGCACCAGGAACCTGTCCAGTCCTGACCTTCCAGTGCAGTTTACTACCAAATTTGCATTTATCTGTCATCCCTGATTTTGCAATGCTCACTCCCCATGAGACTGACAGCCCCTCCAGAACGTGGGTTATATCTGGCCTAGCTCCACATCCCCATATCCCTAGTGGGTCAGTGGTAGTGTTTGTTGAGTGACTGGATCCCAAAGCGGTTGGGTAAAAGACAGGGAGACTTGAAACATGCACAAGGTCTCACAGGAAAGCCTCGAAGAGTCAGACTAGAGACCTGGGCAGGATCTGAACACTGCTTTGTCTGCAAAAAAGCCTGGGAGGCCGCCAATTGTGTTCCCTGAGGCCCAAGGCTAGCAAGTGCCAGTAGAGCAAACCTAATCTCAGGGTGGGTCATCAGCCTCTACATGTTAAACAGGTATATGGTTATGGAGTGACTCTCTGCTTTATGTAGATTGTAGCATGACCTGGTTTTAAAGAGGCACATGGGGAGGGGGGGCTGGAGAGGTGGCTCAGGGGTTAAAGCCTCTGCCTTGCAGGTAGAAGGTCCTGAGTTCGGATCCTAGATCCCCACGTATAGACGCGGGGGCGGACTGCGCTTCTGGTCCTGGTAGGGTGGAGCTTGTGAATCCTGGGGCAGAGTAAACAAGGAGAAGGTGGAGGCGGTCCATGGTGGTTCTCAAATTAGCCCATGGTTCTACACATACACACACACGCACGCACACATGCACAATTGAATAAATAATAATAATAAAGAGGCACACAGGGGTTGCAGGAGTTCAGATCTACATCAGGTGTCCATGGAGAAACTTAGTCTCCCTCCCTTCTTAATTCCCCCTCCCCTTCAGGATGGGGCTGACATATATCCTCCTTGCTCAAAGCTGATCCCCACTTTAACACTGCTGTTGGCAACTGCTTGATTTTCAATGACACCATTGATTAAATCCTTGAAGCATGAATAAATAGGTTAGACAGTCTGTGTATCTCATGGGCCCCATCTGGCCCAGCCTGCCGAGGCAAAGTCGCTGCCTCTGTGTGCTTGAAGCCTGTGCCTCTACCTGACCAGATGATTGGGGCAAATATTAACTCCCAGGCCATCTCCTCCCAAAGCCCTCCTTGTGTCCACCCAGCTCCTTGTCCCTTGTCCCAATCCAGCTCTGGCTCAAGGCAACATTTATTCCTGAAAGTGTTGTCACAACTTTGAAACCATGCCAGGCTGAAGCTCCTTCAGTCACTCATGTCCTGGCATCTCCTGAGCCAAATTGCTCAGGCACAGGTAAGTGCAGAAGGGTTCTGGCCTCCTGGGGCAGGCTGGGAAGTGGCCTCAGAGCCCTTCCCTCCCCTGGAAGTCACCATTATTCCTCTCCATTCAAGTTTGCTTTCCAGGTGCTGCCTCAGACCTGGAATCACCAAAGTGTTTGGAACAGCCTCCCATGTGAGGCTCTGCCTTGTCCAGAGGGGCAGCCAAGTTGGACCAATGTGCCCATCAGCCTCCATGCTGAATGCCTTCGGGAGCCTTGAAATTACTTTAAGGTCTGAGGGAAGCCCCAAGACCGTCAGGATGAGACAGGAATAATCAAACTAAGGAACTTCTGAAAGTCTTAGGGAAGGAGCAGATTCCTAGAGCAGTGAGGTGGGGGTGGAGATTCAGAAAATGTGCCCCAGAGGAGGGCAAGGGGCATCTACTTCTTAGATTGAGCACAGTCTGAGAGGTGGTAGTGGAAATAGAAGTAAGGACAGAGGAAGAGTCAGACCTCGGAACTAGCCCAGGCTAGACCAGAGCCAGCTACATCAGTTGTGTGATTCCATCTCCCTGCTGCCCGTCTGACAGCAAGAGAAAGGATCCTCTGGAGATTCAGAACTATGTGTTCTGCCAAGAGCAAGGGTCTAAAAACAGAGCCCGGGGCCCAGGAAACTGACCCCCAGTGAAGATGGGCACCCATGTCCCAGCTGCTCAGAGTCCTAGGTCACTGAGAGAACCACAGCCAGGACTCTCAGCCTTGGATCCTTGGTGAAGCTCAACGTGGGAGCTGTCCTCAAGGCTCATTCCCAATGCCACTTTCTCTACGAAGCCTTCCAGACCCCCCTCCCAGACCCTCGAAGTGATGACCTGAGGCTGGGCTTAGGTTCTATCTTGATTCAGGCTGCCTGCTAATGTTCCTACTTCCCCCTCCCAGGTTACCCCTCTTCTTGCCTCTGAACACACTGCCCTAGCCTTAGGCTGAGAAAAAGGACAGGAATCTCACTAAACACAAACCTGCTGGGCCCTTGGCAGACACACAGTCTGCAAAACAGGAATGGGGTAGGTTTCCTGCCTTTGAAATCTCTTGATCTTCTTAACTTTGGAACTTAAGAGACAGAGTTCAAATAAAAACTTTTTTTAGGGGTCTGGGAGATGGCACAGTAAGTAAAATGTTTGTAGCTTAAGCTTGAGAACCTGAGTTTGAATCCCTAGTGTCCATGTAAAAAGCTGTACACAGTGGCATGCATCTGCTCCAGTGCGGAAGGAAGAGAGGAAGAAACAGGTGTCGCCTTGGGGCTACTGGCCGGCCAGTCCCATCTGGCCCAACGGTAAGCTGCAGGTTCAATGAGACTCAGTTTTAGAAAATAATTGAGCAACAGAGGAAGACATCTGGCATTGTAATCTGGATTCTACACATGCACTTACAGGTGAGCACATACATATATACACATGAAATGTCTCTAAAGTATAAAATAGAACAGTTAATCATTCTATCTTTTATACATAGGTTAAATATTACATAGTTGTATACATTAATGGTAGCCCATTAATGTATACAACTATGACTTGTCAATCACAAATGATAAAAATAAGACTAAAGGCAAAGCTCTAATCAATGTGGGGAGGGGGAGCTTTCCGTAACTCTCTGACTGAAGTTCATATAAATAATAAGTTTGAGAGACCACATGAACAAGGACAAGGTACACTCACATACTATCGAATATGCTACATGAATGAGCAGGTGAATGTATACAGACATGGTCTTCCCATGCTATTAGATCATGAATTATTCTCTCCATTATATAGATACAGAATTTCAGACAGAGGGGGCAATGAAATTGAGCAGAAACCAACAACTTCAGTTTTCTAATTCTAAGCATATGGCACAATCTGCCCTGTCACACAGCCTTCATTTACTCAACGCCAGCTGGGACCCTTTAAGGGGCTGGGAGAGGAGAGAGAGTACCACATCGTGGCTGGCATTTTACCTTACGCGTTGGATGACCCAGGATTCATTCTCCTCTTGATACAACCAATCACAGCCTTTCCTGGGTTCTCCATCTTCCAAGTATCCAATGTGTACATTTGTTCCTGCGTTTTCTTCTACTAGTGGTGAATTCCTAGGACTGTCTTAGGTCTTGTTCAGAACATGACAGGTAAAACCAGTGTTATGACTCATTTGAGGAATTTAGATAAACCTGGGCAAATGTGCCAGTCGGCCTTGCCTTTTTCTGGTTCTACTCTGCCACAGGACAGGAACCCAAGTTAGAGGAGGTAGCCCAAGACAGCCTGGGCCTTCCTGTCCTCGAAACCCTCATGTTCAGTCTCTTTGTGCAGCCGTCCTTTGTGAGAGAGGTCTTGATACCTTACAAAAGGCACATTGGACATTGTGCGGCTTGCAAAATTAATTTGGTCTGTTCTTCCACCTACTTCTTCTGTTCACATCCAGAGAAGGAACATGTGTAGCACCATTTCTGATCATAGCACCCCAAAGTGACACACGAGAGATAATTTTTCAGGCTACAGGGCAATATGGTGGTTATTAAAGTCCAGGTAAAAAGAAAATAAGAGAGGAGGGAAAAAACAACACCAAAGCCCAGGAATAAAGAAGCCCACGTTCACACAGCTATTCTCTAAATGAGCAGGGCTGACCTCCAGTCAGCCTGGACTGAGAGATCAGGACCCTCCTCTGTGAGTATGTCTGTCATTCCTGTCGTATGACTGTAGACCCTGAAGGTCTAAATGCTGAGCTGTCCTCGGTCTTAGTTTGCAGGGAGCTGGTCACGGTCAAGTCAGACGGAAATACAATCACGGAATGTCTGCGAAGAAAAGCATTTTCTCATGGTGCACTGCTCTCATATAATTCGACCTGGACCAAGAGGCTATGGGTTCAGAGGTTCTGCTTCATAACTCTACAAGGAACCTGTTCTGAACCTCATGGATGGACACCACAGTCCCTGGCCACCCTTGGCCAAGCTGAGGCTTGGACTTAGCAGCAGCAAGTCAATGGGCAGCTCAGAATGTCCTCTTTGCTGGAAGAGGTATATAGAAGAAAGGGACAGGGATTTCGTTTTTCTGCTTGATCTAGACTGCTGACCACTTCTGGTCAGGACACAGGGCAACACTGTCTACAGTTCTGGGAGGACTAGAGGGTGCAGCCTCCAGGGAAGGGGAGAATGGGTGGTTTCCAGGGTCAGGCAGCTGCACCCCAACCCAGCAGGAAGTCAAGTGGCACTATGCATTATGCCAAGGAGTAGTCTTGCTCTTCCTCCACTGAAACCCGAGGGCCAGGCAGGTCCTCCCAGAAGACACCTTAGAAGAGGTCTTCAACAAAGAGTGTGTGTGTGTGTGTGTGTGTGTGTGTGTGTGTGTGTGTGTTGCATGCTTGGGAGAAACCAAGCAGTTTCTGCCCCAAAGAAGTTCCCTGTTGCCTTCCTCCCCACACTTGTGTAATCATCTAGTGAAAGGGTTGCAAGGCAGAGCATGACCACCCAGTTTGGGGTCTCCTCCAACTTTTCCCTACCCACAAACTTCACTTCTGTACTTCGCCTAGTCAAAAGCCCTTCACTCCTGATCCCAACCGTAAATCCCCCTATGGACCGGTTGTGAGTGTCTCCCTAAATGGAAACACGCTGTCCCTGCAACAGCAGGGAGGAGGGGAACTCAGGTGACAAAAGTACAGTGGAGTTCCATCCGGGAAGCAAACGGGGTTGACTAATGTCAACGGCTGGGGAGGCCGGACGCTGTGGGACCAGGCCGGTCAGGGACAGAAATCTGACCACCCACCCATAGAACTGAAGAACAGGAATAGGTACCAGCCATGGAGGGCCACGGAGCACGGGCACTCGGCAAAGTAGTCAGCCAGGCTATCCTGAGGCAGGGGACCCAGCTAAGGTCGCTTCTTAGTCGCAAGGAAAATAAAATCCATCATGCACAGCATTCAGTCACGAGTCTGTCCACACCAAAGAAGACACAAAGCTCCACACCGGGTAATTTTCCGAAGCAAATACATACGTTTTTGGTCTTGTCTCAGTCCCTCTTCAAGTTCTCCAAGAAAGCGGAGCAAACCCTGAGCTGACCGGAAGCCTGGCTTGATAGGTGAACGGCAGAAAGGGGAGCCGTTTCAGAGGAACGTCTCCTCCTAGGGGACGCGCACCCCCAAATCCTGTTCTTGGTCCCTCCGGGGAAGAGGACCAGCGTCCTCGGACACTCAGAAGGGATGTGGCTGGTGAACTGCCGGAGCGGACCCCGTCCCCGCCGGCCCGGGAGCAGCGAGGGGCTCACTCACGCCCACGTCACTCTCCTGCCCCGCCGAGCAACCTGACCCCCGGAAAGGCGTCCCCGTTAGCGAACCCCCCGCCCAAGCAGGTGCAGCCCCGCCGCGCTGCCAGCCGCGTCCACACAAACTTGTTTGCCCGCGGCTGAGGGGAACCCGGCTCGCAGCTCTTTGGGGGTCCCGACTGGGGCACCCCAGAGACAAGACTCACCCCGTGATCGCGGCCGGCTGGGGCGCCCGCACCCGCGGCCACGCGCCCGCCTCCCGGGGCGCCAAGCCCGCAGCCCCGCAGTGCCCGGAGCCGAGGCGCCCCCGGCACCCGCACGCCTTCCGCGATCGGACCCTTCCACGCGCGCGGCCAGGCGCCGGTGCTCAGCTCCCCGGGTGCTGCGGAGGTCTTGGCTGAGCCCCGGCGACGGAGCTGGCGGGCGGCGAGCCGAGCGGCGGGCGCGGAGCGAGCGGCGGGCGCGGAGCGGGCAAGCGGGCGCCCGGTCTGCACATGCTCATTCGCGCGGCCCGGGGACAGGGGCCGGCCGCCGCCGGGTCCTAGAGGCGCCCGCGCGCACGCCCGGTACTCGGTTCCCAGGAGGGGTCAAGGCTTTGCGGGCGGGGGACCCATATGCTGCCCTGGCCCCTGGAGACACGCACGCACGGAGGGTCACACGCGCCACTGCCTAGCCAGCCAAGACGCTGACGCCACTGTACGATACACACATGCCCAGCGACAGCCTTGCATTGCTGCCTCTCTGGCTCCTCGCACAGCGGCACTACGGTGCTCACAGCCAATACACTCACAAACATACTGGGCACTGCCACACACAGCGGCACGCCACCACACTCAGATGCAGACACGGTGGCAGACGCACAGCGGCTGATACAAATGCACACTGAATCACCAGACACCCACATTCACACTCTGTGAGCTCTACTCCACTCGCTAGGAAACAAGCCAGGACACTGACAGGTGCACACACACACACAACCACGCAGTTTGTGCCACTCTAACACACACACACACACACACACACGATCGCTATCCCATGCAGATCTAAAAACTCACACACATGCACACACCCACTCAGAAACAGGCACTTGTTAGATTTACACATACACATGCAGTATCTGAGGCGGTTCCACTCTCACACAGAACCATGACCCCACAGACGAAGATACTCACATCATCTCCCTGCATACTTAGGGTTCTGCCAGCAGCTTAAGACCCTGGCCCACGTTGATGCACCGTGAACAGACATACTCCTTAATATAGTCATCATAGAATGAGTACCACACACCCGATGGAGTCCACTAGCAAACTCGTTATTGTGTAGAAGGATATAATACACACACACACATACAGAGAGAGAGAGAAAGAGAGAGAGAGAGATATTCTGGACAGGCAGACAGGTCAATATACACAACCCCTCTTTAAATAAAGGCTGTATCCCACCCTAAGTGTTTATCCCACGGAAAAGCTTCTGACAAGCATTCAAATCCCCTGATCTACTCTGTTCTGCCAGGAGCAGCATCGGACCCAGTCCTCACCCAGAGCTCACTGTTAAGATGCTCTCCGCAAGGCTGAGGACAGGCTGAGGTGAGGCAGCAGGAGCAGGTAGCAGTGGTAGCTCTAACCAGGCTTCCTGAAAGGAAGTTTCATGCCTCTGATTCCCGCTAGGGGCAGAGCTGCTTGGCCAGGCTCAGAGGAGTCAGCTTTCAACAGGTGCAAAGCAGCCTGGGGCTTCCACTGGAACCTGCGGGAAGGCTTCCTGCAGGTCAGTGGAATGTCATCCTAAGGGGGAAGGGACTCACTGAAGTTTGCATAGTAGAGTCTGTGGCCTGCGGATGAAGGGTGGAGCCATCGGAGACCTGGATGAGGCCATGAGGAGGCACAAATTCTGTGTTACTCCCAGCAGACCAGCCTTGCTGAAAAGCAACCCACTCTCTCTGTATCCTTCACAGAATGGGAACATTTGTATAATTGCTATCAACAACAGTAACTCACTGTATACTTTATTTATTTTTTTTTTTACAATACTATTTGGTGTTTACAACCCTCCTGGTCTGCCCACATCATTCGTAGGGTCCAGTGCAAAAAGAAGATGCAGGCTCCAGGCTCCAAAAAGTGATCAGGATTGCAAAACAAGAAGACAGGACATTAAATCAGGTGTGCAGGCTGTAGCGTCTTGCAGAGAGATGAAGCCCATGCAGTCCACACCACACTGTTACACCTCTTGTCCCACTTCATGTGATAAGCTGCCTTCATGTGCCCACACAAAGATAGGTGATGACGAGTTTCTCTAGGGTTCCAGGCACTGTGCTGCAACAGCCATGTGCAACAAAGGACTCAGGCTGAGGTGTCCTGTGGCATGCACCAGGAAGGAGGAGGCAGAGGAGGAAAGAGCTTAACTTCAGCCACACTGCAGAATGCTCTAGGGAAGCAATTTCCCAGTGTCTGTGTGCAGGTAGTCACACCTGCTTAGTCACACCAAGAAAGGAGGTTCATGAAGGGACCCACAGAATAGCTGAGAAGGAATGTGAAAGACAGTTCAAGTGTCAGAATAGTCAGGGTGCTGTAAGGTATGAGGAGGTCAGCTTGGCTAGTCCTGGTAGCAGCATTGCTCTAGACCCATGCTAGCCTCTGCCTGGGCTCTTCCTGATACATAGCTGGGTCCATTGGTAGTCATTTCCATATCATGGGTGCCCGTATGGCAACCAAGGAAGAGCTTCTATGTCACAGGGACTTCTATGGCAATCCTATGAGAGGCTGACACACAACCAGGTACTGCTGAGTAGTGATGTCCTTCAGATCTCCCTGCAGGTCTGGGAGGAGTTACAGCAATTTCATTTCACTTCACCTCCACCCCCCATCACTGCCCCAGCTCTCTGTGCTTGCCTCTTTACTCCATCTGCTCCTCCTTGTGACCCTTAATCATTAGACCCCAAATACTTGCACTGCCTCCTAAATGTGTCCCTACCCTCCCTTTCCCTTTTCTTCTCTCTCTTCCTCTTTCCTCCCTTCCCCCTCCTTTCTTTCCCCTCCCTTCCCTTTTTTCCCCTTCCGTTTTCTCCCTTTGCCCCTCTCATCTCTTTTCCTCTTCTCCCTTCCCTTACCCTTCTCTCTCTTCCTCTCCTCTCCCTTTTCCCTCTTTATCTTCCCCTCCCTTTTCTTCCCTTCCCTTTCCCTTTTTTCCCTTTCCCTCCCTCCCTCTCCGTCTCCCTCCCTCCCTTCTTTCCTCCCTCCCTTCCTTCCTATCTTGCTCACACACATGCTGCCCTTCTCTCTCTCTCCCTCTCTCTCTTCCATCTTTCTCAGTCATATTTTCATCAACTCACTGAGGAAGATGCCCATCATGGGTTATAGTTCACATTAAGCATTGGATACTCTGTTAAGAAGAATTAGTGCCCTCAAGAAGTTTCCAGAATGGACAACTAGATAAGGAAACAGACCCTACATGTGGGCTGTAAATAACTCAATGGCACCTTGCATAGCATGTAACCTATTTTAATAAATATCACATTTTTTTCAGTTCCCAAAATGCCATAGTATGGAGGTATTCTCTAGGCCCCCCAGGGTTTGAGGGTCTTCTCTGCCCTGCACTACACACTGTCTACTTCCCAGTCTTCAATAGACTGATTATTGCTGTCACCCTGAGTGAGAAATGACTTCTGTTATATTCACTGAGATAGGAATACCTATTCACGGGCTGGGATCCCAGACTGCACAGAAAGAAGAAAGTGAGCTAAGCACTGGTTTTGTAGCTCTTTATTTCCTGGCTCAAGATGCAGTGTATCTTAAGTTCCTGCCACCATGATTCCTGCCATCATGTCCCCCTTAAATTGTGAGACAAAAATTAATCCTTCATTAACTCTTCTTTACCTCCCTCTTAACCCTTTCTTCCTCTAGATCTCTTTACTATATGTACAACTTTTGTTTCGTTTGTTGTCCCACCAAGTTTAACTGGATCCTCTGTGTGCTTGAGTTTTGGGACTATGCATTGGAGCCTGGTGAACTTTCCTGTATATATACAATCATACACTAAGCTTTTCCTTCTCTTAGAATTTGTCAGTTGCCAGTAGACCATCAGTAGGTAGAAGGATCCCATGAGCTCCTCCTCCATCATTGTGACATATTTTCAGTGAACCTGAGCCGATCCTCAGTAGATGCCATGTTTCCTTCAAAGAAATAAAAGATTTCTCACTCCTGTTCTAACCACGGACATCCATATTTATATCCATCTATCTTATAATTGTTTATCAGATCCACCAGCTGCCAAGGAGACTTGTAGGGAACTCCACATGGTTTCCTCCATGCTGGGAACCTGTGCTGAGATGAGGAAGCTGGTGCCCACCAATGCATGGGCTACCTGCCTCTGAGCATACTCTTTTTGACCTACCTAGCTACTGTCCACCAGCCTGGCCTGCAGGGAGACAGGGGCTTGACTGTTCCCCAGTAATCTTTTGTTCCTGCGCATCTTCTGAGGGATGTGTCTGTCAAAGATGGATAATAGATTTGGAACCTGAGACTCCTCTTGAGAGATCTGAGATCTGAAACAGACCTCTGTCCTAGAGACCCCACCAAGAATGCTAGCAGGATCTGATAAGGAAAACAGACAACTGGACAGACTCCTAGCTATTCTGGGACTGAACCAACCAGTTAAACCGAAATTCCTTACCCCTGCACTCCAACTGTTAAAAGTTTGTACTCCTGACTCCAAATCAGTAGCCATTTCCATCTCCCAGGGAGACAGCTGCTCCCTCGATGGAATTTGGATGAGCCTCCTGAATAAACTTCAGTCTTCATGGAGGAAGCTCAGGTTCATATTCTATCTCTCTTCACCACCCCTCTCTTTCTTCTCTTTTCTAACAATGGAGACAACTTTGGCAATATTTTGGAAAAGACAAAGAAGTTTCCCCTCTTTCTTTCTTTCTTTCTTTCTTTCTTTCTTTCTTTCTTTCTTTCTTTCTTTCTTTCTTTCTTTCTTTCTTTCTTTCTTTCTTTCTTTCTTTCTTTCTTTCTTTCTTTCTTTCTTTCTTTCTTTCTTCTTTCTTTCTTTATCCCCTTCCTGAGGTCTACACATGCAGGCAGACCTGATACTGGGTTCTGAACCATACCAGATCATGTGCATTTTCTTGCTTTCTCCTCTAAGAGCCACAGTGACTTAAATGTGCCTTTGTAAAGATGCCAGCCACACAGATGGTAGTTGCACTCCCTCCTGAGTTAGTGGGTGTGTAGAACACAGGGATGGGGCTGGAGGGGCAGTGGGGGCCTGAGGAACAGAGCAGAGAATCTGGACCTGCTTGGACCAGACAGTCTTCCTGAGTGCTGGTCTGGTCTGGGAGCAACTTGCCTCTTCCAGGCACAGGTCAAAGACACCCAGAAAGTTGTAGGATTTCAAAGTCAGCACAAAGAAGAAAGAAGTCAGTGTGTTTTTGTGGCAGGACTTGAGTAAACTGTACAGCTTGGGGAAAAACTTCTGAGCCCTGATTTCTAGTTGGACAAAGCACACCATTTCTCAGAAATAGTTTGTTTTAATTTTATGTTTAATAGTTTCTAGTTTCATATTCAGTTGTCATGTAACTTTTCCTAAGGATACATCACATACATGTCTATCCACCCCAGAAAGAATTATAATGATAGAACAAAACAACTATCACACAAACTCTAACTTGGTGAACCAGTGAGTTTATTAGAGTTGCTTATGAGGAATGTGGGTGAAAGTTCCTTACAGGACTATCCCAGAGCTGTCACACTAAAAAAAAGTCTCATCCACAACATGAATTATGGCTTCTCATAGCTGCATAGATGGAGTCCCCCAACCAGTTAATCTTCTTCAACTATATACTCTAGCCCTTCCTGAGATCTCAAGATTGCACCATATGCATTTAGGGCAGAATTGCACAAAAATGGCTTGGAGGTCCATGAAGGAACAGGTAGAACACAAGTGAAGGTTCAGTGACTCGCCTCATCCTCTGACTCCAAAGGAACATCAACAATCAGTAGGTTTGATCTTGATGGTCTCTTGACAGTAGTTACAGGTGACCAAAGATAGTGGCTATTTGGCCGAGAGAACTTCATTCAGCACCACCAAGAATGCAATATCCAACAGTTTATGGATCAAGGAATAATTTCAACTATCAAGTCTTACTATTTAAGAAACACTTTTTGATGTTACAGTCCATAAAGTGCCTGTCATGCAAGCAGGAGAATCTATGCTTGGATCTCTAGCACCAAACAAAAATGCTGAGCATGGTTGCATGTGTCTTTAGCCCTAACGTGGAGAGGGGTTAAAGAGGAGACAGGTGGATCCCCAAAGTTTGCTGGCCAGCCAACCTAGCTAGTTGATTAGTACCACGTTCAGTAACAGACCCTGTCTCACAAAATAAGATGGAGGGGGTGGAGAGATAGCTTGGGGGTTAAAACCTTTTGTTTCAGAAGCAAAAGGATCTGAATGGATGTCCAGATTCCATGCAAAACTATATGGCAGAGACCTATAATTCTGGCCCTTGGAAGGCATAGCAAAACAGTAGGAGGTAGAGCAATCCAGGATGATTCCCAATGTCACTCTTGAGACTGCACAAGCACACACTCAAATGCCCTCTTATACACACACACACACACACACACACACACACACACACACACACACACAGAGAGAGAGAGAGAGAGAGAGAGATGACACCTTTGATATATCTGAATAAAGTTAGGAAAACTTTCAGGAAAGATTCACCATTCTAGAACATATTGAGAACATGCATGACTCACAGGAGGAGGTCAGGATATTCTCTGGAGATCTGGAAGGAGCTGACCCAGGCTTCATGGAGGACTTCAAGGAGTTCAAACCCTCAGTGGAGAAAGTCACTGCAGCCCTGGTGGGAGAAGCACGAGGACCAGAACTTGAAGCAGAGCCTGACACTGGGGTGGAATTGCTGTGATCTTGTGGTAGTGTTTCCTGAGGAGCTGCTTTGTCTAGTCCAGCAAAGTAAACAGTCCCTAGAGATGGAACCTACTACTGAAGGTGCTGTGCATCCTGGCAAAGTGACAGAGGATCTGGAGCATCACGTAACCTTGGCAGATAGAACAAAGGCAGGATTCAGGAAGACCGATTCCAATTTTGAAAGAAGTCTATTATGAGTATAAAAACAGCAAGATGTCATGTTTCCATTTGCAAAATGGGAAGAGGGTTTCATATACAGAGTATGTTTCTAGCAGGATATACTTATAAAAAGTTATTCCTATCCCTGTAATGAAGCTCTAATTTCTGATCTTGGCACAGAGTATAGCTATATGGAAGGTTCTAGAATGAGGGTCCTTAGAGTTGGGTTTATACCTCCTGGTTCCTCCTCTCATTGTCACAGAGGCAGCAACTGGGTGATTTGGAGAACCAGGAAGCTATAAAGGACTTGCAGTGCCTGAGTCCATTGGAGTAGACATGGAGCCCATGATACCAGTCAGAAAGCCGTGGTGCAACAGGATGGCAAAAGTGTCCCCTTCAAATCCCCACTTTGCTCAGTCTGCCCCAGATACCATATGGATGCCTGTTTAGGTCCTATTTTCATGAATTTCCCGGCTAGTCCCTCACTTAAGGCCTTGAACTTGCAAGTTCTAAATTAAACTATTATAGTACCTTAACCATATAGCATTGATCCAAAGAACACTTTTCATTTTGGAATAAATTTAAATTTGTAGTCAAGTTGTAGAGAAAAGGGAGTTCTTCCATACCCTCATTTATTTTCCCCATGGTCAGTCTTACAGTCAGTATGATAGTTCTGTTACAACTAAGACTTTTGTTGACATTGGCACACCCTGATAGCTAAGCTCTAAACTTGATTTGGCTCTCATCCATCTTTCCATTAACATCTTCTCTCTAGGTGCCACACCTGGTTTCACATTGCATCGAGTTGCCTTGTTTGTCCCTTGGTTTCTTGTGGGCTGTGATGATTTTTCACTGAGCCCTTGCTTTGATGACTTTGACAGACTTAAGAAACAATGGCCAGGAAGCACAGCCCACGGACTCATTTCAAATAACTGAGCATCTCAAAGGAGAGGGGTTGTTGAAGTTGGGACCATGGCATATCTATAGATGTGGTGTCTCTCAAGGCTTATGGTCTAGATTCCAGGCAAAGAGAGCCAGTCACTGTCTTGAGAAAGGGAGAGGGGTAACGCTGCAATGGGAGAGATTCTAACAGAGCCAGGGCTGGCAGATGGCTGGAGGCTGAAATAAAATGCTGGGGGGAAACACAGTTGTCATGTTCTGAAAGTACTGCTGGCAGACACCCAGGGGCACACCCAGGATGCGAGGAACACTCCGTCCCTCCCCTGGCTGTATGCCTTTCAGGTATCCAAGGACACAGGTGGGGCCAACTCAAGAGGAAGATCTGTTCTTCCGGTCTCTACATCCAGATCTCTGCTCTCCACGTGGACAGATGCACCCACTTCATCAGTCACAGGAGCTGTTCCCGTCTCTGTCTAGTCCACTCAGATCTCTCGGTTCCTCCTTCTTAGTGCTCTTCTTTCGTAAGTGCCATCGCACCTTCTCCTCCTTTGAGGGCCAATCAGCCTTGGCTGAAGTCACTCTCCTTAGAGACCAGCAACTCCCCGCTGACTCCCAAGTCCAGGGGCTGCCTTCCCATCTCCCTCCTGCCCTGGTGGGATCGGCCCCTCCCCCTCAGATCCCCTTGTCCCCCCTCACATTCTGCTCCCCACCTCACCAGAGGCTCATATATCAAAGGCATTCCTGAAATTTCTGTCTCCAGCCCACAATCCTGCTTCCTCTTCTCCTGGAGACCCTGACCTCTACCCTCAGCTCTATGCACTCTCAAGACCTCCTCAGAGTCTTATGCAGTGTGTGTGTGTGTGTGTGTGTGTGTGTATACTATTTGAGTCTTACTTTGCAAATGAGAGATTCCTAGAGAAGTGGCTAAGCCCAAACCACAGGGTCAGAAAGTGGAAAAACTCTGCCTATTTGGATTCAAAGGACCCCAGTCATCGTGGTCACCTTCTGTCCACCCCCCTAGCAATCCCATCTGTGGGGCATACATAGGGTCAGCTGCAGTCGCTCCACCAGAGAAACCTCCAGCCTCATTCACAGTTCAGTCATCTTACACACCCCACATTTCTCAGACTGCAAAGAAATTCCAAGGAAAGGGCACTGCTGAGCTGTTACTAACCAGGGACTTGGCAATGTCACTGCCAGAACCCAGGGGACCCAGGAGTAGGGAGTGCTGCTGTCTCAGAGGTCCTGGGGCTGAATCAAGGTGCCCTCTGGGGAGAGGGAGAGGAGTTGCAGAGAAAAAGCTTGCAGTCCCAGCTTTGCACCTGCTCAGGGACTTACCCCCTGCAGGCCTGAAGGACTTCACAGAGGAACAGAAGGAGGAGGGGGCAAAGCTGCTGGAGAAATGAAAAGTTCGCTCCTCGACTCACCTCTGTTTCCTACCATATCCTTTCACATGCTTTCCTAGGGAACTGAGAGAGATGACTGCTGGGAAGAAGCAGGCAGGGGAGGAGGCCAGTTCTATGAGTTCAGCAGACCCAGCAACTATACATCTCCAGGACCATGTGATGCTGTACTCTGGCAAGTCCTTTCTCCTGTGGAGCCTCAGTCTTCCCATCTGAAAGATGAGGATCATGACGACTGAGGTGGAGGAGCAGTCAGGTCCTTGGCATTGCGAGATATGCCTCGTGTGGATGTTTGACTCCCCTGATCTTCCTTGCGGGCATTTTATTACACTCTGAGGTTCTATTTTCATTTGAGAACTCGCTGGCTTAACACCTGCCTCTGATACTAGCGGTACCTGCAGGCAGGGCTGACTGGCATTCATTTCAGCTGTTTGCTCAGAACCTAGGATGACGTTTACGTAGGGCAAGCTTGAGAAAAAGTGCTCTCTCTCTCGCCTCTCTCTCTCTCTCTCTCTCTCTCTCTGTCTCTCTCTCTCTCTTTCTTTTGCATGAGATGGACAGGCACCCTGAGCTGCTGTGAGATTTAGACACCTACCTGTGATAATGGTTGGATGGTAAGTGAAAGCTGGAGGCAGGCAGGGGATCCGGGGACATGAAAGGTGTCAGTGTTACTCATAAGCACCTGTGTTGAACCTACTTTCGTCAATATGAGTAGCCAAGAAGAATGAGGAACACATTTCAAAGGGAAAAAAAGCAGACTTTGAGAACACTTTATAAAGGCGATACATATCTAGAGAACGGTATTTTAGAATGAGGAGAAGAAGGCATGGTTCACTCAAGGTTAGAGCGGAAATAATACGACAGTGCTCAGAAAGTGGGGACAAGCTGTCTCCTGGAGTCCACATCCTCGGTAAGACTTTTGCTAGTGGACAGAAGACATCATCTAGAGAAGGGAGAGGTGATGGGTCCTGACCATCAGTCCTGGACCTGCCTGGCCATTGCCATGGCAACCAGTGTTGGGAAAAGCAGAGAAGCATCTTGGGCTCATATGAGAATTTGACTCAGGTAACTTCAGACTGAGCTTGGGACCAACAGCTGGGGTACTATTTCCCCCCTGCAGGGTGACCTGAGATTAGAAGAGGTCTCAGCAATGCTTCCTGTGACCCCACTCAGCACTAAAGCCCTCAGGTGTGGGCCTCGGGCCCCTCTTATCTGAGGGATGATGGGGCTCTCAGGTGGTCATCAGGCTTTCTAGCCAATCTCCACCCAGTTCTATGCACCCTGTGGGGAATGGGAGATGAGAAGTGACAGCAAGTGCCGAGAGTCACTAAGCTCTGATATCCAGACAGACTTTGTTGCTGTGAGCGAACATGGCACTTCAGAGACTCTGGTGTCCCTGCAGGATGCTCTTGAGATAAGCAAGGCCTTGGTACAAGTCTCTGTTTTACCCTGTGACTCCTGGGACATTCGCCTCCCCAGTCTCTTTCCCTGTCCCCCTGCCAAGCTCCACTGTTTCCTGGAACTCCTAAGTCCAGTCACAACCCCATCCCCAGAAGATTCCTCCATACCCCAGCACAACTGCCGTTTATCTTCCTCAGACATCTGGCTCTGCAGAGAACCCCAAGCTCCTCTCTAGCAGCTGATGCCTCCTAGGAATAAATAACTCTCTTGGTTGTTTTTTTAAGATAACCTTTATAAGGTTTACTTACAATAACACCCAACCATTATGGGGTCAGACTCCCGGGAATAATGAATTGCTCCATCTGTGTTCCGTGTCTTTGTCTCCTTTTTATTTTCGCAGACAGATTGAGAGGGTTTCAGGCTGTGGCATCTTCCCCCAAAAAGTACTGCAGTGCTTTCTGAAACTGTCTAGACTCTCTTGCTGGTTATAAGACCCAGGAAGGATTGGCTCCATAGAGACAATCATTTCACCTCATATGCGGACACTTGCAGTAGTCCCTGGTCCAGCCCAACTCATCCCCAACATTTTGCTACCTTTGCTGGAGACATGACTGTAAACCCTGCAGCAAATTCTGACTCCCCACACTGAGGTAGGCACTCCCAATCTAATCGGACACAAACATGCACACACACATGTGACATGTATGCACATATAAATGTACACATACCTGTATAAAGTACACACACGTACACATGAACACCTTAATATGCATACATGCCCATGTATGCTGTAACATGCATACACATGCATGTGTATACTTTCACTTTTTGACACTCATATACACATTATATTCTGTAACATATACACACATGTATATCTTTACATGCATGCTATATTACATACATATACATAATTATGTTCACGTCCATTCATATCTAACTTGCATATATGTGTGTAACCATTCACATTGTGACATGCATACATATACACATACCTATGCATGCTGCAACATTCACACACATACGCACATGATCACTATAATTTGTACACACAGCCATATACACTTTGATACAGATATGCATGGGGTAAACTGAACAGAGGTCGAATAGACATATCCAAGCATATGTATACAGACACAAATGTGCACACATGGATGCCCATACACCCATCCATGTGCATACATGAAGGCACAAGAACACACACACAAATGCTCTTTTGCACACATGCTGGTTTACATCCTGACACTGTTGCAGACAGCACTTTAGTGCTTGCCCCTGTGTCTTGGGTCCCAGTGCCTAGTAAGAGACTAAAGGGCTCAGTAATCAGGGAGAAAGCTCAGTCTGGTGCTGGCTCTGTCACTGCCCTGTTGTGGGATGTGTCCCACTCCACACTTTAAGGTCCAGTCTCCTCTGAGGATGATGGGTGTGGACCAGGCAGGACAGAGCCATCTCTTGGTCCATGCTGCCTCAGAGAGAGCAAGTTGCCGTGCTTCTGGTGGGGGCGGCCCGAGACCACTCTGTAATTCCTGCCATAGTCAGCACTGCTCCCAACTCGGCTTATTTACGATGCTTTTAACTCCAAGCGGACCCACTTCCAAACTCCTGTCCCACACATAAATTACCCTAAAGGGCTGACTTGAATAGCTGTGGTTGGATGACGCCTAACCAGAAAGCACTCCTGCCTTTCGGCAGTTTCAATCCAGGCAGAGCTATGGATTTTTTTCACCCTAATTGAGCACTTCAGAAAGGGGGGAGGGGAAATCTTCAATAGGTTTCATTTTTAGGGAAAGCAATTTTGACTTATTAGGCACTGTTGGCTTCAAAAATGTGCTCGCTAATGACTTCTATTGAAATATTTTCCTCCAGCTGAGACATTTTAAAAAAATACTGTGTTAATGGATTTAACACCCCCCCTCCAAAAGAAGATTTTCCCACCACGGCCTCTGAGCTTTCTTAGGCAGATCCTTTCAAGTGGTCAAGAGGTCCCAGGCAGGCTGTGTGAGGAAACCTGTTGGAATTCCCTAGGGGAGCACTCATGCCACCTCTCAGCAAGAACGACAGTGATGATTTACTGTGCATAAGCTCAGCCAGAATCGCCAGCTCCTTGGTCCCCACAGATTAACTCTAAACCACTAAGCCTTGTGAAAGGCCTCACTCAGCCTGCCCTTACCTGAGACAATGCTTCCCACCACAGTCCCCCTTTAGCCTCAGGCAGGAAGCAGTGATGGTTGGAACGCAGATGGTTTTCACTGGTGTGGTGGAACCTGTGCGGGTCCACAGGAGAGGCTGACATCTGGTTTCGTGGTCTGCCACTTCCATCTTGAGATTCTCACTGACTGATGAATGAGGCTCTGCATTCTCATGTCGCGCTGGTTCAGAATTCATCCTTTCTCCCCCCACCCGCCCCCTTTTTTTTTTGCATGTGTGTATACACAAATGTATGTACAAGAGGGCATCTGAATGTGTGTTCCCCTACAGGCCAAAGGTGAATCATCCTGGATTGCTTTTCTACCTTATTGCTTTGCTCTGGAGTTTTTGAGGTTCTGCCTTCCAGAGGTAGAATCATATGCTGCTACATCTGCCTGATATCTTTACGTGGATTCTGGGAATCTGAACTTGGGCCCTTTTGCTAGCAAGGAACAACTGAACCATGTCCCCAGACCATCTTTCTTTTTCTGCACATGCCATTCTTCTATACAACGTGTGAGCCCCAGCCAGCCCTGCCAGCCCTGCCAGCCCTGGTCTACCAGATGGCCTTTGAGAAGGATAGGGTGGACAGGGGAGGGGTGACAGCTCAGGAGGCCAGAACGCTAGCCTCAGCCCTGCCACTTCTGACCACAGACAACTGAAATAATCTGTCTGAAAAAATGCAGCGTTTCCCAGGCTCACTGCCTAGGTTGTTGTGGAGACTAATTGAGTGACAATTGGAAAGCACTTAAGAGAGTTTCTGGCACAGAGGGATTGTTAGAAGATGCTGGTCACTGCCGTTGTCCTTCACAACCGCGATTTCATGTGGATTCTTCACGAAGCCTTCCACAGTTGGCTTGACTCCTTCACCTGCAGGTAGCTGACACTTGTCTACCCCCCAAGAGCCTTCTTTCCTGTAGGACAGCGGTTATGCTGGGGTGTCATGAGTGCCTGTCATGATAGCTTAGGATCGCTTTTGTACCCAGGTGCCAGGAGCTCGCTCTATCTGAGACAAAAGGAGGATCTGGCTAGGAGACGTCATCTCACAGAACCCAAAGGGCAAGATGTTGCTGGGCTTCTGTGAGCCCCAGAATAAATATTTGGAGACGTGCAGGAATGAAGGAAGGCCCCCCAAGTTTGGACTTTGCTTTGACTTTCATATATGTGTGTATGGGGTATGTGTGCATGTGCGTGTGTGTGTGTGTGGGTGGGTTTAGTGCACTTGAATGTATGTACCTGTGGAGGCCCAAGTGTGATATTGATACTAATTGTTGATCATTCTTCCACCTTATTGTTGTGAGCCTGGGCCACTAATTAAACCCAGAGTTCATCATTAGGACTAATCTGGCTAGTCAACGTGTGTGGGGCTTCCCATGCTTTCTCTTCTAGTGCTAGAATTACAGGGAACCACCACTCTAGGCATTTTTACATGGGACCCAGGGATCTAAATTTGTATTCCTTGTAAGGTAGACTTTCAACACTGAGTCATTTCCTCAGTCTCAGATTTCTGCTTTTATTTGTGTTTGGATTGCTCTGTCCTTTGCCTTTCTTTCCTCCCCCCCCCCCGCCCTGTTTTGTTTCCTCATTAACACAGGTTCATGTTTGTCAAACTCACACCCCCTCCAGCTCTCTACCATTGCTTTAGATTCTTTGATGCTGCAGAGCTGGGCCGTTCCTGATTCAGCATCCTGCAGACAGAAGCCTGGGGAATCATTTTAGCTCAGGTGGTCACTGATGGTGCCCAGGCTACACTTCAACACTGCAGCCTGGCAGTCCCTCTGCACCTGTCCAGCACCTACAGGACCACACAGCTTCCATCTTTGCCTCCTGCAGTGCCCAGTGCATACCTCGCCTATAAGTTAGTGCTGAATATAGGAAGCCATAAACATGAAGACATCTTGCTTGCTTTCTAACTTGGAGCACCATGTGAGCTCCTAGTTATTCTACTCTGGTTCAGGAATAGAGCCCATGTCAGAATAAAAGCCTCCAGGGCAGCAATTCACTTGCTGAGGAGTCTGCCCTTAAGCCCACACATCCAGGCAGGCATATGCCTGACTTGGAAGCTGCCTATCCCCCTCCAAAGAGACTCCTGCTCGCATTTCTTGCTTTCTCTCTAAAGCGAATCCAGCCTCTGGGTCTTCCTGAACATGCCGTGAGCTGCTTCAGGATGTAAGCTGATTTCTGCAGGAGGGAACCTGCTCACTCAACAGAATCTATGCTTTCGGAAATTATTAAAAGAGCAAAATTAAATTCACTTGGGTCAGAGGTCAAGGGATGCTAGAAACAGGCAATCCCAGCAGAATCAAAGCTAATTGCTTCAGCTGAACACTCTGGAGGAGGAGAAACACCACCACTGCATTATATACCTGGGCCCTTTTACCAAAGCTAATAATAGAACTCTGCTCCCCAGCTCAGGAGCTGCTGGTGGTCAAGGGGTCTTGGTACCCAAGGGTTCCCAGAACAATAAGCCATTCCCTGGCTTCTTTGCAGAACAGCACAGACAGAGAGGGGTAAAGATACAAAGAAAAGGAGAGGGTGTGCCTGCGTGGAATGCTTTACACTTAGCAATTCTAGACAAGATGTGGAATTGAGCACATTGAAATGATGCTCACTTTTAGGAGCCAGTTCCCTGCTCCTCTTCCTGAGTCCCCATCATCAAGAATGGTTTGGATGGAAATGCATGCTATCCTCTCCTGGTTTCCATGTGGAAGGCTTTCCCTAAGCTCCTTCTGGTCCCTCTTTATCCTCTCAGGAGTGAACCATAAGGAATGGGTATGAAACTATTCCAGATAGCAGACCCCAAGCCAGGTCCTTCTACTTGACTTGATGTTGTCATGGAAAAAGTGGTAGTTCCTCAGGTTTTTTGTACCTCAGGTTGCAGATAGGGGTGTTATTTGTTGAGGGTGGGCTGTTCAGAGACACTCCCCCATACACTTTTCAAAGTCAATGTATCACTTGGCCTAAGACAACCTTGCTGTCCATACAAGAACTCTTAAAAGATAACCACAAAACGGTGCAACACTCATTTTGCCTAAATCAAGCTTCTAGAAACTAAGGTCAAAATGCCCTTATCAGTTAATCCAGCATGCCTCCAAAGGCCCATGTCTAGAGCCTTGATCCCCAGCCCATGGAGGGGATGGGGCCTTTAAGACATAGAGCTAATGGAAGGCCTTCTGGCCATATGAGGATGTTCTCTTAAAGAGGATCCTTCACTTTTGTCTCCTCCTTTTCTTCCTCTTAAATCTTCCATCTTCTCTTTCTCTTTCCCCAACTCCTTCCCACCACATGCTCCTTCCTTATCACATACTGCTTGCTACTGGCAAAGCAACAAGACCCAAAGAAGATGGAACAAAACCATGTACCAAAATAAACTTATTCTCTTTTGAAATTGATCACCTAAGATATCTTGTTACAGTAATGGAAAGGTGACTAATATACAGGGATCGCAACCACAGGCTCTGGGTACCTCCTAGAAATCTTTCCTTGCATACATTTGGCTTTCCCAGTTTTATTTCCTTCAATGTGCTAGTTAATTTAGAAACTCTGAATAAATCCTTCATAATTGGTACCTCACTACCTGTTGTAGTTTGCTTGCATTGTTGCCAATAAAGTCATGACAAAACAGTTTAAGGGAACAAGAGGTTTTTTTCTTGGCTTATGATAGTCTGGTTATAGTTCCTTGTCAAGCTTGGCAGGAGAATCTATACCAATACCAAGGGCTATGGGAACTGGCTACACTAAATCCACAGCTGAGAGAAGAATGATCCTTATTTGTCAGACCAGCATGTCTGGCCAAGTATAAGGAAGGATGCCAACTTTTTCACCTTACTATTCATCTTGTTTTCCTCTTAGAGTACTCATCATTTTGGACCTCCAATGTCTTTCTCTTATGTCTTTTACATGTACGATTTGGTCATGTAGTTATTTTGGTCTGTCTTCTGTTCCTTCACTTGCTCTTCTAGAGAATTATTGATCATCTTCATTGTCATTACTGTTGTTGTCCTTGTTGTCATCATCATAATCATCATCATCTGTAAGTTCTAGGACAATAAACTAAAATGCAAAGATGAGAGCTTGCTCCATGATACCTGCTCATCTTCACAGAATGTGTGTGAGCCATCTCTTTTGTTCCTCAGACCTTGAAATTGACAGGCACATAGTAGGTGATCAACAAATGATTAAATAATTTACCAAATGCACCAAATGCAGGGTTCGGGACAGTCTTTTTCCTTGGCAAATCTATGTCTCCTAGCACTGTGGCCAACATAATGAAGTATTTATTTGGTCAGTGAAATAAGAGAACCACCCATAAATGAACCACTGGAGGGCTGAGATCATATCTGTCGTTGGGTTTTCCAATGTGTCATTTTCCAAAGCGCCCAATACCACGAAGTAATAGTTAAGTGACTGATTATGCGAGCAGATAAGTGAAGGAATGCAAGTGTATAGGACCTGGACACTCACCTGATCGGATGTGGTCAGAGCTAACCTGAGAGATGCATCTACATGCTAAGAGCTGAGGAGTTGAATCCTGCAGCAGAGATTTCTAGAAATGTTGAAAAACTGGAGAAGACGTGATACTCTGTCTTCAAATGCGTCTTTAAACACCTGCCAGGTTGTCATGGGAAGGAAGAGCAGACGTATTCTGGAATCCCTAAGGAATCTGTGAAGGAATATTCAGCAAAGCAGATTTTGGCACAATTTAAAAATTAAAAACCTACATGCTTTGGAAACCAACTACAAAGCAAAGTGTTCTGCATGCTGCTGAACATCTGTACCTGCAGTTCAGACTTCCCTGAAGCAGGCTTGGCTTCCCTACTCTTGATACTTAAAGGGTGATATGCGTTGCTCAAGATAAGACACCATGGGATAGCATGGTTTGGCTGTGAGTTGCTCTCCACGGGCTCATGTGTTTGAATCCTTAGCTGGTGCTACTATTTGGGTCGTGGTACCTTTAGAAGATGGAGTCTTGCTGGAGGAAGGCATGTCACAAGGGGCAAACCTTGAAGTTTGGTAACTCAGCCCTGCTTCCCCTCAGTTGGCACTCATTTGTTCTGCCTTCCTGATGTCTGCAATGACATGAACCCACCTCCTACTTCTGCTACAGCCAAGCCTTCTGCTATGTCATTCCTGCCATAATGGACTTTATTCCCTTTGGGACCGTAAGCCAAATAAATTTCCCTTTTTCCCTGAAGTTGGGTCTGAGTGTTGTCTCACATCAAAAAGAAACTAGAGACCAGCTCAATCCAGGGCCTACACTGCTGAGAGCTGGCCCCAAAGGGCGTGTGAGTTTCTCATTAAATGGAGGTGCTCAAGGAGAAGAAGCCTGATCCACCACTTTAGTTAAGAGAATGTAAGATGCAACCCAGAGACCAGAGATTGTCAGCTCATCCATCCTGCCATCTGGGCATCTTAAGTTTCCTCAGTGATGACTTTGTTCTAGTGAGCTTATTCTAAATAAAGTGGACCCATCTGTCCTCCCAGTCAACCCTCATAAAGCTTGTAGACCTCACCTGACCGTGAGTACGAGGATGATATCTAGCTTTAATTTGATGTTTCCTTTCAGTTTGATTGGTAGCTGGTAGTGGCTGCCTAGCGTCCTGCTCTGTGAACAGCTTTAAAGTGTTGCATAGCTTCCATAGGAAATGGTGCTTCAATTGATTAGTGATGTCTGTCAAGGGGGCAGATCAGTAGCTGGCAGACATTCGCTGCATATTTGCCATCCTTGCTTCTTCCAGAACGTACATTTTTAACTCTAAAAAGCCTCGATTGGATAATAGGAATAGAGCCACATGCACGGAAGAAAATACCAAAGTACATCATCTTACAGCCAGACAAGGAATTAATTTCAGCACAGCGATTTGCGGCTGTTCACATTCCAACTCCCCACATTACTCAACTTGCTTCCTTGTGGGCCTGTCCTTTAATTAGGAGGCTCTGCAAACACTTCAAAGCTGAGCAGCTCCCCAGCCCAGTGCCTGTCCCTGCCAGCTCCTCAAATCCCTCTACAGCCCCCACGCCCCCATAGCGCCAGACTGGATTTTGATCAAGCAAATCAGAATGTATGTTTCCCACTGTGAAATAAATAGCTGTCCCCAACCGAATCTTTCTCCCTGAAGCCAATTAGAGGCACAGCTGGCTTCCCAAGCTGAGCTGGGAGGGTGTCTCTGTCTTGCCTCCTCTTGGATGCTTGGGGAATGCTGGGGTTTCACGCCTTTGCTGTCCCGGCCTCCTCCAGAGAACAGGGAGCCTTCCTTACACAAATGACCTAAGGAGGATTTTTTGCCACCCTTGTCTGTCTGGTATGCCCACACCCTCCCACAGGTGCCTCAGGGGAAGAGGGTGGGTCTGGAGGATCAGATTCAAATGCTGCTTCTACCAGGAATTTGCTGTTGCCCTGGGGAAGTAGCTTAATCTGTCCAAGTCTCATGTTCATTTCTGAAATACTAATATTATCCTCCTGTCCCCCACAGGTCTGGGGGTCCCAGGGATACACGTTTCCGTGCCTTCCCTGTTTTTTTTTTTTTTTTTTTGCATGAATACTGAGGATTCAAACTTAAGTCCTCTTGCTTGTGCAGCAAATGCTCTTATCCATTGAGTCATCCAGCTCCCCGGCCTCCTCCTTCATTCGCTCTGCAACCCCATGTGAATCCCCATTCTGCCATCTGCCTCATGCCCTTGCTGCACTCTGCTGACTCTCCTCTCTCTCAGGTGTCTGCCTGGCCCATGCAGGACCCACGTCCTTGGATTGGTCATGTTTGAAGTCGAGAAGCTGTGGTTGGGAGTCGTCAACACCTGTGAAGGACATAAAGTCACTTTGTGGCAGAATACATCTTTCCTGGGAAGCGTTAGGAAAATCTGTGGAGGAAGCTAACAGGAAGGCGACCTTAAGAAATGTGGGTTTACATTAGGCCAGCCTAATTTCTCCCCATCCTGAAGCTCAGGGAAATTTGCAGAAGAGGGTGCGGTAAGATTGTAAGAGCACAAGGATGGGAGGAGCAATGATATGCAAGATACTCCACACAAGTTAGGGCCGAAGCAATCATAATTGGACTTTGCATGCCCTGCGCAATGACCAACACATTATTGACCTCACAAAGTCTAGCATTTGCTAAAGGCACTAGGATCCTGGGAGGCAAGGGATTGACAGCCACAGTAGTGTTCCTATGCTTAATGGGAACACAGGAAAGGGTTCTGGGAAATGCTACTGGGTCCTTGCACCTCATCGGAGAGGAGGACCCAGAGGAGAGTTTGGCATGCTCATTAAAGGATGTTCCGGGGATGGAAGGGGGAGGCACTGGGGGGTGGGAAGGGAAGGAGGAGGGGAGGGGGGCACAGGGGGATAGGGGGTTGGAAGGAAGGGGGGACCGGTGTACCTCTTAAGTTTGTATGAGTGGAAATTCTAAAAAAAAACCATATAGAATGAGAAAAAAAAAAAAGAAATGTGGGTTTATTAGAACACAGGGCCTTGGGCCCGGTGCCCAGAGTTTGGCCTTAATGTGGGAGAGCATCAGAAGATGGATGATAGATTAAAGCAAGAGAGGACAGGAGACATAACCACCATGGATAGCGTGGTGTGACGGGGATGTGAGGAGGCTGGTTCTGAAGCCTTCAGAGAAGTTTCTTCAAAGCCTCAGAATCCACACAAAGCCCTGGGAACAAAGAGGACTTCTAGGTTTCATAACTTTCCAGAGTGTGGTAGGAAATCGTACATCATAAGAGATAATTTGACCTGGCTCAGTGCCAGGAGTTGGGATGCACTGATAAGGAATGACTGTAATTTAAGAGGTCTAAATCCCGGGTAGCGGGGTAGAGGCTGGGTTTGCTCACAGCTGTGAGTGGGAGGCAGGCAAAGAAGCTGCAAAGAGCAGGGCCTGATTCTAGGAGAGGAGCTAGTCTGTGATCCAACAGGAAGAAATCCTGACAAGAGCACCCTTGGCAATGAAATTAGAGAGGGTATGGCACAGAGTTTGCTGCTGCTGAAGAAAGGGGGAAAAAAGCTCAGAAGAAAGAGTGACCAGATTGTAAGAGCCTGAAGTGGGGCTTTGGTGCTGTCAGATATGATCTTGTGGACATGACGGGGCTGTTGCATCTGTGAACTCACTGAGGTTATGTATATTTCCACAAGACCTGTATAGAAGGGGAAAGATTTTAAGGGACTCCACACCTCCCTGAGAGACTGATGAAGGTTAATACTGACGGAGGAACCGTAAGATGCTTTTCTCAATGGTATGCCCACTGACATAAGATTCATTCTATACAAAGTGCCCAGGCACATGACATCAAAGGCAAACCAGATGAAACCCAGTGAGTCACATGTGAGAAAAGACTTGAAAATAGGAGGGAGTCTGGAAAGGGAGAAGAAGAATTACAAGGAGAACAGGATTGAGGATTAAGGTGTGAAAATATTATAAACTCACTATATTCATGTATGAGACATTAAAACAAAAATAAAAAAATGTATTTTGTAAAAATGGCTTTTCTGAGACCTACAACTATATTTCCCAATAGTCCAGAGCTAGTTCCTGGGAGGAAAGGGGAGAAGTTAGGGGTCTCAGGGGCGGAGGGATTTAATAGCCCAGGTTCTTTGCATCTGGTGTCCAGGGACACACTTTGAGATTGTCAGGTCTGCTGGAAGTCAGAGAAGACACACCTGAGAGGAGGTGGGAACTGGTCTCCATGCCCAGTCTACATAGAGGGTTTGTCTTGCAGATGGAGGCTGTAGCTAGAGGCCTTCCTCCTGGACCCTCCTGGAGGATGTGCCCTGGGAACAGTCCTGCAGGATGAGCTTGTCCCCCTGGAGCTGAAGAAGAACCTCTGCAGCCTGCCTCAAACACAGCTGGTGGACACAGTCACCATTAGCCAGCCACATGTGACTATTTATGGCTAAAATCAAATTAATTAAAATGAAATCAACTTGAAACTTCAGTTCCTTGGTTACAACTGGCCACATTTCAAAGACTCAATTGCCACCTGTGGTTAGTAGTTACACGAGATGGAGAGCAATGACAGAATGTTCTGGTCTGCAGGGAAAGTCCTGTTGTTCCAAGTGGATCTGACACAGGGCTTCCCTATATCGTATCACTTATGCTCAGAGTGGGTGATTCTGTATGATGGGGGCTGCCCTGTGCCTTGTAGGATACTTAGCAGTTTCTCTGGCCTCCACCCACAAGATGCCAGCTGTATTCAATCTCCCAGCTGTGACAACCAAAACATATCTGTAGACAGGGGAAAATTTCTCTTTAGCCTGGGCAAAATCACTGTAGTGAGCATCGCTGCAGGTCTTGCTCAGAGTGGGCAACTGGGCTTGGAGTAGTTTCCCTTAGGGGCCCTGGGCAAAGACAACAGAGTGTGTGGTCAGTCCCAGAGTAAGGGACTGAGCTCGTGTCCAGAGTCACAGATAACAGAAAGTAAGTGAATACGTGTGTGTGTGTGTGTGTGTGTGTGTGTGTGTGTGTGTGTGTGTGGTGTGTGTGTGTGTGATCAATTCCATTGATGAAGTTAGAGCCCTCACATCGCAATGTAATATAGCAATAGGACTTCCTTCACAAAGCCATTGTGAATGTCAAAGGGAATTAGACCTGGCAGCTGCCTATCTAACACCCCACAAATGGAACTGGCTGTGACTGTCACTATGTAGTCCCTGAGTGACCACAGCTGGCCTGGGGGCACAGGTCTGTGCTCCCACAAGAGCCAGGTGGAGAATGTCATTCCTAGAGCATTGGGCCCAACCTGGGATGGCCTGTCCTTTGGCTGGTGGCTCTCACTGTCACAGGGCACGACAGAGTCCCAGGACTTTCTTACATGGCTCTGGCCATTTTGGTCCATTCAGCTCACTCCAGAAATAATGTCTACCACCTCCTGCCAAATGAAAAACAGGCCTGGAGACTATGGGGGTAACCATGGCAACTGTCTTCCAAGCTGGATTACGGTTACTTTATCAGAAAGTTCTCTTTTCCTTCGGCTTTCTGAAACTCCGAAGTTCACTGAATTTTTAAGTGTGATTTTATTATATATCTCGGAGCTGAATCTTTTTTGTGTGCAGCAGAAGCCTGAAAGCTGACGGGAGTTTCACATCTGCTTTGTCACCAACCTTTCCCCCAGACCCACAGCCACTGATGATATTTACCCAGAGTTCATGTCCTCTCTGCTGCCCAGAGAAGAACATCACACTCTTCCCTAACGACTCACCGGCTAAGGTCATGTGTGGAATGCCCGTGCCTCCATTGGCTGAGACGATCCAGTGTAGCACATTGATGTGTCTATTGGCTGAAATCAGGTGTGGACCTCTGACATGGTTATAATGAGTCTACTTGGAGGCTACAACGGGAACAGCCAATATAAACAGGGAAGCAAGCCCCTATCCTCATTCTGTGGATAGCCAGCTTTACTTCCTCGGCTTCCTAATAAGCTTCTCTAAGCTGCTGCATCTCCCTGGTCCAAGGAGACAGTAGGCTGCTAAGGCAGAGGAGACCCAATAAACTCAGTTCTGCAGCTGAACCCTGCGGGTACTAAGCAGAGATGAATACATGAATGGTCAAAGCCATTCTAGACTTGCTAAGCAAAGAGACTGCAATTGGGGCTTTCCTGTTTTGGCCCTTCGTTTCCTAACTGCACAGAAGGCAATGATACTAAGCTAAAAGTCCATGAAAAATGAGTGCTTAACAACGGAATGAATGTACATCTATGGATTCATTCTTTGCAGTGTCTCTTGCAAGTTGTAGATGAAGGAATGATCATGGACGTTCATTACAAGCTGTGAAGTACTGCCTCTCAGTGCATGGGTTATTGTTAGATAGTTAACTAGAAGGTCGACTGCAGCTTGCCTGACCTGTCAGTCAAATGGCATCTTGCAAACCCTACCCTGCTTGGGCCTTTTTCTTTAGGCCACCCCTGCCTCAAAACTCTTCACTCCTTGTGGAGAAAATCCCCCTATTCTGGCCTCAACAGTGGATACCTCAGGTGTGGGTCCTACCTTCTCTTTTTGTTGGTGTCCGTCCTTCCATCCTCGGGTCTATTGGAATTCAGAATCAAAGTCACATCCTTTAGCAGAGGGTAAAGGTGGGAAAGAAAATGCAGAAGACAAGATGTCAGAATGAGAGTCTCCCCCATCTTATCAAGGGAGAAATAAAAGTGCGAGCGTTTGTGACGGTTCATTTTCATTGTCAACTTAACTGGATTTAGAACCACCTGTCTGCGCCAGAGACTGTTGTCAGCAAAACCCACCCTGAATGTGAGCAGCTCCATCCCATGGGCTCGGGTCTTGGGCTGCATAAAAAGGAGACTGTGAACTGAATGCCAGCATTCATTTGTCTCTATTTCTTGACTAGATGCAATGACAGCTGTCTCAAGCTCCTATTCTAATGCCTTCCTCACTATGGTGGACTAAATCTCCTTAAACCTCAGGCCAACATAAACAGTTCTTCTTTATTCTTCTTTTGTAAGGCATTTTGTCATACTGATGAGAAAAAAGGAAATCATGGATAGAGTCTTTCCATGTATTAACTTATTCCCAGGAGGGTGGCCAGGCTGCTCCTCTGTCCCGTAAGTTTAGAGTCTGCATGGAGGACATTCCCTTCTCTGTTGCTTTAAGGTAAGTGAGTCCTATGGGAGAGAAAGGAGAAGGGAAGGTGTCCCAATTCAGACAGGAGCAGTAGGGATGGAAGCCACTGGAAGAGCAGTGCCACATAGCACCACAGAGTGTAGACAATGGCACTCAGTCTAGACAGCTGAGAAAGTGAGGTATCACGCTGCTCGCACCTCCATTTGAGGGCCACCCCTCTTCAGAGAAGGAAGAACAGGCTCCCAGAGCTCCTGTCGGCAGCTCCCACAGTCCTTCCATGTTGGCCTGGCCCAGTGACTGCTGGGAGACCATCCCTGAGTGCTGCAGCTCCACCTGTGTTTCTCCTTTGCTCTAGAAAGTTCTTTCCAGGTCTTAGGCCCAATCATAGAAGAGCCTTGGGGAAAGGATAACTGAGCGCAAGCTTGGAGTACTCTGGGAGACAGGGTGCTGAGGAAAGGGATTGGGGGAAGACAGGAGGAATGGATGACGTCACATGGGAGGTCAGTGTCCAGCCTGAAAGCCAACACAGGAAACCTGAGGGCCATCATCTTTTAAGGGAGAGCTCGTTGTAGGCCAAACAGGGGCAGGCAACTGGTACACACACTGGTATACTCATATCAGTCCAAAGTTGGCACCTAATGAACAGTTTCTTGATCTGTGACACTCTCTTGAGGAATAACTCACTAGAGGGACGAGAAGAGTGGCCTTTTCATTTCCTATTCTGCAGTTGGGAAGGTCTAAACTTAGCTGATCAATATTATAAACACTGCTGAAAGGTCAGGCTTCTGGAGCCCACAGCAGGGACACTTCAGCACTGACTCAGACCAAAGAAAGGAGGACAGTTGCTCAAAAGCTTAAATCTCTTCTGAGCTCAGGGCTGGATCATTTACGAGTGTAGCCCTTCTCAGTCAACCATTATTTGACCCTAAGAACAGCCCCTGGTGCCATCTGACTGCTCCTGTGCCAGCTGACTTCCTCTGCCTGCTCTCTGGACATACATGCCTACTTGGCTTTTGTTTGGACTCTGGGGATCTGAGCTATCATACTCACACTTACCCCAAAGTCCCTTATTCCACTGAGCTGCCTCCCCAGCCCATGGATCAGGGCATTTTTACAGAAGACTAGCATGTTAGGGGATTTTGGACTAATGGAGCTTGCAGCATAGAAGATGTAACAGGGATGGAACAAGTGATTGGTCTGACTAGTTTTCATCCTCAGATATGCCCAGCTCACTGTGCCTCCAGCTTGTGCATCATTCCAATGTCAATCAATGGCAGTGACAACCTCCAGCTGCTGCGACTGAATCTCAGAGTCATCTGTGACACTCATCTTTCTGTTCCATGTCAAATCCTGGCTGTCAGCATTCATTCAATGTTGCTTTCAAATTTTAAACTACAGACTGCAGTCTGGTCAGTCACCGTCACTTCCTGTGCCCATAATATCCTCTCCAAGCTAACACCCCATCCCCTCTGGACTACTGCAAAAAGTCTCTGAATATGTCCTTGCTCAACAGAATATTTCACACAGTGGTCAGAGGGAGAGTCCTTTAAAATTTTTTATTCATTTATTGGGACTGGGAGAGAAAGAGAGAGAGAGAGACAGACAGAGAGAGAGAGAGAGAGAGAGAGAGAGAGAGAGAGAGAGAGAGAGAGAGAGGAAGAAAGGTCACATGGTACCCATATACTTTGGTATATGTGTAGAAGTCAGAGAACACCTTTTGAAAGTCAATTCTCTCCTTCTACCATGTGAGCTCTGTGTGCAAAGAAGGTGCCTTTACAGCTAAGCCATCTCACCAGCCCCAGAGTGAAACCTTCTTAAAGCCGGGCTGTGCCACCCCTCTGCTCAGAACCCCCCCCCCACTTCCATCAGGATAAGTTGGAGGTGAGCCTTCCTGTGATCTGTGGGACCAAGAGCCTCACCTTGTATGCCTGACTTCTTCACTTGGACCCTCTTCCTTCTGGTCACCTGTCTCACCAGCTTTTCTCAGAAATCCCAGCATGTTCACTTCAAGCCCTTGTTCTCCTGCTCCCATGCACACACCTGGACTTCTTATTTCTATCACGAAGTCTCAAGTTTCCTTACCTTCTCCCTGAGCCCCCTTCTCTTGCCTCCCCTCTGTAATAGCTAGTCCCTGTCCACCACAATACCCCATCACCCCTCGCCCTGACTGAGGTTTCCTTTCTGGAACTGCTGAATATCACTATTCAGCATGCAAGATGGTTGACTTGGTGAAATGTCTTTCCTCACCTCAAGGTGAGAATGGGAACATTTTATTTTATTTTATTTAAATAGTCACTCAGGGAGAGATGGGGAGAAAGGAAGGGTCTTCTGGAAAGGAGGGATTCACAGGTTTGTGGGAAAGAATTTTGAGGTGTTTGTTATTCAAAGGAGACCAATAGGCCAGGATGGTAAGGTGGTGAGGTAAGGATCAGGTTGAGATGGATCACTAATGCTGGGTGCTGCTGGGCATTCCATTATGTCAATCACCTAGGATGTAGGCCTAAGTCAGAAGGAAGATTGGGGTCACTGGGAGATGCACAGCACTGCCACAGGCAGGAAATTGGACAGGAGAAGGAGTCACAGTGCAACTGTCATTCACGTCTTTGTGAATCCACAGAGGCTTACTGTCACCCCTGTCTCCTTTGACTGCACTTCAGTCCTTCTAATGGTGGGTCTCGAAAGCAGCACATACCTTGAAACCAAGAGAGTCCATGTCAATTAATGAATCTGCTTCTGATTTACTGTCTGAGTCTTGGTTTCCTTGTCACAAAAAAATTTGATTCCTAAGGCTCCCATAGGAATCAAATAACATCAACATATCATCAATGCTGTGAAAAAATTCAACCTAAGGGAAGAGGGTTTTATTGTGGCTTAAGGTTTCAGAGATTCTCGGCACAACACAGTGGTTATTGCCGTCCGCCTACATGTTGCTGATAAATTCATGATCAAATTGCTTAGAGAGCAAAGGGGTTTTATTCTTTCTTATGATTCTTGGTTACTTTCTTATGATCTTAGTCCAGCTTGACAGGAGATTTGGTGCATATCAACAATAAGACCCAAAGGAACTGGTCATACAATATCCACAAGGATTGCTGAAAGAGGGGCAAACCTCATCTATCAGACAGCAAGCTGCCAAGGTACACTGAAGTATGTTGACTTACTGAACTAGCATCCGTCATCTTATTCATCTATCCAGGGAATGGTCCCAACAACTATGGGTTGTGTTGTCGCACATTAGTCTCCTGCATGCTCACATCATGGTGGGCCAGGAGACCCAGAAAGCAGATGAATATAACCTCTGAAAACCTAGAGAGCTTCTTCTGCCAGCCAGATCTCATCTACTGAAGGCTCCACAGCCTTCGGAATTATAAGAACTAGAGGGTGGAGAGGAGCTTCAGGAAATGCTCATTTGTGGGTTGGGTGTGGCCATTGTAGTCCCAGACACACAGCAGATATGTGGCTGCTTGCATGAGCTCTGCACATGTGCACAAAGCAGACGTGGGGAGCCCAGCGGGGCAGAAAAAGAGAGTGAATGGGAGAAGCAGAGGGATAAGAAAGAGTTGTAGGGTGGTGGTGGTGAATATGATCACAAGATATTTTATACATATATGAATTTGTCAAAAGAATTAAGTAACATCCCACACTGGGGGCTTGAGCATTCCAAGCATGAGCCTGTGGGGGAACATTCCAGACTCAAACCATAAGGAAGAGTAGTTATACACACTGCACTTGGCAGAATGTTTCAGGAAGCAACAAATGGCAGCTGATGCTTACACTGCTCAGCCTTCTGAGCCCCAGTTGTCACGCCCGCAAAATGGGTCTCGTGATGCCAATATATGGGCCTGTCAGGTGAATGCTTTTGTAAGCAAACCTTGAGCCATGTCAAAGACACTCCTTGACACCATCTACCTACATTTCTCTAACCTACTTTCTCCATTCACACCTTTCTTTGCTTATCAATTCACTTATTTCCTTTTATTTCAAGGCAGGGTCTTAACACTGTGGCCCACACTGACCTGGAACACACTACGAAGTCCAAGCTGTCTCAAATTCCTAACTCTTCCTCCTGTCCTGCCTTCCCAAGTGCTGAGTTATACACGTGCACCACCATGCAAAGATGTTCTCTTAGGCCTTCCACAGAGCTGCTGTCTCTGTCTCTGTCTCTGCCTGAAGTCTCCCTCCTGCTGCTTAGGCCTGGCTGTTCCTTACAGCTCAGTCTTTCTCTCATTCTTACCAAAAAGCTGTTCCTTCCAGAGCACCCTCCCTTTGAGTCCCCATCCTTTCCTACAGCCAAGGCGGTGCACCAGCTTTCTAGTTGGCTCTGTCTCCCCTCTCTACATTCTTTCTCTTGTGTCACTCCGAGGGGTGCTGAAACCTAGGGAGTCTGCTGCTCTGTACCCCCAAATAGTTCTCATGATGGGCACTTGATAGATGTGGGTTTAATTGGATTATATAGTAGGAGAATGGGGGGAGGCAGACGTCTCCCCTTTTACTGCTCTTCCAATCAGATGTCTAACTGCCTCTCCAGGGTAGACGTGAATTGAATGAAGGCCATTTTCCTAAAGAAAAGAAGCCCATTTAGGATTTTAAAAATAATTGCCGTTCTGCGATATATCCCATCTGGGGGATAAGAGGGGACTCAGACAAGCAAACTCCCAGCAAGTGGCAGAGGCAGCACCGCTTCTCTTCATAAAAGATGCACTTAGCCTCCTCAGATCACTTACAAAGATTCTCCCACCAGCTGAAGCGCCTTCAAAAGCTTCACACCCCACCCAGCCATACCAGGAGGCGGGGTGGGGAAAGGGGTCCTACAGAAGCAGACCATGGGCCTTGGGGCCCTGCTCGGGACTCTGAAAGCCTTCGCCATCTCCAAGGCATGTGCTAAACTCTGCTTACACTCTGCTAAACTCTAAGACCTGATTCTCATTTTGTTGCCTTCATGCTGGTTTCCTTGCAGGTGCCCTGCACCTATCTCCAGCCTGAACCATCACCTCGGGCCCCTGCCACTGGAACCTTTGTGTCAGCTGGCATGGATCTTGCTGGAAATCTCTTCCTTCCCCTTCTCTTCAGAAAATTCATACCTTTCCTTTAAAACCCACGTCCATGTTACCTTACCTCTACCTTCCTGAGGCCAAGGCTACACCCTGACTGCAGAGTTTCTCTTCTGAATATGTGCCACACGGCTGGGCTTGCTTTAAGCTCTCTGCCCTTCCCTACCCTGACCCCTTAAAGATCCCAGTGTCTGACAAGTGCTCCATGTGTCCATTCCCAGTCAGCTGGGAAGAATGGAAGGAAGAAAGAACACGCCCCCTCTGCACCTTGACCCATGGCTGAAATTCTCCATGCAGATTTTTCTGCTGCTTATGGGTTCCTGGAGGTTACCAGTGGCACTAACTAGGGAGGACAGTGTTCAAAAGAAGTGGTTGGCTTGGAGATCACCTAGGGAAACTGGATGCATGAGGCGAGACCCAGAGAAGGATGCTTCCCAGGACTTGCCTTCAGAGGAAGGTAGGATGGCTCCACTCTGCAGAGGTTCCCCGGGTCTGGTAAGATGGCTTGACCCATGATTGACCAGACTGTGGGCTCTTTTAGGGCAGGGTTGTCTATCTGGCTGCTGTGCGTCCTAGGTATCTTCGGGCATAGGGCAGAATGTGAGGAACATCTGTGATGCGCATGCTGGTTTGCTGGTTGGGATTGGCACAAGCAGGGGACACAAGACTGTAGGGTTCAGGTGACCTACAGCAGCTGACATCAGGGACACAGACACACAGACATACCCCATGAGCACCATCTTCCTCTCTCTTCTCACTCTCCAATTGTGAGCAGTTCCTGTACTGCTGTCTTACTAGATTGAGCTGCCTTTGCCAGATCCCTGAAGCCCATCAGCCGCCTCACAATGATTTAGAGGCCCTTTGGGAGCAAGTGACATGGCCACCTTCATACCTCCAGGAGCCCCAGGCAGTGTGTCTGTGAGTCCCATCTGGGGCCTGGTTTTCCCCAGCTCCAGCTGGAAGCAGCCAGCCTAGCCTGTCGGCTTGCAGCAGTGGATTTGCAGAGTCTAGACACCAACTCAGCAGTGATCATCTCTGGGGAAAAGGCTTTTGGGGAGAGTTTAACTGAACCCCTTATTCTTTTCAACATCTTCCTGGCAATATGGCAACACTGGCAATATGCTCATTTCAATAATCAGAAGATGGGACTAGAGAGGTGGCTCAGGGGTTAAGCCTCTGCCTTGGAGGCGAAGGTCCTGAGTTCGGATCCTAGACCCCACATATAGACACCGGGCGGAAGAGGGAGCAGCCTGTGTTTCTGGTCCTGGTAGGGCGGAGCCTGTGAATCCCTGGGCAGAGTAAACAAGGAGGAGATGGAGGCCGTCCATGGTGGTTCCCGAATTCCCCTGTGGTTCTACACACACACACACACACACACACACACACACACACACACACACACACACGTGCGTGCGCACACACATAATTGAATAAATAAAAAAAAGTTAAAAATTAAAAAAAAATCAGAAGATGCTGCAAACAAGTCTGTCTCTGTTAATGCTATTGAGTGACGGAGGGAGAGGAGGGTAGTAATGTGGTTGGAGGAGCAGGAGAGGTAGGAAGATGGTTAGGATTTCAGTCATTGGAGCCAGGTGAGAGTACAGGGAAGCTTTGTGTCTTCCCAGACTACAGAGTATTTCTGCTAGGTTGGAGGAAGGATCCCTTCAGGTGCAGTGGGATGTGTAACTATCACAGTAGGATGGGCTGTGAAAGGTCCTGAGAGCTGTGAACTTAGTCTTGAAAGAGAGGCGACAGCCATCAAGGCTATGACCCAGGGGGCTCAGGGATCAGGACTGTGCTCAGAGGGACTGTGCTGGCTTCAGTGCTCCATCAGAAGGTAGCTCTCCCTGTGGGGAGGAGATGGGATGGGAGACAGAGCCACAGAGACAGGAGAGAGGCAGTATAGGAGTTTTCTGGTGCAAGATTTCTGAGCCTCAAAGACACTGCAGTCCTATCTGAAGAGCTGAGGCAGAGGCGGAGAAAGGTACATGTCAAGGGATAGCATGCTTGGACTCTCCCCGGGGGGCCTCCCTATGGATCCCTATACTTTTTCCTCACCAGAGCATCTTCCTCGCTACGTGTTTGCCCCTGACTCGCATCCAACCTCCAAGAGCAACTGTGATGGTCAATGAGAAAGATTCCTGAGATTCTGCTGAAATGAAAACCCTGAATAGGAAGTCCAGGTGAGGTTGAAGTTGCATCCCACCAGGCTCCAGGCGATGTCTTGACTGGTCACAGGACTGTTCCGCACATGACGCTTCACTGACATCCCATGGACCAACTGATGGGTCCAGAATGCATCTCTGCCTCTCAGACTCTTCCAGACTCAGCTCTTGCCCACTTCTCTACCTTTATGCTACTTCACTCAGTCTCTCTCTCTCCCTCTCTCACTCTCACTCTCTCTTCTCTTCAGCTACACAGAAGCATCTATCTTCATTTGTAAGCTGCTGTGTAATCTCTAACCCCCCCCATGTTGTTGTTGCTGCTTATAACCTCAACCCTCTCCTTCTCCATAAGCCTTCTTGTGCCCCAACATGTTCCAACTTGGCAGCATATGGCTCTTTCATCTTTACAAAGGCCATATCTTTTCTTCACTAATTCAATGTAAGCACTTAGTGAATTTCTCCTGAATAACTCTGAGTTTAATATTCAAACTTATTCAGACTCTAAGACCAGAAATTAAAAAGTGAGGAGACTCTAAGTCTTACCACAGAGGTACGTCTACATCCAGGTTCATTGATGTGTTGTTTACAACAGCCAGGAAAAGGAACCAGCCTAGATGTTCTCAACAAATGCATGGATGAAGAAAATGTGGTGCATATATACAATAGAATAACAAATCATGGCACTGCAAAAAAATAGATGGAGCTGGAAATTATTATATTCAGTGGAGTAACCCAGACTCAGAAACATAGTGGCAATGGAGCTCTTTTCTATGTGGATCCTATATATTTGTATATGTGTGGGGGTAGGTGTGTGGGCAGGAAAATAGGCAGGTGACCCAAGAGGGGAAAAGGAGGTTTTAAAGAAGGGGTAGGGAACAAAAGAGGGTAGCAAAATCAATGTCACATGAAAACAGAATGGGAGTTGCTGAGGATAAGGAAGGGGCCAGCAGAAGGGGGTGAGGTAGGAATACAGAGGAGGGAAATCAACAAAGACAAAGAATATATGAAATGCCATAATGAAATCCATGACTTCATGTGAGTCCACCTGAACAGGAGCTGACTTCCACACGAATAGCTGAATATCTAAATCCAAGCTTTATATCTACATTCAAGTCTCTGGTCAAGGTTGGCAGCCCCACTGATGAGGACTCTATCCTCCCACCCACTGATGCCACTCTGCCCTGATCTCAGGATGGGTCCTGAGTCAGAGGTTCAGTAATGTTGGTCTTGTTCTCATCTTGAGCCCTGAGTTAGTGGAAGCCTTGAATCTGGTGTCTTCCTGTTGGTATCACTTGACCAGGCTTCAGGTCTTGTCTCTGCTATTCATTTACTTGGGTGCTGGAATAATGCCTGAAGCCTTGGTCTTGCCACATCTAGAGTCCCATGCATGAATACTAATCTCCTGAGCTCTATGAAATATTCCGTCTTGAGGCTAGACTAACCATATCTTTTGGCAACATACATGACTACCCTCTTCTCCAGGGTCAGTGTCAAGCTGTCAAAGCTTGAAATTCTCCCTTTACTGCTAGAGAGACATTTTATATAGTTCTGTTGTCATCTCCCAGCCCACTGATGCAATGAAGATCTCCATGTTGAGTGAGTCACAAGTCATTCCCACCTGCTTGGCTGAGAATTCCATCACACCACTTCTACAAGGCTGTAGGGATCCACTTTGTGACATATGTGGACGTCTATTGTATTACATGCATGGATAGTGTTCACTAGGTCTGTGCCCTAACCGTCCTGCCAAAATCCTTCTGCAAAACAAGATTAAGTTAACCTGAGCATAAGAGACCTCCATGTGACTCCAGGGCTGGAGGTCCCATGGATTCTAATGGCAAGTCATCAGGATAAAATAATCTGTAACCATGACTTTTTGCCTTCATCAACCCTGAGAGCTGCAGATTCTTCATTCACTGAGGCGACAGTCCAGATGTGGTGACCTCTCTGGAGTCTGGGAAGGACATAAGAACAGAGGGGCCATCATCTGGGAGGCTGATGAGGAGCTGATTGCTGCAAAGCATGCTGGATTGTTCTCTTACATTAAGTGTTTGTGTCTAGGCAGCCATCTAAGAACTAAATACTCTGATGTGGTTGGGAAAAACAACATCCAAACTGAATTCGACCACTAGATTATCCAAAGGAGGAATCTATTTTGCTTTTGGTATTTTCTGCGAGACTTTTGTGAACTCACAATGGAAAGAGAAGACAGGTCTTGTTTGATGTCACAACTCTGAGCCTGACCCTAAAAATCCGGTCTTTTAAGTCCAGGTTTAGGACTCTCTGGAGTCTTCTCGGTGGCATGTGTGGGATACCATACATGAATATCAAAGTGTGTCTCTGAAAACAGACTTTCCAGTAGCATACAAATATCACATTTGGTAGTTTATCCCAAAGAGATGAATTTCACGGGCATGAGGAAAGCTCAAGCAAGCTCAGCAGAGCAGTGTCTGAAGAGCAAATGTTTGCTTGAGATCTTTCAGTGGCTTCTCTAGCCTTGGGGGATGAGGAGGTGGGCTTTTCACTAGCACTTTGGGTTTTTACTGTGACCTCTGAATGGCCACATCAAAGGAGTAATGACTAACCAGAAACAGGATTTGAGATGCTGGAAGTCCAGGTTCAATTTGTCACATTAATGAAATAGAAAAGTTATATAATTACATCAATAAATGCAAAAAGGCATACAATAAAATTTAATGTCCATTTATGATTAAAAACTCAGAGAAAATTAAGCATTAAAAAATACTTCCTTACTCTGACACTCCTACATCAAGTATTATAGTTCAGAGGAAAATGTTGCCCTTTCCTTAGAACTCATGCATGTTCTGTTGTGAACAATTCTATTCTGTTTTGTGCTAAAGGTCCTGAAAAATGCAGTAAGGATATATAAGATGTCTAGAGCTAGAAAGAAAATTACTAAATTGTCACTTTTACCCCATTGCATGATTGCATGAATAGAAAACTCGAAAGGCTCTACAAATAAATTTTTAGAGTAAGTTCGTGAATTTAGCCAGGTCACCGAATATGTGATTGGTAAAGTCCATTATGCCAATATATGTTGGTGACAAAGAGGAAAAAAACATTCAAATATACCATATAAAGTTGTATAAAAATTAAATACTAGAAATGAATATAATAGAAGATGTATGCAACCTCTACTTGGAAAATCATAAAACATTATGGAGGTAAATTAAAGAAGGCTAAATAATGTGAGGCTTTATCAAGTTTATGGCCTGGAAGATACACTGCTATAAAGACTCCTGTTATCTCCAAAGTGATCTATGGATTAATGTCGCACCAACAGAAATGTCCAGAAGGTGCTGTATGTGAAACTGATAATTCTAAAATTTAAGAAAAGTGAAAAGGGCTGAGAACATATAAGAAAACTTTTATCACATGGCAAGATGTTCTTAATAAAGCTACAGTACTTAACATAGTGTTAGTATAAGAATAAGAAAATAGAAAATCCAAATGATCTGCCAGTAGAGTTGTTTTTGTGTGTATACATGTATGCGTATATATGTGTGTATATACCTGTACATGTTTATACGTGTGCTATGCATGCATGTGTGTAAATATGTATGTATATATGTGTGTAAATGTCTCTGGTGAGTTTATATTTGTACTATGTATGCATATATTTGCACACATACACACGTATATACATACGTGTGTATGTGTGTAAGTAGGTGTGTTTATATGTGTACTGCAGCAGTTACATTCCATGTTGCCATTAATTCACGAATGAATAGCTAATAAGGGAGCAAGGGGTTTTACTTTCTTTTGTAATAGACTGGTTACAGTACCTTACTCAACTTGGCAGAAGAATGCATACCAGCACTAAGGGCTGAGGGAACTGGCCACACCATATCCATACATCTACAGAACTGCTGAGAGAGGAGCATGTCTGGTCTAGTACACTAAAGGATGCCAACTTCTCTATCCAATTCTCTCTATCTTATTTACCTGCCCAGGGATTAGTTTCCCCATCATGGGTTGGGCTTTTCCATCAGCTAGACAATCTCTGCAGCTCAACCACTAACTCCTTATGAATGTGTACAGAGCTTGAATTCTCAACTGTCAAGTTGACACCTGTATCTAATTATGACATGTACTATACATATATATGCATAGATGTATGTACATATGTATGTTTGTGTATATCTGTACAGATCTGTGTGCACACATGTGAGTGTATGACATAAGAGAACCATGACAAAGCATTTTTCTGCAGTGGGTGGTGGAGGTCTTCTTATTAACCAATGGTTAATCCATATGGTGAAAAATGAATGTTGTTATTTTCCTTTACTCACACAACACAAAAATCCAATTCCAGCCAATTTATATATTTAAATATAAAAGATGGAAGGAAGAATAACATCTCTAGAAAGTAATAAAAGAAATTATCTTCATGGACTGGAACTAAAGGTAACAAGACAATTAATCAACTGGATTATGTTAAAATTAAGAAATTTGTTTTCTACTGACACCACTAAGAGAATACAAAAATGTGGTAAAAGATACTAATACAGAATATATGTAGAACATTTAGACACTCATAAGAGAAAAACCTACAAAATAAGGCAAAATATCCAAAGAGCACATTGTGTAAGAGTTTCTAAACAGCTAATCTGTTGAAGATAATATTTTCTCAACTGTTGGATGCAAAATGTTCCATGTGTCAGGTGGGGAGGCTAGCAGGCTGGGCAGAGTAATCAGGTAATCAGGGAAACACATGACCCCACAATGAGATCGGTTAGACAATCCAAACCAAACATTTTCATTGCTGACAAAAGATGTGGCAACAGAAGTTCTCTCACACTGCTTGTGGGATTATAAGATGACACAACCATGTTGGAAAAGAATATTAGCAAAAGTTAGAAAGATGTGTGCCTTTATCTCCAAGAATGTCACGGCTGGGGCTATAACAAGCAGAGGCGCTTTGCTCTAGAGTCTGTAAAGCACACCCAGGAGTGTCCAGGGTAATGTTTCTCATGACAGGGAAAAGAGGAGAAACCTCAGATGTCCCAATGTCCGTTGAAATAGAATGGGTTAATGCGTGGAGGTCTATTCAGAGTGAAACAAACAAGCAACTGCCGATTCACAACATGATTGAGGCTCACAAAGGCTGGACAAAACCCCGACGCAGGAAAGCATTTATGCCACGGCGCCTGTCTATATAAAACCCAAATTAGACAAAAGTGGCCCATGGCGACGGCAATTGAGATGATGATTGGCTCTGGGGTAGACAGACTGTGAGGCAGGGGGCACAGGTGGGCTTCTGGGCAGCTGACTATGTTCTAAGTGATCTGAGCAGAGCTGATCTGGATGTGAGAAAATGGAACTGACAAACAGTGATTTGTGTACTTCGGGGAACTATGTTGTACTTCAATAAAATAGCTGCTTATTTTTGTTTTTCCTTTGAGATAAGATCTAATGTATCCCAGGGTTGCCTCAAACTCCATACATATGTAATTGAGGCAGAACGTGAATTCCTAATTTTTTAAATGATTTTTTTATTATTATTTTTCGATTGTGCATGTGTGCTTGTGTGTATGTATGTATGTATGTGTGTGTATGTATGTGTGTGTATGTATGTGTGTGTGTGTGTAGAACTACGGGGGAATTCGGGAACCACCATGGACGCCTCCATCTCCTCTTTGTTTACTCTGCCCCAGGATTCACAGGCTCCGCCCCACCAGGACCAGAAACGCAGGCCGCGCCCGCTTCCGCCGGGCGTCTATAAATGGAGTCTAGGATCCGAACTCAGGACCTTCCACTTGCAAGGCAGAGGCTTAACCCCTGAGCTACTTCTCAGGCCCCGAATTCCTAATTCTTAATATACTGCCACGAATGGTGTAAATAATTACTTTAAAAAAAGAATGTAGTAGACAGGTTTGGTGCTGCATGCCCGTATGCCCCGTGCTCCAGAGGCAGGAGGATTGCTTCCAGTGAAGTTTGCAGGCTCAACATAGTGAGCTCCTGATGTGCAGATCTACATAGTAGGATCTGGTCTCAAAAGCTAAACGTGCAAAACTTAGTATTGATCCAGAGGTAAGCTAACCAGAAAGAAGAAAAAGATAGGTCTTAGAAGCCTCACTGTTTTATGAGGCAGTCTGAGACTCATGTGTCAAGTGGGAAGGATCTCTGACTGCTGACTAAAAAAGGGGGAAATGGGGGAAGAGGAGGAAGAGGAGGAAGAAGAGAGAGAGAGAAGAAGAAAATGGAGAAGGATGAGAAGAGCAGGAAGAGAAAGTAGAGAAGAAGGAGGAAGAGGAAGACAAAGAGAAGGAAGAAAAAGACGAGGAGGAGAAAGAGGAAGAGGAGAGGAAGAGGAAGGGGGTTATTTCTAAGCTTCTCTTCTAATTCAGAGGCAAGACTGTCAGCCAGTCCTGCACTGGTGTTCACGGTGTGCCCCCTCTATGTTCTTTGGTGAACATGAGCTTACTTTCCTCAGTGAATGGATGGTGGTTTTATTATCTTGGAAGCTGAGGGGGTTGTTTCTTGTTTTCTGCTTCCTTAGCTCAATGTTTCACCATGCTACAGTTGAAACACAGCTACTGCTGAAGAGCAGGACCAAAAAAAAAATCGATAGGAGACTTGAGTTTATTGGATTTGATCTTATGACTTTCTATTATGAAATAATTTCTAGAACTGAAATCTAGAAAGTGAAGCTACCTGGAGTACATAGATTTTGTAGCATCTCTGCTCTGCCACTTTCCACATTTGACCCACTCTGTCTATGATTTTGAATGCTGTATCTTTTCTACAGCAGTGTGTACACACACATACACACACACATACACACACACACACACACCCACACACACACACACACACATACCACACACATACACACACACACACACACACACACACACACACACACACTATTTCTCCCCTATGTTCTACTTCCTTTTTGGATGTTCCTTGCTAAGTGATAGATTCCTCTCTACCTGCCCAAATATGGGACCACATGAAACAGTCACCTGCCACCACTATTCTCAGATCATGAACCTCTTCTAATTTCTCTTGTCTCTTCTGAAGGCAGGTATGTAGGCATGAGACAAACATGGGCAAAGCTGAGAATCTTTTGAACTGTGGGTCTAGAAGAGTCAGTTTGGACCCCAGTGTGGCCATATGGTTTCAGCGTCATTCTATTAGCAAAGTCTCGAGCATTTCTGATTTGCAGAAAGGGGGTGTGGGATGAGCCTGCTGCTCCGAATCAACAATCATCAGCTCTTCGATATCTCCACTGTAAAGAGTCCCCAGAGTAGCAATCTTCTTGCTTCTAGAATACCTTCTCCCTCCCTCCTTCCCTCCCTCGCTCCCCTCCCTCCCTCCCTCCCTCACTCCCTCCCTCGCTCCCTCCGGCTCTCCCTCCCTCCCTCCCTTCTTCCCTCCCTCCCTGTTTTTCTCCCTCCCTCCCTTTCTTCCCTCCTTCCTTCCCTCCCTCCCCCTCTCCTCCCTCCCTTCCTTCCTTCCTTCCTTCCTTCCTTCCTTCCCTCCTCCCTCCCGCCTTCCCTCCCGCCTTCCTTCCCTCCCTCCCTCCTTCCCTCCCTCCTGTCCTTCCACTCCCTCCCTCCTTCGTCGCGTCCCTCCCTTCTTCCTTCCCTCCTTTCTACCTTTCCCTCCTTCTTTCCTCCCTTCTTCACTTGTTTTTCCTTCCCTCCCTCCCTCCCTCCTCCCTCCCTCCCTCCTTCCCTCCCCCCTTCTTTCCTCTTTCCCTCCCTTTCTTTTGCATTGTTAGTCCATATATTCCATACTATACTTACTAGAAGCCTGGAAGCTTGAAAAGATGCCTTTCCGACAGCCTCTTCAGCTACACACCCTCACCTTAGCTTATGGGTAATTGACAAGTGTTATTCCTTCAACAATGCCACTGGTCAGGACTACACAGTTGTCCCAAGAAACAATCCTAAATGCGAACACCCTGTGAGTCAGCAGGGGCTAACAGCCCCCACTCCAGTCTTTGAAGCATCGGATGCTCACAGTCCTATAACTCATGCAGCTCCCACTGTGGCTGTCCCCACTGTGGCTGTCCTCACTGTGGCTGTCGGTGCATCCCAGGATAGTCCCTCCAGGAACCCAAGAAAACCAGTTTTGAGTGAGTGCTGGGAGACTGATGGTGGCCCCCACTGGGCAGTGCTGGGCATAGTCTAGGAGGCAGCTGCCAGCGTCCCCCGTGGCTTTCATGAGCAGCTGTGTTAATGGCGCTCTTGGCCTTAGTTCATCACATTACCTGGCTTCCTTTCAGCACAGAGGCTGCTCAGTGAAGGGTGTAATTTTCTGACTCTAATGCATGACGAGGTTCACTTAAAGGATAAAATAAAATTACCTTGGGAGGCAGGCACCGGGAAGTCATAGATATGACTTGGCCCACAGGGATGTATCCAGGGCCAGGCAGATTGGAGAGAGCACAAGTCCACACTGCTAATGAGAACCAGTTTCCCTGTGAATTGTCCTGGTTATGCGATTGGAGTTGGGGTGCTCTCTGATTGCAATGAGGGTCTCTTTAAGGACACAGAGTTGGCTGTCCTAGATTAATTGGATCTTGCCTGCCTTTGGGTACATTCACTTGCTTTCCAACTGTTGACTTGTCAACCCACCTTTCCTTCCATGAAGATGCCCCCATCTCAGAGGTTGGAGCTCCCCTAGGCATGCACACAACCTTACTGAAGCCTTCCTCAGGCCATTGGGTTACACGTGTAATGTGAGGTTAGGGACAGAAAAGGATGGGTGGGAACGCTTCCAGTCACTTGCCTTAAGCAGAGTTCTTGAAGTCAGGAAACAAGTACACAGCCCCAATGATGATGGGATAACCTGCCTCCCCCCTGGTTATCCTTTGTCATCTTGGTGTGTGAAGTGAAAGAGACAAGGGAGAAAGGAGTTGGTGACACAGGAAGACCAGTCCTGCCTAACAGTGCCACACCTAGACATTGGTTCCTTTGGAAACCATAAGCCCAGGGTAGGGCACTTCATGTCTACACCTGTAAAATTGGATCCTTCCTCTAGGAAGACATGGGGACTTCTTGGCCTCTCCTCTTCTGTCCTCCCTCTTAGCAGAGGCAATGGAGCTGGATGATCTGGAGCAAAAAGGATGCTGGTGGAAACTGGTAATTCTTTAGTTCCATCCCCAGGAGAGGCTCAGCCCTGTCTGCCTCAGTCTCACATACATGGACTCACTATAAACTGGGGTGGATAAGTCCAGGCTCCTCACCCACCTGCTTTGAGCCGTGCTTGGATTTGCCTCTTTGAGAATCCCTTGGTGCTTCAGGTCATAAGCAAAAAGGCTATCATCATTTCCAGCAGAGCACACAACAGCTAAGTCTTAAGCACAAGAGCATATCTCCATTTCTGCCTGAGCCTGGAAGTCTACAGAATTCTTGAGCCATCATCTCCCAGCTGAGCTGACCTTCACCAAAGACTGCAGCGTAAGGAGCCAGTGCTCATGAGAGCAACGTGGAACATTCTTGCCCTTGAGCTTCCCAGAGGTTCTCTTACCACACCTGCCATTGCATAGGACCTTCCCAACCATCCGACCTCCATCCTCTGTACGAGATGCATTTTGGATGGGGCCAGGGTTTGAAGTTAAATTCCAACAGTTACTATTATATTGGGAGGGGTCAGAGTCCCCATGGAAGAACCTCAGAGAGGCAGATAACTTAGAGTAGAGACAAAGGTCAGAAGACCCCTAACTATTCACAAAATTCAGGGCAACTATAGGGTGAGCCATATCTCTCTCCAGACCTTTACTTGCAAACTTCTATAAACCAGAAACTCTGAAGGGCTTGTCCCTCTGATGTACTGGATAAAGACCCAATAAATGCAAGGTATAAGGTCAGGTCTGTAGAAAATGCAGACTGGCAAGGGAAGCGTTCTCTCTCTCCTCCTTGTCCTATTCACCAGAGCAGCAAAGTCCAGGTTTTCATCAAAAGTGTCCACTTAACACTGATGGATCTCTGGTGAGATTCCCTGGTCTCTCATTCACACATAGGACAGATCTCTTGGAAGGTCTGAAGCTTGGGCTGAGGCAAGCTTCAAGGAGGAAGCACCAATTATTTTGAGCATTCATGGAGAGAGTCTCATGAAGGAGGATATGCTGAGCACAACAGCTGGACGCTCAGGTTTCAAGGAGACCTAATTTTAGAGCTGTTTTGACATTTTTCCCAAGGTTTAGTCATTGGTGCCTGGGATAAAAGGAACCTTTAAATAGAGGTTTCTGCTTTCTAAAGCGTGCATCAGGCTACTTATTTCTGAGGCACAGAGAAAGTTCTAGCTAGAAAGGGACAAGAAGACATCATAGAAAAATGACATTCTCTGAAGAGTTAAGCATACACCTGTCTTGTAGATCTATGTTAATCATTTCTACAGGTCTATGTAAGAAAAATAAAAACATGCCCACCCAAAGCAAGACTGTATATAGATTTCTCACTATAGTCAAAAAAGCAGAAACCATCCAGAAGTCCATTCTCAAGAGAACAGATAAATTCTGAGATAGTCGAGTAGGGAGAGACTGTTCAGTAATAGTGAAAAGACTCAAGGCCTTCCATCACATGGGTGGGTCATGCCAAAGAGCACTCAGGACAAAAGAAGCCAGAGCAGAAGAAAGAGACAGCACGATTCCATCTCAGTGACATTCCTGGACAGGAAAACTAACCTACAATAGGAGTCAGATCAGAGGTTGTGATGGGGTCAGGGTCTCGTCTCAAATTTCTGGTCTCCTGTTTTGATTCATTCCACTTACCTCTTCTGGAAGCTTCTTTCACAGCCAGTCTCTGTAGATCCAGAATCTTCTACCTGCCAGGAACTAGTCACAAACATAACTTCTAAGAAGCCCTCCCTGCTTGATCCCTATTTAGCAGCTATTACATCATCATTCTTCTAGCCTTGACTCCATACAGTTCTCCTCCTCTTCTCTTTCTCTATGTTTTTAGTTTACAAGCTGATTATATCTGTCAGTTAATTCCTTTGCTATATTTTGATAGCATTGTATGAATTCTGGTCACCCAAGTTCCAATAAAGGTCTGTAGCAGATGCTTAATATATACTAGGGAAGGACAAAGAAACGAATGGAATTTGTTTGTTTGTTTGTGCAATTGTGGTGTTAGGGATCAAGCCAAGGATCTTAAGCACATGAGGCAAGCACTCCACCACTGAGCCACGTTCTCAGCCTGAGTCTTGTCTCTTGCATCCGCTAAACGCGACATTGCATTTTGTTCTGGCTCCTGCCATTTGTCACCCGTGTGGGACACGAGCCATGCTGCTTTTTGCAGGAACATCCTCCGGGCCTCCAGAGGAGGTTAGGCTGCCAACTTCTCATGGAGTAATTAAATGACAAATTACCTACAGGCTCTCAGCTGGAAACCCCATAGGAACGTGGCCTGTGCATATTCATGGGATTTAATCAACTCTGAAAATGTGGACGGCCCTTCGCAGCCTTTGTCCCAAAGGCCTTTACTTATGGATAGAGAAACTGAGGCTCAGAGTGTCAGGGTTGCCACTTGCTCAGGGATTTACAGCATTTATGTAGGGTTGAGATATCTCATCTTTCCATTCTCCTGTTTCCACGGAGAGAGGGTGCTTCCATTCTGCTTCCGTATGAGATGCAGTGGAAAGTATTTTCCACCCTCCTTTCCAGTCTCTTCCCTGAATAGAGAAAAATGTTATTGGATTGGGGACTCGACAGGGTGCAAAAAGAAGTTACCCAGGTTCTCAGACAGACTGCAACCTCCTCCAAATCTCAGAGGCAGGGTTTCTGCATCCACCATGTAAATGTATATCAGAGGAAGTCTGGGTTCCCCAGCTTTCTCAGCCCTCACTGGGAAGGTAGATAAAATGTGGTAGGAAAGGACTTTGCTGCCATTAGGGCTCCATCCAGGATGAATTTATCAACACACCTCTATTGGTGATAAAGTTGTGAGTGTATGATCTTACTTGTGCACAGTCTCAGAGTTATGGATAATTGTTACCCTCTCTATGAGGAAAAGCATCAATGCAGGAGGTGAGGCCACCCAGGATCCTGATGGCCACTCAGATAAATGCCTTAAAATGAAGAAAAGACTGAGGACGAGAGGGCACTAGGGAGGTGCCTCAGTTTCTTGTTCGGAAAACCAGATGAATGCAGGTGTTGCTTAAAAAAATACAGATGAGTGTCAGGGAGAAGAAGGTTTAAGGAGAAGATGGAGAGTTCCAGCTGTCTGAAGAGGCCACAGGGCATCAGGAAGGAGCCCTGGGAGAGTTTCAGGGAGAGACCTGGGCTAAAGGTTTAGGAGACACAAGAGACACACTAGGGGGGGGGTGTATGCCGTGGAGAGTACTAAAGGCAGGTTGAGATCTGAGGTCAGGACGCACAGTGTTTCTAGGTTTGAGTGGATTTAAAAAACTAGCAAGAGGGAGGGCAGGGAAACAGAGAAGCAGGGGCTGGAGTTGGGAGTGGGCAGCATCACATGAACTGTTAGTTGAGTTTTGTACTTTCCAGTGCCAAGACGAGATTCTTAAAGTTCCCAGAAACCACCACTATCATCAACATCACCTGATAGATTGCTAGGTACACAAAGTCTTTAACTCCTCCCCTGGCCACTGAATTGGAAACTCTGAGCCTGAGGCCCAGCAATCTGTTTGGATAAACTTTCTAGGAAATTCTTACTCTGAAGTTTAAGCATCTGTGAAGATAGAGGGTGTCTTGGTACATTTAATGGGATTTCTTCCTAGCTATTTTCTAAGAATCAGGTGAGTTTTAGTGCTATAATTAGCATGATCTAAAACAATTTTCCTAGTTGTTTATTGCTAGTATGTGGAGATGAACTCATTTAAAATAATCTTTAAGACAGAAGCTTGAAAAATTCTCTTATGAATTCTAATAATTTTATAGATTTGTTTCTTTAAATTCCCTGTATGACTGAATGATACTGGAGAAACATTAGGGTTAGGAGTCAACAGTCTCTGTGAACCTAATACAAACAATATCCTAGGAGAAAAGGGGTCTCAGGTTTGACGGTGAGTTATTTTGCTGATGGTTCTATATTTTCAGAGAATCTTCTAGAGTTCATTATGTGAAGCCATATTCACTTTTGTCCCACTAGGACCACCATTCTTCTGCAAGGGGACAAAGCCAGAGTTAGCTTTGTTTGACTACATGTAACATGTTTTTTTCCAAGTTAGCTGATATGGCTTCTAAATCCAGATAGGATTCTATTTCAGCTACCATAGCCAGAATGGATTACTGAGAAGTGGTACTTCCATCACTCAGTCTCAGAAAACTAGGGAGGTTGGTACTTTTCGCTTTTTACTTGGTTTCATGAGTAGCTTAGTGATCTGAAAAGCCAGAACCCATTGCAAGGGCCACAAGAGCATTGCCTGACCTTAGAGGCTCCAGAAGATGGATTGTGAGGACCATGATGTACTACACAGGTTTTGTGTTTAGGCCACAGTCTTTCACATTTTCAGATCTGCAAACCACAAGTTCATGCATCGAGATGCTTATTGCTTTGAGCTGACTTATCTTTATATTAGGCAGCACAGAAGTCTTAGTTACCAGAATTTTCCTAGGCTCTTCTACCAATCAGTACTGATAATCAGTGACCCCTGATCATCAATACCTGAGGATAAGGGCTATGATGAGGATATCAGCCCTTAGTCATGGTCCCTCTTGAGACTCAAAAGAAATTCTCAGGTGTGATTTCTGGCTTACAGCCAAAAACTTATTACTTTCCATGCAAGAGAGACAATTCTAGAAAAAACCTTAAATCCCCTCTCATTTTCACTTTTAAAAAATGAAACCAAGGCTGGGGAGATGACTTAAGGGTTAAGCCTTTGCCTCACAAGCAAAAAGACCTTAGTTTGGATCCTCAGAGCCCATGTACAAATACCAGGCCAGAAATGGCAGCAGCTAGAATTCTTGTCCTGGAAGTTGGATTCTGAGAAACCCCAGAGTAAAGTAAAAGGAGGTAGAACAATCAAGGATGATTTCTGATGTCACGCTTGGGACTTCACAGGTACACACATACTCAAGTGCCCTCTTGTGCATACAAAACACACACACACACACACACACACACACACACACACACACAGGCACACAAGCAAAAAATGAAATCATTTGAACATGTCAGAAATTTATTATCAACAACAGATTACTGCCTGCATGACATGTAGCTACAACAGTGCATTGAGATGCATCTTGGAAAGACCTCCAGATTGGAAACCAGTTCCTTGGAGGAGAGAAGAGACCTAGAGATGGAAAGATGATGGGTGAGGTGTTAGATGTGACCAAAGATACTGGTTGTGAAATTAGTTCTGACCTGCCAGTCTGGTGTAGATTTTGAGATAATAGTCTTATGATGACTCCTTGTGATGGTCTCTGTGGCCAAAGACTGTAGCCAGCCACGGGTTTCACTCAGCAACTCATCCTCCATCCTCTTCCCCATCCTCCAAACTCTTCCCTCACTGCCTCTGTGGGGGGCTGAGCCCCTGAGGAGACTTATATCTTTATAGCTCTTTCCTTAACAGGTGGAATGCTGAAGATCCAGGTGTCCTGGCATCTGGTCCAATGGGGGACTGTGCCACACTTCCTCACTCTAGCTAAGCGGTTTCAGGAGCAGGTTGACTTGCAGCAAGGAAGTGGGAACAACTGAACATTGTGCCAGAAAACCTAGGGCTAAGGTTCTAGCTTAACCTCTCTGGGAATGAGCCTCCTTATCTCAAATCTTCCCAAATCTGCCATCAAAAAAACCAAAAGCGTTGTATAATAGATCCGGAAAAGAATTATACTGCTAAACCACTGTGTGGAAGGATGTTGGAGAACAGGCTGTTCGTTCAGTCTGCACTGTGTCATTCCATAGACACCTGGTGATTTCAAAAAAACTTTAACCCGAAGCCCTTCTAGTTAAAGGCTTGAAGTTGAGGACCTAGTTAGTGTCAAATTCCAAGAGGTTAACAATAGACAGAAATGCCCACCCTTGCTATGATTACAAGGTAAAGGCATCCGCCTTTCAACACAATCTGTGTTGCTACGAAAGGTACACAATTCCAGAGACATTATTGAATATGTTCTTTGCCAACACTGACTTTTTAACACATCCAGCATCACATTAAAGATTTTTGGGTCCCTTAGGTTGGAAAAAGAGTGGCACCCCTTGAGCTCTCTTGTCCTTCATGATACTCCAGGTCTGGAGTTCATGAGTTCCTATCTGACTTTTCTCTTACCCCTCATGGATTCCATGCCTAGAGTCCACGAGTTCTCCAGGTCTCTCTTAATCCTCATAGATCCACAACCGTGAGTTCCATTCTTTCTCTCCAATTTTTTTTTATTAGCAAACTCTGCCTTAATACACTATGAGTGTTCTGGTTTCAATCTTCAACTCCCCAACACAAGAACCAGGACACACACAGACCCCAGAGGGACCCTGTGATATTTTGGTGAAGCCAGCCAGGAGCAACTCATGCAGACGGCTTTCACTGGCCCCCACTGAGACTCCAGTGAATTGTGCTGTGGGCTGCACGGAGAAGGGAGCAGATTGATATCCATAAGTTTCAAATGTGGGGACCGCTGGACCATCCCAGCATCTCATAGATGAGGACCATTGACTGCTTACACTTCCTTTGCCCCCAACTCAGCAGGAAGTAGTTAAGATCAGTTATCACAAAAACACTAAAATGTATGATTAATTGTTTGCAAATCTGCTATCCTACTAGTTTTTACTTTCTATATGTCACTTCTGTTCTTCTTTTTCCCAACTCTCTTTCGGATTAAGTATGATCTCAGTATTTTATTTTATCTTTATTATTTTTGGTGGATGACTTTTTGTTTTATTTTTATAAATATTCATTAGGAATTGCATTAAGGTTTGTGATACACATTTTAGGTAAGTCTACTTTAAATAATACAGCACTGCTTTCAAAGAAGAATCTCCCAAATCACAGACCATTTCCTTCTAGTCTCTATGCTGCTATTGTTGGATCATTTAACTCCTCATGTGCTAAAAACCATACAAAATATTTCATTTATTTTACCTCTTTAAATTTGAACTATTTTTTTTAAAAAACTTTACTTATTTTTTTTGTGTGTGTGTGTGTGTGTGTGTGTGTGTGTGAGAGAGAGAGAGAGAGAGAGAGAGAGAGAGAGAGAGAGAGAGAGAGAAAGAAAGAGAGAGAAAGAGAGAGAGCGAGAGAGCACTGTGTGAATCTATGGAGGACCAAAGGTGACTTCGATAATGATCCTGGATTGCTTCTACCTCCTTTTTGCTTTGCTCTGGGATTTCCCAGGCTTTGCCCACCAGGATTATTGCCTGATGCTTAGATGGAACCTGGGATCCAAAATCTGGGCCTTCTGCTTGTGAAGCAGAGAGCCATCTCTCCAGTCCCAAATATGAACTATTTTGAAGCTTAAAGAAATGCTGCAAAAATAGCACAAGATTTCTTGTGTATTTGTTTCTGTTTCTCCTAATGTTAATATCTTGGATGTTATAGACTAATTTTCAGGAAACAAAAAACAAACTGAAAAAAACTAATTAAAATTCTAACAGCTTTAAAAAGATTCAAACATGAAAGTTTTTCCTATTACACCACATACTGCCTTTGTGTGGGTACAAATTTTAAACTGATATAAGTCTTTGTACCTGAAGAGCTTTGTTTCTCATTTCTTATAGTAAAAACTCCTTTTCTTCTGCTGATCTGAAATGTATCTGGACTTCTCGAATTTTAGTTTTGAAGAATAATTCAAGAAGACATGGAATTCTAGATTGACATGTTTCTCTTCCAGCCCTTTTAAAAGTGTCGTTCCATTTTCTCCTCCCTTTCTTATTTGCATGGGGTGTGATCATCCCTTCCTTACCTTTCATTTATAAGCTGTCTTTCCTTCTAGATGCTGCGAAGGTTCTCTGTCATTTTAAGTATAATTCGCCTAGGTGTGATTTTTATTTGTTTAGTCATGTTTTTTTTCTTTTTTTTATTCAGTTGTATGTGTATGTGTATGTGTGTGTGTGTGTGTGTGTGTGTGTGTGTGTGTGTGTGTAGAACCACGGGCGAATTCGGGAACCACCATGGATACCTCCTCCTCCTCCTTGTTTATTCTGCCCCGGGAGTCACAGGCTCTGCCTTACCAGGACCACAAATGCAGGCCGCCCCTGCTTCCGCCTGGCGTCTATACGTGGGGTCTAGGATCCGAACTCAGAACCTTCCACCTGCAAGGCAGAGGCTTAACCCCTGAGCCACCTCTCCAGCCCTCTTGTTTAGTCATGTTTGAGGAAGGTATAGGTTATTCAATTTGTGATTATGTCACTTGAAAATTTTGGAATATGTTGTTCACTATTTTCTCAAATGTTTTGGGGCCATCTTCAATTTTCTTTTTTTATCAGAATTAAAATATCAAGTGATAATTTCTTCCATAAATCATTAAGGTTTCTTTTTAACTTCTTTTTGATTTTGGAAAAAAATTTAATAGTTAAATTCAATGAAATTCATTTGTGTGAAGCTTAATTACTGAATACTCCCATTCAACAAGGCTTTTATTTCAGATATTACAAGTTTTCATACTTAGAAATTATATGTGATTGTATATATATTTATATTTTATATATGGGAATATATTTATGGGATATATATATTCAACTTCCTTCTATTATTAGCATTTATATTATTAATAATTGCCTTCAAATTCCATTATCTCATTTCATTATCCCTAATTGTTTGGTCTGATTCATTTCCCATATTAAAGAAAAGCATGATAATTTTATTTGATGTGTTATGTGACATTTCCATTGTTGATTACTGTATTTTCTTGTCTTTTTAAGGAAAATCATGTCTACTTCAGAAGGTAATGTTGTCTAGAAGTCAGTTTCATCAGCTTAGACTTGTTTTAAGAGTTCTATAGACATGCTTAGAATCACCTCCACTCTAGGGTTATTCGGTCTTGTTGATGAGGTTTGGCCATCTACATCTCACTCCACACCTAGGAATAAACCTGAGTTCTATTCTTTCCTATGAGAACTTGATTGATTCAGCCTCTAGTTTCCACTTAACTATTTTTCTCAGTTGTTCAATTTCATCCTGTGCATGTAAAATTAATATTTAATCATGGACTTCAGAGTAACCCTAAGGAGATTTCTGGAGACCTTTCTCTGCATTGTTCTCTATTCTGAAAATAGACCTTATGAAACACACCTTTTCTGTCCCCCAAGATCTAATGTTTGTCTCCTCAACTCTGAATGACTACTTCAGAGTACTGAGAAATCAGCTCTATACTCAAAACATATTTGCTTCATTATCTTAAAAATGTAATTCTTATATTAAATGTATGAACATTACTCAATGTTAAACATAGATATCTCATCTTTAATAAAAAAAGAATGGCATCCTCCATCCCTTGTGAAATAGCACCTAGATACAAGTGTCAACTTAATAATTGAGGTTCATGCTCTTGGCACATTTGTAGACAATCAGAGTGAACCTGCAAGAGGCTGTCTAATTGATGGGGAAGGCCCAATCAATGATAGGTGGGACTAGTCCCTGGGCAGGTGAATAAGATAAAGGGATTTGTTTGAGAAAGTTGGTATTTTCCTGTATACTGAACCAGATGTGCTGGTCTGGCAAGTGAGAATCGTCCTTCTCTCAGTGGTTGTGTGGCTATTTCCCTTGGCTTCTGATCTTGGTATGGACATTCCTGCCAAGCTGAACGAGCAACTATAATTGAACGGTTGTAACAGAGAATGAAACCCATTGTTTCCTTAAGTGTTTACTGGTGAATTTGTCAGCAACAATCCAGAGTAACTAAGCAGAATTGCCTGACTTTTTCTTTCCCCCTCTTCTTTTACCATTTTCTTCTCTTCTAACCTCCTTTACAACAAGGCTTTACTGAAAGGTCAAAATTATGGAAACTGCGGGGAGTCGGTCAGAGATCTCAAACATGCTGAGCCTGTGGCCTAGGAAGCTGGTGCAATGATAGTGTTGCAAGTGGCTGGTGTAAAGGGGAGAGAGAAAACATTTTTAATATTAGGTCATGACTTTGAGTCAGAGGTCAAGTAGGTTTTTCAGAAAGAGGTCATCATCTAGGTTTGGAAGACAACAAATTGGATTCAACTCTCAGCTACAGCCAGGCAAAGTGATCCCTTCCTGACTTTTGCCCCCCCCCCATCCCCACGGACTTTTCTTTACTGATAGATTTTGCTCTTCGATAACTTCATATGTGTATTAGTTAGATACAGGCATCAACTTGACAGTGTCAGGGTGAGCTTTGGACACAGCTGTGAAGAATTGATAGGTAACCTCTTCGACAAGCCTGTGAGAAATTGTCTAATTGATGTGGAAGATCCAGCCCATAGTGGGTGGTACTTCCTAATAGCAGACCAGAGAAAGCAAGTGAAAGGGGAAAGGGTCTGACTGACTCTCCTCTTGGCCTGCACCTTGAACTCGTTTCTCACTGCTGCTCTTTATTCCTCATTGCTGCCATGCTACTGTTCTCCACCGTTGCAGCCTTCATTGTTCTTCAGTGAACTAAGATTTGGAGACTCTCTGGAAATCCTTTACCCCTAACATCAGACTGGGACTTCTGGGAGGCTTTCCAGGAGTTCTCCGGCCTTTACCAACTCTGGGACTGAGCAAGTATTGTTGGATTACTCAGGTTTTATTTTGTAAGTCAATCTAATAAAGTACCTTTCATACATATATATTCATTATATCCATTCTGCTCCTTAGAGAGCCTTGATTAACACAATACATCTATACAAAATATTGTGAAATATTTTCCCCTTTATCTTTTTTTATGTCTCTCTTATGTCTTTTTGTAGGTCTCCTTGATGGTCCCCGCTTCTCTACAGTCTTCCTCCCCTATTCATGTTCTTTTGTTATGTGTCCCACTGGGTTTAACCAGGGCTTTTTGTGTGATCTTGGGCTTGACATAATCTTTTGGAATTTAGTAGACCCCCTCTCTGTGGGTATACCACTAGATCTTTTTTGTTTCCCTTCTGCTGGGTTTGTTAGTTGCCTATTGCTCATTAGTACTTTGTAGGGTCCTGTGAGTTTCTCCTCAGTTCATAGCTGACCATTGGCCAGGTAAGTCCACTGTACTTTTAGTGCTGGTACCAACCTCGGTTGCAGGATCTTGTTTGCCATAACGGTGTTATTTTTGGAGGATGGCATTTTATAATCCCCTTTCCTATCTTCTGCACCTTACATTCTTTCTGCCCCCTCTTCTGAAAAGGTCTCTGAGCCCTTGGGGGTAGTGTATCTTCCATGCTGAGCTCTGAGTCTTCTTCAGCCTTCACTTATTCTCAGCATCTTGTGTAACCACGTTCTGCATTTACCTCTAAGCACATATTGACAACCAACTTTTGATTTCTTAACTGGCTAAATGGAAACAAGGATACCTCATTATAGAAAGCTGCTGTAAAGATGAACGGCACACTTAAGGCTCTGGAAGATGATGGGCTGGGTTAACTCAGAACCCCCCCCCCATTTCAAAAACCGAGACATGCAAGGAAAATGCAAAGCCATCTGCTAAAATACAGAATTCATTACAGAAAGAAAAACTCCCCCCAAATGAAAGCATTCAGTATGTGAGCTCCATAACACAACAGTCCCTGCAGCAGCTTTCTTACCTGCTCTCGGTTTGGTGTACATTCCAGCCATTGACCTGAAGCATAATGCATTCAGATTATGAGTCATCAAGTACAATTGCAAGAAACTACAGTCACACCAACAGATCTATGAAGTTTGCCAATAAGACAGAATAAAAGAAGACAAAATGAATTGCAGGTACTATGTGGTTTTACATAAATTCAGACACAGGTCAAGGTAACTGTTCTGTCTGAGACCAGAGCACAGGAGGCAGAACTCTGTACATTTGTCAGGTCCATAGAAATTTCTGTCATACAGAGTGATTTTTACTATACCTGAAGTATTTATTTATTCATTTATTTCAAAAAAGAGACTATAAGAAGAGAATGTGGTCTGGAGCAAATGACTTTGTTAGTAACTGAAGGGTTAGGAGTAGTGGGAGCTAACCTAAGAAATGTTGGAAAATGATGTTCTGTCTGAAAAATTTAAAGCTAAAGACCAAAAGAATGGTACCTAGGGATTAGATTGTAGTTGGTCATTTTGATTCTTATCGACTACATCCCAGAGTTGGACAAGTAAGTTAATAAATGGTGAGGTCATGGAGGCAACTTTCTCTCCAAGAGAGGCTGTTACAAACAAGCAAGCCAGTGAGGCCAGAATGAATGCAGTCATGTGGATTAGAGCCAGGCAGCATGGACTCATTTACCTTCATATATATGCAGGTAGATGGGTACAGAAGTAGTTACAAACATGCATGCATGCCTGGGCTGCTAGACAGTCATACATTTTCTCAATGTACACGCCTACAGGTCAGCAATTTTGTGCAACTATTGCAGCATTCTGAGCATATTTGAGGTAGGCTGAGTCTTAGAAGCTATCAAGGTTTTAGATTAAAAGCATTTTGAACTTTCAATACTTTCCATTTATGTGGGTTTATTAAGATGCAACCCTGTCATAAGTTGAGAAGCATCTGTGTGTGGCATTCAAGAACAGGCAAAGCAAGAGACAGTGAACTAAGATTGGTGGTTGTCAGGATGGTGGGAGTGTGGGGGAGAGTCAAGTTGGTGTGCCATGAGGGGAGTTGTAAGGTACTGTTCTGTATGGTATTCTAAGGATGAATCCATGACAATCTGCCTTTATCGAAACTCATGAATCCTTACAAAACAAAGAGTGAATCTTAATGTTTACAAATCAAGAAGAAAAACCTTCATGAAGTTGGGAATTCCAGGATGGGATGCAGAGATGATTAAAGATTGGATCACGATGATAGTTGGTCTCAGTTGTTAATTTGACCCAACCTAGAATCATCTTGGAGAAGGGTCTCTGTCTTGATGGCTTTGGTTGAAAGGGAAAGTCCTATCCAATTGTGCATAAGACCACTGCCTAGGCAAGGGATCTGAGACTGTATAATAGATGGAGAAAGACAGCCAAATACAAGGAAGTAACTCATAGTTGCTCTTGACTATAGACATGATGGATTTAGCTGCTTCAGACTCTTGCTGCTAATTTTCCCATCATGATGGACTGTGTAACCTGGAATTGTGAGTCAAATGAACCCTTTTTTCCTTAAGTTGATGTTGTCAGGTATTTTATCACAGCAATAGGAATGAAAACAAAGACAATTATGTTATGAATATGTAAAATGGCTCTCTGCAGAAGATGGGGGAGCATCAACCTAAGGAACCTTGGAAATGAGTCTGTAAGATTGAAGGCAAGAGAAACTGCTTGCAAACACTCTGCAAGGAGGGAATTGCTACCCACCAGGAAAAAGGTTATCATATTCTAAAACCTCTATATACACATATTGAAATTGGACAATTTAGTCAATGGAAGGCAGATTGTGGAAGCCAGCTCTCTTACTGACAGAGTGGAGGCCACAGTTAAACAAGAGGAAGAAACCAATCATGCACATGGTGACAGTTAGCATTGCAGATCTCAGAATACATTCATGTTCAGCTTAATGTGGACACAGAGGCTGACAAATGAAAGTGTTTATATATGCATATACATAGCCTAGCGAGCATGAAGACCTGTCACCGCTCTGTCTTCTGAGAGGGTGAGAAGCAAATACGTCAGTTTACACTCATCTTTGGAGAATATATTCTGAGACCCCAGTGGATTCCTGAAAGTACAAATGGTTACCAGACTCTATGTACACTGTGATTCTTTCTATGCATAAATATGTCTTTAATACTGTTTAATTTATAAATTTGGCATGGTATGATATTAATGATAATCATTAAAATAGAACAGTTGTGACAATGTGATGTTGCATGAATTCTCTCTCTCTCTCTCTCTCTCTCTCTTTCTCTCTCTCTCCTTTTCTGTCTTCAGAGACATTGCAAAGGGATGACTCACAGCCAGGAGGAATAGGATGGGCACAAAATTTCATCATGCAGCTCAGAACACTGCACAATTTAGGACTTACCTATGATTTGTTTCTAGATTTTTCTATTTAATATTTTCACATGGATAACTGAAATCACAGAAAATAAAGCCTCATGCCAGACAGGAATAGGGAACATACTTTCCCCAGTGATTTACCCACTGATAAATCATCCATGCTCTAGTGAGTACTCAGGCACTTTACAGTACAAGCATCCCAGATGAAATCCAGTGAGCAACACATGCACAAAACTGTGAAACTAGAAAGGAGACTGACTGGAAGGAGAAAGTATATAGTGTGAAAGGAGGGGGGGATGGGTTTGGGCAGTAAGGAGTAAAAATGATACAAATTCACTTTGATTTATATATGGAAGTATCAAAGAATAAAAAATATTTAGAACCCCAAACAATCATAGTTCTTCTACGTGAACAAATAAAATCATGTTCATGTTCATAAAAAAGAAAACCACAATGAACACACAGCACCCAGTTCTTGCTTTATATTGCTGTTCTCAAATAGTACAAGCAGAACAACTTGGAGAAATGGTTGATTTTAGGACTAGGGCAATAAATATACAAGATGATCCAAGAGCATCTGGTAAAGTCAACAGGTAAGGAAGTATTCAGAATAACACACACAGATGCGCGTGCACACGCGCGCGCACACACACACGCACATGTGCATACATCAAAGAACAGATGATCCACCCAGGGACTATAAATACAACATATAGCTAGAACAATTTTAGCCATAAATAGATTAATATTGGATTAAAACTCCCACCAGAAAATAGGCATAAGTCCATACTGTAAATGGTTGAGTAAAAAAAAAAAAAATGTCAGAGAAGATGGAAATATCTCATGCAGAAGAATTTCAGGAAATTTATGTAGACATCCTGACCAAACATAAGGTGGTAAACTGAATATGACTAAAATGAAAGAACATTGGTACAAACAAATTAAAAATGCACGAAGTATGGAATTTAGTGGATAATTTTTGTTAATATTAATTTACATATCGATACACAAATGCCATAGCAATGCAAGATGTGATAAACCAGAAGCTGTCAGTAGAGCATTCAGAACTTATGTACTGTTTTCTATGTGTCTTGTAAATCCAAAAATGTTGTACAATAAAAAGAAATCTTATCTGAAAATATAGTAGAGGCTGCCTGTTTATAATCCAGCAAAGGAAAGAATAAGAAAAAAGAATGACTTAGTCCAAAGAGAGAAATAATGGAGAAACTTTGGACAGCAGTGATGGAAGTGTAGGAGCAGGGAAAAGATGTCTACCAGAGAAGCAACGAAACACAACCTTGCTCTACAGGTGTCTGGCAGTGGGATGCCCCCCCCCAACTTTATGCCTATAACTAGCAATCTCTAGATTTTATTTCTCAGAAAACAAGTACTCCAACTCTTCATCTTTTTTCCCATGTGATTTCTTCTTTCTCTACATATTTAGCATTTTTGCTGTTTCTTTTTAATTTTTTCATGGTTTCAGTTGTTATTTCTCTGTTGTACCTACTTTCAATTTTATGTACTTTTCCACTTTTGGGCAATACTTTTTTTCTTCTTTGATTTCTCTTCCTTCCTTCCTTCCTTCCTTCCTTCCTTCCTTCCTTCCTTCCTTCCTTCCTTCCTTCCTTCCTTCCTTCCTTCTCTTCCTCCCTCCTTCCCTCCTTCCCTCCTTTCCTCCTTCCCTCCTTCTCTCCTTTCTTTCTTTCTTTCTTTCTTTCTTTCTTTCTTTCTTTCTTTCTTTCTTCCTTTCTTTCTTTCTTTCTTTCTTTCTTTTCTTCTTTTCTTTCTGTTCTTTCTTTCTTCTTTATCCCTTATTTTTCAGCCTTTTGTGTCTGTCTCTACATTTAATAGTATTTTGAGGTCTCCTAACAGGCTTTGAAAAATACTCTTAAGCTGTTGTTTTTATTCCTCTTATATTTAACTATTTTGTTTTGAACTTTTTTGCTACTGTTCTTTTTCTATTTTTCCCTTTTTAGCTTGTTTTCTGACATCTTTCTTTTTTGCCTCTTCCTCCTTTTATTTACTTTTAATATTATATTATTAAATATAATATAATAATATATAAAACCATATAAAATAAAATTAAAAATATATAAAATATAAAAATATATGAAACCATATAAAAATAAAAATAAAATAATAAAATAAAATAATACATTAGCAGTGAATTTATGTGTTTTCATCACCCAGAGCCTATTCCCACCTCCATCCCATCCTGTCCCACCTGTTCTCCCCTCCAGCCAGTCTCCCTTCTTTCCTATGTCCCCTGCATGTATGATCCGCTGGGTCCTATCAGGACACTTGCACCAGTAAATGTCTTGGTACCCACAAGGGCTCTCATTTCCCTCTCTTCCCTGCCTCTTTTCTCCACTTCCTTTCTCCTTTTGTCTATTTAATCTTGCTGAAACTATCTAAAGGAAAGAACAGACTCAAGTTAATAAAATTAAATGCAAAAAAGAGAATCAATAGGGGAGTACTTTAAAAACTAAGTTCAGAAAAAAATGGAAAATCTAGAATGAATGTATAAAATCTTAGACTCATATGACTTACTGTAATAAACCTACCCAGCTCCATAACTATCGATGAAACTGAAGTGGTCTTACACAGTGTCCAAATAGAAAAAATCCCAGAAATGGATGGATTCACTGCAAAATTCTATCAAATTTTTCAGGAAGAGCAGGACCAGTACTCTATAAAGCTGTTCCATAGAATAGACAGTCAGGGGAGCTACCAAGCTCATACTATGAAGCTAGCATTATCCTGGTAACAAAACCATACAAGCATGCAATTGCAGAAGACTATTGATCAATTTCCCTACTGAACATAGACATAAAAATTCTCACTCAATTCACAAACCCGATTCAGTGTGCATTAAGAAGACCAGACAGCAATACCAAGATGGCTCCATCCCGGGGATTCAAGATTGGTCCAAAATGCACAAATCACTGTGAGTCAGAACATGAATAGACTGGGCAGTAACCACATGATCATCACAATCTATGCAGAAAAGGCCTGGAATAAAGCTGAACATCTCTTCATGATGGAAGTCCTGAAGAAACATCACAGACGGAACATACATAGCAAAGGCTGTGTATTACCAGCCTAGAGCAATATATTAACTGAGAAAAAAAAAACTGAGAGCATGTCCTCCAAACTTTGGAATGAGATAAGAGTCTTGTAGCAACAGCTACAAGATAAGGGGAGGAAATAAAAAGAGTATGAACAGGAAAGGAAGAAGCTGAAGTGTCCTCATCTGTAGATTATATAGTCCCATAATTATAAAGACCCTAAACAGTATAAAGCTCTTAGGCCTGGCAAACACTTTCAGCAAAATAACCAGACACCGAGTCAAAATATATCAATAAAAGCTTCATTGAAGAAAACTTCAAGGGAGAAAAATCCCATTCACAATAACTTCAAAATCCCAGGAATAAGCATAACCAGGGAATTGAGTCCTTCACAATGAAAACTTTTAAGACTGAAGAAAGACATCAAAGATGTTAGAAAGTGGGAATAATTACCATGTTCATGAAGGTGCAGAAAAATACTGTGGAAATGGCTGTAATGGTGCTAAAGATAGCTTAGGAGATAAGTCATTGCCTCACAAGCAAAAGGACCTGAGTACGGATCCTAAATCCCATGTAAAAATGCTTGTTGGAAATGGTGGTAGCCTGTACTTCTGGCTGGAAGGCAGAACCTGGGAACCCCAGAGCAAAGCAATAAAAATGCAGAGCAATCTAGGATGACTCCTTGTCCGGGCCCATGAACCAGCGTAAACCAGATTTACGTGCAGGAAACAGAAGTGGGAGCTGTAGGAATTGACCAACATCGGGTCAAGCCAACTTTATTGTAGCATACATGAGTATTTATAGGAAAACAATCAAGGAGCAGGGCCAAATTCAGGAAAACATCAAAGAAGAGCAGGACCAAATTCTTTACAGGATTATGTAAAAGGTATATATTCCAGTTAAAAAAGAAGAGGCAGGAGTGACATCCACTCACTGCTGCGGGACCAGATGTAATGTCTCCAGGTAGAGAAAACAGGCATGGCACCTTGTTGCTAGAAGGGAACGGATCATGTATGCCTCAAAACAGTTACTTGGTCTGTGCATTAGCATATCTCAGGGGAAGGTAACAGCCCAGTCTCCTGAGAAAAACAAAAGCGATCCAAGAACAGACAGGAGACAAACTCAACTTCCAAGGGAAGGAGCCCCTAACGACAGCCAGTTTCAGATGTTCATGCATCATTCTCCAGAGAGCAGACTTGTGTCTGACAACCTCCACAACCCCTAAAGTCACATTTGGACCTCCACAGGCACACATGGTGCCCTCTTACACACACACACACACACACACACACACACACACACACACACACACAGAGCACACACAAATGGCTGTATTGCCAAAAGCAATCTGCAGATTCAATGTAATACTTATCACGATCCTCACTAACATTTACAGAACTGCATAAAACAGTCCTAAACGTCATATGTGGAGGCACAAAGACCCTCAATATCTAAAGCAATCCTCAGCAGAAACAACAGTATTAAGGATATCACAATACCCAATCTCATATGATAGAACCACAGTAATGAAAACATCGCATCACCAGCATAGAAACTGACAGTAGTGAAACAGAACAGAACAGAGGTCACCAAAATAAACCCACACAGTTTTAGGTTTTTGGACAAAACTTTCAGAAATATGCTTTGAAGAGAAGATAATCTTTTAAACAAATGGAATGAGGAAAATGTTTTTTCACATGTAGAAGAATAAAACACCTTTTACCCTGCAGGATTCTATCCTAAAGAAAATCTTATCCCCTGGGATGCTTCTATAGATTCTCTCCCAATTCATCACCCAATTGCCAATACAGGTGGCACTCATCAGCACTCTGGGAAAGGTCAGGAGGAGACCAGAGACCCAGGGTTTACTAGTCTAGGTTGGATTCCTATGAAATGCTCCTGGATCTACTTTATAATTTGCCCACTGCCCTGTTCTGTCCCATATACAAGGGACCATCCAGAAAGGCAGAACAAACTTATATACCCAGAGAGTGATCAATATTCCCAAAGCTTTGAGAGGATTAAGGAATTTATTATTCACAGTCAGGTGTGTCCAACCTGCCAACTCGAAGCTTGCATGCGGGCAAGGATAGCTATGAAGGCAGAAATAGAAAACCTAAATTTTCTGAAAACATTAGGAGATTTTTCTTTTGTAACTTGATGACACAGTTCTGGAGTGTGGACTTTGTCAATGACAGTGCTGTGTATCAATGTCAAAAGGCGGGACACAAGTTTAACTTGTACATTAAAAAAAAAAGATAGCTGTTTGGGAAATCATAGCCACCTCCATGCCACAATTACCCCTTTCCCCACTTCTCTTAAATTCCAAGGGGTGAAGCTATGCTATCTTTCCTGCTTTCAAACAAGTTCACAGCAAGAACAAGAAGGGGCAGAATTCTGCTCTGGAAGATTATAAACTTTTTATTAAGGCAGATTCAGCTTTTATCATTAGTATGGATATTCTCAGCTTTCCATGCCTTAGTAATTGTCTCTCCGAAGAATCTCATTAAACATTGCTGGATACTTTTGATCATTTTTAATAAAAGTGATAACTGGAAATACTCTTGCACTTCTCCGTTGAGATGCAAACCTGAAGCATTAAGACAGGTAATTAACGACAGGTAGGATCTCCTGGGGAACCACTTGGGGTATTCAGTCTTTGTTCTTTCTCTCTCCAGGTTGGCAGAAAAGGGCTGCGGATGGAGCCAGAGGTCTGCGTGGCTCGAATTCCTGGCTGAAAATCTACGGGCACATTTCCTAACTTTATTGAACGTCTGTTTTGCAACCTGTGTTGTTATGAATAAAAGAAGATGACTTCCCATCTCAAATACAGAGGATGCTCATGAAATGGCACATTCTATTGTTATTAGCCAAGAAATACATACTCCTACATCTTCTTCATATTTATTTATTTATGAAGCATATGTATGTATGGGCTCATACATGTGTGTATGTATACTTGCTCATAGGTTACCACTTGTTTTATGTGTGTGTGTGTGTGTGTGTGTGTGTGTGTGTGTGTGTGCGCACTTCAGTCTGGAAACCTGAGGGTGACACTGGAAATCATCCTTAGTCACTCTTCTACTTTATTCGCTTTGAGCCTGGGTCACTAATTAAACCCAGGGAGCACTATTACAGCTAGTCTAGCTAATCAGCTTGCTCTGGGGGTTCCTGGACTTTAATTCTGGGGCTGAATTACCCACACCACACTTTACATGGAATATAGAAATCTAACTCTGGTTCTTTTGCTTGTACGGTAGCCACTTTAACCACTGAGCCATCTTCCAACCCATATATACTTATTTAACATTCAAAAATGTGAAACTTTCTTTAGAAGTTACTATACTAGCCAACACTGGTATAAAATGTCTCTTCAGATCACAATTCCTCTATAGTTATATATTATTATATACAAATAGCACATACTGTTTTTTTAAACTATATTCCAATCACTATGCTAAGACTTTAACATGAATCATTGGATGCTGTGACAAGAAGCAATGCAGATGGTATTCAAACCCATGCAATCTACCCCTGATACGAGTATGCTCTAGCACCTTCTCATGTGATCTCTGGGAGCTCAAACTCACCTTTATCTAAGTTAGTCCTGGCATCACTTAACCCCATCCCCAACCTTCTCCAATAAGGTCAGAAAAGATCCAGGATTTCTGGGTGAGTTTTCCAGACAATATTCCGTCTTCATTATCCTGCTTCTGAATCCTAAATGTGAGACAGATTGGATTTCCATGAATAACCCATCAATCCACATGTTCTTCTTATAGTTGATTTGTACTCTTGTAACTCAGAGATGAGTCCTGTTTCTTTTTCTTAAAATAGGAATGTTTGCTGCTGTATGACTTCCATGGGTTACTCATACAAGATAACAGAACTTCCACATGGTTATCTTAGGGTACTTGCTCTTGGAACTCATTGCCAGGCTTGATGGAAATGCATACATTCTGTAGAGATTCAAGAGGGTGGCTCACAAGGGCAGACACTGAAACACTTCTCTGTTTTCAGACTTACAGGGATCCTTGCTGGTAGCTGAGACCAATTTGTCAGTTCCATGAGTGAGCCATGCTAGAAAAGGATCTCAAATTTAAGACCTGCTCAGTAGGAGAGAACATATGCTTTACTCTGGAAATCTGACTAAGAACCCATAAATGTGAAGGTCACACACACTAAGCTAAAGCACACAACCACTTATCTGCTAAGCAAACATGGCAATAAACTACCTTCTAAATATTTACCTTTAAACCCATAGTTTCATGCAGTTCTCAGTCTTCATCCAAGAAACCTCTTCCTCCTAATGGATGATGGTAAATACAGAGAATCATAACTGTTCAAAGTGCAGAGAATAAGTGACTATGGACTACACAGGACCTTTAAAAAGGAAATCTAAATCTCCCCCATCCCATGAAGTTCTGGGAACATCATGAAAGAGGGGATAGAAAGGATACCAGAACCAGGGCATGGAAAGAAGAACCATTAAACTGTGTCTTTGGGCCATGATTGGGTCACTTTATCCAGCTGTGGTGATCTCTACAGGAGGTGCACAGAATTGGCCCCATTGACATTATGTCATGAATGGGAAAGAGCTCATGTAGTCCCACCCCTCTCTGAGTGAATATTGATGTTCGATGCTGGCTGGGGGAAGGTGACCTATTTCCTTCAGTGCTGTTGCCACTGATATATCACCTATGCCGCCACAAGTGCCCAGGCTCATACTAATGCATCATGTGTACATGTGAAACTGTCCAAGAATAAAAATAAGTAACTTTTGTTATAAAGAAAAAATAGATCTCAATTTGGTGAAACCAACCTGATGGATGGAACACGGATGAACTTTTATCACTTTTTCTCTGAACCCAATTTTCAGTTGTCAAATTAACACTTGAAAATAACGGACTCAACATGGACTCCCCAGGGCAAGATGGCTAACTAACAAAGCCAATTGATGAGCTCTGGGATCAATTGAGAGACATTGTTTCAAATATTAAAATGGAGAGTGATTGAAGAAGATACCCATCACCAACTTTACTCCTCCACATGCATGTGCACGCACACACACACACAATGCTGATACACATACACATGATAAACAAATAAGTAAAGAAACTGGGGTCTTGATAACCACCTTCAAGTTGTGCCCTGGTAACTTTTAACTTCCTTCTACGATGCCCATATGTCCATTCCCTCTCACCATCTCAGGTTGGAGATGACAGTTTTTACACATTTACTTTTTAGGGAACATATATGGTCTAAACTACAGCAGTTGCAGACACAAAAACTTCCCTAACTTCTCAGACATTTCTGTGATGCAAAGCCCCAAAGCTGCTGCAAGGAGGAACAGAAAGCATCCTTTTCTCTAGGGCTTGAGCAAAATACTGTGCTTTGAAAGGGAAGTATAAACTTAATCATCTGGTTCTGGGCAGAGGCAAAGCAAGCTCTTTCTGTCCTTGGAGAAAAGGTAGGAAATGCTCTCAGTTCATGATCTTATTACCTGCATAGGTGTGCTACAGTCAGGAAAGGAAATGTCAGTCACAGACCCAATGGAGCATTTTGCTGCCATAGGAGAGAGGAGCAAGATCTCCCTCTGAGGTCCAGGTATATATGTTCTTTACCTAAGGTTAAGGTGCTCAGGGTGAAACTCTCTTACTCTGTCACAGTTCTCATTCTAGGAGCCAAAGCAATGATGTTCTACTGGGATTGGGAGAAAATGGGAATCAACTCCTGTGGTACAGCTGTGTAGAAACTCCTGGAAGCTAGCAGTGAAAGAAAAATCTCCATACTGTAGATAATCACCAAATGTAGAATGGCAGAGGCCAACTCTGCACAAGCTGAGGACCTGCAAGTACATTCTGAAGGAAGGATTGCAGCAAAACACCTTAACCCCGGCCAACACCGAGTAGGTACATGTGTGTTCATGAGGTCTTTGGATTAACCTTTCATTAGATGAACACAGCCCAGACACTAAGACCTGGTAGAAAAAGAAGGGTCCTATTCTCAAAAGCAAAATTTGTTGACCTTAACTTCTGTTGTTCTGCACACAATGTCTGGCAAGCAATAAACATTGTGAGATAAGCATGGAAAAAAGTGAATCACACTAATTATCAAGAGCTAGACACTCAACAGAAGCAGACTTAGAGATGGTGCTGATATTAGAAATGTCAAATTCACATGCACAGCCATGATTAATATCAAACATTGCCATGGTTTGAAATGTGAGTTGTCCCCACAGGCTCATGTATTTGAATCTTTAGTTGTTTGAAAAGGCCATAGCACCTTTGAGAGGTGGAGACCTGCTGGAAGAAGGCAGTCACAGGGAGTGGACCTTGAGTTTGTTAGTCCCCACCCTGCTTCAGTTAGATAGCCTACTCTTGCATTTGTAGTTTGTAGTTCTCAGACTCCATGATGGATGTGACCAAAGCCTCTTCCAGTTTCTACCACAAGCCATGACTTTTTTGCCATTATATTCCTCTGAAATCATAAGCTGCATGAATCTCCCTTTCTCAGTTAAGTTGATTGACTTTCAGTGGTGTCTCACAGCAACAGAGAAGAGTAACCAGTACAAGCATCTAATGGAGGAAATGGAAAAATGCAAGCGTATATGGAGAATCTCAACAAAGAACAGACACTATTAAAATGCTGTAATTATGGTAGAAGATGCAACTAGCATGTATGAGGTTGTAGGTTCAGAACTTTGCTGAGAAACAAAATGGCTATAACGATAAAAATATTTCAGAGGTGAAGAATTCCTTTGATGAGCTTATTAACAGAGTGAATGAAGCTGAAAGGCAACTGGTTGAACTTGAATTATAAGTCAGTAGAAATGATCCAACTCAGTGAAAAGGATATGCTCAACCAAAAGCTGCATGGTGATGAGAATCATCCAGCATCACTTTACTGAAGACCAAGAAAGAAGACAGAAAGAGAAAGAAAAAGCATTTGAGGAGACAGAAAATTTCCAAAAATAATAATTTACAGTAAGCCATAGACCCAAGAAGTCAAAAGAAACTCAAGCTAGATAAGTTACAACATATACACTCATACACTCTCCCACACATGTTCACATACAAACACATTCACACAGAATCATGCATATACTTATGGACATTCACACACACTCATGCATATAAAGACACAAAGTCACAGTCACACATACATGTATTCATATACTTATACACAGTTATAGACTCTCTTCTGACACACACTCTTTTTTTTTTAATTTCCGCTCATACAAACTTAACAGGTACACTGGTCCCCTCCTTCCCTCCATCTCCCCCACCCCCCTGCTCTTCCCCTCCCCTTCCCTCTCTCTCCCCATACTCCAGTGCCTCCCTCTCCCATCCCTGGAACATCCTTTAATGTGCATGCCAAACTCTCCTCTGGGTCCTCTTCTCTGATGATGTGCAAGGACCCAGCGGCATTCCCTTGAACCTTTCCTGTGTTCCCCTTAAGCATAGGAACACTACTGTGACTGTCAGTCCCTAGCCTCCAAGGATCCTAGTGCCTTTAAAGAGTCCATGCTAGACTTTGAGGGGTCAATAATGTGTTGGACATTGCGCAGGGCAAAAGTCCTATTATGATTGCTTCAGCCCTAACTTGTGTGGAGTATCTTGCATATCATTACTCCTCCCATCCTTGTGCTCTTACAATCTTACTGTCTCCTCTTCCGCAAATTTCCCTGAGCTTCAGGATGGGGAGAGATTAGGCTGGCCTAGTTCCAGGTGGTTGATATAGAGTCTCTGATGTGCTGAATTATGGTTTGTTGATTTTTTTTTCAGTTTTGCTGCTTCTGCAATGCCCTTGGCTCCATCCTGATGGGTATTGGATGTCACCCCCTGGCCAGATATAAAAACCTGTTAAATTGGAGTCTTGTTATAAGAATATATTCAAAGGTAGATGTAATAAAAGTAGGAGACCGCGGTGAGGGAGGGGTCAATCACCCATTTGCAAAATAGTTACTTTCTATTTGCCAGACTATATGCTCTCCCCTTCTGGTGAGATCATACCCCATCAGTTGCAAATAATCAGGAAGGAAAGTCTGTGAACTTAACCAGATGCCTCATTACTTACTTGCAGTCCTTGATGGTGGCCTATTTTCTCTGCTGTAACATGGTCCCCTCTGTCCTTGTTTCTGGCGGGGCCCTCCTTCCCCATCCCTCCTGTTTATAATCTTTGCAATTACTGTAGGTATTACAGAGATTTATCCTTGAGTGTCTCTAAGTGAGTTTGGTACTAGAATCCACCTATTAGGGAGTACATACAATGCTTAATTTTCTGTGTCTGGGATATATATATATATCCCAGACACAGAAAATTAATATATATATAATTGTTTCTAATTCCATCCATTTCCCGGCAAATTTCATTATTTCATCATTTTTGATGGCTGAGTAGTATTCCATTGTATAAATATACCACATTTTCCTTATCTACTCGTCAACTGTTGGACATCTGGGTTGATTCCATGACTTTGCTATGTAAACAGTACTGCTATGAACATGGTCGTGCTTGTGCTATTGAGGTGAATTTTTGCTGTATGGGGGTTATTCCCAAAAGTGGAATAGCAGGGTCATATGGCATTTCAATCTTCAATTTCTTTAAGAATTGCCAGACGGCTCGCCAGAGTGGTTGTATGAGCCTGCATTCCCACTAGCAATGTAGGAGAGTTCCCCTCTCTTCACATCCTCTCCAGAATTTGGTATTGTTTGTATTGCTGATATACACTCTTAAATGGACAACAGTGCATATTGTTTCACACATGCTCACACACACTCACATACACTCTCATACACACTCTCACACATGCTCACATTCATACACACAAACTACATATACTGCTGTCAAAGCTGATGCTTAAAACTAAAAGGTTGAGGGGCTGGAGAGGTGGCTCAGGGGTTAAGCCTCTGTCTTGCAGGCGGAAGGTCCTGAGTTCAGATCCTAGACCCCACATATAGACGCCTGGCGGAAGCAGGGGCGGCCTGCGTTTCTGGTCCTGGTAGAGTGGAGCCTGTGAATCCCGGGGCAAAGTAAACAAGGAGGAGGTGGAGGCGGTCCATGGTGATTCCTGAATTCGCCTGTGGTTTTATACACACACACACACACACACACACACACACACACACACACACATACATATGCACACGCACAATTGAGTAAATAAAAAAAACAAAGCTTGAGACGAAGAGGCTGTCTTGAAAGCACGGGAAACAAAACGTCAGCATTGCAGAGAGACACAAGAGCACGAGGATCAGAAAACTGTTTATTTTGGGAAGTCACACATACCAGAAGAAAATGGAGTCACAGAGAAAGTGACAGAAGGGGAAAATTCATCCATTCAGTACCTGTGCCTAGCAACCTACCTTTTAGAAATTAAGGTTAAAACAGGGATTTTTCAGGAATCCTATGGGCAGTTCCTTAGAAGTGTAACACCAGATGGAATGTGGAGTAACACAAAGAAACAGAGTGCACTCAAAAGTGTAAAAATGTGGCTAACTAGAAAAGACATTTCCAAACTGATTTCTAAATTGACTTGAAATATAATAGACTGTCTGAGATAAAAATGGAAATAGTGTATTTGAGGTTTATAGCATGCGTAGAAGGAAAATGTATACGAACTGTCATGCCAAAAGTGGAAGGAAGAAATGGAAACTCACTGAGGTTCTTACCATGGATGTGAAGTACTAGAGGGTGATGTTAAGGAACACGGTGATAAGTTAAAGTTAGATACAATCATCCCTAAAGCAATTATTTAAAAAAGTTCAAAAAGAGAGATGCAGCAAATAAACCAACAGGGAAGATAAAGATGAATTATGAAACAGTATCTAACAGATCCAAAATGGAAGTGGAAAAAGAAAGCAGGAAAAATAGATGTCGTCAGTAGCAAGCAGCCAGAAAGGTTAATAAAGAAGGTCCTTGTCAGCTTCAACTTCTCCTCAACCTGGAATGTCGCTGAGTGGAGGTGCAATGCTCCCATTGAGTGTCAGCCACTTGGTCACTGAGTGAGTGCCACAGTGTCTGTCAACTGCTCCTAAAATGCAAAGACACTTCCTCAGGGAAGCAGACTCACATCTTTACCCTTTTTCTCAGGCACAGAATATTTTGTGGTCTAAAGAAGCTTTACAAAGGACTGGTGTCTGTATCAGAGGTTATCTGACACAGAGCAGTTTAGCGGACACCCAGAAGTCGTCCTTCTCCTTCATGTTTGGACCCCTCTGCTCTTGCTTTTAAGTACAAAGTGGATTTGTTTTGAGACAGGGTCTCATGTAGCCTAGATTAGTTTTGAATTTATGTAGCCAAAGATGACCTTGAATTTATCATCCTCTTGCTTCCACCTCCTGAGTGCTGAGATTAGAGCCATGTAATCTCTATCATGCTTTATATTATTCGGTACTGGAGAGCAAACTCAGGATTTCATGCGTGCTAGGTAAGCACTCTACCAACTACATCCACGGCCCTCAAATAAGATATTTTTAGCATAAGATCAAGTGCTTTTCAGAAGTTAAAAGAAGAAAAGCAACTAATAAAACCTTATAATTAAATATGACTACTAAATCCAGTGAATGACTGAATTGAACATAAATGGACTAAACCACCAATTAAAAAGTAGAGATGTCATCTTTCATTAACAAAAAGGAAGCATCAACTCCATGCTATCTATGAAATGGACTTTATATATAAGTCATAAATGGATGAAAAGAGAAAGAATAGGAAAAAAATATATCACATGAAAACTAATCAAAAGAAAGTTGGAGTAGCATCAAACGAAGGAGAGCTCAGGACAAAGCCCATTACCAGAGATTAAGATGGATGTCATCAGAAAGCAACATTCTTTAATGGGCATGCACTGAAACAAGAGAACTTTAACACAGGTACAGCAAAAATAGATGGAAGTGTAAGGTGAAATAGACAAATTCACATTTATAAACAAAGGCTCACCATTCTCATAGTAATCAATATGTGTAGACAGAAAGTCGATATGGCTATAAACAATCTGAACAATAGAATCAGTGAATAGGAACCTATATCCTCTTAAATGGAAGAAAAGAAAGACTTTCTGACTCATTGTACAAGGCCAAAATGACCCTCACGCCTAAGTCAGTTAAAGAAATTACAGGGAAAAAACTATAGAATGATGTTCATGGGCATAGGGATGCAAGAAATCTTTAATGAAATATTAGTGATTTGAATCTAAAATATATTTTTATGATGCAACAAAACCAAGGGAGAATTATCCCAGGGACTCAAGTTTGATTCAGGACTCCATCAGTGAAAAACAGGATAACAACAGATGAGGAGCAGGCCTGTGCTAGCTTAGTACGTTCTAACAAAACCCTGACAATGTTACCTGTGAACTCCCCCCTAGGAAAGAGATCGGGGTAGAGATTTTTCTGAGGACACTTGAGGTCTTAGGTTCAAGTCCCAATACAAAAAAAAAAAAAATCAAAGCATAAGGATAAACCTTCATGATCTAAGAATAGAAGAACTTATACAATCTAAGAAAAGAGGTTGATGGAAAAATGAACAGCTAAACTTTCTAACCAAGTTATAACAGACCAAACACCTCCCCTAAAAGACTGAAATTAACTGAAATGCCATTTTATACCATGCCCACTTTATATAACACTGTAAATTCTATCAGGACAAAGGACAAGGTAAGTAAATACAAGATATAAAGTTGGAATATTATATTAACGGATGGCATGATTGTTTAGAAAAAAAGTTAATTGTATACAGAAAGACTAAGCAAATTGAGCAAGGTTGGCCACAGAAACTCTCCGAAGACTTCAAAACACTCCTGGCAGGAAATAAAGAAACCTTAAATGAATGAAGATATATATCATATTCATAGATCAAACAATCTTAGGATATCAATTTTCCACAAATTGATGACAATTTACATATCCTAAGAGGAATTTTTTGGTAAAATATTAACAAGTTGTAGGTCAAATATATGGGGAAAAATTTATATGAGAAAGGACCTAGAATAGTCAGCACTTTTTTTCCCTCAAAATGTTTGTTGTAAGAGGTACATGAGCTGATTTCAAATTTTACTATATGAAGTTATAGTAGTTGGGATAGTGTATATTAGTACAAGAAAGGACCTATGATGGAAAATAAGGGCAAATAATCCAGAAAGAACCATACAAATAAACAGTTCATTTATTTCCAATAAGATACTAAGGAGACTCAATGAGGGAAAGTGTACCATTTTGACAATAATGCTGGAAGCATTATTGTCATCTTGTAATGAACTTCAAATTCTACTTTAAACCACAAGCTAAAATTAAATGTTGACATTTTATTTATCCATTCATTTAGTGTGTGTGTGTGTGTGTGTGTGTGTGTGTGTGTGTGTGTGTGTGTGTGTATCAGAGGGTACCAGTGTGTCCCTGTGGAGAACCAAGGGTGATTTAGGATATCATCCTGGATTGCTTCTACCTCCTTTTTGCTTGGCTCTGGGATTTTTCAGGCTCCATCTCCTAGGGCCAGAAGTACAGGACACTGTTTCTGCCTGGTGTTTTTAGGTGGGACCTGAGATCTGAACGCAGGACCTTCTGCTTGTGAAGCAGAGTCTTAACCCCTGAGCCATCTCTACAGCTCTCTACATTGACATTTTAAAATTCCCAGAAGGATCATAATCCCATAAACATTCTGACTAAAGCTCATCAAATTCTGTAAAGGCACAAATGGTATGATAATGAATTATTTATCAATATAAATGTTATTTACAAAAAAATTTTAGAAGTAAATGTGGAAGAAAGTCTTTGTGATTTTTGTAGTTCACCAAAATATGCTAGGACACAAGGAGAACAAATTGAAAAAAATAATATAATAAAATAAATTGGACTTCATAAAAGTTAATTTGCACATTTTGAAAGACATCATTATGAAAATTTAAAGGCAAGCCACAGGCTGGTAAACATATTTTTAAACGTCTTTCTAATAAAAGACTTGTATCCAGGATACATAAAGAACTCTAACAACTCGATACAAAGTAACTCAACAGAAAGTGAGTAGAAGAGTTACCCTTTAATCAGCAAGATAGATACATGGCACAGACACACATGGAAAGATATAGAACATCATTAATCATCTATGGAGTAATGTATTCGTGGAGAATTACAGTGACAGCCAAAATGGAATAGCATTCTATACCCACTAAAATAGCCAGAACCTTAAATCTACACTAGCTGGTGCCAGCCAGCCTAGGGAGGAACTGGAACACTCATGCATGCACTGCAAATAGAGATAAAAGAAGGTGCAACCCTTGGAAAGCATCTAGGTGATGTCTCGCGATTGAGTGTTGAAATTTGCCTTCATGTTGTCAATAATTTCATGATCAAATATGTTAGGGAACAAAGGATTTTATTCTGGTTTACAATTAACCAGTTACAGTTCTTAGTCCAGCTTGGCAGAGGGTTCACACCAATATTAAGAGCTGAGAAAACTGGCCCACACCATATCCACAGGACTGCTGAAAGAGTGACAAACCTCACTTGCCAGATGGCAAATCATTCCAAAGTATGCCAAAGAATGCCAACTAACTGAGCCAGCTCCTTCTACCTTATCCACCTGTCCAAGGAGTAGTCCCACCCCCTATGTGTTGAGTCTTCACACATCAATCAGATAATCTCTTTGCAGGCTTACACAGGGCTTGCCTTTCTAGCTCTTCACAAATGTGCCTAGAGTTCAGCCCTCAATTGTCAAGTTGACACCCATATGTTTATCAATCCAGAAGCCCCAATCCATAGATATTAAAATCTGTCTGCATGAATACATTTATGTGTATGTATGAATACTTACAATCCAAACTGGAAGCAGCCAAGATTTCATTCAATAAGAGAGTAGATAAACAAATTATATCTGTATAATTCAAAACAAATTCATCTGTATAATGCAATCTTAGCCATCAGATAAAAGGAAGAACTTGTATAGACACCTAAAGCCACATGGAGAATCTCAAGACCTTATTCGAAATGAAAGGCAGACACTCTAGATAGTTTTGCTATACTCTGGATAGGTGGAAATGAGGTGTGTATCAGGGGAAAGGTCTGTGTCATAGTTAGGCATAGGTGTCAACTTGACAGTTGAGGGTTTGAGTTCCGGGTATATTTATAGAGAATTAGTGGTTGAGTTAAGCTCAAAGCAAACCTGCAGAAGATTACCTAGCTGATGGGGAAAGCCCAGACTATGGCAGGTGGGATTAGGCCCTGGAATAAAACATAGAGAGCTGGTTGAGAAAGTGGACATCCTCATTTATACTTGGCAGACATGATGGCTAACTGGACTATCATAAGAAATAAACCCCTTGTTTCCTTCAGTTGTTTTATGGTGATTTGTCAGCCACCATGCTGGTGAACTGCAACAGTCTGCTTGTCACTATCATGTATAATTGTAAGACATTGACTATGAAGAGTTATAGAAGTTACTCTTCTCTGCTGTGAGACAACACTCAAAGTCCAACAACTTAAGGGAGAAAAGGAGATTTATTCAGCATAGGGGTGCAGAGGGGGATATACAGTCCTTCATGACAGAAAAGTCATGGCTGTCTAGCAGAAGCTGGAAGCAACTTAGGTCACTGCCAACATCATGGAGACAGAGAGCTGCTGCATGCAAGCTCAAGAGGAGACTCACTCACTTAATCAGGGGGGGGACTAACCAACCTCAAGTCCCACTATCTGTGACTTTCTTCTACCAGCAAGGCTTCACCTCCTAAAAGTGCCATGGCTTTCCCAAACAACTCAAGATTCAAACACATGAGCCTGCAATGGACAACTCCTATTTCAAAGCATGACACTCCATCTCTAAACCCCCACAGGTTCTTTGCCATCTCATTATGCAAATCACACTCAGTCCAACTTTAAAAATCCTTATAGACTACATCAGTTATCCCAATACAGTCCAAAAGTCACAAGTCCAAAGCCTCTTGTAAAATCAAAAGTCACCAACATAAGATGGAACACTGTAAGTATTCTCATTTCAAAAGGGAGGAATGGAGGCATATCCAGGAAAGATCAGTCCATAATAAGACAGAAAACCAGCAGAACAAACTCCAAATCCTACAATTCCATGTTCAACAGGTAAGCCTCTTGTTGAAATCATCTCAGATCCAAAGGATTTTAGCTCCACCGCTCCAGCAAAATTGCCCATAGAACACATTACTCTTTTGGGTTTGCTCCTCCCAGGGTATACAACTCTCCTTAGCAGATGTCCTACATTGACTCTGTCATCTCTAACATTTTCACTTCTCAAAGACAAACACAGCTTTAACTTCACAGCACAAACTGCCCCTCTTGGGTCTCTAAACTGTAAGTTTCCTGCCAAATACTGCCTGGCTTCTGCCATCCTCTGAAATCCAGGAGGAGGGATCCACGACCTCTTTTCTCTTGCATTTCTGATGCCTATAAAACCATCACCACGTGGCCAGTTCTGCTATAATCTCCAGGTGGTAATTGGTCCCCTGGAATCACGGCTTTTTGTGTTGATGCTAGAAAAAATCTCTATCTCTCTTGGGCAGTTGCTTCAGAGGAGTAACAGACCTTTCCTTTGTAATTTCCCTGCCCTTTAGCTCATTCCTTCCAAAATGATTCACATTCTTTTATTTATTTATTTATTTATTTACTTACTTATTTATTCATTCAATTGTGCTTGTATGCATGTGTGCGTGTGTGTATATGTATGTGTGTGTAGAACCACAGACGAATTTGGGAACCACCATGGACCACCTCCACCTCCTCCTTGTTTACTCTGCCCAGGGATTCACAGGTTCTGCCCTACCAGGACCAGAAACGCAGGCCGCTCCTGCTTCTGCCTGGTGTCTATACGTGGGGTCTCGTGGGGTCTAGGATCCGAACTCAGGACCTTCTGCCTGCAAAAGGCAGAGGCTTAACCTCTGAGCCATCTCTCCAGCCCCATGATTCACATTTTTATAGGTGGGATCCTTCCCTCAGGAATTTGCCCTCAGGGTGCATCCTCTCCAAATGAACAGCAGGCTTTGGTTCACTAATTGAGCTATCTTTTTAACAACAGCTGCCATTTTACTGTCTGGCTTCTCTGTTGACTTGCCATCACATTTTTCTTCCAACCTCATAGTTTTTACTTCTTTTTGCCTGATTCCTTGCTCTTTTTCATCATAATTCTGAACAACATCTCTACTGGGTATTAATTTTTCTGAGCTTCATAAGACCTCACTTTCTAGTATTGGATCCTCTTAGTCTTACAGGCAATACCCATTTCTCTGGTACTAATTTTTGTAGCAGTTACTTTTTTTCTGTTGTTGTGAAACAACACTCAAAGTAATAAATTAAGGGAGCAAAGGAATTTATTCAGCTTTCAGTTCCAGAAGTAAGATACAGTCCTTCGTAGCAGAAAATGCATGGCTGACTGGCAGAAGTTGGAAGGGACCGAGATCACTGTTTGCATCATGGTGGCAGACAACTGATGCATGTAAGTTCAAGAACAGACTCACACACTCAAGCAGAGCTGGGCTAACCAACCTTAAGGTCCACCCTCTGTGACTGCCTTCTTCCAGCAAGCCTCCACCTCCTAAAGGTGCCATGACTTTTTCAAATAACTAAAGATTGGGGAAAGCTCACATTTATAATCATGATAAGGGTAGAAGAGAATTTCAATAGGCTGGGAGAAAGTGAAAGCAGTCTATATATCTTGATTATAACAGTGGCCACACAACTGTATACATTTGTCATTGATGAAAGGAAAAAAGATGGACTGTATCATACACAATTTTATTTTCAATAAATCTGATTTTTAAAATTTAAGATGTCCAGGTGAAATCTGCCATGCCTCCACAAACCCCTCTCCTCATGAAAGACCCCTCCTGTCCAACACAAATCTCTTTATGCTCTCCATTTGCACTGATTAGACTGTACTGTGTCTACAATCCAAGTTTTTAAAAGTTTTATTTTATTTTTGCATGTGCATGTGTGTGAATATGTGTTTGTTTGTGTGTGTGTGTGTGTGTGTGTGTGTGTGTGTGTGTGTGTGTGTGTAAGAGAGTACTGTGTGGTCTCCTTATGGAGACCCAAGGGTGACTTTAGGCATCCTGGATTGCTTCCACCTCTTTTACTTTATTCTGGAATACCCCAGGCTTCTCTCTCTAGAGCAGGAAGTACACACTATAGCTATTTCTGCTTGGCATTTTTTAACATGGGTTCTAAGATCCAAGCTCAGGACCTTCTGCTTGAAAAGCATAGGCTTAACCCCTAAACCATATCTCTAGCCCAGCCCAAGTATTTTTTTTTCTTCCTCCCTCACTTTCTTTCTCTCTTCTCAGTCTCTTATTTGATTCTTCGGGCTATCTGCATCTCACCTACCCACAGTCCCCAAAGTGGTTTTCCCTCTGACCTTACTTTCTAAACCAGACCTTCTCTGCGTCTTCTTGCCTCCCCAGGACACATCCCAAGTCCTTTAGCAAGGAACAAAGCCCTAAAACTGTGGTAACCAGGAGATTGGAAAAATCGTCTCACCATTCTCTTTCCATGTCCAGGCTTGGCCTTTTTCTACTGACACTCCCTGTATTTATTGTTTGTCTCTTTATTTGTGACCAACTACCTGATGGTTGCAGTTACTCTTCTCTGTTGCTGTGAGACAACACACATACAGCCAGTTTAAGGGAGAAAGGAAGATTTACTTGGCTTGAGGTTCCAGAGGGGACATACAGTCTGTTTTGGAAGAAAGGAAATGGCAGATGGCAGAAGGTGGAGGAGTCTGCAGTCATGGCAGTCATCATGGAGGCAGAAAGAGCAAGAGCAGACTGCTAGAGGAAGCACAGTGGGACCACCAAACCTCAAGGCCTGCCCCCTGTGATATGCTTTTTTTTTTCCAGCAAGGCTGCATCTCCTAAAAAATGCTACTACTTTCCCAAACAGCAACATCAACTAAGGATTCAGGCACATGAGCCCACAGTAGACAAGTCACATTTAAATCACGACATTGATTAAAAAAAATTAAACAAGGAAAGATTTATGAAGAAGGCATACAGCTCCTGATGGTGGGAAGGTGTGGTAGCAGAAGCCTGCGGTGGCCAGTCACATTGCATCTGTAGACAAGAAGAGCAGACTAGAAAAGAGACAGGATTATAAAACCTCAAGGTTTGTCCAAGTGACCCACTTCCTCCAGCCAAACTCCAATTCCTAAAGGTTTTACAAAATTCCAAAACAGCAGCACCAGCTGGGGATTCAGTGTCCAAACACATAAACATTTCTCATTCTAGTCACAGCATGCCTGTTCTTTGCAGACATTGTTCTCTTTGCCAATAATGTCCCAATGTTCATTTCCACTGAGAGGAGGGGCGACTTGTTGAGATCACATGCTGGAGCCAGGCTGCGAATCCAGACTTTAGCACCTCTGTGTCATTTCATTTGGGAACTGTTTCTTTGTGGTTACTACACTTCTATTCTTCTCATCTTTAAAACAAGGATATTGAACTACTTCTATAGTTGTGATGGTTATACATACTAGTTTTCCCTTATAACCCTTGCCCATTTTTTCAAGTTTGTCATGGCCAGGATGATAAATATGCCAGATTCCTCCTTATGGAGCTACCAGAGGTTTAAATGAGTTGATAGGTATAGGGTTCTTGAAAAACTTCCTTTCCTTACTTATGTATGTTAACTGCTGAAACAGCTCATAACTGTTGTATTAACCACTAAGGTCCTTCCTCAAGTGCTTATGTATGTTAAACACTGTGTGCTATGTATGTTAAACACTGTGTGCTTCAGAAAAAGTCCCATGAATGAGGGATTGAAGAAAAGGACAGAGGCAGGAGGGATGAAGGGGGATGCTTGGGAAGAAGAAAAGGGGAAAGAAGGGTAAAGGAAGTCAGTATGTGATGCTCACATACTAGGAGGAGATCAGACTCTACCTTTGCACTGGGGAGAGCTCACAGGCTGATTCCGAGTGTCTAGTGCAGAGTCCTGGGTTTTTGAGACAACTTAGGAAGCCATGCTTCCTCCACAGCAGGGATTCATTAAAGAAAGGTGCCATTTGGTTGCAGGTGGTTAGCAATCCCGGGATGGGGGTGAAACTGGATTTCTTTTCAGGGTTCTTGTACCCTAGAGTTGAAGACTGAAACTAGAAGACATGGAGAAAGCAAAGCAGAATTTATTATTGATAGTCAAAGAAAAGAAAAGGAGAGAATTCTCAAACACTTGGGAATTTTGGGAGGAGGAAGGAAGCTCTTATGGGCTTTCAGGGTCGGAGCTACTTACAGAAAAAAAAAGGACTTGGAAGATGGCTTTTTTCTATTGACTAGTCCTAGCATTTTAAAAAATCTGATTGGCGTTTTTAACTGTTCTGTGTTCAACTGATCTGTCATGTTGGGTGTCATTTAATTGTTATCTCCTTTATGGACATAAGGGATTGATTGAATCCAAGTTAGTTTCTGGGATTGACCAGCTTTTTCCTTTAGCAAAAGACAAATGGAGGTTTGCATTGATTCCTGAAATTAAGTGGTGGGTGTAGTCCCCAAGAACTTTCCTAGCTACTCTAAGCTGCCTAACAAAAACTATTAGGAGACCAATGCCCACCTTGTTCTCAGCTCTCATGTTCCCAAGCTGTGGTCTCCCTGATTCCCATCTTACTTGGGGACCATCAGTGACTTTTTACTTCTCTGAAGTTCAAGTCCAGCCCCCTTACAGTCTGGGCCTCACTCTTCAGTATGTGTTGGAATCACCTGAGACTATTGGTATCTAAATGGCTGGTCTCCACCCTTACAGTTCCTGATGCAGCAGGTCTGTGGTAGAGTGATGTAAAATTCTAAACATTTGTAACAAACTCTAGGAGATGAGAGCACTTTTAGTGAAGAAACTACAATCTGAGAACCCCATTTTAGACAAAACACAGTCCTTTGGAACTTCTCTGCTCATCCCACCTTCAAGCCATTGTGTAAGATCCAAGTCCTAACATTCAGTCTTTTTCTGTTTATACTTCAAAATGTCATTCAAGCTTCGCCAGGATGCCGACCTCTCTTCCTTACTGGCAGCTTCCATTACTGAAGTTCAGTTGTGTTAGAAGTACACAGGCATTGGGAGTCTTGCTGTTTATACAGATGTTTTATCATTCTAAGCAGATTTACAGTTGTCAGGTGAGTATGTTCTCTGGAAACCCACTATGTGTTCTATGGACAAGGGTAGTAGTGAATGTAAGAGACAGGAAGGGCAAAATCTCCACCACTGTTAACTTCACAGATATGCTGATAAAGTGAAATACTGATCAATTTTGTCCAATAATCATGCAATGTGAACCACACGTATAATTATTTTAATTTTTTATTCCTTTGGAGTTTCACAAATGAGTATAGTGCATTTATGATATTTTTTACACTTTAATCTCCAACCCCACTTCCTCCTTTTCTCATTGCAATTCTTCTCTTCTAGTCTCCTCCCTATTTCCATGTCTTTTGAACATGCTTAAAATTTTAAATTTACTCATCATCCTATGCATGCTTACAAAAAGGAGGACATTTTAATTGCAATCTAAAGATAATTATAGATATTCTTTGATATTATCCTCCTTTTAATAAATTTTCATTTGTATGTGTATATAAGATGCATACATGTATGTATGCATGTTTGCTTATGAGAGGGTGTGCATGTGAGGGGTGCACATTAGTGTGCATGTGTGAGGATGATATTAGAAGTCATCCTTAATTATTCTTCCACCTTACTGTTTTGAAATAGGATCTTTTGCCTGGAACTTGCTGATAGGGTTAGTCTGGCTAGTCAGCATGCTATAGGGATTCCCAGGCTTAGTCTTCTGGGGGCTAGAATTACAGGCAGGCCACCACACCTATCCAGCAATCTGTACATGGGATCTGAGGATTTGAACTCTGGTCCTTTTGCTTGCATAGCAAGTGCTTCAACAACTGAGCCATCTCCTCAGGCTCTATCATCCTTCTTAGACACAACACAGAGTCTGGAAGCAAGTCAATTCTCAGTGTTTCATCTCCCAACCTTAATATCTCTTGCTTGAGCAATGGGCAAGGCTTTTCTTTCATAGTTTTGCAATGTTGTGGTCATTGGTTATTGGCTACTTGGAAAACATTAATCTACTGGGCTAGTCACAATCTTCCTGATGTTGGCACATATCATCCAGTCTTACAAGTTTACATTTGTTAACATCACCAAAAATCTCACCAAAATAAATCTGTAAATTCTGAGGGCGCTTGGGCTTATTACAGCAGTCACAAGGTCTCCACCTTTCTCATTTTCATTTGAAAGCTGATTTTTTGTCACCAACAATTAATACTGTCAGTTGTTTCTCTTGAAATGAATATATTTTAATAAGTGTCCAAAAATACCCAAGTTTGACTCACCATCGCATGACTGTCAGTCATTCTTTTAAGTAAAAGCAGAGTCTGATGAGAAAAAGGACCAATTGAAATCACAGCCTAAATGATCACGCAAAAGTCTTTTCTTGGAGCAACCACTGTACTTTATCAAACGTGTTTGGCCTTTTATACTTTTTATTTTATCATACATAGTATTTTTGAATCTGTGTGTGTGTGTGTGTGTGTGTGTGTGTGTGTGTGTGTATGTGTTTTGGTACATGCTTACCTGTGTTCACATGAGTATATGTGCTCATGAAGCACACCACGTTTGGGTAAAGTCTCTCACAAGGACCTGGGACTCGCTGAGCAGCCTAGTCTGACTGGCCAAAGAGCCCTAGAGATCCACATGTCTCCTGCTCTCCAGCAAAGGGATTATAAATACATGCTTGTCTTTTTTTTAATGAATTCTTTTATTATTATTATTTATTCAATTGTGAGTTCATGTGTGTGTGCATATGTGTGTGTAGAACATGCTTGTCTTTTATTATATTTGTTATTTGTTATCTATCTATCTATCTATCTATCTATCTATCTATCTATCTATCTATTTGAGACAGAGAGAAAGAGAAAGAGAAAGAAAGAGAGAAAGAAAAAGAGAAGGAGAAGACACAAGCTATGGTGCATGGATGGAGGTCAGAAGACAGTTTTCAGAAGTCAGTTCTTTTTTTCCACCATGTGTGCTTCTGAAGAATGAACGCAGGTCTCTAGGTTTGTGAGCAGGCACCTTATCCACTGAGTCATCTTGCCAGCCCCATGCCTGTCTTTTGATGTGGAGAGTCAAGAGTCAGGTCAACATGGCAGAGATAGAGTAAGGAGAATGAACCCATCAGAAAGGAAGCTGCTGAAGTGTAGTTAGCAGTTACACAGCATATAAAATCAAGGAATTCTTGAGATGTGTACATCATTCTAAAAATTCTGCGGAGAAACATAAAATAAGGAGGTAGAAGTTTCAGAGCTCTGAATTCTTTAGATAAAAGCTCAAGGTGAGGGCTGGAGAGGTGGCTCAGGGTTAAGCCTCTGCCTTGCAGGCGGAAGGTCCTGAGTTCGGATCCCAGATCCCACGTATGGACGCCAGGCAGAAGCGGGGGCGGTCTGCACTTCTGGTCCTGGTAGGGAGGAGCCTGTGAATCCCTGGGCAGAAGGAGGTGGAGGTGTCCATGGTGGTTCGCGAATTCGTCCGTGGTTCTACACATACACAGACACACACACACAGAGACACACACACACGCGCGCGCACATACACACGCACATGCGCACAGTTGAATAAATAATAATAATAATAAAAAAATTTAAAAAAAAAGCTCAAGGTGAGCCAAGAACTTGAGGTTTAATAACTACGGCTGGGCATTTGCAAAGGGCTACACTGTTTCTAAACCACTTGCATGTTGCTATGTTGGCGTAGTTCCTCTTTGTGCTAACAACATTGTAATGAGTAAAAATACCTAAAAATCTCTCCATATGTGTAAGGGATTGATGCCAGGACCCCTGTGTTCAAGTGCTTAATGTATGAAGCTGAAACACTTTCAGAAGACATTTGCACACATTCGTCCCCCCTTAAGCTATATTATCCAAGTAGCTAGAATAATCACTCTCTGTGGTTGAAACTTATTGCAAATTAAATTCTGACTGTCTAAACATATGTTAAGGGTCAGCATGATGGTTCAGCAGACAAGCTTGGTGACCTGAGTTCAGTCCCAGGGGCCCACATGGGGGAAGGAGAAAACTCACTCCCAAAAGTTGTCCTTTGATCTCCACAGCATGCAGTGACCTTATTTGGAAACATGGTCTTTGCATGTATAAGCAAATGGAGATTAGAAATGTCCTGAATTCCATGATGGTGACACCCTTATAAGAAGAGAAAACTCAGAGAGACATGCAGGGAGTTTATCAGGTAGTAGGGCGTCTACAAATCAAGGCAATAACATTAGAAACCAAGAGAAAGATGTTTTGCTTTTGACTTCCACATTTTGCTTTCAGACTTCCAGACTCCAGAACTGTGAAAGAATAAGCTTCTGTTATTTAAGCCACTGCAGATGGCATGTCTACCACTGTTCTTGCTTCTCTCCCCATGTTCTCAGATCCCCATGTTCTCATGTTTGAGTTCTTCCTTCTGCATTTGACATACTTCTCCTTCTCCTATTCTATCACTCACCCACGTTGCATGGGGTTGGAAGGGGGACAATTATACACAAGTGCCAAGCTGATGATTGAAGTTTGAGACTTCAGGCACATCTATGAAGAATTAGTAGTTAAGGCAAATCCTGAGCAAGTCTGTGGGAAATTATCTAATAAATGCTGCAGGGGTAGGTGAGACTATTCCTTAGGCACATGGATAAGATGAATAGAGCTGGTTCAGTACTGTGTCACACTTTAGCAGACCTTGATAGACTGTCGAGTGAGAAAGTTAGCCCCTCTCTGAAAAATTCTTTTGAATATGTTGTGGTCAGTTCCTTCAGATTCTGATGTCAGTGTGTGTTTTCCTGCCATACTAATGACGTATAACTGAGCATAGTAAACTAAGACTAAACCTATCATGCCCCTAAATTGCTTGTTCATGTACTTATCAGCAACATGAAGAAAAACTGCAATGAAAGGTTTTCTGGTTCTAAGCTGTCAGAGTTAATCCCTGTCCTAAATTGACCTATTTGGAATTAGCCCCCAGATTCCTGCTACTGTGCAACCAAGGTGTTACTTCTGTATACATATTTTTATCTATTAATAAGTCTTCAAAGCAACTTTCTAAAACCAGTTCCTTCTCAATGATAGGCCCATAGTAACATCCTCTATAAAAACTACTTCCTAAGTTGCCACAACCTTCCCAGACATTAACATCAGTTAAGGGTTCAAACACAGGAGGCTGTGGGAGGGGACAACCCACATTCAAACCATGACAGTAATGAACCCAAGACACAGACAGAATTTAAATATGAGGCAATCTGAACAAGACTGGCAGTCAGGACTCCAAACAAACTTTGGTTCCATGCATGATGCCCAGCCCCAACTGTGTAGGTCACAGCGAACAAGTCCAGCATGACCAGAGCAAGGCAATTCCAGAGCTTAATATAACAGAATGTGGGACAGATGGTCAAGACTGAGCACTCCGAAACAAGGCGGGGGGAGTCTTTGTAAAGACAGAACAAGCAACAGGGCCATCTCTGAGCCAATCATCTTCTTCAGGACTGCTGAATTCCCTGATATGGGTCTCATCTTACAGGTGGCAAGTAAGAGAGCCTTTCTGTAAGATCTGAGGGGGGGGGAACCTGACGGACAAGAAGGGGCAGAGAGCCAGGTAAAGTGGACGGTATCCCTCAGGGGATGAACTGGCCAAGGGGAAAACGACCCCTTTCATAACACACCTTCCTGAATCTGACTGGTACGGCTGGGGCAGACTCCATCTGCTCTGAACAACCGTCCTTTGTTGTCTCAGTTTTCCTTGTGATGACTCACTGGTCTGAGCACGTTCCTCAGGCATCAGGAATGGGAGGCACGGAGAAGTCTGTAGTCCAGCAGCCTCTAAAGTCATTGGTGACAGCGACGGAAGTAGCTGGGGGTCAACAGTAAAGTTAGTGTCTAAAATTATTCAAGCTGTTAAAATGGGATGGTAAGGTAACTTTCCTTCTCTGGTATGAGCTCATTTAATTGTAAAGATCTTAATAAATTCAGCCTGATTAACTCCAACCTTGTGGGGGAAGGTTATTCGGTGTTGTGGAATTAATTTTAAACAGAAGCCAAGTAAGAGAGAGAGAGGAAGAGGGGAAAAAAGGCAGAGTGAGAAGGAAGAAAATCTTTCGTGTGGAATAAAAAGGAGGGAGGAATGTGTACAGGGAGGCTGGGATGGGGAGCACCTGCTGGTGGGTGGGGCTGGCAGCTTCTAAAACCACAGTGTGGCACTCTCAAACTTGGTGGCACCACAGAACTGCTGCCAGGCCTGGATTCGCTTGGTTCGTACATGGCCCCAGGCTGAAAGTGAGGTGTAAACCTCTTCAAGGTCTACAGGAAGATCCTGGATCCTGGATCACTGCCTCAGCTAGATTTCCACCTGTTCTCCCCCAGCCCCAATGCTGAGAAAGAGTATGCCTGCCCCCTTTTCAGTTCTTCCTGTGGATACGGTGTGGCCAGTTTCCTTGGTTCCTGATAGTGACCCTCCTGCCACAGGTAAGCTAGAACTTGAAACTGTAAGCTGGAATAAAAATCTATTGTTCCTCTAAATTGTTTGGGTCATGTACTTATCACACAAACAGAAATATGAGACTCTGGGGCTGGAGAGGTGGCTCAGGGGTTAAGCCTCCGCCTTGCAGGCGGAAGGTCCTGAGTTCGGACCCCAGATCCCACGTATAGACGCCAGGCGGAAGTGGGGGCGGCCCGCGCTTCTGGTCCTGGTAGGGCGGAGCCTGTGAATCCCGGTGCAGAAGGAGGTGGAAGCATCCATGGTGGTTCGCGAATTCGTCCGTGGTTCTACACACACACACACACACACACACAGACACACAGGCGCGCGCACATGCACACACATATGCACACAGTTGAATAAATAATAATAATAAAAAAAAAGAAATATGAGACTCTGCCTTCATTGTGAAAGTAGAGAGCAACTGAAGACTTATGGAAGCCATCAACATTGGGTTTCCATATGTATGTGTTTTCCATATGTATGTGTACATGCACCCCCACATGTGCATATGCCCACACTCATATGAGCAGGCATACACACATGCACAAGCGACACACACATGCACATGCAAACAAAATGAAAAGGTAGTCTTTGCTAGGATCAGGCCTTGTATTCTGCATGACAGGCTTCAGACTCAGAGCTCAAAGCAGCCGGTGAACTTTGAAACAGAGGGAAGTGAGGTTCACAGGCTCGTGTTTGAAGGCTAGTGAATTATACCCATGCCCAAACCCATTATGGCTTCTAACCAATTTAAGGAATCGAATGAGTATGAAAGCAGTTCCTGCTCTGCCGCCCAGCCCAGGACTCACTCGACAAGCTTGACTGGGGAGAGCATAGCTCTGACCTGAGAGGAGGAGCTACTCCTTCTCCTGGTGCAGGCAGGACAGAGCTGTTGGACAGAGGCAGCTTCTGGGTTTGGGATATGGAAAGGATGAAATGGGGCAGAGACCCCAGGAGCTCAACATGTGGGAGGAAAAGGAGTGCAGGTGGAGTTTGGCTGGGTAGGACGAGCAGGGCTGATGGAGCTGATCACATAGCACCTCTTTGATGTGAACTACAGTATATTATTCTTCATAGGGCCTTCCCTTGCCTTCCCTGCTGATCCACGGGAGAGTATAGTGTGTGTGTGTGTGTGTGTGTGTGTGTGTGTGTGTGTGTGTGTGTTACGGCATGTGTATATAGTATATGGTGAATATGTGTGTTTGGCATATGTATGCACATGGTATATAGCATGTGTCTCTGTTGGTATATTGTGTGTGCATGTGTATATGTATGTGTATGTGTGTTTGTGTATGTTATATGATGTCTGTGTGAGTATGTATGGCACATGGTGTGTGTGTGTGGATTCTGGCTTACTTTGTGCATCTGAAAGTTCTGTTGGGTCTAGAACTCACATTTCACATCTGAGTCAAAGCTCTCCCTTTCTTTGCTGGCCTATTGGGCTCAGTGCTTCTGGATCTAGGAAGTCTGGAAAGAGCTCTGGGTTTCTTTTCTTCTCCCCTCTTTTGGAGCAAGGAAAGACAGGTTCTATTTCTAAGAACTCTTAACTCCCTCTCTGACAAACTCCAAATCTGTGTCCCTGAGCCCCCTCCTCAATACCACCTTTCAGGACAGAGCAGCCCTAGACAAGCAGAGAACACGAGAGAAGGTGGGTGGGTTCTGGGCAGAGTAGCCCAAGAACCCTTGAGGCTGCTGTCTCACCTCAAGTTACACATTTTTTTTCTTTATTATCCTATTCTCTCCTCTTTCATCATCTTTGTCTTGTTCTCAGACCTCTGCTGTCACCACCAGAGTTGTAGAGATGCCACCCGTGATCATTCAGGCCATGCCCTGTTCAAGATGCCAGGCCAAGGGCAAATGGGATGAGATGAGACTAATATTCTCTGAGAAAGCTGTCGCCCCTTAGGGGATGTTGTTTTTAACTTACATCACAGTGCTCATGATGGGCCAACCTATGATCCTGTGCCCAGCCGGGCATTCCTTGCTCCTGCCACTCTGTCAACTGTGCTTCAAATGCAGCTTCGCATCACAGAGGCCTTTCTGATGGTTATCCATCTGATACTGCCATTTACGTGTGTGTGTGTGTGTGTGTGTGTGTGTGTGTGTGTGTTGTACTGCATTTGTAGGTGTGCACATCATATGTACTGTATGTGTATGATATTTGGGCTTTATGTATATGGTATATGTGTGTATGTAGTATATGGTGTGTGTACATGGAATAAGGTATATTTGCATGGTACACAGGTTGTGTGTATGGTGCATGAGATATGTAAGATATATGGTGGTTATATATGGAGTATGTGTATATGATAAATGGTATGTGTATGTGTATGTATATGTGTGTGTGTATGCATGTGTGTGTAGGCATGCATAAGCCACTGTGCATGTATGGAGATCAGAGGACTGCCTCGTGTCAGCTCTTACCTTCTACCTCATTCACAGGAGGATCTATTTGTTGTTCGCTGTAGTGCTTACCTCAGGCTAGTTGACTTTCCCAGGATTCCCCTGTGTTTGACTCTTGTCTTACCTTAGGAGCACCAGGATCACAGACACACTCAACTCTGATGCTCAGCTTTACATGGGCTCTGGAGCTTTGAACTCAGGTCTTTGTGTTTGTGCAGAAAGTAACTCCCTATTGCCTTTCCTCAAACTTCTCACCTCTCTGGGTGTAGTCAGGTGTCTTCTAAAGCCCCCCCTCCAGGACTGACCCAACTGGCTCGTCTCTGTCCCTTACAGACATCATCCATACTTCTACTCTTGCTGGGCTGACTTTAGCTTCCCCACATACTCCATGGAGCTTCTTGCCCTCCCCCTCTTCCAGCATTTACACATGTGCTCTTCTCTGTCACAGATGCTTGTCTTCTACCCTGCTCTACTCGCTAATGACTCTCCATCTCCTATAAGTCCTTCTCCCAGAAGCTCTTGACCCCACAAAGTCAATGTGATCTTTGAAAACCCACCCTGGGTCTTGCCATCCCTATGGCTTTATGGCTGTAACTAAGGGATCCAACCCTCTCCATGTCCCTCAGGGAAGTGGGATTCATTCACGGGACTGTAATCAACACCTTCTTAAGCAGTGAAATTGAATAAAATAGAATAGGAAACATCACAGTGCTTTCACTCTGGAAAGGTAAATATTATTCCGGGGGAAGGGGGGGGCTGTTGACATTGTAATGTGTGCACTTGCTGCCCATGTGCACCTGGGTTGTTATATAAAATGTGTTCCTTACTGTGGATAATGATCCAAAACCTTGAAAGCCACAGCTGCAAGAATCTCCACTGCCCAGTCGGGCTGAGAATCAAGGATCTTTCTTCCCCCCAGGGCTTTGAGAGCCGTGAAATTGTCTATTGAAGTCACCAGTTAGGACCGGGAAGCAGGCAGCTGTTGCTGTTTTGTTAAGACCTCGTGGGAGTTGCTACCTTGCGTCTAGGAGGCTTCACCTCACCAGAACCCTATCCCATAAGCTCAGCTTAGAGGCCCAGATGTATGCCTGTTGGCTGGCGAGCATCCTTTATGCACACTGCAGAGCCGCTATCTTCCCAAACTAGGTTGACTCTCAGATGGTGGTGAGAGGAAGCTGCCAAATCTCATTGCATCCAGCCGTGAACTCTGGTGGGATCGCCTCTTGGCAAGTGGCACGGTCTTGGCTTTCATGTCCCTACCATATAGCCTGTGGCTGAAAGGAAGTGTTGGGGAGCCAACCTGATGTACACCTTGCTTCAGATCCAGGTTCTCTGGCTCCCCAAGAACAGCACTTAGCTGACTTCTATAAACAAGAACATTCATCTCTGTCAGCCCTAATGAACCGCATTTGTCAGACAGGAACCAGGGAGCAGCTGTGTTGGAGGGAGACAAATCACTTAATCCAAGGCTCCTGATGTGGCAGCCCCTGGCACAGTGGGGATCATGGCATTTATCTGTGGAGGAGTTTGGAGGACCCACATGGGGTAAGTGCTGGCTGCTCTGTACCATCCCCACCAGGAGGGAGTGGGCAAGTTGGCGAATCCAGTATGTGAGTTGGCTGGTGCTTCTCTTCCTGATGCCGCACCTGGTTCTGGGCTGTGCATGTTGCAGATACTTGGGTACGAAGAGAAAGATTTAAGTAGCCTCTGCCCCCAGCATGTTGCAGGCCCAGGAAAAAAGGGTTGCTTGAAGTCATCCTTTATGGTCCCAGCAACTCACTTCCTTTGAAGAGTGTTTTTAAAAGTTCTTGAATGCAAGGGACAGAAACTCAAATTAGCTTAGGAAAAGGGAGATGTGAGGTTAAACAGCTGGGCTGCAATGGTAGCCAGATTTTCTGGACTAGTAAGTGCATCAGAGAATTCAGGGAGGAAGAAGAGAAGGAGGAAGAGGAGGAGGAAAAAGAGGGAAGAGGAGGAGGAGAGAGAGAGAGAGAGAGAGAGAGAGAGAGAGAGAGACAGAGAGAGAGAGAGAGAGAGAGAGAGAGAGAGAGAGAGAGAGAGAGAGAGAGAGATGGGAGAGCTCCCAAGAAAGAGCTCTTGTTAGACACTGCAGATCTCTTTCCCAGAGAGTTGTCTGTGGTTTGAGGGATGGCAGTTCCCATGGGGACCATGTGATTGGCATCAGAGAGATGCCATTTTTGGGGACAGGTAGTAGATCTCAAGTAAGAGGACAGCACCTTGCACCTACTTTGATGCCTGTGTCATCATATCGCTGTAATCCGTATCTAGGCCAGCTCCCCTTTCACTGTAGCTACTTTCAGGTTCAGCGAGCACAAGCCACGACTGTCCCTGAAGACATCCGATGGAGGATGATGGGATTGTAAGTAACATTCAAACGTGACACAGCACAAACACTATGCTTACTAGGCAGTTCTGCTTATTTGGTTTTGACAGATAACCCTAAGGGATACCCCTAAGGTTAGGCTCTTAAGTGGACTTTGCATACATATTTTATAAGCAGTTATTCCTCTGAACTAAACTTGGATCTCAAATACACACCACATAACAATGAGTCATCATGCTTTTTTCATGTGTGTATATGCATGGGATGCACTTATGTGTGTTCATGTGTTTGTGGGCACATTCGTCTATGAGCATGCATGTGTGTGTATGCCCAGGCTTGATATCAGGAGTTATTCTCCATCACTCTCCCACCTTACTGCTTTGAGATAAGGTTTCTCAATCAAACCCAGAGCTCACTGATAATACTAGTCTGGCTAGCTAGCTTGCTCTGGGGTTTCACTGTCTCTACCTTCTAAGGCTGGAATTGCAGGCAAGCAGCCACACCTACTCATCATTTTACATTCTGGGGATCTGAGGCCCTATTCTTTGGCTTCACATGATTTAACCATTGAATGATATCCCTAGATTCCATTTTTATTGTTTATATAATAGAATTGACTGGGTAATCATGAAATTCTAAGTGAAATGAATACCAAAACCAGGATCATGAGACTGGAAAGCATTTTTATCACCATAAAGCTGTCTCTACAAACCCTGAAACTACATGTTGAGTTAGATTAGAAACTAAAAATGAGGGCTGGAGAGGTGGCTCAGGGGTTAAGCCTCTGCCTTGCAGGCGGAAGGTCCTGAGTTCGGATCCCAGATCCCACGTATAGACGCCAGGTAGAAGCGGGGGCGGCCTGCGCTTCTGGTCCTGGTAGGGCGGAGCCTGTGAATCCCGGGGCTGAAGGAGGTGGAGGCGGCCATGGTGGTTCCCGATTCGTCCGTGGTTCTACACATACACACACACACACACACACACACACACACACACACACACAGACACAGACACGCGCGCACATACACACACACACACATACACACGCACATGCACAGTTGAATAAATAATAATAATAAAAAAAGAAACTAAAAATGACCATGAAGTTTTTGTTCTTCCTTTCCCCCTAATTTCTGTCATCTTTTAAAAAAATTTTATTATTATTTATTCAATTGTGCATGTGTGTGTGCGTGCATGTGTGTGTGTGTGTGTGTGTATGTGTGTGTAAAACCATGGGCGAATTCGGGAACCACCATGGACCGCCTCCACCTCCTCCTTGTTTACTCTGCCCCGGTATTCACAGGCTCCGCCCTACCAGGACCAGAAATGCAGGCCGCCCCTGCTTCTGCCTGGCGTCTCTACGTGGGGTCCAGGATCCGAACTCAGGACCTTCTGCCTGCAAGGCACAGGCTGAACTCCTGAGCTACCTCTCCAGCTCATTTCTATCTTCTTAAGTCTGGGCTGTCATTAGTGATGTGTTCAACTAACAATGAGATGGAAATGACATTCTAGGATTATTGAGGCTGGATCAGAAGATTCCTTGCTTTATTGGTTGGGCATCTCAGACTATCTCTGGAGTTGCCCTGGGCCATTGTGGAAGAAGTTCAACTACCCTGGACACGATTATGAAGAGCTTTGAGTATGTCCTACAGTACATAGGAGAACTCCAGCCCCCCACCACCACCGCCAGACATCCTTAGGAGCCAGATAAGATGTCTAGGCCACTCCAGACTCACACAAGTGGAACAGAAGAATCAATCTACTTAGTTGAGCCCCATCCCAGCCCCAATCCCCCATGATCATGAGACACAGTGAACAGTTACTTGTCTTAAGCCACTACAGCTTGAATATCTTAGTTGGCTGAACTGTGTAAACATAAGTTTCAAGAGCTCCAGACCACCTCCAGTTTATATCATCAAAGGATCTCAGGAGCTTCTGATTCTCCACATTGCAACTTGAGATATATTGGATGGAGCCTCCACTCTATTGCTCTGGTGTGGATATAGTTTGAGTGTGTGCCTCAGAAGTTTATATGTGCGTGATCTGGTGCAGTGCTGTAGTAATGGAACCATGGGAAAGTAGGATTTAATGGTCATCGGAAGCCTTTGCCTCACGTAGGATTCAGGTACTCCTCAAGCTATTCTGCTTGGTCACCAACAGAATGGGCTATTGTGGGTTTTTTCAAGATTATAATACCTTGTTTAAATTTTTTTCATTTTCTTTTGTTTTTTAAATGTTACATACATGACTATAGTGAACTCAAGACATTTTCACCCCTAGTTTCCAATCTTATTTTTAATCTTACTACCCTTCAACTCCCTTACTAGACTCCCTCCTATTTTTCAAATCTTTTCACTTGTGTGGCTCTCTGTGTTTCATCTAGTTTGTTTTTGATGACAGATATCTGATAGGATAATGTTCCAGCAGTGTCATAGATCAGTGGGTATACAACTGAGGAGCACCTTCTTTTTATTCTCTATTGCATTAGTCCTCATCAGTCTCTCATGGGAAGTGCAGAGCTTCTTGAGATCTTTCCAATTTCATGGTGAGAAGTTGAATACTTTCAAGGCATACACACACACACACACACACATACACACACACACATACACACGCATACACACACATACATATATTACATATACACAAACACTTTCACAAGAATTGCATGGAAATATCCTATCAACCTCTCACCACAGTGGGTTGTTATACAACACAGCCAGTCTGGCCCCTGAATTCCTTTTATTTCCCATCTTGCCTTGTCATCTCTTCTGGATATTTTCAGTCACTGCCATGTGGCTCCTACCAGAGATTCCCATCAGATCCAGGCAAATTCTGGTGCCCCTGCTCTTGAACCTCTAGATTTGGGAGCTAAACAAACCTCTTTCGTTTTTATAAAAAAGTACCCAGCCTTGGAGGTTTCATTCTAGCAACACAAAATGAACTAGTAAAAGACAGGCACTGTAGTACCCACGTGCAGTCCAAACTACTTGGAAGGCTATAAGGCAAGAGGACTCGCTCTTAAGTGACAAGGATGCTGGGGGAGGAGGTGTGGGAACTGTTCTCCTTCTGTTTGTCAGGCAGATCACTAAAACCAGCCCAGACCTAAGAGAAGGAAAATTAAGGCTGGAGGAGCAAAGATGCTGTGGTCACCTTGTTTCTAATCTACATCAGCATAGACCACACAGCAAAATGCACACCTCAAAACCAGACACACACAGACTAAAACAACAACCACATAGCCAGACTAATATACCCACCATAATAGATGCTGATGAGAATGTGCAAAGTCAGTGCTATCATCTGCCTCCTCCCCTAGGGGGAGGGGTCCCATGAGTTCAGCTACAGGTTGACTATTCTAAGTACCAGGAAGATGCACACAGAGAGGCCTTTGGGGTCTTTCCCACTTCCATCGTATCCATTCTGATCTGCTTGGCTGGCCAGTTGCTTCCGTTGGTTGCCTTTCACTGAGTACAAATCAGAAAGAGATGGCGACTGCCAACCCAGAGGGCAAATGTGCCAGGCACAGACAGAGGCATGAATAATAGAAAGTGTTTCCTCGCATGTCTCCATGCATCTCGGGGCACCCGGCTGGCAACAGAGAGAGGGAGAAAAACAGTTCTGAAATCAAACAGCTTTTTTTCTTGAAAGAGAGCTTTGTAGCGCTCAGGCTCCACACCACACAAGGAAGGGAGAGAGATGCCTTGTGAAGTCCCCTCCCCAGGAGATCCTGCTATAGGGGCCACTGTAGCAGGGCAGGGAGAGAAATCGTGGGGTGAGAAGACGTGGGAACTGTTTGTTAATATTTACCCACATTAATAAGATGTTGAGCAACAGCCTCTACGTCGAAGGCGTAGTTAAAATTAGCAAGTAGTTCATCCTGTTCTAACAATATGGAATAATTAATTTCCACACTTGGGTTCTCCCCCCACCCTATAAGCAGTAATTAAAGAGAAATATTATACGGTCGCACCTGTTTTTCACTTTCAGCCTTCCACAGCGAGTAAACCCAATCTTTTATGGATGAGAGACACCCGCCTGGAAACCTGTGGAAAGAACAGAGAAACCCCTCCAGTCTTCCCTTGAGATGTGGAAGAAATCTCAAATGATTACGGCATATGGAGGCTTTGCTGGAACCTGGCTGTTCCCGCAGTGGGGACCAAGTTTCATTTCCTCTGCTTTTGACTCTCTAAAGCCTTCCAGTCCGTTGGGGAGTAGGGCTGTTCTGCAGCAGCAAGGAGACCCCTATGAATCTGCTATCTTGAGGACAGATTCATTTTCCCACTCCACCCCTGCCCTACTGACCCAGTTTTGATTCTGCGTCTCCCAGGGAAACTGCTCTTTCCAGGGGAGTCAGATGGAGTTCAAGTTCAGGCAGAAATCAGATGTCTCCAACAGCTTAACACCCCTCAGATGAAGGACTCTGGCCACCTGGTTGAATATTTGCATGTAACCATATGGTTTACTCTTAAAATTCTGGCAATCACTGTGCGAAGTTACTCTGCTCTTTCAGATAAAGTCCAGCAGAGATCCTGCCAAAGCTGCCATTTGGAATTGCCTTTGGTTCTCTATTGGCTCGCTGAAATGCTGGTGCCTTGGACAAGCAGATGCTCTGATAAGGACTGCTTGCCCTGCAGCCATGAACAGTGCTTTGTTTCTGATTGTGCCTCTTCTCAGCTGTATTCCCTTCCTGGAAGGGAGGCAGGGGCTATGCATCCAAACAATATGGGTGACCCAGATCCCAGATCAAGAGATTGTTTTGCTCGTGGTAACTCAGAAGAGATGCTCTGTCATGATTAGAGAGGTTAACATCTGGGTATTTGACCAAAGTCTTGGGAAGAGATGGCTATCCATGGGTAACAACCAGGGGAAACCTTCCCCCTGGTTTGAAGCATTCCTGACATCTTGTAACTTCTAACTCCTTCTGCTCTTATACTCCTGCCTCAGCCTCCTGGATGGCTTCAGAAGGGGAGAGAGAGAGAGATCTGGATTTATTATTTAGAAACACCCTTCCCTTGTTTTGACCTTTCTATGTGCCTGATTTCCTTGGACTTCCTCCTAAGAAGCATTGTCAAATATTGGCTGCAGAGGAACCAAGGTGGAGACAAACTCCTGAAGGGTCCATTGCTTGTGTGACTACACCAGAGCTACAGGAGAGAAGCACTAGGGCCCCAGAATCCCGGGCCTATCAGTTCAAATTACCTCTTGACATATATTCTTCTTCTTCAGAAATAATTTTTCAGGGTGTTCTCCCTGCTGATTTAATCACAGTTGTTACCTGACCTCACTAGGCTAATTCCATCATGTTCTATGCCTCCCTTCTCTGTCATATTAACTCCTCTCCGTGTAGTTTGGCAGAATAAGGGCCTTGTTTTGGTTTGACTCATTTCGTGTTGCTAGAACACAAAACACAAGACTGGGACATTATAAAGAGAAAGGGTTTGTTTGGGTTCACAGTTCGGAAGGCGGGAAAGTTTGAGAGCAGTTACTAGCATCTGTCCAGCTACATATGAGAGGGTCAGGGCAGCACAGTGGCAGGGGGAGGCAGAAAGGAAGCATGGCATGAGTGGGAAGCCAGGCTTGATTTTAATAACTCACCTTTTCAGTGACCAGTCCAGTCCCAAGAAGGAAGAACTTGGAAAAACATTCTTCTCTCTTCATGACCTGATTGCCTCCTAAAGATCCCCACCACCTTTCAATACCGTGCTATCAGCAATAGCTGCAGCAGGGACAGACCATGTCTAAGCATGCCACCATCCGAATCTTCCAAACCTGTGAACATGCTAAGCTGTTCTGCGGGGAATGAGGATGCCAATGAACGGATCTTGGAATAGAGGAGTCGGTCCTAGATTGTCTGTATAGTCTTTCAAGGAAGAAGGAGTCAGAAGAAAAAACTAACCAGGAAGGTAGCTGTTCTCAGAAGAATGTAAGCTACTCCAGAAGCTAAAACACAAACAAGCAAGAAAGAAGACCTTCCTCCAGAAACTCCAGAGGAACGTCGTTCAGCTAGTGCTTTGACTGTCGTAAGATCTTTTAACTTAAACCTGAATGACAATTTGTTACCACAGCGGTAGGAAGCTATTCCATCCTCTGACATGTCCTTTCACCCAACACCTTCATGGCTGCAGTGACTCCTGTCGAGTCGAATTGAACAGCAGTGCCACTTCACAAAGAGCTTTTGCTTATGACACTCTCCAGATCAGAGCGTGGCCCCAGCTGCCCCTGGGAGACCTCTAGCCATGAATGAATTGTCTCTGCTCCTGTGATTCCAATTACCTCATGTGCCTAAGGATCAGGAGATCAACAGGGGCACATGTGCAAGACCCACAGGGAAAGTCCAAATGCTTAAGACTATGGGATCTCCCTTATAGGTTTTTTATTCTACCAAGACCCAAGTTTATCTGGTTGTCTCATGTCACCATCACAAGGCATCAAGGTGGCAAATATGGTCTTAGTTTGGGTCTCTCAGAATAGGGGATATTAAGGAAAGTAGTTGTGTCCACTGAAAACTTTTCCCTTCCCAGCCCCCCTCCAGCCCTGAAGACCCATCCTTCCAATGTTCACAGTACAGCTAGAGTGACATGGCCCTTTTGCTGGCTGTGGCAAGCGCTTGATGTTTTTGGCATGGATGTCACATAGGATGGATCTAAGACTTGTCCTACTGAGTTCTAAGAAAGCAGGGCAGCTGGGATATTTGGGTTCAGGGCCTTGGCTGTGTTGGGTTGGACAGACAGCTCAACAACCACAACATCAAAAGTCACTAGTGATGCTCCAGCAGTTACAGGGGCCACAACCAAGAAACAAGTCCCACCATCAAATCCAAGGGACCCAGGAGACTTCTGAGAGGCTAAAACATGAGGGAGAATGAAATTTGAGGCCTAAAGAACATGATTCACGTTCCAGCAAGTACTCGGGAGAATGAAATTCGAGGCCTAAAGAACATGATTCACGTTCCAGCAAGTACTCGGCACATATCCTCAAAGAAAACTCAGTGGGTCACACATTCAAAAAGGCATGAAACTAGGAGGGAGTCTTGCAGACAAGAATAGTGATAACAGGAAGAGGAGGGAGGATGGGATTGGAGACCAAGGTGTGACCATGTCATAAATTCTCTATATTCATATATGATACACTAAATGAATAAAATAAATAAAATATTTCTTTTTTAAAAAATCTGGATGTACTTAAAAAAAGATGGCTCAGTGGGTAAAGACACTCGTAGTTAGGCCTGATCACCTGAGTTAAGGAGAGAACTGCCTCTCACAAGTTGTCCTATGACTTCCATATGTGCACCATGGCATGTACACACTCCCCACACCACACCAAATAAATATATAAACACGTGTAAAAAGAAATTAAAAACCATTAGTCCTGAGGCCACCCAGCCATCTGCTGACTCCAAATTGGAGAGACTAACTGGAGAATACCAAGAATTGTTACCTACTGAGTAGAAACCCAGTTGACAAAACAGGAGCCAGAGTGGACCAGGGATCCCTAGCCCGTTGTCAGACTGCTGATGGCTCAGTGTTGACAGTGTGAGAGGAAAGAGCCAGGGAGAGGAGCTGTTATTCTTAGGTAGAGTGCTGCATTTCAGTGAGTCTTGCCTCCGGGAGGAAAACAATCCCAATCTTCAGAACCCTCTCTTGCTAACAAGGTCTGCCCTCCCAAGAAACTGTTTAACCTGCTGGGTACCAGATGAGTCTAGGTGATCCAGGGAAAGGGAGATTCTGAAGTTCATTTGGCCTTCCAGTCTACGTTGGTCACTCTGCCCTACCACTGGTTGAGTGGGGAGACTGAGAAGCTGGTGTTAATACTAAGCACACTCACAGGACTACCGTATCTCTCCTCACTTTACCATCATGGTCCTACTCAAGTGTCCAGGGAGATGGCTTGGGGGTTAAAGCCTTTGCCTAACAAGCAAAAAGATCTGAGTTCAGATCCCCAGATTCTACATAAAAATGTCAAGCAGAAGGCAGAGCCTGGGAAACCCCACAGCAAAGCAATAAGGAGGTAGAGCATTTCAGGATGATTCTAATGTCACCTTTGAGCCTCCACAGGAACACATACTCAAAGTGCCTGCTTCCCGAGGAAGAAACCAGCCGCCAAGCAAAGGAAGGGTAAACACACACACACACACACACACACACACACACACACACACACACACCTCTATTCAAAACAGTTCTTTTCACCAACACATCTTTGACAATCAAGGAAAAAAAATATAAGGCATACTAAAAGGCCAAATAATAGCAACATAGTTTAAAGATCTAAAGCAGGGATCAGAATGATTTTGATATGGCAGGGATGTCAACAGGCCGGGGATTTTAAGCCACCATGATTAATATGTATGAAGTTTAATGAATCAAGTTAACAGTATGAAGAACAGATGGGTAATGTCAGCAGAGACATGGAAATGATAAGAGAAGGCCCCAAAGATCTTCGGCAGATTTTTAAAAAGCAGTAACAGAAATAATCTTTTATTTCTGTGTGTGTGTGTATGTGTGTACAAGAAGGTGTTTGAATATGTGCACCTGTGAAGGCCCAAGGGTGATATCTGAAATCAACCTACTTCCTTTTTGCTATGATATGGGGTTTCCCAGGCTTCTCTTTTCAAGGTCAGAATCCCAGGTCATAGGCATACCTGCCCTGTATTTTTATGTGGGATCTGGGATCTGAACTCAGGTCCTTTTGCTTATGAGGTAGTCTTTAATCTCTGAGCCATCTCTTCAGTTCCTGAAAGATTGTATCTTGCTGGTCTTATTATAAGTAAACTGGATAGGACTGAGAAAGAACCCAAGTGTGAGAATATCTCAGGAGAGAACCTCAGAACCAAAAGTGCAAATAGTATTCCTGATTGATGTGGAATAAACTCTAGATCTGAAAAATAACTTCAGAAGAGACAGCATGCATGTATGTGATAAGAGCACAAAAAAAAGCACAAGAGAAGAAAGGAAACAGAAGAGCTACTGGAAGAAATAATGACCAGGAACCCCCTTCCCCAAATAATGTCAGACACGAAATCACAAAGCCACACATGCAAGAAATTCAGAGGACACCAAGCAGGTTCTGGCATGAAATATACGCCAAGCATCTCCATCAAGTTATGGTAGACCACATTTTTTTTAAAAAAAAAAAAGAACAAAAAAGCACCTTATTAAAGATATGATGTCTGGCTTTCCATAGAGCCACACACGGGAGATAAAGGTTGGGGAAACCTTTGGTATGTCGAGAGAACACAAAACACCGAGATGAGATTATGTCCTAGGAATTATCTTTCAAAATGAGGAAGAAACAAAGACTTCTTCAGACAAATTTTTAGAAAAACTGTCAGAAGGCTCAGACTGACAGTAAAGAACACTGAAGAAATAACATATAAAATAAAATATTTTATCATTTATATGTTCTCAAATAGGTAGCAGCTTACTTAAAATAATGGGAACAATATGTATATATTTACAAAACACAAGCCATGATGCACACACACACATATCAGCAAAAAAATGCTTGTATTTTACAACATGCATATACTAGGAATGACATGGTTGTTTCACAGAACTAGCACTTTCCCAGGTGGTGGGGTGTTATTTGAAAGTGATTCAGGTTAGTTGTATACGTACTTTGCACACTCCAAGGTGACTACTGAATAGTGTTTTAAAATAAAGCATATGAAATGTGGTAAGAGGGAGGAAAAAGTGGAACTACATAAAAGGCTCAGACAAAACCATCAAAGGTTGCTCAGGAGATGGCTCAGTGGGTCATATGCTTGCTACAAAGCATAAGGACCTGAGTTTGACTCCCCAGTGGCCATTAAAAGCCAGGCATGGTGGTATGTGCCTATAAACTTAGCAAGGGGAGTGGAGACAGGCTCACTGGCTAGCCAGTCTAGCTGAGTCACAGAGCTCCAGGTTCAGGGAGGGACCCTATCTCAAAAAACAAAGTGGAGAGTAATTAAGGAAGACACTTGACCTCTGACCTCCATATAGGGATAAACATATACACACATACATGCACACACATGAACATATATGCACAAAATGAACATGGACATATACACAAACACATATACCACACATAGAGAAATAAAAATAGACAAAGTTGAACAAATTTGGTAGTTATTAATCCAACTCTATTAGCAAGCATTTTGAATGTCTAAGTCTTAACACAAATTCAAACGGATTGCCTCACTGTCTTAGGGAGAAAAGATTGGCAAAGACTAGATTAGCTCTCGATTCTTGACAAGAAGCTTCCTTTGGGTTCCTCAAGCTTGGAAGGTATTTAATACAGAAAATTACAACTGGTCAAAGGGTAGAAATTAAGTGTCTGTAGAGTGGTTGGCTCTAAATAGGACATCAAACAAAGCTCAAGGACATCATTGAAGAGTGGATGGTAAGAATGTCAGAGCCTCAGGTTGGGAAGGGGTGTAGATAGACAGTCTTTTCCAGACATGACAGAGCAGTCCCACTCATGAACTGACTGCAGTTCTGACTACTTCCAGAAAATTTGCACAAGATTGGCCTACCAACATTTTACTATGGCAGAGACAAGATCTCAGGAGTCTCCATCCCTCTCCGTGAGAGTTTTGGGGGGTTAATGCTGGATGCAGGAAGTGAAGCTACTTTCTTCAATGGTAGACCCATTGATATATCATCTTTTTGCTCCAGCAAATAATTAGGCACATGCCAGTAGAGGCAACCCAATCAAGTTGAAACTCAATCAACTTGAATACTCAAAAAGACATGAAAGTAAGAGCGAGACTGGCTGAGAAGAAGGTTTGCAGTGGGAAAAAGTGAGGGGATAGGATTGGATAATAAGAGGTAGAAAAGGGCCTGAGTTCAGATCCCCAGATCCTTCAGAGAAATGCCAAGCCTGAATGGGAGCAGCTTATACTTGCAGCCCTGGATGGCAGAGCCTGGTAAATCCCAGAGCCAAGCAGTAAGGAGGTAGAACAATTCAGGATAATTCCCAAAGTCACCTTTGGGCCTCCACAAGTATACATATTAAGTACCCTCTTGTATACACAGACAAATGAAAAGAGGAGGAAATGACACAAATACATTATATTTATTTATGAAACTGTCAAAGAATAAATCTGAAAAAGAAAAGAAAAAATGATTGTTAGAATGGATCAAATGACATCTCTGTATGCTGTATATAAGAAGTCTACTTTCAAAATAAATACATAAGTTAAAAGTTAAATGAATGTAGAAGGTTATGTTGTTTCAAAACTAATCAAAGGAAAGCAGAAGTAGCTGTGCAAATTTCAGATAGAGTTGATTTTAGAAGAAAAAAGTTATCAGGGATAACAAGTGATTTTTTTATAATTTAAAGGGGCAAATTCTCAAAAAATATAGGAAACTTTAATGTGCATGTGCTTATCAGCACAACATCAGAATACATGGGGCAAAACTGATGGGACTGTAAGTAAAAATGGCTAAATCCATGATTATAGTCGGAATCTTCAATGCCCTCTATCAGAAGATGCGCATCCACCAGACAGAAAATCAGTAAGAACAGAGCTGAATTCAACAGTACCATCAGTCTACTGAATATATGAGGCATCTACAGACTCATCCATCTAACAAAACCAGAATACATGTGTTTGTCAAGGTAACGTGGAATGTTCACCAAGGCTGAGCACATTTTGGACATTCAAACATACTTTAGCAAATCAAAGAACAGAATATTACTTGGTGCTTGTTATAAATCACAACAGGATTAAAATAGGAATCAGTAACAGAAAGATACACACAGTCTTGGAAATTAAGCAATACACACTAGGCAAAGAATAAATGACAAGAAAGAATTTTATTTTGATTGAAATGAATACCTAGCTATCAAAATTTCTGAGATTTTCTGAGTACTTGGATGAACACATATATTTGATAAGAACATTGGAACTAAGGTCAGTTATCTAAGTCTTTTCGTTAGGAAATTGGAGAGAGAATTGCAAAGGATGAAGAAAAAGAATAATGAAATTAGAACATAAATGAATGCCATGAAAAGAAAATAGGGATTCCCTTGATCCTCATGGATTCTACAACTGCAGTCCATGAGTTCCTTTCTGGCTTCTTGGCTCCTCATGGATTCCATGTTTTGAGTCTATGAATTCTTCTTGGCTCTCTCGCCTCTCACAGACTAACTCCATGTCTATGAGTTCTTTTCTTTCTCTTTTCTACTCTTCTTGTGCTGTTCCCCCACTTCGACCCCCAGACACAAGAACACCATATTTTGGTGTAGTGCATCAGTTGTCTCTCTTTTCCTTCTCTTGGAATCCATGTCTGTGAATTCCATTCTTTCTTTCCTCTAATAAACTCTGCCTTAATCTTCAAAAAGAAAAGAAAAGAAAATAGGAGATTGAACAAAATGAGCAATAAAATCAGGAAACCTCTGTCCAGGCTAAAAGCAAAGAGGACAAACTAGCCAACATCTATCAATAAAAGAGGGAAATTCTCTACATTCTATGGAGATCTAGCTTTCAATAAAATTGTGTGAGAAGTTCTATGACTGATATCATATGCTAATGAAATGACATAATTCCATGAAGCTACAATAGCTAAAACTCATACTGAAAGAAAGTCATTCTTAACAGGCCAATATCCAAAACAGAAAGTCCCAGACCAACATTTGCCCCCTGGTAGACTCTACCAGACATTAAAGGAGGAAACAAAGTCAATTCTCCATAGATTTTTTAAATACCTACATAGAAGAATTGAAAATGTCTGTCAACACAAAAATCTGCACGTGAGTGTGCATAGAATTCTATCCAAAGTCACCAAACTTGGAAGCAATTAAGATGTCTGTGATGGTTAATCTTGGTTGTCAATTTTGTGGGAGCTGGAAAGCACTAAGAGACATGCCTGTAGGTGAGCTTGGGAGGGTATCTGCTGGAAGGGTTAACTGAGGTAAGAAGACCCTGTGCCACAGTGTGAAGTACCTTCTACAAGTGGCCCAGATGTAAAGGGGTCTGAAGGCAAAGGTGGGCTGCTTTGCACCTGCTTTGCACAGGCCTGCCTTCTTCCCTTGCTATTGAGTGCATCTACCCCGTGGCTGTGGCTGACATCAGAACCTAGCTTCTTCAGTCTTCTGAAGGCCAGAGGTCTCCAGGAATCCTCCAGGCCTTCAGTACCAGGTTGGGACTGCTGAGGAAACCAACCTTGTCAACAGGGCAGCTATCAGGACCTCAGCCGTGTACTAGTTACTCTTAACTATTGCTGTGACAGAGCATTCAAAGTCGAGCAACTTAAGGGAGGAAGGGAGATTTATTCAGCTTATGGTTCCAGTGGGGAGAAACAGTCTCTCATGGCACAGGCAACATGGCTGGTGACTGAAACTGGAGACAGTCTAAGTCACTGCAAACATCCTGAAGGCTCAGAGCCGCTCAGTCTAGTACATCAGAGGGTGATGGATGAAGGCTGGAGGATTCCTGGAGAGTCTTTTTTTTTCCTATTATGTTTATTTATTTATTTTTCCAATCAAACAAACTTAATAGGTACCCTGTTCCCTCCCTCCACTCCTCCCCAGTCCCCCTTGCACCTACTCCCTTATTCCCCTTCCTTTCACCCCCTCCCTCCCTTTTACCCAGTGCCCCTTTATCCCCCCTCTCATTCCCTGAAGCATCCTTTAGTGTGAAGATCAAACTTCCCTCTGCATCCTCTACTCTAATGGGGTGCAAGAGCTCAGTGGCATGTCAATGACCCCCCCTAAAGTCTAGCATGGATCATAGGCACTAAGATCCTTAAAGGCAAGGGATTAACAGTCACAATAGTGCTCCATACTAAAGGGGAGCACAAGAAAGGGCTCTGGGCAATATCCTGGAGAGTGTTTAGTCATGTTGAAGACTTGGAGGGTTGGAGGGCTGGAGGATCGAAGAAGCAAAGAAGACGGATGGCAGGAGGGAAGAGAGTTTTCTAGCACAGCTTCTGAGAGTCTCTCATCAGTCTTCTGTTCTATGGTTGTTTTTACCTGGTCTGCTACTGGGAGGTTCCAGTCAGATCTAGGGCTGGTCTTTGCATTGTAAATGTACTGATCTGGATAATCTCTTCAGATAGTCTGACAGCTTATTTTAGTTAATGCCAGGCGTGGTCAAATTGATACCCAGGATTACCTGTTGCAGTCTGTCTAAGATACAGACAGTTGCTTTTTGGCTACTCAGACTGTCTTGTAAACCAATAAATTCCTTTTTATAATATATATTTGTTCCATTGGTTTCTTTCTACAGAACCCTACCTAAAATAATGTCCTTGAGTCAAAAAATGGATAAGTAAGTTGTGTAATATCCAGACAATGCATAGTATTCGGCAATGAAAATAAATGATCCCTCAAGCCATGAAAAGCCATAGAAAAAACTTAAATGTATATAACTAAGCAGAATAATCCAGTCTGGAGAAGCCTGGGGACCATGTGACTCTAACTATGTGACAATTTTATGAAAGGCAAAATGATGGAGATGGGGGAAAATGAGCAGCTATTAGGGAATGGGGAGGACAGAAGGACTAGTGAGTAGAATATAAAGCATGTTTAAGACAATGAAACTATTCTGATACCACAGTAAACCTACCAAATTCATAGAATGTCCAGTACCAAGAATGAGCCCTCATATAAACCCAAGAGATAAAGACATGCCAGTGCAGAGTAATTACTAACAAATGTACTACTCTGGCAGGATAGGATTTCTATATGAGGAATCAACACGGTTCTGGGAACACTTTAGGCATTTCTCAGATCCCAGTTCATGGTGAGTACCCAGCCAGGTCTGGCCCAATCAGAGTCAGTGGTATTCCTGCTGAGGCTATTGGGACAAAAGCATCCACTCTTCCTTTAAGTGGGCTTTGTGTGGATGGAGGACAATCCATAACCGTTTCTGTGACCCCCAGAGAAGCCAACCTGAGGGCAAAAATGAACCAAGAACCTGGAAGGAAAAAACACATGGAGCACATGGAGAGACACTGCACTTTTTTTTTCTTCTTTTTCATTTTCACTGGGAACTTAAAACTATTGTGCAAAGCAAAGTCTTTTTTAAACAAAAGGAAAAACAACTGACAAATTACTTGAATGCTCAACAAAGGAAAAGTGGTTATATATAGAACAGCCCTGTGGCAAAACATTATGCAGTCACTGAATATGACTACAAAGGTATTATTTTTGAAGCCAAATGACTTTGACATAAAATTATATATCCGGAATGATTGAAAATATGCAGATAAAAATAAAGAATACTTGAGTTGAAGAATTCGCTTATTTGTTACTTTGGGGGTTAGCAAGGAATATTTTTCTATCTTGTATGAAATGTTGACATTGGGCTCTCAGGATGAGAAGAGAGAGTTGCTGCCTTCTGCAGGTCCCTGCAGAGTGACTTCCTGATCTCCCTGCCCCTCCTAAGCTAAGCAGGCAGAGGTTTATGGAATGGGGTCCAGTCTGCTCCGCGCCAGCTCTTGTCTGGCACAGCCTGGCAGGAAAATTGTCTGTTTGGCTGAAACTTGCATTCCAGTCAAAACCTCGAAGTGGCTGCTGGTTGGAAGTTTTCTCCCAAATTCTCCAAATAGCAGATATACAACCTTTTCCATGCCTTTGACTTTTCCTGGCTACACAGTGTTCTATCTCTCTCTCTCTCTTTCTCTCTGCAAATGCTAAATTTATTTGAGTGGATTTGGGCTGTTACTGACATGTTAGTAGTTAAATCAAGTAAGCTCAGTACCATTGGTTGAGTTCTCAAACTTTTGAGTTCAGGTCTCCTCCCAAAGACACACACAAATCCAGGTTGGTTTTGAGAAAAATCTCAGTACAGGATGGAAATCTTTTTTTTTTTTTTCAAAGGTGGCCTAGGCTGGTCTCTGCCTTTTTAGCATATACTACTGGCATGGTTGGCTTCGGTCACAAGAAGATCCAAATGTTCCTGAACGCTCAGAGACCTAGTGTTTCTCTTGGAGGTCACAGTAGTGTGTGTGTATGTGTGTGGGGTTCCTTCCATCTACACGGAGCCCATTCAAAGGAAGAAAGGATGCTCTTGTCCCAACAACAACCACAGAAAAACCACTAGCTCTGGAAATGGGTCAGTCCTGGCTAGGCACTTATGTGAATTGTAACCTGTGGGATAGAGGCAGGGACAGTTCTACATTGCTTAAGTGACCCATCATGTCTGGCAGCCATGGATGTCCAGAGAGAAATCATCACCCCCAGAGAGAAATATCTGAAGAGTTACTATGGATTAGGAAGGGGAGGTGGCTCAGTAGGTAAAGGTGCCTGCATGTAAACGCGCCAACAAAAGATTGATCCCCACAGCACACATGGTGTAAGAAGAGTCACCTGAAAGTTGTCTCTGAGCTCTGACTTCTGACCTCCACACACCTGTATGCCTTGACCTATGAGTATTCTCTCTCTCTTTCTCTTGACTTCTCATAAATAAATCTTTTTTTAAGTTGTTTCTCAAGTATTAACAACATAGATGTTTATTCAGAAAGTACTTATCATTAATTTACACATCTCACAAAACAAAATGCTTTAATATTATCATTGAATTTTTAACAAAAGCTTTTCTAGTTCGTTGTTTCTGCCCCTTCAAGGGAATGAATGTCTAAAGAATATTGATTCAAAAGACTTCAATGGCCCAAGGAAATAAGGATTAGAAAACTCATTACAGCCTTTCCTTTTGAAAAGAAAAATTGAGTTTAATAAGTAGGCCAATGAAAATCGATCAGCAAGGGTATATGAGTGTCCTTCCTTCTTTCTGTTATAAACACTGACTCATGTCAACAGCCTCTCCAGGGCCTCTTCTGGGAGCCATCCCAATGCCCTCCTCACTTCCTGGACCCCATGGGCTCCCCTGCAGGTTTGACCACTGGTGTCTTCCCTCCCCTTGGCTGAGTGTTCACTCTAGCCTCCCATTATAGGCCTTGCTACCCACCAGCCCAAGGCACCAACAGCCTCTACCATGTTGAAGCCAACCTAAAGCAACTCTGATGCCCCTTAGATCATCATCATTTCAGGGAGGAGGAACTTGGTCAAGGAAAGATGATCACTGATAAGACCATCCTGGCCAGAATGGCCAAGTTTTTTTTTTTTTTAATTCAGTTTTCAGCATCAAGTGGCTTCTAGTCTCACGGAAGCTGCAATCTAAGGAACAATTCATGTGGCAGATGAGAAGGGTAAGAAATAGTGCTGAAGGCCCACGAGATGGCTCAGTGGTCATGTGCCTGCTTCCAAACCTGGTGACTTCAGTTTGATACCAGAAGCCCACGTATGCCATGAGTTGGAGTTGCAAGGAAACACGGAAGTTGAATTGAAAGTAAATGGCCTTGGCTAACAATGGTGAAAACTTGAAGTCACCTTCTGTGGATCCTCAGCCTATTTCATTCAGTTCTCAGGCAGGAGACAAGCAAAGTTAAAGAATAACTTTGAAGGGGCAAAAAGCCAACTCTGTCAACATTGCTTCCAACGTGGTTATAAACTTGTTTGCAGTCTCGGATACATGCCCTGTTCTTTTATCCTGCGTGCAGTATGTTTCTTACCCAGAGTAGTGTGCTCACAGGTTAAACATTATCTTGTGTGCAAGATATTTATGTTCACTAGTTTGTTTGTTGAACGGATTACGGGAGCGTGTTCCAAAGAGCTGCATGTCCACTTTTAACCAGTTAAAGAACAATGTTGATTCTTTCCTCAACACGCATGGTAGAAAGAAAGAAGTGACTTTTCAAAGTTGTCCTTTGATAGCTACCTTTGTGCCATGGCATGTTCTCTCTCTCTCTCTCTCTCTCTCAAGTAAGTAGATAAAGTAAATTTAAAACAATAGATATGCAAGGCGAAAAATAGAATGAATGCACTAGAAGAAGCCTATCAGGAATCCTGGGAATTTGGGGATGGGTTCTGGGCTCCCCACACATGCACCAGGAGTATTGAACTACTGTTCTCACATTCATTAAAGGGTGGCTGGGAAGCATTTAGGCACATGACAAGTGGGTGGCCTTTTGCTTAAAATGAGTTAGGTGGCATCTAATCCCTCACTCCCTCATCCCCACCCCTGCCACTCTCTCTACTCCCCATACCTAGGCTGGAGAGCACCTTCCCTTTCTTTACTATCCTGACTCTGCCTCTTCTTCCAGCTCTGTGATGATCCAGCCCCTTATGATCCTTTGCTGCCACCCACTAGACTAAGGTCCCAACTACACCAGTGATGCTGACATCAAAGGCTCAGCAGTTCCCACCCATGTGTGAAATCTACTCTGGATGACCCATGAAAATTGTCTTTACATTAGCAGAAGGATGGGGGAACTTTGAAAGAAGAATGCTACTCGGGGATATGGAAATAAAATAAAACTCAAACCATAAAGTACCCAATAAGCGTTCCTTGGCACTGAGCCACAATCATTCATTCTTGCAGCATCTACAGCTGCCTTTGTACCAAGATGGCAGAGCTGAGGTGTTGCAACAGATGTGTTGAGACCCACAAAGAGAAGCATTCACAACACCTGTTGATGCAGCTTGCTTATTCTTGCTTCTGGTGTTTAAACTTGGCTCTTTCCAATAAATCTGATTATCCTTGTAGTGATCTCTCTCTCTCTCTCTCTCTCTCTCTCTCTCTCTCTCTCTCTCTCTGTTTTTCTCTCTCCCATCTTACCAAGGACTATTCCATTATGGCAAAATTAGCAAAGCCTTGTCTTTTAACACTGATGATCAGTTTCCCAGATTCACCTCTAGTGTGGTGTTTCTGCCAACCTAGCACCAGGTTCAGAGACACTCACTGTATTTCTTATTATTCACAATCAACTTGATTATTTTCCATCTAGGTGACCCCTTAAGTACTAGTCAAGTGTTCTACCACTGACCTAGCTCAAGAAGCCTTTCATTATAACTGAGCAGAATGGGAATCACCTAGGAGACAAGCCTCTATGCACACCTCGAGGGATTATTTATATTAGGTTATCCTCTGGGCAAGTCTATCAGGGGTTATCATGATTCAATTAATAAGTGTGGAAAGACCTACCCCCAAAGTGGGTGGTTCACCATTCCCTGGTTTTGGGTCTTGAAATTCATAAAAAGGGGAAAGTGATCTGAGCAAGAGAATTTACTTCTCTCTGCTTCATGATTGTGGACACAATGTGACAGTTGCTTCTATCCCTGCTGCCTTGACTCTCATGTCTTTGTGGACTGTCTCCTTGAATAGACCTTCCTTCTTCATGTTGCTTTGCTCAGGGTATTTTATCACAATGACAGAAAAAGACACTCACCGTGCGTTTGCGTGTGTGTGTGTGCGTGTGTATGTGTGTGTGTGTGAGATTAGAAAGCACTTGAGTATGTGTATCTGTGGAGACCTAAGGGTGACATTGGGAATTATCCTGGACTGTTCTCCTTCCTTATTGTTTCACTCTAGGGTTTCACAGTGTCATGGTTTGAATATGAGTTGTTTCCTACAGTTCATGTGTCTGAATCTTTAGTTGATGTTTGGGAAGATTGTAGCACCTTTGGGAGGAGGAGCCTTGCTGGAGGAAGGCAGTCACAGGGGGTGGGCCTTGAGGTTAACTAGCCCCACTCTGTGTCCCCTTTTATAGTTGGCAGTTTGTTTTCCCAGCCTCAATGATGGGTATAACTTAAGCAATCTCCTGCCTCTGCCAGCCAGCTATGCGTTTCCTGTCATAAAGGACTGTCTCCCCTCTGGAATTGTAAAACAAATAAGTCTCCCTTTCTTCCTTAAGCTTGTGTGAGTATTGTCTCTCACAGCCACAAAAAGAATAACTGGTACACATAGGTCTGGCTTCCAGGGCTGTAATTAAGAGATCTCCAATGTCATTTCTGCATGATGTTTTTATGTGAGATCTGATGATCCTAATTCAAGTCTTTTTGCTTGCAAGGCAGAGGCTTTAACCCCCGAGCCATCTCCCCAGCTCAAAGACACTCATCATGATGGGATGCTGATACTGACATAACTCTCAATCATGAAGGACAGAAGATTTGGCCTGGTACTCAAAGATTCTGCCCACTTATGTCCCATCAACCTTCTCTCTCAGGAGTCAGGCATGCACAAGAAAGGACTCTCTGGGAATTGGGGCGGGAGGCACTAGGGGATGGGGAGGGAGGGGTGAGGGGAGCAGGGAGTTCGGGGGGAGGAGGAGGGAGGGAGGGAACTGGTGTACCTATTAAGTTTGTATGAGCTGAAATAATAATAAAAAATGTATAAAAAAACTTTCTCTCTCAGAAAGCAGAAGACTATTCTTTGGATTCCCCTCCCCCACCCCACCTCCATGTTACACACATACACACACACACACACACACACACACACACACACACACCCCAAAAAAGTTTATTGCCTATTAGCCAATCTGATTCAACTCCTTATAGTTTTCAGCTCCTGGATACCCACCATTCTTTCTCTGATCGCCAAAGAAAGCCACTAGCTTGGGAAAAAAGAAAAGAAAACTCATTCGATATTGAAAAATACTGATAATATCACTTCCATTGCAGACTGAGTGCTTTCTCTTCTTCCAGAATAAGGCAGAAAGTTGAAGCTGCTATTCAAGCCAGAAAGTTTCTTTTTGTAGTTCAAATAAGGAGCAGAAATGGCATAATGTGTGCTCTTGGAAGCTAATCAGCTCTGCCGCTTTCTTCAGCCCTGATGTTTGGGCTCCAGGGAAGAAGACATTAGTCTGAAAGGCATCCTGGTGAGCAGGTGGCTCAGAAATGGCTTTGAAGCAGCTTTCAAAGCACGTGGAGTCTAGCCCGGGCCTTGGGAAGTGCCCTCAGGTATGACCAGCTCCCATGCTTCCCGGGCAGTCCTGGGGGCACCTCTAAGAAGAGCCTGGCTGTGGCAGCTCCTGAGAGAGACCAGGATGTGACCTCTACTTTCAACCATGCAGACTTGCATAAGTTCCAGTCCTTTCTGAGCCAGGAGTGCCTTTTCTAAATGGATGACACCATGTTCATGAGCACACTGAGCTGGCCCACCGTACAACATTCCCTGACTTACAATATTTCAATGTAGGATGATTTTCCTGCATGGGGGTGTAAAAGCAATATGTACATATCAGTAGAAATCATGCTTTTAATTTTAACTTTGGATCTTTCTCTGTTAATCATATGTGGTCTGATTCTTCCTCAAGATGCTGGAGAGTAGCAGTGAGCCACAGTTCCCACTTAGCCATGTGGTCATGAGACGCAACAAGCAACACACTAGGGAGTACTGTATTGCTAAACTGGGACTGTGACAGATTAATGTACATCCAATTAAGGATGACAGTTAGCTTTACAGTGGACCATTATAAATAAGTGAAGTGAAAGAATCTCTTTATCTAGTTATCTAACATTGAAACACACACACACATGCAGACGCATGTTCTGGAAAAAAAAACATAAACTTCAAGTGTTCTTGGTCCTTTCCTTAAAACTCATGAAGCCCATTTTCTATGTTTCCCATAATACTGTCTGTCACACACCTCAACCCAGGCTATCAACAATAGCCACAAAACCAAACTAATGCATACAGAGTATCGAAGAGTGAACAGGTGCCATATGAAGTTTCTGCATATACATTCACCTGACCCTCTTAACCACTCCACAATGGAGGAATAATATGCATCTTTCTACTCTGCAGATGAGTATCTGAGGCATAGACAGATGCAGATGACTGGCTGATAAGTGATGAAGCAAGACTGGAACCTTTGACGATATGGATCCAATGTTCATTGCCCAAATCGCTATGCTCCTGTGTCCTAAACAAAATAGACAAATAAACGGATAACTGTGAAATGTTGAATGGGGGGAACAGATAAGCGCATCCATTCATATCTCACATCCAGGCTGTCCAGCCTTAAGGAATGTGCCCAGGTTTAGGGAGGAGATTTAGGCTTAAGTTTTTTAAAAAACCTGATTTTAAGTTTTAAGGAGGATTGGTTTATAGCCTCTAGGGGCAAGGTAGCCAGTGGGTGGGTGTGATATCTGTCTCCTGTGTCTAATCCAATGCATTTATTCAACACACTGTCCTGGCTAATGTCATGAAAACAAAACTGAAAGCACCATAGTAAGATGCAGAAGGAGAGAGAGAGAGAGAGAGAGAGAGAGAGAGAGAGAGAGAGAGAGAGAGAGAGAGAATAGACATGGAACAGTCTCATGACTAACAGGCCATGAGCTTCAGTTCATTCCCAGCCCTGTTCAGTCTCTTCTGTTGTGGCTAAATATCATCCTAATTCAGTGGAGCTTAGAGGATGAGATCTTTTGTTTTGGATTCCCATTTAGGCATAAAAAGTAAATTTAAGCCCCTTAGGAGCCCCACTGCCCAAGGGCACCAGAGGTACTTAAACTTCACTTTTCTCTCACTGCCCACAGGGCCCTGGGCCTCCTTCCTGAACCTCAAGGGCAGCCAGAGACCACGTGCATGTTTGCAAATGCTTCCCTGGTTCAATAATGCTGAAATCCAGAAGCCGCACTGTTTAATTTGGGTTTATCAGCTCTCTACACCCAAGAAGATGCAGCCTCAGCTATGAACAGGCAACATTAACAAGGGGAAGATTCTGTGCTGGAAAGTGGCCATCCCTGGCTATGCTGACCAAGACAAAGAAGATTATTCTGCTATGAGGCCCTAGAAGAGAGTAGAGAGAAGGAAGAAAGTATTTCATGGTCACTGTGTTGTGGACACTGAGCTGAGCGTTTCAAAATGGAGTCCGTAAAGACAGTATAAACTAGTTCAGAAAGACACTATTCTGCCTCTCACTTCTGTGGTTCTGAGAGGTCCTCTAGTCAATTCATTTAAGTCATCTCTCTCTCTCTCTCTCTCTCTCTTTCTCTTTCCCCAGTCTTGAGTACAAGAGTGCACTTGAGTGTGTGTGTGTATATGTGCCTGTGGAGGTTCAAGGCTGACAGACATTAAGAATCATCCTGGATTTTTCTACCTAGTTATTCCCAGGTTCTGCTTTCCAAGGCCAGAATTGCAAGCCACTGCCAGATCCACCTAGCATTTTTTACATGGGATCTAGGAATCCAAACTCAGGTCCTTTTGCTTTGCTGACAAAGGCTTAAACCCTTGAATCATATCCCTCAGTAAACTCCAAAACTTGAAGAATAAATCGAGTGTTAGATTTCTGTTATTGCAACACATACTTAAGATAAGTAAACTTAAATTAGCAAAGTTCTAGTTCATGACTGGGAGCAGCCATGCTTTGAGCCTTGGGTCAAAGCAGCTGTCAGGCTGGGAAATGTGTGGTAGAGCAAAGTTGCTCATCTTACAACTAGAATCCGAAACAGATACACAGGAAGAAGAAGGTGCTGGTGTTCCATCCTTCCCTTTGGAAGCCCGAACCCAGCGACACAGAGACCTCCCATAAGCCTCAACTCTTGAAGGTTCCACCTTCCAATATCTCCATACTGCAGACAACACCTTTAATACACAGGCCTTTGAAGGGGGAGCATCTCAGATTCTAAAGGTAGCCATAGCATCTGTAACTCATGAATCTGCAATGACCGGGACTCAGCAGGGATGGCTTATCTCTGCCCCATGTAATGTGAGACCAACACTGTACTTTCAAAATGGCACACTCCCACGCCTAGCAATGCTGTTAGCTGATGGCTAGGAGTTCAGCTGCACCTCTGGACATACCTGTGGAGGATTATTTTAATTAGGTTAATTGAAGTGGAAAGACCTTACCTGTGACAGCTGACACTATTCCCTGGACAGGTATCATGCACAGTATAAAAAGGAGAAAGTGAGCTGAGCTGAACATGTAATATCTGCTTCTTGATTGTGGATATAATGTGACCACCTGCCACCTTGACTTCCCCACCATGACAGACTGTACCCTTGAACTACAAGTCAGAATCAACCCTTCTCCTGTAAGTTGATCTGCTTCAGGGTATTTTGAGATAGCAGCAGGAAATATGAATGCAGTACATGTATAGTTTTGTGACCTAGTTACTAAAATCATATGATATCCTTTTGTTATACTCTGTTGATTAATATAGAAAAAAGCCACCAATTTCAAAGCAAGGTGACATAAATTCCACCACTTGTTGGGCGAGTGGTAAAGTCTAGAGGAGCTTGAGAAATAGGATTTCAATAAGCTCAAACTCCATGCTATGGCAAAGAAGGTGGCAATATATTTTCAAACTCCACCTTCACTCAGCCATGTCCAACTTCTGGAAGGCGGCAACATAGGAGTTTTTTTGTTGTTCCCCTCTATTAGCATCCTTAGGTGATAGAGACAGTAATGAGCCTTAGATAAGGTGAGTCTGGGTAGAAGGTAGAGCTAAATGCTGTGCATGATAGAATGAGATTAGGTGAGTTTAGAGAGGAATTAGTTCCTGGGCAAGGGGACTTGGAGGAGATGGGATATGTGTGGAGCCAAATGTGTGCTGTAGTCTCCCTCGGCCAGCCCTCTACTCTCAGTGACATATGCTATAATCACCCATTCTTTGTGTGAGGTGCTAGTGGAAAGACATGAACATTCCTGGGAAGGCCTGGCTCTTGTCCTTGGATCAGCAGAAGGAAAGGGATGGGGATGGGGGGAGGGAGGCCGAGGAGGTAGTTTGGAGATGGGACTTCTAGGATGCCACCATGACTGTGAGCAAGCCAGGCACTCCACCACACTTGTGCAGGGAAATTCATAGCAATGGAGAAAATGAGTTCAACTCAGAGACAGGCAGGTTGCCTGTGAAACACCTGTTCTCAGAGTATTAGCTTATACTGAACATCCCCAAAGAGGTGTGTGTGTGTGTGTGTGTGTGTGTGTGTGTGTGTGTGTGTGCGCGATTCGTTTAGAGGCTGATATTGGACAGAAAGAGATTGAGAGAGAGAGAGAGAGAGAGAGAGAGAGAGAAAGAGAGAGAGAGACAGGGAGAGAGAGAAGAGGCACACCATGATCTACCAGTGGAAATAACAGAACAAATTTCAGAAGTTGGTTCTCTCCTTCCACAATGTGGGCTTCCAGGGATCAAACTCGGGGTGTCAGGTTTTCAAGCAGACATCTTACTCACTGAGCTATCTCCCTGGACCCCTTCTTTTGTGCTCTTTCAAATCTCTCGCAGGCACATCCTCTATTCCTTACATTATATCCCCTGTGCTTGAAATACTTACTGTGAGTTCTGTTTCCTACTCCACTCTTCCTCTTCCTGAGCCTGCCTGAATCTTTGCCTACAACTGAGAAGGTTTGTGATTGACTATTGACAGTAAGCGATTGTAACAGATACTGGAATCCAGGTCAGCTCTCCACACTACACCACCCTGGGCTCACACAGACCAAGTTAAAGAAAGAAAGAAAGAAGACTTGTGGAGAGGACGAACAAAGCGACACCAGCAGTTGCTGTGCTCCTTGACCCTCTTCCTTTGGACCCACAATGAATTAACCATTTCCTGCCAGAAGGAGTTTAAATTACCTATCCATCAGTGAAATGCCCAGACATTAGGCTCTTGTCCAAACTCCTCTCACATCTCAGCCTGCAATTTCCTCCCAACAAAGTGATTGCACTACCCTTTCACAGAGGAAGATTAGTCTTCTCAACCGGGTGACAGGAGCCAAATGGGAGGTGACGCATTCTGCTTGCTCTCCACCATCTGTGAACATAACCCCAAGTCGCTCTCAGGTTTGTTCTGTCCCTGCTCAGCTTGCTTCTAACAGGGATGCTGATGCCTTGACGGCCTTCCTGGCGGGGGTGTTCCTGTCCCAAGTGCACAACACTTCCGCGTTTGCTCTTCCTGCCTCTAAGGACGGATGGCGTGATGACAAGCCACAGGAATTGACACCAGGCGTGGTTACTGCACACCGAAGACGCTCTGCTCCTTATTGCTTTGTGGGTTTCTGTCTGTATGTTATTCTTAGCCTAGGATGTCATGAATAAGGCCCACAGGGGTTGAATTAAATTTGACAAGAGCGTCTTTTATTAAAAAACAACCTGACAAATTCAGCACGTTTCTCTTTGGAAACTCAGGAGGGTCCAACACCCAAGCCAAATGCTTCCTTTTATACGAGATCCACTTAGGAGAAGGGGACGAGGGGGAGGACAGTGACCGATCACTACCATGACACCAGCACCATCTCATTTATGTACTTCCTGATAGAGACAAAACAGACGTCACCACTCACAGATTTCTTTTCAAATCCTTTTGCACCACTAACATGACGGAGCCAAGAGAGCCACGGAAACCAATCCTTCCTGACGTCTGCACAGAAGATTAACCACCTCTGAGAAATTAGGCCAGTGTCTCCGTAACAGCGACCCGAAGACATCACTACACAGTGTGTTAATGAAAACTCCATTGATGTCTGGCATTTATCAAGTGTCAAGAATTAGATTTAACTGGCCCATGATTTTAATTAGTGTTAGCCCAGTTAAGCCAGAACATAACTCCCATGCTTTAAGCAGATACCTTCATCCGTATAGCTTTGATTGACTGACACTTATAAGAAGGAGTGGGAGGGATGAAGAACTTCAGGAGATAGTGGGGTTTGAACTGGACTTTGAATGAGTTTGACAGCTGTTCAAAGTCAAGAAACTTCTTCCAGGAAGAATGAACTGCAGGTGCGAAGGGGTAGACCTTCAAGGATCAAGACACTCTCTCAGAACATCAAGGAGTCCAGTTTGTTGGATGATGAGAGGGGAGATACAGACAAGAGACTGGCAGTGAGGGCTTTCAAAGTTAGAACCAAAATCATCTTGAGAAATGGGGAGGTGTGAGCTGGGGAGATGGGTCAGTGGGTATGATACTTACCCTACAAACACGAGGACTGGACTTCAGATCCTTAGAGTCCACATAAAAGCCAGGCAAGCATGGTGGCCACCCAGAGGCAACCCCCAGAGCAAGCTAGCTAGCTAGCTTAAATTGATTGACAAGCTTTATTGACAGACCCTGTCTTCATGGCTAAGAAATCGAAGAAGACACCTGATGTGAACTCTAGGCCTTCACCTGTACATATACATACATACACATGCATCTGAACACATACTTGTAAACCACATACATACAAATCACATTCATGCAAACTAAGCATACATGTATCTCCAAATACATATAAACAATAAGTTATAAAATGGGGAATTATTAAAAGCTATAGGGCAAAAATGTGATATGCACTCAAATTTCATTTAAAAACGTGCCATAGTAGCTGCTGCAGTTTGTCTGCAGTTGTTGATAAATCTATGTCCAAATGTCTTAAGAGGGAACAAGGAATTGTATTCTGTGCAGTTACATTTCTTGCTCCAGTTTGATAGGAGAGCTTATATCAACACCAGGGGCCGGGGGAACTGGCCACACCACATCCGCAGGACTGTTGAGAGAGGGGCAAACCTCACTCGCCAGACAGCATGTCTGTCCAAGTCCAAAGAATGTCAACTTCCTGACTCACCTACCATGGGCTGGGTATTTCCCTATCAATCAGACAATCTCCTGCAAGTTTGCTCAGGGCTTAACTTGATTACCAATTCTTTAAAAATATGCCCAGATTTCAGCCTTCAGTTGTCAAGCTGACACCTGTAGCTAACTACCACAGTGGCCACAGAATCAAGAGGCTGGTGACTTGTCTTCTCACCCATGGACATTTAGCTCATTTCCTTACCCCTCTGTCTACTCTCTTCATCAGAGTTCCCTGGGTCACGTGCCCACTGGCCCACACAGGGCCACCCTGTCCACCTTTCTGAATGGACAGCAGAGCCTGTGCACCTTTGTCTGCACTTGAGAGCTTGCACAAACAGGAAACCATTAAGGGGGGTTAAGGAGAGGAGGAGGAGGAGGAGGAAGAAGAAGATAAGGAGGAGGAAGAAGAAGAGGAGGAGGAGACTGCTTTTCCCACAAATATCCTTGGCCGATTATTTTCTCAGCTTCCAGTCCATGACCTGATTAAAAAGAGCAACTTTGTCAACCAAGATCCCAATCTTTTGTCCTATTGGAAGTCCAGGAACGAGTTATTCTACCCTTCAGGAGAGCGGTGGGTTTCTCATTTGGACCAGATGCTGACTGGATAGCAAGGGGCTTCTTACATTCAGAGTCCAAGCCACAGAAACCAAGGTGGGCTCAACATTAACACGACCTCACCAGCCTTGGGACTCGCAAGTATGATTTCCCTGCCTTGGTAAAAGCTCTGATAGTCAAAAGCAATCAGCTTCTCCTTGAAGTGACAAGTAGTTGGAACAGTTTCTTTTACTTTCAGCAAGTCCACAGTCAGGTACAAGAAGCCTCATGTACAGAAGAAATTCTCAAAATGCAACAGTTGGGACCTAATTCCTCGACAGTCAAAGAGGAATTAGGTAAGAGACTTGGGCTTTTGAAGAACCTGTTTAATGACTTCCAGGAAACATACCTCAAAGCAAGTCTAATGCTTTCAAGTGTGACAGAACATCCGGATGTCCTCGTTTGAATGTGAGTGGCCCCTCACAGGCTTATGTGCTTAGCTGGTGTTAATGTTTGGGAAGGTTGCAAAACCTTTAGGAGGTGGCACTTTGCTGAAGGAAGGCATGTCACAAGAGTGAGATTTGAGAATGGGTACCCCCACCCTGTTTCTTCTCAGATTGATCTTGTTGTCTCTTTCCAGATGGCTGCTGGAACTTGAACTGACCAGCCCTGTGTTTCTGCTTCCAGCCACGCCTTCTGCTATGAGCTTTCCATCAGAATGGACTACATGATACCCTCTAGAACCGTCAGCCAGATAAAAATCTTCCTTTTTCCCTTATGCTGGTGTCACAGAAAAAAAGACTAATGGCAATACCAGAATAAATTAACTTAAAGTTTTTATTCTTGTCATTCAGCTGAGCATCACACACAGGTTGATCCAGGTTTCACTTCAATGTTTCTCTCTCTCTCTCTCTCTCTCTCTCTCCCTCTCTCTCTCTCTCTCTCTCTCTCTCTCATTTTTACTTTGCCCTGGGGGTTAATTTCTTTCTTACTAAGCTCTTTGCTTATGGCTAAATAATGATCATCAAACGACCCAGGGGCCCTAATTCAAGGTTCAAATTCAGTGGCAAGATAACTCAGTGGATAAGGTTCCTGCTCACAAACCTGGTGACCTGAGTTGTCCCCTAATGATTTCGTCTATGGTGGTATGATTCTCTGTTTCTGTCTCTGTCTCTATCTCTCTTTTTCTCCATCCCTCTTTTTCTCTCTCTCTCCTTCTTTCTCTTTAAGGTGAGTGAAAATTTAAAAATATTGAAAAGAATTTCAGTTTCTAAGGGGAGACGAAAGGCATCTTTGTTCTGATATTAATATTATCATGATACTCTCTGATCAGATGTACCTTGATTAGGAGCCACCATGTTTAAACCACTAACGGGCTTTAGCCTGGCTATATGTCCCATCCTGGCACATGACTCAGATCTAGGTAGGAACAATCCAGAAACAAAACTGCAACTATTGTTAGGGGATGGATGTTGGTGTCTAAAAATCATGTATGTGTAAGGAACCCCAACTGTGTACAGAAAGCTCCCCTTACCTTACTTCCATTTGGTACTCAGTCACTAGCCCGTGCTCACAAATAGCACAACTAAGGGTCAACACAACTAAAAGACTTGTCCCCCATTGGCCAGCTCTTGAGTGGTGAAGACGGGATTTACAGCTGGCTTCTAAGCTGGTGCTTGTTGTGTGACAAACCTGCTTGTCTTGAACTTGGTGTGACTATGGTCTGAGACATCCCGAGTCAGGGTCCCTCTGTAGGATCTGCACCTGCAGATGTGTCCTTCAGGCATTGTGTGTACTTGCAATAAAAGTTTGTTTGTTCAATGAGTTTAGTCCAAGTCTTCCTTTCTTATTTTTTTCTTTTGCATCTACAATCATGTATAGTGTGTGTATGCATGTTTAAGGCACTTGAGAGTGTGTGCTTATGGAGGCCCAAGAACCATATCAGGAATCATTCCAGGATGATCTACTCCTTATTATTTGCTCTGTTCTCAAGTTCTGTCTTTTGTGGCTGGAATTGCAGGCTGCTGCCATATCCACCAATCATATTTTTTTTCCATGGGATCTGAGGATCTGAACTTGGATCTTATTACTTGCGAGGCAAAGGTTTTAACCCCAGAGCCAGCTCCTTGGCTCTAGTCAAATTTTGCTAATGGCTGCAAACTGTTAGTCTATTGGTGTGTTTTCAGGTCGTGAATGTGCACTGTGTCCCTGAGATAGCTTCTGCAAAGCATACACGTCCATCTATCCCTGGTATCTCCACACCATCAGTGGGTTCAGATTCACCCCATTCCTACTGCCTTCTCACTAATCACAGTCCTGCCTGGCTGTTGCTTTCATCCCTGCTCTTGTGCCCAATCAGAAAGTTTCTTATCTCACACAGACCAGATACGGCCCCTTCAGGGAGCTGTCAGGCACCAGGAGGCCGAGTATCTTCTGTACAGAATAGCCACATCTGGATGCCACCAAAAGCATCCATCTTCGTGACGAGCTGCCAGAGGTCAACGGGGAGGGCTGCAGAATCAATACAGAAGCAAAGATAAACTTCCAGAAGAGAGTGGAGGGATGGGAGTCAGGGGACAAATGGCAGCTGGCATGACTGTTTCCAGTGTGCAGAATCTGGACTGTCAAAATCAAATGCAAAAATGCAAAGCCTGAATCTAGGAGTCGTATCTCTTGCTAAAATGTGAGCCAGACCTATGCTGGGTGACACTCAGAGATAGCCTAATCCCTCAGGAGACTCAGGATCCCTGATGGCCCTTCCCCTGGACAGCTTTTATAGCTCTTCATTATTTCCCCATTATAGGGATCCATTCCCTCCTTGACTCAGGGTTAGCGCTTACCACTGTCCTTCTTACCTCCTGTGATGGGAAATTTAGGGTCCTCTGTCTGGCTTCTTAGTCCTGTTAATAAAGGAATTTAAAAAGAGACTCAGGGGCTGGAGAGATGGCTCAGGGGTTAAAGCCTTTGCCTTTCAAGCAAAAGGACCTGAGTTCCCATCCCAGATCTTGTACAAGAATGCCAGGTGGAACTATACAGAAGGTAGAGCCTGGGAAACCTCAGAGCAAAGCAATGAGGAGACAGACAATCCAGGATGGTTCTTGATGTTATCCATAGAGTTCTCAAGAGCACGCACACTCAAGTGTCTTCTTTTACGTACATACACACACACACACACACACACACACACGCACACGTGTGCAAAAATAAACTTTAAAAATACACAAAGGGACTCAGAAGAGTCTGGATGATCCTTTCATTCGAGTTTTAAAGAAAAACAGTACAGGAAAGCTGTAAATTCTGGCATGTGGGGGGAGGAAAAGGAAGGGCATCATGAGTTAGACAGGGCCACATGGAGAAGGAGTGGGGCGAGAAGTGAGGAAGCCCAGAGGATCAGGGAAAGCATTTTTAGGTTTTGAAAAAAAATGTGGAAAGAAAGTAAAGGAAAAATTGTACCTTTTGAGTTTAGAACTCACACAGCAGGCATCGCAGTGCTACATGGAGGAAACTCTGCCAGGATCTGCAGCAAGTCTGCTAGCATGTGTGCAGAGCAAGGGCTTCTGGGAAGGACAAATGACTGTCTTCATGAAGATGATTCTTCCTCCAATCTCCTTAGCCTGTGTTCAGCTGATCAGCTTTCCTGGGGGTAGGAAGAGCTGCACTCCTAGCCCAGTGACTGACAGGCCCAGCAGAATCAACTCAAGGGAGGACACCGTAGTAGGTGTATTCTAATCTACACCCAGGGCCACAGGTAGAACACAGATTTCATCCCCGTGTTACCAGAGGATGGATTCCATCCCTAACAGTCACCAAGCCTGCTAATCCTGTCCCCACACAATCTCTAGTGAAGTCTCATTTGGAGGTGATGGCTTCAGGAGGACTACCCCTGCAGCTCCGTCTCTGAACCACAAGTGTGCAGCCTGACCAGCATATTAGACTCATCTTCGAGTTTTGGGTTTTAATCCAGCACCTGTCCACTGTCCACCCTCACCTCAAAGGAAACTTGGGTCCCTTGTATGAGATGGAAACAAAAACAGGTTTCTGTTAATCATAGCCAGGGCATTTTATAAAACTCCTGCCCCCTGACTAGAATATGGTGAACTGAACTGAACACAAGAGTCACCTAATCCGTTTTTGATTTGTCGCCTCACATTTTGTGATCTCCCTACCCTGATGAATTTCAATTACACTGACTCCCACATAATTTCCTTAGCCTGTCAGTGGTTTCAGGGTTCCACGAAGAGTCCACACCAACTTATCCTCGCTGTCAATTTTGGTTCTCCCCAATTTTCTCTAATTTTAAGCTATTTCTTCTGTTCTAATGCTCTTCTACCTCAAGGTCAAAATGTGATTCCTTTGGTCACTCATGCTCTCAGCTCTGATAATATTATTATTATAATAATATAATAATATAATAATAATATTCCTTAAGTCTCTCCCTTGTGTTAACTTCTCTATCACGAACCTCCACATCAACCTTATACATTGGTATAGTGGCTCTTCATTCCCCCTCTCTCCCTCCCAACCCATCCATCTAACACTTTCAGGCTATCATAAGCAGCCAACTTGCACATGAATGTGTGACTAAGGAACCGTCCAACAAGATAACCACTCCTTAAAACAATGCTGTCACTAATGATAACTTGCCTGAGATGTTTTGCTCCTGGTACACCGAGCCTGATATTTCTGGATTCATGAAATGCTTCTTACTGAAATGGACTCTAAAATTTGATCAAGCATTGGTTTCTTTTATTTATATCTTAGCTGACAACACTCAGCTAAATGTCAGGCATGATCCATATCCTTGTTATGTGGGAAAAGTCTTAATTTTTCCTATGATATTTAGTGTAAGTCAAGCATGATCTGCTAAGAGCTCATGCAATTGGAGACAAAGTCACTTGTTTGAAAGCCTACATGAGACTGAGCTTCTCAACATTCTATCACGTTAGGGTGGGCCAGAATGCACCTTCTTCCTGTTCACATCACTGGGCTCTGTATCTCAAAGTACAAAATTACTCATGCTTCAGACAGTGATCTTTCTGAAACCTGCTAGACTTCCAGGGACCAGACTGAGAAATGCAGACAGCTGTGTTGATGCTCATGAAAACCCTGACATTAGCTGCACCACATAGCCGGACTTTTCAAGTGTCCCTCGGGGATCCTGAATTTCCTTAGAGCAGAAGACACAGGGAGAACCTTGAGTCTTGCCCATGAATGAGTCTGGATTTCCCTTCCAACTCGGTGAGATGTAGACTAGCCAGACTAGTTTAAACACAACTGAGAAGCAGAATGTTTCCTTTCCTTTAGCATTTGTGAAATAAGACCCATATCCATTTCTTCATTCTTGCCACTTCCTTCACCTTGCTTTGCATCCTCTCTCCTCTATCAGCAGTGCATACAGACCAGAATCTCTATGAGGCAGGCAGCATCAGAATCTGATTCTCTACAGGGCTCTGGGGTGGGATTTCACACTGTTGAATCTGTTGAGAAAGGAAGTTTTGAGTTGAGCAGTCAAAGTCTTTGTCGCAAGCATCCTCTATTGTCAAGACCTTCCTGTGCCGGCTTTTGAATGGCAGCTGTCAGACTCTCCTTCCTTCCTGTCTTGTTGAACAGCAGCCCCACTTCTAGTAACTGGTCAGCAGGGCAGTTCCAGCTGTCTGGCCACTTTATGATCATCTGAAAGCCCTCCAGCTACATGAACCCCTGCAGGTGAAGGCATCCTACTGCTCCAGGAGGCCTTGCTTTGGTCTTAATGGCTCCAGACAGCCTTGGAAGGCAGCATCCCAGTAAGACAAGCCTCAGTGAACTGTACATGAACCCACGGGTTATTCCCACTGAAGATAGGAGAGCAAGCAAAAGGTCAGTGACTGGTAGAACTGGCCACTCAATAAAAACAAATCTTCAGTAGCCCACTGGGCTCTATGCTGGAAATGAGAGAAGACCCCTAAAGTGCTACAAAGGGAGGAACAAGGCAGGCTACTGCTGCTCGGGGTGTTTCTTAGGTACTTCTGACAGCATCTGTAGACATAAAAAGGTCAGAGAGGACATAGCTGTGTCCAGCTCCACTGGATGCTACATAGTTTGGAACCTTGGGACATGTTGCACCCTGGTAAAAGGGTGCTGTTTCCAGGACAGTCCTCAGGCAGAGAGCCCTGCAGGTCCAAGAATCCCAGTGCCACTATGAAGTTAGAGGCTTAATAAGTGAGAGTACAACATGACTCAATGTTCCTCATCAATGGAGACAGCCCAGCGGGTGATCAGGCTACGTGCAAGTTGCAAGTTCAGACTTTGGTGTACTTAGATCTGCTACATGGGGATAAGAACAAAATTTGCTGAAGATTAAAGGAACCAACGTAAGTGCTAACATCAGGGTATTTTGATGGTATTGCATATCACCATCATGGCTGCCAAATGTGCTGGTAGGTGAATTTCCACAGGACTCTCAGATCAGCTTTCAGGACAGATAGCTTGTGTGCCAGGCTGTCTTCTCCAGGATGTTTGAGCAGTGAACAGTCTTGAAAGATATAGTGTCTCCCTCCAGGGAGGAGAACAGATTTGATTCCTATCCAGGGTAATAAAGACAGAGTTTCTGTCTGGGGCAAAGGTTGAACTGGGTTTGCTTACAGCTTGTTGTTAAGACATCGGAGCCGCCTAAGCTGTGACATAAACTCACTTTACATACAGGGTTCACCTGGGCCACGGGACCTGGGATCACAAGAGCCTGGGCAGACATGGGGTTTATGCTGCCTGCTGTGCTCCCTCTTTATTGGCTCTGATCCCAGAATCCCATGTCTTCTGCCAGCATCTATAATACCATAGCAAACTATAGTTAGTTTGAAGCAAGGTCAGATCTCAGACTTTTCAGAATTCCCCATGACCAATGGCATAAAGCAAGTTGCTGTTTCTGAAAAATTAGACTCGGCAATGGTGATTTCCACAAAGTCCTTGACCTACATTAATGATCAGCTGCATAGCCTCACTGGGGCCTGGGTGGATACATACAAACCTACTCAAACAGTTCTGTTCCCTTATATACCATGACTTCGTCATGGTGGAGCACTGTTGGGAAAACTTGACTAAGTGAATCCATAACTCCTAGGTAACTTGGGCTGCGTGGTTACCTAGTTTTCCCCAAGCAGCAATCTGATATCTATTTCTTGCAAGAACTCTATTTGCAAATGTCCCAGCACTCAAAGGGCTCTGCCATAAGTTTTTCAGCTAAGGATTATATGACATGCAATAGGGTTTCCCAGTTTGCCGTGACATTTGAAGTATGGTAGAGTTTATTTTCTCAAAAGGCCAGGTGGCAAAGCATCTTGAACTATCTCCTTGAACAGCAGGGGGACTGTGACATTAGGAGATTTATACCCTCCTGTCTCCACCCTCGAGTTGCCTGCATTCTAATCCCCTGAACTCACTAAATGCATTGCATGGCCAAAGACGCTTGAGGCAATAGGTGGAACTAAGGTTACTAATCAGCTGATTTGAACAAGGGAACATTGTCTGAAATATAATCTCAGCATCCTTAGACGTAAAAAGGAGGACAGAAAAGAACGGGGGACTTGCTGGCTTTGAGATGGAAGGTAGCCACAGAACAAAGAAAATGAAAGTTTTTAGAAAGTAGACAATGGAGCAAGGAGATGGGATATTTCCCAGAGCCTTCAGATGGGGATACAGCTCTGCCAACACTTTAAGTTTAGCTCAGTGAGAATTAGGTCTCTTCAGAACTGTTAGGCTACAACGTACTCTGTGTTGGGGCTGGAGAAATGGCTCAGTGGGTGATGGTGCCTGTGTGCAAACCTGATGACTTGAGTTTGATCCCAGGAGCCCACCTAGTGACAGGACTAAAAGAGTTAGGCTTGTGTTATCTGCCTTATTAAGTTAATAAAAATTCAAACTGTGATAAACAATGGATAAAGGAAGTTTATCTAATATGATTGTATCGAGAAGAGAGTATGGAATGCTCTAGTCCATCTCTCTCTAGGGTTTTGATGTGGGGTGGGATCTGGGTTCTAGGTGTGGTCCCACTCACTATCCTTGAGCCCACATGATGATAAGGCTAAAAGAGTTGGGGACAAATTCCTCTCTGGCAGCACCAGTCTCTTTCTCTGACCTCAGTGTGAGATTCCCGGGGAAGTTTTAATTCTCAGGGTGCATTCTTTCCAGAGTCCTGACAGCCAGAGAGTAGAGGAAGGTACTAGTGCCAGGTAGTCACTTCTCCATTTTGTTTTACTGACTAATTACACGTTTGTCAAGCCTCTACTCAACAGCTCCAATACAAACATTCTTTTGGTATACTTATATCATTTTCCGATCACTCCTAGCTGTCAGTTAAGCTGTGTGAGTTTTTGAGTGAGTGTGTATTCTTTAACTCTGACTTTTACCCCACAGGAATCTGTTAGAATGATGCTCAGTGGTAGACAGAGCAGTGCAGGCCCACCACAGGCCTCTGGGAGCATAGGAGCAACTTCCTGTTTCTTTGAACACAGCCCATCACTGCACCATTCTGTAGATTCGTGCTCAGTGTTGCCATGAGGATTAAATAGGATCCTGGAGTGTTAAGGGAAATTGTCTGGGAAAGGGGGAAGTTTTGTATGCATGCTGTATGCTACCACCTTCATGCAGATCTTTGTGAAGAGCTGACACGGACACAGTCTTATGGGCAGCCCAAGAGGTTCACTTCCAGGCTCAGAGCTCATTTTTACTAAGAAACCTCTCCAGACTCAAATGACGGCTTCCTTCAGGTCCGTATCCTCTCTACTACTCCACAGGGTCACCCAGCGTAGAACCCCCTAGTGAGATGAAACAAGCAACCAAGATGATCCTTAAGTGCCCAGGGTAAGATTGGCCTTCGGAACAGTAAATCCAAAGGAGATCATGAAAGGAAACTGCTGCATTTTGCTTGGTCAAACAGCTTACGGGAGCAAGAGGTTTTATTTTGGTTTATGATTGTTCAATTACAATTTTTAGTCTAGCTTGGCAGGAGAGCTCATACCAACACCAGGAGCCAAGGGAACTGACCACACCCTACTCACAGGACTGCTGCCAGGCAGCATATAAGTCCCAAGTATCCTGAAGAATGCCAACTTACTGAACCAACTCTCTCCAGTTTATCTATTTGCCCAGGGAAAAGTCCTACGCACTGTGGACTGGATCTTCCCTATCAATTAAACAATCTCCTGCAGGTTTGCTTAGGGCTTGCCCCAAGCTCAGCCTGCAATCGTCAAGCTAATATCTCAATATCTACCTAGCACAGAGGCAGCCACAGAGAGAATAGATCTTCAGGAACATTGGATTCTCTCCTCTTCATATCTGCAGCTCAACTGATGGTTGAATATTTTTCCAGCGATCTCTGTGCTGAAGTCTCCATAGATCATCTCATTTAAGGCTGCTACCCTTTGTAATATGAGGCCCACAGCAGAGGTAAATACCAGGTATCTAACTCAAGATCATATAGCTAGCTCATATGTCAGATCTGGGACTTAAACCCCAACCACCCCAATCGTGATGGTGTAGGGGGCCTTGAGCCCAGGTTCTGTTTCTTGCTATGCCTTTCTCAAAGTCCACCTCTGTTCTGGACAGCAGAATTCGATCTTAGGGTCAATCTTCCAGTAGAGCAGGGATTTGCAGACTTGTTAATTAGCAGGTGCTTAACAGTCTAGGAGTCACTAATGCACTTGAAGTAGTTTTAGCAAATAAAGTATGAACCCCCTGGCAGGCCCCATTCCCCACCGGTTCAAGCCAGTCTCGCCTGCCATCTAGATGACTCCTCAGCAAAGCAGCACTTTCTGCTTTCTAGGACTTGCCCTTTCCATCTGCTGAGACAGCAGAAGAGAAAGCTGGTCTCTTCCACCCCTTGGCTTTCGTTCTCCTTGCTCAGAGTAATCCTGCGCCACCGAAGGCAAGTTCATAGCTGATAATTCCAGGTAAGAAGGGACTTGGCTTTTGACTGCAGCATGATCTTGATTCCATGATGTCCTGATCTCACTCGTGGCTGTCTCATGGTTTTTCCAAGATTTCTTCTTGCCTCTCTTTCAGGTCGGATATTTGGAACGTTAAGGTGTTATCAGTACAACCTCCAGTTGCTTATCACGTGGCAGGCCCATTAAGTCGGGAGATGAGGGGTAGGAGCAAAGAAGGAGGCTTCATTTGAAATGAATCTTGAGAGGGCAGAAGGATCCCTGGTCACTGAACCCATCTGCAGGGAGGCTGGCTGAGGGGTGGTTGACACGGGTAAAGCTAATGGGTAAAGCCAGACTTGTGGCCAGATGACACCCATCTGATCCCCATGGCCTAATTACTGAATTGCTTTTACATTCTGCAAATCTCAGAAATGAAGATCCTTATTTCCTATCATAGATTGGTTATATTTTGCATAAAGGTTAGGTGGCAAGAGGGTAATTGTTATGACCCTCTCCTTCATTGCTGAACTCCCAGAAAAGAACCTTTGGTGATGAATTTCAGAAGACATAACTCAGAGGTTTCAGAAGAACTTTTAAGAGCTCAGATCTGTAGCCCATAGGAAGCGCCAGCCTGAGGCCCACCTGCCTGGCATATTTCTTTAGTCCTCAGTAATTCTGCCTTCTGAATGCCAGGCCACCACGCTCATTGAAGAATCACTCAACAGCAAATGCAGATGTAACGGGCTCTGAGATGTCCATAACAGTGGGAAACACAGAGAGACACTGCGCCAATAACCCCAGGATCTTGACATATATCACACTATATGAAGGGGAGTTCGATTTATTAAGTAAAGATAAGGGAACTAGATACTGCATATTACAGTCTTAAGTGTGGATATTAAGAAACATGCCTAAGGGTCTTAGCAAGGCTCTCAATGAGACTTTGTGACTTGTGATGTTATAATGTGCAAAGGATATCATTTGCAACCAGGTTCCAAGATTAGGCAAGGTTCCGAAAATAAATCTAAGTAAAACATAGGAGTTGGTTCACTTATTTCTCTCATGAAGACTTCCTTCTGTACATAAATCCTTAAGGTGTTTTGATGCGGTGTATTGTTTGGGTTCAGGAATCACAGATGGATGCTGAAAGAACTCAAACATCATGCATATTTTGGCCTTAGGAAACAGAGTCCAGCTGCTTTTGACCACTGTCCATCAGAGGGCTGGCTACTTCCGCAGGCCAGCTGCCCTGATGTTGCCAGTTGTGTTGAAGTTCTTGATTCTGAACCAGGAAGAAATGCAAACCAGGGGCTGGAAGGATGGCTCAGGGGTTAAAGTCTTTGATTTTTAAGCAAAAGGACCTGAATTCTGATCCGTAACATATCCGTAAATACCATGTAAAGACACTAACTGAAATGGTGATGGCCTGTACTTCCAGTCCAGGAAGGTGGAGCCTGGGAGACGCTAGAGCAAAGCAACAAGGAGACAGAGCAATCCAGGATGATTCCCAAAGTTACCCTTGGGCATCCACAGGCACAGACAAAAGTGTCCTCTAGTACACACACACACACACACACACACACACACAAGACAAAGAAAAGAAGGAAGGAAGGAAGGAAGGAAGGAAGGAAAGAAGGAAGGAAGGAAGGAAGGAAGGAAGGAAGGAAGGAAGGAAGGAAGGAAGGAAGGAAGGAAGGAAGGAAGGGGGGAGGGAGGGAAGGAGGGAGGGAAGGGAGGAAGGAAGAAAAAATGTAAACAAAATCCTAGAGCAAGAAGCTTCCTTCCCTTCTAGTGATATAGTTGCCATTGAATTATCTAATTCCCATCAGTAACCCTATTCCTACTCCTGTGAGTAACCCCAATAAACTTTGTCAAGTTGGACTTGGCATAATTGTTACTTCAGTCTGTTGTTTAACTCCCGTCTGGGGTGGACAGACTGCTGTATGATATCTATAATAGTTACTCTTAACTGTTGCTGTGACAGAGCATTCAAAAATCAGGCAACTTAAGGAAGAAAGGGAGATTTATTCATTTTACGGTTTCCAGAGGGGAGAACCAGTGTTTCATGTAGGAGGTGACATGGCTGGTGGCTGAAGCTGGAGGCAGGCAAAAGTCACTGCAAATATCAGAGAATCTAAGAAGCAGAGAGTCTGTCTTCAAAGGCTTTTCTGTTCTATGGTTCCTTTATCTAGCCTGCTACTGGGAGGTTCCAATCAGATCCAGGACTGGTCTTTGTATTGTAAATGTATTGATCTGGATAATCTCTTCAGCTGGTCTCACAGCTGATTTTAGTTAATGTCAGGTGTGTCAAGTTGACACCTAGGATTAAGTATCACAACATCACTCTAAGAAAAGTGCTCATACACTACCTCAGGACAGACAGGAAGTAAAAAGAGGAGAAAGAAAATGGGATCCTAGTATCTTCTTCAAGCCACATCTTTTGCAGCGGCTACTCTACACTGTTGCTGATAAACTGATGATACAAAGGCTTAAAACTGATAACACAAAAGCATAGGAGAACAAGGGGTTTTATTTTGGCTTAAAATTGTCTGGTTATCGTTGCTTGTCCAGGTGGGTAGGAGAGCTCACACTAACACCAAGGGCTGGGGGAACTGGCTACACTGAATTCACAGGGCTGCTGAGAGGGACAATCCTCATTTGCCAGACCAGCATGTCTGGCCAAGTATACGGGAGGATGCCAACTTTTTAAATCAGGGACCGCCCTGCCCACTGTGGGCTGGGCCTCCCACCAGTGAGGTGATCTCCTACAGGCTTGCTCGGTGCTTCAACTACCGATTGTTGACAAATGTGCTTACAGCTCAAATCCTCAACTGTCAAGTTGACACTTGCATCTAACAATGACACTCCCACTGACCTAGCTTCCTCTCACCAGGTCCCATATTTGAAAGGCTTCTCCCCCTCCAACAACTCCACAGGGCACATGCCTTGTTTGGGGAAAGGCACTCCAAACTTTAGCAACTGGAAAATCAGATCCAAAGACTTGAACCTGGGCCATGGTCCAAACTCTCCAGGATCCTGGGCAGGTTTATCTCATTCATTGACTTCCTTCAGACTCTAAAAGCAAGCCAACAACACCCACAGACTCTGTATTTCTCGGTGTGCCTGTGGTTACAGAACAGATACCCGTAGAGTCTCCAAGAACAGCCTTAGACAGGGCAGAGCAAACTCCCCTCTTCCCAGCTCTGCAGAAGACAGAAAGAAGAAACTCCTAATTCAGGTCCAAAGAGGCACCGGGCGCCAAGAGGCACCCCAGGTACTTGCCACCTGCAGAGACAATAATGGCTTGTGACTCGGAACCAGCTAGAAGGTCAGTTGGGTCAGAGCAGTAACTTGAAGAGTTGCTTAAATCTCTGTCCAAGAATCTCTGAGCTTGCTGCTGGAAGATAATGAGTTCTGAACCGGGCCAGAGTCCTGCACTCCGTGAGTATGACGGAAGCTGCTCTTTGATGAGCCCATGCATATTAATCACTAAGAAAAAGGAAGGACAGAAAACCGCCATACTCACCCATGGGCGAGACACTTCACCACATTGGTGATGAGTTGTAGCTAATGGAAGAGGCCAGTCCCCACCCTCAGAGACTGTATGCTAGCAGTGGACACACAAGGAAAAGGCACAGATGTGAAAGTTGCAGAGGAAGGGCACGGAAATGTTACTGAACTGGCAGGGATGAAAATACTTCAAAGAAACACAATGTCCCTCACTCCAGCTACTAGACTATAGAAAGAAGAAACAGAGAGTTAGAATACCACACACATACACACCTCCCCCCAAATCTCATACTGGGAACAAGAAAAGACCTGGTACTGGTCAGAGAGGAAATAGATTTCCCCAAGTCCTGAGAAGTTGTCAGATCATCTTGCAGGAAAGACTGAAGCTCAGACAGTGATGGGTCAGTGATGGGTGGGACTAAACCTTGTCCAGGACCACTTAATTAGGCAGACCTCTTGCCTTTATTTTAACCTCACCTTAAAAAGGACTGGATCACTTTGTCTCTCATCCTAAGGTGGTCACATTAAGGTAGAATTAGAACAGCTATACAGTTCCTCTGCAACTTGCCTAAGTGTACAAATATGCCTGACCCTGGCAGCCATCTTGGTGCCCTAGTCCCTCAAGGCACTCAGGGTGCCATGAGTCTGTTTCCAGCTCTATGAGTTCTCTAAGGCAGCTTGCCCCTCATGGCACTCTAGTGTCATGCCATGAGTCTGTTTCTAGCTGTCTGTCTCTCTTAAATTCCATGAGTTCTTCGGGATGTACTAGCCCCTCATGGCACTCCACATCTGGAGTCCATGAGTTACAGCCTTTCTCTCCTCTAATAAACTGTACCTCAATCCTGTACAGGTGTTCAGGTTTCAATCAGCTCCCAAACATAAGAACTGTGTAACATTGGGACAGTTGTTCCTACAACAACATCGACTAATCGAATAAATGTCCTTTCCCTGCTTTTCGCTGTCAGTTTGGCTCTTTTAAATGAGCTGTTAAGCATGGGTGTGTGGGCTTGATCTGTTGGAGCACAGGCTGTTACCCCGGGGGCTGTGGCAGATGTGCTGATTCAGAAAGCTCAGCCATGAAGATCTGAGGCTGAGGGGAAAGCCCAAGTCTGGGCTGCAAACAGAAGCACCCTGCACACAAACACAGACACAGCAAAGCAGAGGAAGCACCAGGGTGCAGCCCGTGGGATGCTACCTGCTGTAGCATCTTGCCCTGATTCCAAAGAGAAGTCCCCAGGGAATATCAAAGGCCCTGAGCTGAACATGGGTGACTTAGATGCAATGGGAAAAATAATCTACCATCACCAAGGCTTCATAGAAAACCGGGGTTTGCACCCTGCCCGACCACAGAGAACCCACACGCCATGCAGTGAGGATGAAGTGAGGGGCATGTACTGAGGGCAGCCTCATCAGGAGGCAGATGGACTCTGCCCCCTGGGTTACTTTTAGCCATGCAGGTACCCAAGGTCCTGGACTGTCAGAGCTCTGCGAATAGGGGGTGGTCTTGCTTATGTTCTGGATCCTCTACACTGCACAGTAGTTGGAAGGAAAGGGGCAACTCTAGGACCATCTTAAAACACAGGAAAGACCCATCGAGCCCTTATTGGAGATTGGAACTTCAGCCAAGTGGGCAGCCAGACTTCGTGGCTCACAATCAGCCTAGGGCTTGTCTCTCACTTTAGGTTTATCCACCAGCTTCCCTTGGGACCTCGCTAGATGAAAATTTAGGAATGGCTTGTGTCCCTGTGCTCTAAAGCCCACTTACCTTCCTCCTCCCTTCTCTCCAGGCTGGCCTGAGAATGCCAAGCTGATTCCTATCACAGGGCCTTTGAGAAATCTGCCCTTCTGCCTGCACTGTTCTTTCCTCTCCTTGCATGACTGGGAGGCTCACACAAAGGCCTCTCTTTCAGAGACTGACTACCCCAAATGCCACTCCTAAGCACAGCCAGCTGTCGCGGTTTGAAGGTTAATTGTTCTTCATATGTGTTTGAACACTTGGTCCCCAGTTGGTGGCGCTGTTCAGGAAGGTTATAGAATCTTTGGAAGGTGGATCCCCTTGCTGGGGGAAGTAAGGCATTAGGGGAAGGCCCTGGGGTTATAAATAACTTTTCTCTTCTCTCTCTCTATTCCTTTCTTTTTCTCTCCTTTTTGCAAACACTTAAAATTATTTTCATGTTACATATGTGAATATAGTGAATTTATAATATTTTCACCTCTTAATCACCAAATCCGGGCTGGAAAGATGGCTCAGGGGTTAAGCCACTGCCTTGCAGGCAGAGGGTCCTGGGTTCGGATCCTAGATCCCATGTATAGACGCCTGCACACAATTGAATAATAATAATAAAAAAGTTAAAAAAATCCCCAAATCCCATTCCACTTCCTCTTCCCCTTACAACCCTTCTTTCCTCCTGCCAAACTCCCTCCTATTTCCAAATCTTTTCTCATATATAACCCACTGTGTTTCATCTGGCTTGCCTTTTTTGATGACATATGCCTGAGTACTTGCTGGAACATGAATCATGTATCATTGGGCATACCATTAAGGAAAGTATCTTCCATTTCCTCCCCATCATCATTAGCCTTCATCAGTCTTGCAGGGGATGGGGAGGCATGGACTCTCTTGAGATCTTTCTCCTTCCATGGTGAAATGCTGATAGGACAATTCTTGCGTAGGTCGTATGGAAATATATATAGCTGCAGTGTAATCACGGATAGCACAGCCCTGTCAAGTCAGTAGATAGTGTCTGCCTGCATCCCTATTTCACTTCAAGCCCTTACAATCTTACTGCTCCCTCTTCTGAGATGTTCCCTGAGCCTTAGGGTGGGGGTGGCTTAAATGCCCTGTTTAGGGCTAGCAGTTTGCTGTCCCTTATTTTTTGTACTTTAGTCAGATGTGCTTTTCTCTCCCTTCTAAGTATGGCGTAAAGTAGCAGTCGCCTCCTGCTTCTGCTGCCATGTCTATTGCATGTGATTCATACCGTAATGGCTTGTGTTCCCTCCGGAACATTAAGTTAATGATGAATAATCCTTTCTTCCTTAAGCTGCTTGGGTCAGAAGTTGTCCCAGAAGCTGTGAACCTTGGTTTCCCTAGAGCTCTTCTCCTCCTGACTGGTAGCTGCATTCAGTATCCCTAGGGATCCAGTGCCATGATAGTCGGGGTATTGGGAAGACTGAGACTAAGGAGAAATGGAGGGAGAAAAAAAATGCCAAAAGGAGGGAAAGGAAAAAAAAGGAAAGAAAACTGGAATAGAGATTTGGTCACTGTCCTTGCGAGGCTCAGAGATTGTGCCAGGACAGGCATGTAGACAGATAATCACAAAGAGCTGCTGTAGACACTAAGGTACAAGTGGTCAAAACAGAATGATGCCGTCTGAGATAATCCAAGAGAGGTAGCGACTGGTTTGGAAGGATGAATAGGAGTTTTCTACAGAGGCAGGGTGGGACGCCATTCCTAGGGAAAGGAAACTCCATTCGCAAATGCTGTCTTTGGCTACTGATGGGCAACAAAATGGGGGACATCTTAAGGTGTTTCAGTGGTGAGGGACAAAGCTTATGGGTGAACACGGAACTAATGGAAACAAATGCAAGGAACATCCTGCGTTTCTGGTTTAAAGGCTATCTCTGAGCTTGGAGTTAGGTGTAGGAGCAGGTCTGGGCCAAGGTGAGGGGCTTATATAGCCACGTGGAACAGAGGATTTGTGGCATGTCATGGAGATGTGTTATAATATAGATCTGAAAACCCCTGCAAGTTCTTGTGTCAAATGCTTGGTCACTAGTTGGTGATAGTTTTGTTGTTATTGTTGTTGTTGTTATTTGTGTGTTTTGAGAATTGGAAGGAATTTTGAGAGGCAAGGCAACTTGGAGGACCTAGATCACTGGGGTGTGTGACTTCAAGGTATATATGTAATATCCACGGTCCATCCTCCACTTCTTCCCATTGGTTATGAAGCAAGTAGTCTCTGCCACATACTTTTGCTGTGATGTTCTGACTCACTAGGGCTTGCAAACAACAGAGACAAGCACTGAGCTAATCTTGAGCTAAATCTTGAGCTAAAATGAATTTATGCTATAACAAACCAGGTATTTTATCACATAGTGTATCTAGTTTACTAGTGTTCCTAGATGTGTCTAGAAAATGACAGAGGCACAGATGACCTCCATTTCCTGCCTTCTGTTCAGGCTCATTGAAGGAAGGGCTGAATTTAACAGTGATTTCTGAAAGTCGCTGAGAACTTCCCACAGGACAGTAGACCCTGAATACCCCTACCCCAGCAGAAGGGCCAAGGGCTTGGGACGTATCTCCTGTTCCTTTCTCTATGATCAAAGACTCTGTGGCCCTTTATCAGCTCTGATTTAGAGATAGTCAGTCCTGTCGTCTCCCTCTAGGGAGACTCTTATATATGGGACAGGCCACATTCTGTGAAGTTGTACTCACTTCTCCTGCCCATAAGGAATGTTCCTTATGACACAGTGCTTAAGAGTTTTGGGAGACAGTCTTGGTAGAGGGAAGCAGGGCTGCCCTCTTGGACCACCTAGATCCTCTCTCTCCCACCACCAGGTAGAGAGCTTACCTCATGGCTTAAGGGGTCTGTAGAGCCAGAGCTGCCTGCTTCTTCTGTCTTCAGATCATGTATCCTGAGTTTCTGAGCAGCTCTACCTGAGCTTCCGTTCCATGGGTCATAAAACCCTCTGGAACGTCAGCTGTTCTTCCCCTTTTCCCTCTCTAGGGGCCCATGGCCTGCACCTGCTGCATTCAACTCCAATTCTATCTGCTTCAGTTCCTGACCACTTCGAGACTCTGTTCTGATGCTGCCACCTCTGCAAATCCTTCCAAGGCACTCTCACATTTGCATTCCTGGTCACATCTGGCCTTATGGTTTGGAGTGTACTACACTCATTCTGCAACTCTCAGAGTCCTGAATGTGTGTCTGGCTCATTAACCTTAGGTCAAGTCCACCACAAGCCCTAGTTCATGGAAGAGTGCAGAACAGTCTTGAAAAGAAATCATTATGAAGTGCTGAGATTAGAACTCAAAGCCTTATGCATACTAGGCAAGAAAACGACCACCACTAAGCTGTACTTTCTTCCCAGAACAGCCAGCTGAATAAAGCACAAGTGCTAACTGATCAAACCTAGGAGATCAACGGGAGCCACAAATCCAGCCAGTTCCCTTATCTATTTCACGAGTCTTACAGATCACGTAAAATTCTATGCATTATATAAATTATGTTTTTATGAAGCATGCAACTCACCTGTAAGACCCTACCTTTGGGTGCCAGCAACCTTCTGGAAGAGTCTGGAGCAGAGAAGCATTTGCAATGTCTGGGCTTGGTTCCCTCACCCTACCCAAGTATCAGCTCGCTGAGAAAAAGGGAAGCATTTGCATGGTGAAAGATTGGGCATGAAGTAGAATTCGTAAGTTAACATTCTAGCTCTGTTCTAAAGTGGATAAGCCTTAGCGTAAAACCAGTCAAGTAGCTAATCTACCGCTTCATCTATAAAGGAAGACTCTGACCTCCTAATTCTTAGATACCAATTCTCTGTAGAGAAAGGGGTATGTGTTTGCTGGGGGTGGGTGGGGGTGTTAAAGAGAGATGTCTCAACAGTTAAATAACTTGCCACAAAAGCAAAAGGACCAGACTTCAGATTCTAATATCACATGTAAAATGCTGTTATCTGGCAGTCCAGAAGTCTCTGTAGCTGCCTCCCCCTCCCTCCCAATTCTAAACAGGGCCCTTCTAGAAGATATGCAGGCTTTGCAGCTGTCAGTCCCTTCCCAGAGTCTTGTAAGAGCTGAAACCACATTGTCCTCCTCCATCACTGGCAATAATTATCTGGAACATTCTTTGGAAATGGTGAGACTTCAGGATACTTTGGAACTTCACATCTAAACATTCTTAAAAACCCTGAGATCCCAACATCCTCCACCTTAAGTGCCTTCAACCCTCTGAACTGCAGCATCTTCAGGCCCCCGGGACCCTTAGAATGCTCAAGCCTGAATCCTCAGTTCTCAGAACCCTTAGGACCTCAGAATGCCTAAGAACCTCAGAACCATCAGGCCCTCTGAACTCTCAAGAATCTCAGAATTCTAAAGACTTTAAAATTCAAAGGACCTAAGAAACCTTTGACACTAGAGTCTTACGGACCTCAGAACCATCAGGCACTTCAGACATGAAGGAACTCAAAATAAAACCTCAAAACCCTCTGGACCACAGAGCTTTTGGCCTGCAGCACCCATAGGTCCCCACAACCCAGAGCACCCTCAGGACATCAGGAATCCTCAGGATTTCAAGTTCCTTTGGGACCGAGGACCTGAGATTCCGTGTCCTTAAAAGAAAAGCCCACATTGCCTTGTCCTGAAGAGGGCTTGGCTACGCCTTCTGGATAAGAAGTCTACAAAACCTACTCATTCATTATTATTGAGATGCAGAAACTGAGTCCCAGACCGGGTAATAACATCTCCACCATGAAAGAAAGAAAACCAGAGGCAAAGGTAGGCTCAGAGCACAATGGCACAGTTGCTGTTGGCTATGAGTCCAAAACGAAGCACTGTTACAATATTTATGGTGTGTCACTCTCAATCCCTACTCCTCACCCAAAACCTGACTTCAGCTTTTTAATGGAGGGAGTCCGCACAGAGCTGAAGGCACAGAGCTGAAACCATACTAAAAGCAGACATAAATTTGAACCCTGGCCTTACCTCTTAAAACTGTACAGTTTTTGGCCAGTATTTGGATGTCTATACTTCAGATCTCATCCCTCTGTAAAACAGTGTTCCAGAGACAGCCAATCACACCGACTCTGCCCATCAGACCTAAGAAGTCCAGGCAACCCTGGCTCAGCCACGTGGCAGAAGCAAATCACCTGAGTCTTTCTTTCCATTCCTCTCATATGCATCCTTTTGACACAGGACAAGAAGTAATGTCTTTAGATTACTGTGTCTAAACATAATTGCATATTCAGTATGCAATATGCAATAAGCTCTTTCAATAGCTATCAAACACTTCATTCATTGTATGCAATCTGGTTAAATATATACATATTATAGTTATGCAAAACCATAAAGAATAAAGTAAATACATTCATGTATACATTATTTAGCCATCCCAACTCTAGTGGCATCGTGGCCATGGGAAGGTCACAACTGTTATCACATTCACATGCTTGTGTTTGATGGTGAAACACACTTGCTGCACCGTCAGTCACACTAAAGTGTAACAGTACAGTTGGGTAGACTGCACAATGCTTATGGACACTGAGACATGACTGTGCTGTGGTCTGTGTTTTTACTATTCTATCTCTGCTTCAGTATTCTGAAGCACACTCCTACGTACACAACAGAAAAAACAGTTTACTATAAAACAGTGTATCCACCCACAGCAGCCTGTGCAAACCATGCTTACCAGATCTCTTTAATTATTTAATTTAATTGAATATGTGTGTGTGTGTGTGTGATGTGCATGTACGTGTGTACGCACTTGTGTGGGTGACTGTGGATATGTGCATGCTACAGCACACATGTGGAAGTCAGAAGACAGCCTTGATCCTCGCCTTCCACCTTATTTTGAGACAACATCTTCCTTTTATTTGATGCTGCATTGGCCAAGTTGGCTGGCTTAAGAGCTCCCTGCCTCTGTCTCTCATCTTTCCATCGCAGGACTAGTGATCTACCTGGGTTCTAGGAATTCATACTTACGTCATCAAGCTTGTGCAGTAAACACTTTACCTGCCTTAGTCACATTCCCAGCCCTTTCCACATGTCTTCACTGCAAGAGGCCACAAAGCATGAGCCACCTATACTGTCTATGATCATACATGTCTACTTTGTGATGTCCACACAATAATGAAATCTAATGACACGTTTACCAGAGTGCTTCCCTGTCACTAAGCAACATGTGATTGTGTTAATATTAATTACTGTTACATATTATTTTCCTTATTGTGCATGAAGTGCTTTGCTAGACACAGAGGGTGTGGCATGCCCTTGCCCTCTAAGCATGCACATTTCATATTTCTGTTCCTTTCATTCATTGTCAGTCCTTGTTCTTGGTTCACCATGGCTACATTGCCCAAATGCCAACAAGTTGAATGTGTCAGAGTGTGTGCCACCTGTTTTGGCTCAGCAATTAGGGCCTTCTGATCATAAACAACACTTTCAGCAACAGTTTGCAAATGTCCTTCTTCCTTTCATAACTTTCCTTGGATAAATTCCCAGGAGTGGGATCACCACACCAAAGGCCGTGGACTTTTAATGGCTCTTGATGTGTGTGTTATCAAATTGCTTTCCAAAGGGGCTGCACCCAATTTACACACTGCCTCCAGCCGTGCGTGGGTGCCATCGTGAGACCATGACTGTGTCAGTCCTCAGTGTGATAATTAGATTTCTTAATTTGTGCTAATTTAATAGGTGTAAAATTGCATCTCATTTTAATTTGCATTTCTTTGATAGTTATGAAGGTTGAACACTTTCTCTAATAAATATACACTTGGTTAACTCCATTCATTTATTCATTCATTTAAGGCATTGCACATTAACCCTGTATTAGACGTCAGACTCAGCAAAGTGCCAAAGACTGAAACACACAGAGCATAGTTTCTGCTGCTAAGGATCTTTATCCAGAGAAAGTAAACAGGTGAGCCCACAGTCTCAAAACAAAAGAATGTATATTTTAAAAAGATCCAGAGAACTTATGAGGAAAAGGAGAGACAGATAAGGTGACTCAGAAGAGGACGTGTGATTCAGATTGCGGGATTGGAAAGGGAATCCTTTGGGCTATCTGGATCAACCTTGACAGTGGATACACTGCTAAGGACTTTCCTCTGCTTATCTGTTTGCGTCCTGTCCTGGGCTCCTGTGTGCACAATTCTGTATTTGCATTTATGGCTCTGTGGGCATGCCTGTGACTTACCTGTTGTGCTCTGGGTGTGTAGTAAACCTTTCTGGGCTATGAGCTCATTGGTATTGGCCCTGAGTGTGATGGTGTTTCTGTGGTTTCTGCAGTTCTGCACAAGTGAGCAGATGGCCTGGGGCTTCTGTACGGGATGCTGTCGTCTTTCATGGGCTGCCACCTGCAGAGGTGCCCCACTGCACCCACCCTTTCTGATGTGTGGCTCTGTGTTAGCCATCCTCAGCTCCAGCCTCCATCTCTGTCTGCAGGGAGAGGTGGAAGTCGCTTGGCCTCTCTGGTTGCGCTCTCCCTTCCTGAGCCAACCTAACACGGTCTCTGAGTGTTCAGTCTTTTTTTGCCACACTTGGTAAGCTCAGCATCCCTCCCTTCTCGCAGTCGTCCCTGGGACTGGGGATTTTCAGAAATGAGGGGGTTGGAAGAGCACAGAAATGACCACTAATTAGGTCGTGTCAGATGAGAGGCTCCTTTTTGCCCCTCCTTCTGAGCCCAGAGGCAGGAGGACCAGGGGCTGCAGTCCTCCTGCGTGGGTGCTGTCTGTCACTGTTGGTCTCTGCCTGACTGCACAGAAGAGCCACTACCCCCAAATGCAGGGAACGCTAACTCATGTATCGTTTACACCTGACAGTGGACTTGCTGGGACATACAATGCCTCTGTGTTTAACTTTAGAAAGCAGACTAGGAGTTTCTCAAAAAGAGATCACACCATTTTGCATTCCCACCTGCAGTGAATGAAGGGTCTGGTTTCTTATTATCTTCATCAACACTTGCGAGTTAAAAAAAAAAAAGAAAAAGAACAGTTCATGGCTTAACTTATCTGTAACTTACTTTGCCCCCCTTAACTGTGTCTAGGAAATGACTGTGGATTTTAATGTGTTCTCCGAAAGTTCGTGTGTCAGAAATTGATCTTCAATTCATATCTCTTGTGATCCCCATTGATAAGATCTGTTCCCACTCTGAGAGCTTGTGAGTCTAAAAAACAACTGCACAGATGGCAAAGGGTTTCCCGGTTCCTAGGCTGTTCTCAGCTCCATACAATCAGACTTTAACAATATATTCCAAATATAACTGGGTCCCGAATGGCTTCGTCTCTGCAGGATCAATGCAAGGAGACTGAAGCCTGATAGAAGACCATAGCCGAAAGCAATTTCAACTTATGCCTACCCTTTGGAGAAAGAACTACAGGGAAAATGTGAGTACAAGGAGAAGCAGGGTGCATTCTCTGTGCATAGCCAAATGTCTTATGACTCCCTTCTCTTCCATCTGCCACTCTCAGATCCATGTATCCGTCATCTGTTTCCCAGACACTCTTTCTTTTTCCTCGACTCCCAATCCAAAAGTCCCCTTCATCTTCTCTCCTGCCCATTCCATTTTCATCTTTGATCCAATGAGATGATTTTCATCTTTCGGATAGAAATCTCCAGCCTTTCTTTCTTGGGTCTCCAGCCTCCCACTAGTGTCCAATTTCGCTCTATATGAAACCTGAGAAACCAAGTTGGCAAAGACACGGCTCCACTTGGAAGGCAGAGGAAGGGTTGCTGGGAGACGGAGTGGGCACATAAGGCACAGTCTTCTGCTATGGAGCAAAGGGAGGGAGAATGGGAATATTCTTTCCTTATCAATGCGTGTCTCAGGTCAGGGCTATACCAGTCTGCATGGAGGAGGAAACTAACCCGGTGAGATTCAATCAAGAAATATGTGATTTGTGATTCAGAACCAGTCAGTCATCCTGGGTTATTCCTATATTTGATTCACTGAAGGTATCCCAGCTGCTTTCTCAGGTGGTCTGGTAGGATTGTGTGTCCAGACACACAGGGAATACGAGAAAGCCCCTATGTTGTACGTGAATTGCAGGTAAATCCCACGCCACACAACAGTGATCGAATTAGGCAGTCAAGTGCAGGCTCACACCAAAAAGAACACTTGGCCCAGAAGATGAAGAGGGAAGGAGTTAATAAAACCAGAATCCACAATTACAGCGGAATACTGAAAGCCACAGTGACAAGGAAAAACTAACTTTACAGTATTTTAAGCACAATGTGCTTCCTTGGACTGCAAGTGGCTGGGCTGTTTTGACTTAACGGGGGCAGTTGCAAGGAACATTGAGCCTGGGAATGGCGAAGCACAGGGAACCAGCTGAAAAATGGAGTTACATTTTGTCGTTTCACTTGTAGCCCATTGATTTTCTCCTTGAAGAGGTGCAGAGACAAAGAAAGATTTGTCCAAGGTTGTGCAGCAAGTCAATTGTCTAGAACCCAAGTCCCTTATCCAGAACCACTTATATAATTTGTAGGGTACACTATAAATAAATGGAAGGCCAGTCTCTGGCTCCAAAGTGATTCGGAACATCAAGGCCACTACTGCACTCAAAAGGAGGGAACACACACCCTTGTAAGTGTGTTGGCCCCGTGAGTGACATCCCAGGCTGCTGTTGCCAGAAACTGTGAACCTAAACCTCAGTCCTAACACTTTCTCCTTCCACCTGCCCAGCTACTCACAAGAGAATGGCAGGTAAATCTCTCTTGCCTGACTTTTAACCAAAACTTTACTGCACCATGGTCTACCTGGAGGAGTTGATCAGTGTTCAGGCTGTCCTAGGCAAATTAAATCAAAATCTGTGAGGACGAGATTTCTGGCAACAAGATTTTTTTTTTTATATAAAAACTTCTTTGGTGGTCCTAATATCAAGCCACCTTTGAGAAGCAACGAATCCCAGAGGCATCCACTTGAAAGACAAGCATCATGAGTGTGGGAGTCGACAAAGTCTGGCAGCCACTCCCTGATCCCATCCCTGGAGCAGGGGATCAGTCCAAGTGCAATCTAATTACTGTCTTCTCTTGTTATCGCCTGCACAGCCCTCACCCCGGAGATGACTGAATATATAAATAAATAGGTCTAAGCCCTTCTTAGCTTATTCAGGCTTCCCTGATAAATATGTATTCAGGGAAATTTCTAAGAAATGTAATATTGTGTCTCTTCAGAATTGTCCGGGTCTATTGAGAAAATAAATACTGAAAAGATTCATCAAGACGAGCTCTTCTTAACAGAGGCCCAGTCCAAAGTCCTAGTCTAGTGTCTTCTCAGCATGGAGAAGAAGGTCACAGAGGAACAGGGAGATTTTAACCACCCACTTGGCCAATACACTTGCCTTTGAGAGGCAAGGACATGCTGGCTGTCAAGTATGTACTCTGCCTGCTTCCTAGGGTCTAGGGGCCTGTATGGTGTGTGTGTTGTGTGTGTGTGTGTGTGTGTGTGTGTGTGTGTGCATGTGTGCGTGTGTGTGTGTGTGTGTGTGTGTGTGTGTACAAGAAGGCACTTGAGTGTGTGCCTGTGGAGACCCAAGGGTGATAATCAGGAATCATCCTGGATTACTCTTTCTCCTTATTGCTTTCCCAGGTTCTGCCTTGCAGGGCCAGAATTACATGCTTTTATTCTACCTGTCTGACAATTTACATGGGATCTGGGGATGCAAACAGATGGGCTGTTCCTACAGCTGCTGCAGGAAGTCAGCCCACGAGGTCCTATGTAATCAGAATTAAGAGAGTGAAAAACGTCACCCAAATGTGGTGACTAGAAGTGGGGCCTTGGAGAAATGATTAGGTCAGCTCATTAGAATATTCCCTCCATGCATGACTGGGTCCTGGTAGCTTCGAAAGGTGAGAGGGAGAGAGAGAGAGAGAGAGAGAGAGAGAGAGAGAGAGAGAGAGAGAGAGAGAGAGAGAGAGAGAAATCCATAGCAACTCATGCTCACTGTCTTTTGCCATGAGAAAGCTCTGTGCCTATCTGAAGCACAATACCATTCACCAAAATGATAGCCTGAGACCTTGCATCACAACTATAAACAAAAATAAACCTCTTTTCTTTATAAAGTGTCCTGCCTCTGTTTATGTTTGTGATAGTATGAAGAAAACAGACTTAGACAGAGCAGAGGGCTCAGTCTTCCTTTCTGAGCGCTTACCTGCTCTCCCAATCCTGTTGTGTCCAAAGTTGACGCAGTGCAGTTTCCTAAAAGCTTCTGTCAGTGATAACGGAAAAGTTTAAAAGCCCACATTTAGAGAAATTGGCTAGAAAATTTGAACTACAGACTCTTCCAGACACGATTATGCAAACATAATTTGCATAAACATCATAATTTTATATATTTTTTTGCTAATAGCATAATAAAGTAGGGAGCAGACCATGAAGTGTTTCAGGGAGAAATGTTCCAAACCTCACCGTGTGTTCCCGGCACCTTTGAAATGAATCATTCATTTCCAAAAGCTAATGAGGAACAAAGATGCAGAGGTGGGCTAACCTGTTTTGCCAGCACCCCCCGAAACTGCCCAATTCCCGGCTGACTTTTAGCGGTCTGGAAGCCCATGATTTCAGGGACTGTCCAGGAAGGTTGGCACAAGTTTCTCAGTGAGAAACGTCACCTGAGCCAATCCACAGTTGGAGAGGATGCCTTTCTCCAAATGAGAACTTGTTGGCTCACCCAGAGTCCCTCAGCCTTATCATGGAGAATTCCCCAGAGACAGAAGCATTGAATTTAGAATCCTCTCACTTTCTAGGGGAGAAACTGAGGCCCAGGAAGAGTTGTGACCTGTTGGAAACCCTGCAGGAATCATTGCTGAATGTTTGATTTAAACTGGCCACAGCTGGGGCTTTACTTCCTCTGGGAGTGGACAAGACATGTTGCTCAGGACCTCAGTATCAGTCAATCATCAGCTGTTTTGCAACAACCACCCCAATACTTGGTGACAGAGCAAGATTGACATACAAATTCTCCTGACTCTGACACGGGTCAGCTAAGGCAGTCCAGAACGCTCTGCATAGCCAAGCGAAGTTGCTCGTGTGGCTACGCTCCACAGGGAGTTCTCGTGGGATGTCCATGACAACTACTCAACTTCCTCTGCGGGCCCTCTTGGTTAGTAGTGCAATTCACCCATGGTTCTGCTCTAGGAAAGAGCCACTTTCAAGCAGTGTCAGTTCTCACCATCTTGAATTAACACTCAAACACTCTGTTAGTGACATGGTCAAACTGAGATTCAGTTTAGAAGGGGTCTCCATGAAGGCATGACTCTGAGGAACGGAGAATATAGGCACCTGATGAGGCGCCACCCTGAGTCCAGCTGCAACTAGAACACTTCCCTGGCCACACTGACCACTGACTACACATTGAGCTTGTGTCTTGGCCTGTAGGATGAACTATGAACATGGGCTGCCTGTGGGTACCATTCTTTTCTGCCTTCTAGGAGCATAAGAGGGGAACAGATAGTGAAGTTCACGATGACAAAGGGCTTCCTACAATCAGGGATCCAGCTGAATCAGGAAAGAGCTTCATCCTTATTGTAAGGTGTGTATGACAAGAATAGAATGACCTCTCAGCAGAGCTCTAGAAACCCGGGGACTGGAGGAGTGAGAGAGGCTTTGGAGCCTTCTAGAACCTTGAATAGTGCAGAGGGATCCATAGTCCTCAGATCTCTGTCATATCCCTAAGTTGCAGACAGGAAAAGATGGGCAGAGAACCCAGGGGCCAGGGTTTAACCCTCGCTTTTTGGATAGAACACAGGATTTATGACTATAGTTCTCCATATACATCAAGTTTTTTTAAATTAACTTTTTATTACTTCACTTTTCTAGTTTTACAAGCATATTTAGTACTTATCGTTGCTTCCCTATATCACTTCTCCCTCCTATCCTTCTCCCTTCCCTTCATCAATAATCCATCCTACTTCCTCTCACTTTCTTGCCTGATTGCTTCTATGGGTCCCAGGGTTCCCTCTGGCTTGTCTGCTCTTGTGGGGGTTACATTATGTTTTAACCTCTCACTTAACTGACTTTCTCTCTGCCCTCCACTGAGATAATATTCATTGTGCTTTTACACTCAGAAATGTTTGTTGAGTATTGCATGTCATGTAGAGGTCCTCTCCCGGCTCATCTCTGATTTACAGCACCAAATATAGACCCAGCATTAAGGAAAAAGTTGGTTGAATAGTTGAATAGTTAGACGGATGGATGCACGGGTAGATGGATGGATGGATGGATGGATGGATGGATGGAAATGGAATGAATTGATGGTGGATGTATGACAGCTGATTACTCAATGGATGGATGCATGGATACATAGATGCATGGATGAATGACTAGATGGATGGATGAATGGATGACGGATGATGATGAATGTGTGGTGAGTTGATTAATGAAAGAGGGATGGATGGACATCTTTATGAAATTATACTTTGGTTACATTGATAGAAAAATAAGTTTTAATACCCACATGAGTCCTGCCCAGCCTCTCGAAGCTTTTACCTCTGTTCCAAGAAAAGGCGGAGATTTCTCTACCCATCTCCAAGTTCCCACAGTGACCATTTGTTTTAAGTGTCCAGGGCAGCACTGTGGTGGTACAATTAGTTCTCGTTAGCAGCCACTGTAACCGGACTGTAATTTCCAGGCTGTTGGATGGTAATTGCATACGAACAGCTCCGCAAGGCTCTGCACCTGTAATGACAAGCAGGCCTCTTCCCTGCTTCGTGCTGCTCTGAATGCCAACAAGCAGGTGGGCTCCTGATACCATATTAGCACACAGCGATCTCCATTACCAAATGACTCCAGGGTTGTCCAAATGAGAAGAGCAATTAGGCCGATCAGGGGAAGACAAAGCATCTCCTGACGAGTGTAATGATGACATAGGCTGAATTGCTGTGGCCTGGGGCAGGGCGTGAAATCGGAATCCAAGGCTTCACCGTGATGCAGATCAGCCCCCCATCCATCCCCTGGGTCCCACTACTTCCCATCTGGGCATCTGTCACTGTCCCTAGGGCCTTGGTGCCCACAGAGAAGGAACAAGTAGTATTGCCATGTAATTAGAAGAAATCATATATCTAATATCCCTTGCTGAAATTAACAGTTATGGGGTGGACTCTTTCCAAGAAAAATGTTAGTCATTGAAGAGGAGTTAAATAACTGAGAAGTTATTTGCTTAAAAGTCCATGCTGCCTCTGAGCACAGCAAAGAGGATCCTTTCCGGCTTCACTCTCTCGCCATAGAGTCCCAGAACTTCCACCAAGACAGCAGGTGCTGTCTCCATTCCTGGCGTCTGTTCATGTTATGCCACCTGCCTGGTGTGTCTTTCCTTCATCTTTCAAAAGGCTGCTGTGCTTGGGTGTCACGCGCTGACCTTTGACTGCACCATCAGAGCAGAGCCCCTTAGGTCCCATTCTGTGTTGTTGTGTGGGATTCTGTCCTGAGCCGTTTCTCTCTGCACACAGCACTGGATGCTTTTCTCTGCTAGACGGTGACCTATGGCTGCATCTCTAGCACCTCACAACCTTAGCTGGTCCAGGGAAACATCACAAACAGCAGCCATCCCCTGCAGTCACACTTACATGTTGACCCAGGTCTGAAGCTACTTTCAAGGCCCAAAGGCAGAACTGAATGGAACCACCAATACAATGAAACCATGCGCTCTGCAATACATTGAATGTTCTGTGTTTGACCTTTTACAGAACAAGCCTGCCAAGCAAGGGTGAAACTGAAAACTGAATGTTTTGCTTCTCTCCAACCCCATTGTCCTACTTCCCTAGCAACTCCCATGTAACTCCTTAGCAACGTCTGAGACCATAAAAGATTGTGGGTACACCCAGGGGCTCTTTCTGTGCTTTGGGTCTCTCTTCAGACCTCTACCCATCTGCCATGCTGACCACAGTGGCTCTCTTTTTCTCTCTTCTTGTCCTTTCTGACATAAGATATCTCTATTCTATTCCAATGGTCTCCCACTTCAAGCCTAAGCTATGGTTCCTTTGACCACCAGGCGCTCAACTCCAAATAAACCCCTATTTCTTAAGTGTCTCCCTGGTGTTAATTTCTCATTGTTAGTGGGCTCCCACATGAGTCCTTCACATTGTTGGGATCTCTCCTGATTGCCTTTTCCCCTTTTAACTTAACTAAGTGATGCATATAGCCAAACCTCCTGGTACAGATCAGATGTTATCTTGGGCAAGGGTGAGAATGGCTTTCTCAAGTCACATAGCTGGACTAAAGCAGAGCTGGAGAGAGACCCTGAGACACTAAGAGTGTCATCCTCTTACAGATACACCACACTGTTGGCAAGGCATGAGTTAGAACAGCGCTGACCCACCTGTGCTACCCATAGAATTTGTCTTGACAAAACTCACATTGAAATTCACTCTTCAGTCTGGATGGTTCGATGGTTAAAACTTTTGCCTTCTGGGGGCTGGAGAGGTGGCTCAGGGGTTAAGCTTCTTCCTTGCAGGTGGAAGGTCCTGAATTCGGATCCTAGACCCCACCTATAGACGCCGGGCGGAAGCGGGGGCGACCTGCGCTTCTGGTCCTGGTAGGGCAAAGCCTGTGAATCCCGGGGCAGAGTAAACAAGGAGGAGGTAGAGGCGGTCCATGGTGGTTCCCGAATTCATTCGTAGTTCTACCACGTGTGCACGCATATGCACACACACACACACAGACACACACAGACACACATATACACACGCGCAATTGAATAAAAAAAAACAAACTTTTGCCTTCCAAACAAAAGAAGCTGAGTTCAGATCCCCAGATGCCACATAAAAAATGCCCAGTGATAATATCAGTAACCTGTAAGTCCAGACCTAAAAGGCAGAGCCTGAAAAAATCTCAGAGCAAAGCAATAAGGAGATTAGAACAAGGATGATTCCTGAAGTCACCCTTGGGCCTCCACAAGCACACACACTCAAGTGCCCTTTTGTGCACATACCTACATACACCCATCCACATGAAAACATACATACACACACACACACACACACACACGCAGGCACACATGCACGCATGCACGCACACACACAAAGAAAAAGAAATTCAATTGTCAACATAAGGATATTGACAGGTGGTGGGTCTGGGAGGGGTGATCAGGTCACAGAAGAACTGTCCTTGGGCATCACATAACATCTTGACAGAGATTAGATTAGATGCTCCTAACTGGATCAGGTGTGGTGAAATGGAGTCAGGTCTCAGGGGCCTGGGTGAGCTGCCTATAGAGCTGGCTCTTATAAAGCAGGTCCACCTCCTTGTCAGAGCTCTGTGGCATAGGTGCTGTTCTGCATGCACCCACTTCCTCCTCCTTCTCTATGCTATGCGGCAGCATGAGGGCTTCAGTGGAAGTAAAGGATGCCAGCAATATGCCATTAGAGTCCCAGAGCCCCTTACCCAACCTCAGGTAGTTTGTGAGAGCAACAGAAAATGAACGAAGACATTGGCAATGAGTGACTTAGATCCATTCTCAGGCCAGTACCCCCTAAAAAAATTCCATGAAAATAACTCAGCTTCAAGAACGTGACTTTTCCAGGCCAAGAGAATTCCATAAACCAAAGACCTGGCATACAAGATAGCTTGTCATGAACAGTGGAGAAAAGAGCAACAGGATAGACCCATGGGAGCCTGGCTTTGGCTTACTAGGATAGTAGAACTCAATTTTCCTAAGCCTTGCTTTTTTCTTTGTGCAATGGGGATAATTATGATGGACAGCGCTAGAGACAAGTGGATAAAAAAAAGCCCAGCAGAGGGCTTGGAGACAGCCCAACTGTTAAAATGCGTGATCCCCAGAACCTGCGCAAAAATGTTGGCATGATGATGTGTGTTTGCAATAACTTGGGACGCCAAGATGAACAGATCACAGGGGCTCACTGGCCAGTTTAGCCTGATCGGTGAGCCCCAGGCCAATGACCATCCTTGTCTCAAAAATGTAGATGGGGGCTGAAGAGATGGCTTAGGGGTTAAGACTCTGTCTCACAAGCAGAAGGTCCTGAGCTTGGATCCCAAGTCCCATGTAAAAAAGCCAGGCAGGAACAGGGGCGTTCTCCATTTCTGGCCCTGGTAGGAGGAACCTGGGAAATATCAGATCAAATTGAGAAGGAAGTAGAAGCAATCCAGGATGATTCCCAAAGTCACCCTTGGTCCTCCACAGGGAGACACAGTGTGCCCTCTGTGCGCACGCGCGTACACATACACACACACACACACACACACACAAAAATAGTTTAGAACTATAGATGGCTGTCTCCTGAGGAATGACATTGGAGGTTGATCTCTGGCCTCCACATGCACAAGTGCACATGTATATGAATATCTACATACACATGTGCATCCACTTAAATATGAGCCCACACAGATACAAATAAAGAAACCAACAGAGGCAAATGCTTAGAGATGCGTCCTCTGCAGTGTGGCATTAAAGGGTATCATGGTGGCACTAGTACTTTCTAGCTGCTTTGAGTCCCTGGCTTCTGATCTCCCATGCAGTGAGCTAATCCCACCATGATGTGTCTGGCAAGCTAAAAGCCAGTTCCTCTCTTGATCTCCACCCACCCAAGGCTCTGGGCAGTGTCTGCATGGAGACACCAACGTGGTACATACCTTGCCAGCATTGGGTGAATAGAATCTGTTTCGAATTGGCTTCTCCAGATCAGTTTGACTGATCCTTGGCTATTCCTATGCAGAATGGCCTTTGGTCTGTATAGTGTCTTACCCCTGGTCCCAGTCCATGGTTCTGCCTGACACTGTGAGCAAACTTGACAGCAGCCAGTGTCATCAGCAGAACTGGGAAATGCTGTCAGTCCTGGAGATGGGGGTTCTGAAGATGAAAGGAGCTCAGGAATGTCTCACTCCATGGGGTTGGAGTATGAATGGCCCAGTTACTGTTTACTACATATGCTGCTCTGCCCACAGGCAAACAGCTGGGGCAGACACCTGCTTCCTCCCCCTTCACATTTTTATCCTTCTTCTCCAGCCCTGTTAAGAAATGTGTTTTCCTTCCTGCCACTCTGATTTTGTTCTTCCTGCCCAGCTGCTGAGCTGAATGCTAATGAGCACAGCTTGGTCTCAGCCTCAGCCAGGGAGACCTTCCAGGGATGGACCAACCAGAATCTGTACGGGGCTCTTTGGACAAGAAGACCTTCTGGATTCTGCCTTGCCTGTAAAAACTTGAGGTGTCCTGGCTTCCATCTATGATTCTTCTACATGGACAGAGTATCTGTGACCGAGGAATTGGTCTCATCCTAGTTTGTTGCCTCTTTTGTTAAAACTCTGAATTGGGCCTTCCAGCCGTGTCCTTCTTTCTGTTCATCTCAGTCTATCGCCATCCCTTAGCCTGACACACACTGGCTCCTGCCTCCAGTTCAGTGCCCTGGTGTGTACTTGCTGTGTCATTTGGAGGTCATTGTTGCTTTAAAGGTGAAGTGATAGAAAGTGGCCTTCCTCCATCAGTCATTATCTAGAAATTCTCACATGATCCTAGAAGCGTTTTTCATTCTGATGGCAACCTGTGTGCCCCAGGTTCATAGCCACTGAACTTTATAGCTCAGCTGTCCCCCCACCCCCTGGCCTCTTTCACTTCCTAGCTAAGTGGGCGATAGCACCATGAGTGGAGCTGTCCTGATGTCTCCTGTGCTTTGCCAGAGACTCACATGCAAGGTCTGCCCACCCTGGGAATTCTCAGGTCTTACTTCTAAACACAGGACTGCTGCTCTCCTTACCTGCCTCTGTCAACTCCTGGATCCTCTGTCTCAGGTGTCCTTGGAAGACATTTTTTGGAAGATCTTACTCCCGCTCATCCTCAGCAGTACAAATCTGTCCTCTTCTATCATGGGCTCACTATTGACTTTTTCTCTGGGTGAGATTCCTTTGTACTTCAGTTTTCCAGATCTGAATGTGTGTTTCTCTGCATGTTCCCAAGTAAGCAACATGTCTGAACATGTCCTTGAGTGTCTGCTTGTTCACTGAATGAGTGGTCTGGAAGAATGCATTCTATTGATGTATATGTCCACGTGAACATGGATGTACATGTTGCACTTGCATCTGTGTGTATATGCATGCAGATGTGTGGGCCTCATGGCCATGTGAGTAAGTTGCAGACACACCCTTCTGGACATGTGCACAGCCCAGTGTGTGCCTGTAGTGAGCATGTGTTTTATGCCATACGCATGTGCCGTTATGTACAGGTAAGTGTGGTTGTTAAAATGTCAGGTCATGGGCTAGGGAGTGAGAAGAGTGCTTGCTGTGTAGATACAGAGATCTGAGTCTGTATCCCCCCAGCAAATGTTTGTTATCTCCGTACTGATAGGCAGAGACAAGAAAATCTCTGGGACTTGTGGGCTAACCACCGTAGTCAAATCTGTGAACTCCAGGATCAATGGGAGATCCTGTCTCAAAAATTAGATAGAAAAGGACACGTATGATGACTTCTGATCTCCAAACATAGTTATGCATCTATCTGCACACATGCATGTACATATATCTGTATACCTGTGAATATACCTGCATACAAACCCCCATGCATGTTGTCATTCTGATAATCCAGATGATATCGCTATTGCAATAACCATAGATTCAAAGGTATCTAAAGGACAGCAATAAGCCTCCCATCTACGAATTCCTGGCACATTCCAGAGCTCCTTTAGTTGATTTAATATGAACCTCCTCATATTGTGCTTAAAAGGCAATAATTGTGTTTTCATAGATGTAGGAACTAGAGCTGGGGCTATGGAAAGAGCCTCTCTAGGGTGACTTAATAAGCCGGTCAGCGAGCTGGAGGCCAAGATCCTGACTTCTAGTTCAGCACTTCATACAATTCTGCTCTTCAAGCCAAGAAGACTGAGGCCAGTGGGAAGGGAGCTATTTGCTTCCCTGTTTAAAAACAATTGAGTTGCTTCTCTTATTGTTATTGAGTTGTCAGTGTTCTTCGTATATCATGGAAATGATTCCTTTGTCATACTTATTAATGTGTGTTTAGAGAAACAGATACTTTATGCTTTGCTTTTATACAATTTAGCTTATGTTTTCTTTTTTCTTTTGTGGGTCTCACTTTGTGGGCCTTTTCTAAGAAATCTAAAGACATAAAAATGTTTCCCTATATTTTCTGTTTAAAGATTTTATTTTTGTTTTTTGTTTGGGGCTATTTTGAATTGATTTTTTTTTTTTTTTTGCTTATGGTATGAGCTAGGAGGTCGAAATTCATTTCTTCCATACAAACATCTAATTGCTTTAGAAATGCTCTCTGAAAAGACTTCCTTATTATAACTAGTTTATCTGGAGTACTTTTTGAAAAATCAATGGACCATATGTATTGTTGCTGTTCATGTGAACCAAATCTCTGTTCTATTATGCTTTTCTATTCTATTCTATTCTATTCTATTCTATTCTATTCTATTCTATTCTATTCTATTCTATTCTATTCTATTCTATTCTATTCTATTCTATTCTATTCTTTCTATTACTGTATTCCTTTTAATGTTTATCTGTAGATTGGTACCCTGCTGTCTTTACTGTAACTAATAGATTTTATTTTTTTTAGTTTTTTGTGTGTGCATTCATGTGTGTGTGTGTTTGTCTGTCTGTCTGTCTGTCTCTGTCTCTGTCTGTCTGTCTGTCTGTCTGTCTGTCTGTCTATGTCTATCAAAGGACATCGTGTGTGCCTGTGAAAACCCAAGGATGACTTTGGGGAGTCATCCTGGATTGCTCTACTTCCTTTCTGCTTTGCTCGAGGGTTTCCCAGGCTCTGCCTTCCAGGGCTGAAATTATAGGCTGCTGCCATTTCTGCACAGCATTTTTATGTAGCATCTAGGATCTGAACTCAGATCCTTCTACTAGCAGTGAAGAGACTCAATCCCTGGGTGGTTTCTCCAGTCCTGCAGCTAATAGATTTTAAAGTCAGAGAGTGCACATCCTCCAACCTCATCTTTTTTTCCTCAAAATTGCTTAAGCTAGATTCTTTATAATTCCATGTAAGTTTTAAATTACTTTTTCAATATCTACCAAAAAATGCAATGAGAATCATTATTAAAATTGCATTGAATCTATAGAAAAAATTCAGAAAGAATGAACATTATAATACAATTGAATTTTTTCATCAACAAACTGGGCCCGCCTGTCCATTCATATTTATATCATCTTTAAACTCAGCATCATAGAGCTTTGTGCATTTTTGTTAAATTTATTCTAAATGTTTGAATTTTATTGAAATGGTGTTCTTGAACTTTCATTTCCAGTTGTGTAAGTACAGAGAAACACAATGAATGTCACAAATTTGATTTTATACCCTGCAAAAGGGCATACTGCTTCTTCTGTTTTGACCATGTATATTCAATGCAATTGTTACTGTGTTTGGATCTAATTCCACCATATGTTTTCCATTTGTCTTCTTTCTTTAATTCCTTGTTGCTCCTTTGCCAGCTTCTTTCATGTTTGTAAGAGGTTTTCCATATCCCACTCTACTTTATTGGCTTTTAATCTGTGCCTCTGTTATTACTTGTTCCTGCATACTTTGGTGTGTATGCTGTGTATCATGAGTGAATTCTACACCTTCTCAGTTTTCACTTCCTGTTTCCCATTTGACAAATGTAATAGCCTCAGAACTCCAATTACATTACTACATTAATGTCCTCTGTGCTTTCTGCCCCTATCACTTCCCTTTCTCTTTATATGTTTTAAACAATGAGTTGTTATTTTGTCTTGAACCATCTGTTAACTTTCTTCTAAGCATGAAATAAAGATGTAATGGTGGTCTTCCCTTCCCAGCAATACCAGTTTCCATCAAGTGCCATTTCTTCTCACCTGGAGAACATCCTGCATTGGTTCTTGCCATGTAGGTCTACTAGCAACACAACTTCTCAATTTTCATTTGTCTGAAAATTATTCCAATTTGCCCTTTTTTTTCTTTTTATTTTTAATAGATTATTTATTATTTATTATTTATTCAATTGTGCGTGTGTGCGCATGTGTGTATGTATGTGTGTGAGTGTAGAACCACGGATGAATTTGGGAACCACTATTGACTGCCTCCACCACTTTTTTGGCTGGATGTCTAAACTGTCTAAACTCAGAGCTCATCCTAACTCAGGTTAGTATGATTAGCCAGCTTGTTCTGGGGATTTTCAAGCTCTGCCTTGTGGGAGCTGGAATTATAGATGGGCCACCAAGTCCACCCGGCATTTTACTTGGGATCTGAACTCCAGTCCAGTGCTGTACGGCAGGCGTTTTAACTACGAGAAATCTCCCCAGCCATCTAGCTTATTATTTGAGAGAGGAGCTCTCACTGAACCAGGAGTTCATTGATTTGACTGTGCTGGTAGCCAGCACAGTCCTGTATTTGCCTCAGCGGTACATGTCACCACACTTAGCTTTTCACGTGGGTGTCGGGGATCCAGACTCAGGCCCTCATGCTTGCCTAGTAAGCCCTTTAAAGACTGAACCAGCTCATCAGCTTCTGAAATTTTGTGTTCTCACCCACATCTCCCCTTTTCTTGCTCTCACACCCAGCAACCTTCAGATGCATCATTTTGCAATTGAGTTCAATTCTTTAGATTATGCACATACGTGATATCCTGCAGCCTTCCTCTTTCTGTGACTGGATTACTGTGTACTCACTTGTGAGGGATGTTTTCATTGAATATAGAGCAAAAAACCAGGCTGGGTTAACAGCTATTTTTCTTGTTTATTTCTGTTTAATCACTTGAAAGATGTTAGTCTTCATTTTTATGGCAACCTCTGCTTTAGAATAATAACGGTATTATTTTATCATTGTTTCTTCATATAAATCTGTCATTTCTTCTTGGTCACTACCAAGCTCTTTTCTTTATTTTGTTTTAATACGCATGACTATATCTGTTTCAAGATTCTCTAAACATTTGGAACTATGAGTCTGTGTTTTGCAAATTTTTGGAATTTCAGCTATGCAAATATTTCTATTTTTATTTATTATTGCAACTGCTATATATACATGTGTGTGTGTGTGTGTGTGTGTGTGTGTGTGTGTGTGTGTGTGTATACAGTTCTGATGAAATATTTCCTTTTTGACCTATGTTCCCTTTAGGGACTTTCTATCACACATGCATTATTCTGCCTGGCATTGTGCCATGGGTTTCTGTGTCTCTGTTTGTTTTCCTTCAAGCTTTTCCTTGCACTCTTGAAAGATGGGTCTGTATTTGGTGCTCTGCCTTTGCACTTATGTATTCACTTTCCTGTCATTTCTAATCTGGTGTGAAGGGCATCCAGTATATTTTAAATTTTCATTATCATCAATCTCTGTTGCAAAATTTCCATTCGATTTCCATTCTGTTTGGAGGGCTATCTCTGTGAATCCCTTAGGAATAGATTTTGCTCTTGATTTCTGTACATAATTTGTATAGCTTGCTTTTTAGAAGCATCACCTGCTAAATCTAACATCAGGTTGAGTTTTTACTGGCTAGTCTTTTTCTTGGATTTGGGGTCAAATTTTCCTCTTTCTTTCTGAATGAATCCCTGTCCCACAGGCTCTGTCTGTTCCTGGCCTATTCTTCTGCTCTGCTCTGTTCTTTTCTGATCTGTTTTGCTCTGTTCTGCTCTGGTTTAATTTTTCCTTTCTATTCCATTCCATTCCATTCTACTCTATTCTGTTCTGATTCTATTCTTTTTCTATTGTATTCTCCTATTCTAGTCTTCATTGATCTTCATGCCTATCTGTGTGGACCAGCACTATGCTGCCTTTATTGTGGCTCAAAGATTTAAGGTCTCTTGGTTTCCACCCCTGCATACCTAAGTCTTCATTTCTATTCCTCAGAAATGATCACTTTGCTTCTCAGTATGACTAATTTTAGGAAAAACTAGGCATGATTAGTCCTGTACTCACATGGCGTCTCTATATCATGTGCATGTGATTGCAACAGAGCAGGTTAGTTTCCTTATGGGCTCACCTGGAACCAAAGATGTCAGAAGCATTACAAATATCTTATTACAGACAGAGCAGCATGAGCTTATCACCGCCCACATGCAGAAGTCAAAGGACATTAGAAGTTAGTACCCTCCTTCCACTATGTGAGCTCCAGAGATCCGGCTCTGGCTTGGGTCACCAAACTGGCACACAGATGCCTGTACCAGCTGAGTCATCTAGCCTGCTGCTCCATTGCTTTATGTGAATTCAAATGGCTCTTCCTGCAAGCTTATGGAAGTCTCTAGGTCCATCGATGGTGGCACCCTGGGGAATTCCCACCTGGCAAACATGTATGCCCAGTACAAAGCCCCCCTCCCAGAGGACCGCCAAGTGCCAAGCCTGCTTGTGCCAGTTATGACTGGTTATGACAATGAAGTCCCTCTCCTCTGGGTGACATTTACCTTTAAGCAGCAGCGAGTTCCAGTCCCAGGGCTCGGGACTGAAAATTGTTCCCACCATTTCAGAATAGAAAAGAAAATGCTTCTCCGCTGAAAACCACATTTGCGGGTTATGAAAATGATGCAGAGCATTTTTCATATTTCTGTATTGATTCCCAGCCTTCTTGTTTTATTGTACAATAACAGTCCCCGGGACGCAGAATATATTACTGCACAAACGTAGAAGAATCTCTTCCTAGGGAATTGTCTGCATACAAAGCACAGTGACTCACTCAGATCTCCAGGTTAAGACAAAAGTATCACGCAGTTGGCCAGCGGAGAGCATCCTGGTTCTCTTGCTCTGTTGTAGGTGCAACTGGGGTCCAAGTGGACCGCATGGGAAGTCTGACTTTGTGTCTCATCACAATACAGCTGAGTAGAATCAGCCCAGGTCCTGTCTTGGAAAAGAACAGGTGAAGCCTTCCTGGATTATAACCATCATCATCGCCCCAAAGAGATGCATGTATCCTCAGTCACCTCTACCATGGCAGCCACTAGGGGTGGCTTTAAAGAATTTCATGGCGAAAACTCTCACTCCCCCCTCCCAGCACAACTAAATGACTGAGTAATGACTTCATAAGCGGCCATCTGATTAGCTTGATCCCAGCGGGAGGAATACACAGACGGCCGCGTGTGTGGAGCCCCCGAACGGGGATTGCCATCCATCTCTGTCACCCGAGGTGCTCGCATTCATTTGTCAGACTCTGACAGAGCCACTGGTCAGGGGCAGAGGGAACCGCAATGGGGTCCTTTGTTCTGAGCACACGCAGAAGGGAGGGCTGGCCCCCTATCTTGTATCCCCACAAGGGAGCCAGGCTTAGTAAGGGAGGCAGAGGACTTCAGAAAAAGAAGAGTTGGGTTTTAGAAGCAAGGAGAAACCTTGAATCCTGAAGAGATACAGGACGGCTAATGCTGCAGGGGGGAAAAAAAGGAAAAATGCCAGCCTTGGATGGGAACTGAGATCACAGTCCATGACGCTTAGTCCTGTTCCAGCCCTCTGCACAAGCACCTCCTGGTGTCCCCAGAGATGCCCTGGCCACTAAGAATCTCCCCACTACAATTCATGTTTCCCCCACCCCTACTTGCTTCCTATGGCTCATCCCCCTCCTGCCTACTCTTCATTCTGACTCCCAAACCACACTGCAAGCACAGTGCCTTTGTCTCTGCCAGATGCTGTCTGACACTAGACATCCCTCCAACCTCTCTTGAGATTTGTTGACTATGTTCAGTGTCCTAGCCACTGGCCAGCCTCCCGAGTTTCCACGGACCAGACTCTAACCCCAGCCTCCATTTCTGACTTTGGTGCCTCAAATGACCCCGGAAGCAGGGGCTGAGGTCAAGCCCCTTTCTTTCTCCCTGGTCCAGCTCTGGCTGGGTCAAGTGACAATGAAGTGGGCTGTCTATCCTGGAGGCACAGGAGTAACCAAGAGAAATTCCAGGACAGAAAGGTGGATGCAAAGCTGAGCCTCACAGCAGGACAGGGAGCTATAAGGAGTTGAATAGAGTGATAGTGATCTGCACATAGGAGAGAGATGGCCGGGATCCTGATCAGGGTCATCAGAGACGTGGGGACTGCTCAGCAGCTGGCTCTGTGTGGTAACAGGCACTTCAGGCTGGAACAAGTGTGTAAGACAAGACATCAATCACAGGCTGACAGGAGTGCCAGCTCAGAACCTTCCCAGACCAGAGTTATATGCATGTGGTGTGTGTGTGTGTGTGTGTGTGTGTGTGTGTGTGTGTGTCCCCAAATAGGAATTTTTAAAGTTTTTAATTTTATCCTACTTTTATAAGCATATTGAGCACTTATCCCTCCTTCTTCCTTTCCCCCCTCCTTCCTATTCCCCCTACCCTCACTTCATCAATCTCTCCCACTCTTTCCCACCCTCGTGCCTGTCACTTCTATGGGCCCCAGGGTTCCCTCTGGCTTGTCTACTCTTGTGGAGGTTCAGACCTCTGTGGAATACCAAGTTGCCTCTCTTTGGGCCACTCGGCTGATAGGGGCATTTCCCTTTACTCATCCAGCCCTAGTCCTCAAGATTTCCACTGTATGTTTTTTAATCTTTCTTGAGTTCCTCGAGAGTCTATGGGGGCTTGTTGGTATGTCAGTCTTTATGATCAGTCTGGTAAGGACAAGTCTCATTGCAGTGAGTTCCTGAATGCAGCAGTCCTGCCTTGATTAGGAATATCTTGTCCAACAGTTGACCTTCCCGTCTTTAGCCTCTTGCAATCATACCGCCCCCTCTTTTGCAGGGTTCCCTGAACCTTATGATAGAGAGAGATTAGGTTGACTTGATTCTGAGTGAGCATTGCAGGGTCGCTGGTGCTCTGTATTCTTGTGGCTGTTGCTGTCCATTTCACTGCTCTTCCACTGCCCTAGGCTGCATCCTGTGAGGATGCTGAGATCCTCCACATCTATTATAGAAGAAGATTTCTAGGCTGAGTGCTGAGCTCTTCTAATCTATGGGTATAATAGCAGGTATTTACAGAGCAGTTTGGTGGACTGTCTTCCTACCTATAGGTACATAGGCTGTTCTTCCCCAATGATCTTCAAATAGGATTTCATACCACATTTCTTCCCAATTGTGGGTTCAGAAATCCAATTGCCCACCTGACTTCTTTTCCCGGAGGCCTGAGAAGCATCTCATATACAGTAGGCTTATCCTTCAAGCCTGTTCCTCCCAGGGCTCCTCCCCATCTCTGCCAATGGCTACCCATCCTTCCAGACATGCCATCTGAAAACATGGAATCGTCCTTGTCTCTTCTGTCCCCGTAATCCATCTCGAATCTTCAAAACTCACCCAGACAGCAACCTTCCCCCCTGCCATCCACTTCACTCTTTAGTGTCTCAGGCCTCCCTCCAGTCTCTCTCTTTCTACCTTTGCTTCCCTGTAGACTAGTCCTCAACACAGGGTTTGAAACACCTGTGCCCCAACCTCCTGGAACTTGTATTTGGAGAGAAAGCCAAAGTCTCTGCAGGAGTCTGTGAGGTTCTAAGAACACAGCCCTAGGGAGCCCCTCCCATGTCACTGTCACCATGGACCCCAAATCAGGCTGCCCCAGTCACACTGTACACACATGCCAGGTCTCTGCCACAGAGATTTCTTTTCAGCTTGGTTAACTCCCTCACCTTACTCAAGACTATCGCCTCCTGACCACCTTCCTTCACCTACAAGCAAACTGTGCCAGTTAGATACTCGACCATTTTAGGGTGAAGCTTTGGGCACACCTCTAAAGAATTGGCAGTTAAGGCAAGGCCTAAGCAAGTCTATGAGAGATTATCTCATTGACGTGGGAAGATTCAGCCCATTGGGACCATTTTCTGGCAAATGGGTAAGATAGGGAGAATTGATTCAGCAGTCTGGCATATACTGGCATCTAGGCATACAGGCATTCTGGTAAGAGAAAAAATATGCCCATTTGTTTGGCAAATGTTTTGGATATGGTATGACCGGTTTTCATTCCCTTCGCCCTTTTTTTTTAATTATTTATTCAATTGTGCGCATATGCATGTATGAGTGTGTGTGTACGTGTGTGTAGAACCATGGACGAATTCAGGAACCACCATGGACTGCCTCTACCTCCTCCTTGTTTACTCTGCTCCGGGATTCACAGGCTCCGCTCTACCAGGACCAGAAGCGCAGGCTGCCCCTGCTTCCGCCTGGTGTCTATACATGGGATCTGGGATCCGAACTCAGGACCTTCTGCCTGCAAGGCTTAACCCCTTAGCCACCTCTCCAGCCCCCCTCCCTTAGTTCTTGTTGTTGAACTCTCCTGTCAAATTGGACTATCATCTGTAACCAGAATTATGATTTGAAATAAAACAACTTGCTCCCCTAAGTTGTTTGACCATGTATTTTTCAGTAACATGAAGAGAAAATGCAATACAAACCATCTGAACTCCGATATTTAGACATCCCTGATATCCTCTGTCTCTGTCTCTCTCTTCTCTCTCCTAGCATTGTCATTCTTGCATGCTGTGTGACTTATTCAGTTACTGTGTCTATCTGTTGTCTTATTTCCTCTAACAGAATAAATGAGCAGGAACTGGAAGCTGTTTCATTGATGGCTCTAAAAGCACCTGGCATTCACTGAATAAGGAAAGAATGAAGCAGCTAGCACGGGCTCTGGAATCAGCCAGCTCTGGGTTCTAATCCTGTCTCTGTGATTATGACTCTTTCACTGTGGTTTGTTCACCTTTGAACCTCAGTTTAGTTCCACAGGTGTGGCGTGGGGGATGTGATACATAACCCCCTTGGGATCTAGTGAGACTGCAGAACAAATGGTAGCTATTGATAGGATGACTGTTGATTAGTATCCACCATCATTAGCTGGGGCCTGGGGCCACTGTGGCTACAGCTCCAGCACTTGGAAGAGGTCATAAGGCCCATCCTCCACCTGTGGCTGAGTACCAAGCATCCAGAGCTCTGTTAGGCACGGGCAGAGTCTGAGCATTTGAGATGTCCCGAGGGAGGAAAAGGACCATTTGTGACAGCTGGGGCTGCAATTCTAGGGCAGGGGGCTGGATGCTCAGTCTGACATTCCGAAGCAAACACTCTTTCCACATGAACAGACTTTCAACTGAGAGGAAATGATTCTAACAGGAAGACCATCCATCTTCCTTTGTTTAAGAGAAGAATTAACCTCAGGAGTGGGTTGGTGGCAGTAATAGGAGGAAAGCCAGAGCAGATTTCAATGACAGAGAGAATTCTCTGTGAAAGTGCCTGAAGAGGAGGGTGCCAGAGCTCCTGACATCCAGGGCCAGCTATAATCATTGTGTGTCCTCCGCAGCAGCGGAGCTACGGGGCAAAGATCACAGCAACCACCTTTGCAGATTATAAAATACTTCCTTATTCATTGTCTCATATAATTTTTATAAGAGCCGCTGGAGGCCGGCATTCCTGACTCTGCGTACAGATAGGAAGAGCAGAGTCAGACGTCCTGCTGTCACGGCTTTCATCTTGGACCACAACCTTCCTTTAGCTTGTTTTGCAATGAGCTTCAGTGTTTCGATGCTTCCTTATAACCTCTTTATTGACGAACAGTTGTATACAGGAAAGCATCCAAATATACCATAAATTTCATTGCAGGTGATACTCCTCCATTGAGTAGCAACACTGCCAACAACCCAGCATCGGGCTCCTTTCTAGTCACACGCTCCTGTTCCCAGAAGTAACCTACTACAAGTCACCACCCATCAGTTTCACGGTGGAGGTACTTGGATGTATTCTTTTGCTCAGTGGGATGTCTACTGTTCGTAGCGGGAGTTCATTTATCATGCTTCATTGTCTGAATATGACAAAACCAATTGATCCTTCTGACTGTTGACAGACAGTTGAGTGAAGCTGGCTATTTATCTATGTGGAATTTTTGTGGCATGATGGTGTATTGCACAGAATTTCATGCTCCAGATTAGACGCATTTCTAATAGACTGGAAAGGAGCTTTCTAGAGTCACCAGTTTACGCTCTCACCAATGCCCTGGGCTTCAGTCGCCCCATGTTTTGTCAACACTTGAGATTGGATTGTCAGCCTCTTCAGTTTAGGCTACTCTGGTGGGATGGAGTGTTAGCCCATTGTGGTTCTAATTGAGCTTTTTCCAGATCTTCAAATCTGAAATGACTTTTCAGGTATGATATCTATCTGTTCATTGTTTTTGTCTTATAAAAATCATTATATTTATTTACTTGAGAGGAGGGAAGAGGGATGGATTTCCTATGGCTTACATGTGGAGTTCAGAGGATGACTTTCAGAAGTCGATTCTCTCCTTCCACCACATGGGCCCCAGGAATGGAACTGAAGTCACCAGATTTTCATGCCAGGTGCCTTTTTCTGCTAGAGTGCCTCTAGCCTCATCATATTTTTCTTATTGATTTATATGAGCTCTTCAATTACTTTAAAGATAAAAATTATATAAAAGATGTCAAAGTTGAATACAGGTATCAACTTGATGGTTGAGGACTTGAGCTCTGGGTATATCAGTGGTTGATCAAGCCTATAGGAGGAAATTGTCTAGTTAATGGGGGAGGCCCAGCCCATGATGAGTGGGGTTTTTCCCTAGTCAGGTAGCTGATTAGGGAAATTAGACTCCTTTGCTATACTTGGTTTGGAGGTAAGAATTATCCCTTTCTCAACAGTTCTGTGGATATGGTGTGGCCAACTTCCTTTGGCCATGAATCTTGGTGTGAATTCTTCCATCAAACTGGATTAGGAACTGTAACCAGATTATCATAAGAGAAAATAAAACCCCTTGTTTCCTTAAGATGTTTTGTAATGAATTTATCAGCAAAGTGAAGGCTAACTTGATAGGTCTGGACCCAGACCTCCAAACTAGAGACTCCACCTGATAAATCTCCGCCAAAGATCCCACCCAATAACCAGAGACCCCCCACCCACAGATCTGAGATAAAACAGATCTTCCTAGGAGACCCCATCGAGAATATTAATCCGATAACCGGTCAAACATAAAATCCCTTCTTCTTCCTGTACTCCAACTGTTAAAAACTTGCACCTCTGGCTCCAAGTCAATAGTGGTTTCCATCTGAGGGGGGGAAATCGCTGTTCCCTGGCTGGAGTTTTGGAGGAGCTTCCCAAATAAACTTCAATCTACAGTGATGAAGCTTGGGTTTATGTTCTATCTCCCTCCCCATTCTTCCTTCTTCTTCTTCATCCTCTCTTTTTCTAACATAACTGCTGATAGAAAATGAGCCAAAATGCCAGGTACCAACCAAGCTTTATTTAAAGGGAAAGCCCGTCAAGCTGTACCCAAATAGCATGCAGTGCTTGTGCCTAGCGGGGAGGGTTTTCATAGGCTATGCATGTGAAATCATCTAAGGCTGAGGTGTTGGTCAGTGATTGTCGAGCTGTCTGTAGGGAGGGAACATTTCCACCGTGGGAAGTCCCTTTGGGGGGGCAGAGTCAGGGCAGATAATCACAAAAATACTGAGTTAGATGTCTCTGAAGTCATAGGATTTCTGGGAAAGAGAAGCCGGCAGCCATCTGGTGACCAAGTCATCTAAAATGGTGTCAGTCAAAGGTTCCAACAGGAGATCCTGGGAGATTTCCTTGTCTCCAATTGGCTAGAGAGCAGTCCTGTGAACTTCTACCTCTACCATAAAAGACACTTTTCTGTGGCCTGGGGCCTATTTTGGATTCTGTTTTTGTGTTCGACCACTCGACTATTTCTTTTCCAGTATTAAACTACTTGAACTGTTGAATTTCAGATATTTTAGTATCTTATAAGGTAGGCCTAGGTTCAGTAGTATCTTTTCCCTTCAGAAATTTTTAGCTATTTCTCAGGGATTTTGTCCAGATAAATTATTTGGATCGATTTTGCTATCAGGTTGCTAAACAATCCTGAGAGATTTTAATTAGAAGTTTATTTATCAGCTAATCTTGAAACAAAGCTAATCTCTCTCATGCTTAACATCCACCAAGCAACGTCTGACTTCTCATTTGAAGCATACTTCTACATCTTTGAAGAGATAGCAGAAGACTTCTTCACCGGGTGGTGTGATTAGCCCAGGCTAAATTTATATTCAATCACTGTGAGATTTTTCCATATCATCCATGTTTTCCAAATGGCTATTTCTAGCCTCAAGAAAAATGTTTGGTCTTGAATCCACCACTCCACTTAATCATCCCATTGTTTCTCGAAGGTTTCAGTCAGCTGCCTTGGTTCAGCACATCTGCAGTTACATCATTCGTGAATAACGATACCCGGCCTTCTCCTTTTTAGTATTTCTGCCTCTCATTCTATGGGCTTGTGCTGAGCGAGAAGAGTTCACTCCTCCAGGAAGTCAGTCATCAAGCCACAGAAGGAAGTGTGGTTGCAACACTGGGCAGTTAAGAGCCAAGGCCAAGTTTCTCAGCACTACTTGGACCCCTCAGCTTCACAATTCCCTGAGGAGGGGCCATTCCTACATTGTAGGATATTTAGAAGCATTGCTGGCCTCTACTTAGCTGCTAGCGGTACCTCCCCCACATTGTGACAACCCCATATGCAGACTTTGCCAGACTTTTGGTGCTGAGAACTATCAGCTGAAAGGAAAAGCTGCTGGACCCTCTGACCCTAGAACTGTGGCAGGCACATTGCCTCAAAGTAGCTCTAATCCCCTCTGTTGCAGTTTGCCTGCATGGTTGCTGATAAATGACCATCAAATGGCATAAGGGAACAAGGGTTTACAGTTCTCAGTCCAGCTCTCAGATAGGACAGCATGCACCAATACCAGGGCCAAAGGAACTGGCCACACCATCACTGCATAACAGCTGGGAGGCGGACAATCCTTACTTGCTAGACCAGAATGTCTGAACAAGTGAACAGAAGGATGCCAACTCTCTCAACCAGCTCTCCGTGATTTATTCCAGGGCCTAATCCCACCCACCATGGGCTGGGTCTGCCCCATCAACTAGACAATCTCCTTCAGGTTTGCTCTGGGCTTCACTACTAATTCTCCACAGATGTGCCCAGAGCTCAAACCCGCAACTGTCAAGTTGACGCTGTGCCCAACCATGATGCCCTCACTGCAGAGACCCCAGTACTACCCTTGGCCCTTTCTGGCTCAACTTAATTCTTCTCCTCTATGACCTCACGCTCTGAAAATCCAGGATTTTTTTTTCCTCAGGTTGTGATTTCTGCTGCTGTTCTCACCTTGGACAACCTGAATTTGATGAGCATGTTTCTAGTCTTTCAACACTGTTTTAATTCGAGCTAAGCGTTTTAAATTTGGCTACAAAGATCTCACTCTGAATCAGTTACAGCATTTGCAACTATAATAGGGAAACAACTGCAGCAGTCTATTTGATTTCATGAAAACATCGTGTAGTGTGTTAGGGTCAGGAGAGGAATCATTGAGAATCCAGGTAAATTTCTTTGTGATTCTCTGAACTCTACTTTCTTCTGCATGCTGGCTCTGTACTCTGGCTGGTTTCCCTCTTGAGAAACAAAAATAGTGTTTCTGTTACAGACCTGTAGACCCAGCTCAAAACCACCATCTTCACCACCCAGAAGTAAGTCTTTCTCCAAACTTTGATGAAAAAAGTCCTGGAGGACCGGGGAGATGGCTCAGGGGTTTTCTTCACAAGCAAAACAACCATAGTTCAGATCGTGACATCCCATGTAAAAATGTTGAACAGATGTGGCAACAGTCTGTAATTCCAATCCTAGAAGGTGGAGCCTGGGAAATCTCAGAGACAGAATAATCCAAGATGATTGCTGTTGTTACCCTTGGACCTCCACAGGCAAACATGCTCAAGTGCCTTTTTGTGAACAGGGCAATATAAATATTTACACACACAAATAAACACACCACACACACACACACACACACACACACACACACACACACACACACATATACCACACTCCTAGGAGTTATTATTCATGTCTCCACCAATACTGCTGTAACAAGCAACTGTGAAATCACACTAACCAACTTGGGCTATCAGGATTCTCCCTGGAATGAGGTCAGTTTAACCCAAGTCCTTGTACCTACAGTGGAGAACTATGTGAATACCAAGAAGTCCTTCAACTCTCCCAGGCTGTATGGCTGGTCAATTTGTTCAAAATCAGTAGTGAAGAATAAATTTGATCAGTATCTGCTGAGTCGGACCTCTGCTGCTTTCTCCTTTGATATACAGTATAACAGAACATGTCATATGAATAGATTTCATATGTTTGAAAGGCCTTTGATTTGGGGAACCAAAGGCATTTGAAAGTAGTGTTTCATTCTTGAAACAAGCTTTGGAAATTTCTGCCATTGTTTCATTTAAATTTTTCTTCACAGTGGTCATAAGAGACATTTGTCTAACATTTTCTATTTTAGGGCTTTGTCAAATTTTGGTTTCTGTGTTATGCTGGTTTTGAAAGGAAAAAAGAGCTTGGAAGCAATCCTTATTTCTCTAGGTTCTGGTAGAGTTTAAATAGTATCAAAATCATCTGTTACTTGAACATTTGAAAGAACTTACCTTTGAGACCATCTGGACCCAGTGCTTTTGAGGAGAATTTGCTTTTGATAACTTTTTCAAATTCCTTTATTGTTTTTTAATCTCGACTTTTCATCTTTCATGGAGTCAGTTTTGATCATTTAGAGCTCATCATTTCAAATTTTGTTTCTGCTCAACTTTTGGTTGACTTTTTTTAAAAAAAGAAAAAAAATTATATTGGATCAATAATGCTTTCTAATGTGATGCACTTGAGCTATTTCCAATCACCGAGGTTTTCCTCATGTAAAGTACATTTGAAGCCTATTTATCAACCCTGTCATTTTGATTTTAATTAATGTCTTTTATTCTAATTTCTTTGGATTTATTTAGCTGGTCTTTCCTAACTTTTTAAAGTAAATCCTTAATTCATCTGTCTTAACTCTTTGCTGTGTAACAGGCTCCTAAATTACAGAGTTGACTGAGTAAACAAGAGCTCTATTATATCAAATGCAAACATGAGATGAATGCTAAAGTGTCATGCAGAATATTTAAAGGAAGGCTGGGGAGATGGCTTAGTGGCTGAAGTGCTTGCTGCTAAGAAAGACAATTGGAGTTCAGATTTCCAGATCCCATCCAAATGCTGGTGAGCGTAGCAACCTAACTGTAACTCCAATTCTGGAAGGCTGAGACTGGGAATTTCTAAAGCTAGTTAGCTACCCAGAGTAGCTGTATCAGCAAGTTCTGAGTTTAAGTAGAGAACCAACCTCAATAGAATAAGATGGAAGAGCAATCAGGAATGAGTCCTGATATCAACCTTGGGCTCCATACACATGAGTGCACACATTCGTGTGCACCTCTACACATATATGTACCACATACAAGCAAACACTCATATATCCATGCATGCAAGCCCTTCATAAATATGAAAATGTGAAAAGAATATTTAAAAAAGACAGTCAAGAACTATTTAGGAAAATGACCATGGTAAGTTCAACAGGATAGAGCTTTGTAAAGGAGCATTTATTTGTAGAGAAGTTCAGACCTTTTCTCTAAGGGCTGGATAGGCAATGTAGTCCCTTGATTCTAAATTAGTGGGACACTGGAGAAGCCTTTATGGATTACCTGCTTAAAGGACCGCCAAAAACTTGGTGCCTTGATATCCCCACCACCCACTGAGAAGTCCTTTGGCAGCTGACTGTAGTCTATCACTACAGTCAAGAGATGGTTGGGCAGCTCAAGGTTAAAAAACTGCATCAGACTTTCATAGAATCACACACAAACAAGGAGGAAAGCAATTATCAGCCTGTTTCCAGTGTTCTGGGACGGGTGCAAGCATTCCATCCCTTGAATCTCCCAGCCAGTCAAGAACTAAGGAATCCTGTTAACTTAGTAAACGAAATGCCATTGTCCTTAAGGAACAAAGACCAAAGTAACCTAGTCTCAGTCGTGACATAGGAAGAAGTGATGAAAGCTTTAAGTGCCATTAAGTGTAGCAGGAGGTCTTTGAATCATTTGGAGTATGTCCTTGAGGAGATTGCTAAACTCTAGACTCTCTCTCTCTCTCTCTTTTGCTTCCTGGTGATCTACTTTGTTCTAGGATATGTGCCTTACGAATGATGTGTTGCCTTACCATAGAGTCCACAACAGTATCAACTAACTATATACTGAGGTGCCCAATACCATGAGTCCAAATGAACCTTTCGTCTTTGTAAGTTGATTGTCTCAAATATTTGTTTCAGTGATAGGAAACTGATACAAGCACAGCTGGTCTCTAAACCAATTCTCTCTCTCTCTCTCTCTTTCCTTCCAAACACACACACACACTCACACACTTTTAAGTAGTCAAAAGCAATACATGCACATATGTGCTCATTGGTCCTCAGGAAAGAACCAATTAAATGGGACAGTTGAGACATTTCCTAGCTTCATGAATCCTGTTTGTTTAACATGCTAGTTATACTTGTTTGGCTATGAACATGTTTTAAGAGTAACATTTTCCCCTAGTTATGTTTCTGAGCATGAACATTTAATATTTCCATTTTCATATATTCTTACCCTCCAGACATTCTTCAATTTCTATTTCAGTTCATTCTGGGATGCAGGAGTTATTTATGGAAGAGTTTATCTCTACTGTCTGAGGTGGTTGATTGGGGAAAGGAGGTGGTGTCTGGGTTTTACCCCTGAGTTTCATTGTACTGAAGTTGGTTATAAAGAAGACTGTGGAGTTGTGGTCTGCGTGGAAGTTAGGTTCTAAAGATAACGTGGGCAGAAAGGCAATGCACATTCTCATTCGCCCCCATTTTTGTTTTTATGCCTTTTCTTTCCATTTCAGGAAAATGCTAATGCCTTCTCACTAGCTACTCTTGATGACTTGAAATGCCTCAATGGTTTGTGTTAATGTAGTTCTTTGATCATTTATTCTGTTGGTTCTATGGACACCTGTGGAGGTTCTTAGATTTTTTTTTATACATTTGTTCTTTCCATTTGCTCTGCTCCTTCTGGAATTCCTACTGAATATTAGACTCTCATGAAATGATGAGTACACAGTAGACTCACCCAGCTGCTCCCTTGACCTTGCAGCTGTCTCACACACCTTTCTTGGATTTCTTCTCATGCTGTTTCCTTTTACAATTTTTATGTATTCTTTTATGGATTTTAAGAAGTAGAAACCAACAACTAAAAACATTATATATATTTTTTGAAAGCCACACACAAAATTTTCATGACTCTGTCTATCTGTAATGTCCAGAGCAAGGAAGTTCACAGAACTGGACAGCAGGTTGGAGATTTCCAGGATGTGGGGGGATGGATTCAGGGTCTCCTTTGGCATGGAGAATGTTCTGTGGTTAGACAGAAGTGACTGCATCATCATGCTGGAAAAGCACCAAAAACCACTGAAGTCAAACTGTAAAATGACACATTTGATGATGTGTAAATTGTACCTCAAAAACCAATAATGTTTTAAAAGCAAATAGAGGAAAATAAAAAGAGAAATTGGCAGTTGCACTTTAATTTCCAGCATTTCCTTCTAGTTCTCTTACTTCGCTTTCTGTGGTATCCATTTTATTGTTTGTTTGATGAATGTAATGTGCTCTGCAAAACCTCTAAGGATACACACTAAACTTCCTTATTCTCTCTGGCTGTCTGTATTTCTTCTGTTCACTCTAAAATCTTGTTTTAGGTATTTATTTTTTTTTTGTCCTTTCTTTTGGTTAGAGTCTGTGACTCATAGATATGCTCACAAATTCTTTGTTACTTTTCCTTTCAAAAGGTGAAACCTATTTCTCCTGTCCTCAGGAATAAAGTAAATCTATCTATCTATCATCTTATCTATCTTTTTCTATCATCCATCCATTCATCCATCCATACATACATGCATACATATATTTATCATCTATCTAATCATCTATCAATCTATTATGTTTATATATCATCTGTCATCGATATTTATCTATCTTTTTATCTTCTATCCATCCATATATCTATCATCTATCATCTTTCAATTATATATCTATGTCATAGTTAGGCACAGGTATCAACTTGTTGAGGGTTTGAGCTCTGGGCACATTTGTAGAGAATTAGTAATTAAGTTAAGCCCAGAGTGAACTGGCAGGAGATTGTCTGGTTGATGGGGCAGACCCAGCCCATGGTGGTGGGACTAGGCCCTGAACAGATGAATAAAATATTGACAGCTGGCTGAGAAAGTTGGCATCCTTGTGTATACTTGGTCAGACATGCCGGTCTGGCAAGTAAGGATTGTCCCTCTCTCAGCCATTACGTAGAGATGGTGTGGCCGGTTCCCTCGGCCCTGGTGTTGGTGCATGCTCTCCTGTCAAGCTGGACTAGATTATAACCAGCCTGTTAGTAAGAAAATAAACCCCTTGTTTCTTTAAGCCCTTTGAAGGTCATTTATCAGCAACCATGCAGGCGAACTTCAACCATCTATCATATCTATCGATCTGTCATCTATCTATCTATCTATCTATCTGTCTATAGATAGATACAGGCTTGAGCTCTGGCCACAGTTGTGAAGAACAAGTAGTTGAGTTAAACCCTAAACTTACCTGGAGAAGATTATCTGATTGATTGGGAGCCCCGGCCCATGGTGGATAGTACTAGTCCCAGGTCAAGTGGACAAGATGGAGGGAGTATACTTGCCCAGAATGTTAGTCTGTCAAGTAGGAATTGTACCTCTCTCAGCAATGGATGTGGTGTGTGGTCAGTTCCCTTGACCCCTGTTGTTGTTATGAACTCTCCTGCCGTGTTGGACTAAGATGTGTGGCTGGACAATTATAAAAGCAAGAATAAAATCCCTTGTTCATGCTTAAGCTGTTTGGTCATGAATTTATTAGTAACATGCAGGCAAACTAAGACATGATCTATCATCTATGTATCTGTCTATCTTTTCCAGTCATTTGTTTGCTTTGTAACTCAATGTGGTATACGAAGGTTATCTAGAGGAACATAATTGATAAAATTGTACATAATATAAAAGAAGATTTGCTAGTTTGGCTCATATAACAGAAACAACATTAGCTGCTACATGCTTGAGGAGCTGAGAAATCAGCACCTTCTTAGTCATGATGCTAGTACCTCAGCAGTCTCCATCTGGTGCTAGAGGCTTGAGGGAATTCCTGAGAACCACTGGTCTGCAGTCCATACTGGAAGGCTGGAGAAGTCTGGATCTGAAGGCAGTGAAGGATAACCGCAGCAGTGATATATCACTCAGCTGGCAAGAAGTGAAGCAAGCAGACCACATTCCTCAGGCCTTCTCTAGTGACTCACATGCTCCCAGGGTCCTTTCTGAATCCCTCAGAAACTCACACAGAGACAGGTCTCTTAATTGATTCTTGATCCACTCAAGTCAACAATCAAAATGAATCTTTACTGCACAAAGTAGCGGGCTTTATTATGGCATTCCATGCAAACTTCACTTCCTTGATCCTCATCCTCACTCCTGTCCTCTTTTGGTTCATGTTTCAAGGATATAGTCCATCATAGCCAAGAAGTCGTGGTGTAAAAGCTTATGTCTAGTCACATTGCATCTGGAATCAGGAAGCAGAGGACAATGAATGTCTGCATTCAGATGGCTTTCTAATTTTCATGAAGCCTAGAACATTGGCCCAGAAAATAGTGCCACTGCTTTTAGAGTGGGTCTTCTTATCTTGATTAACCTGCTGTAGATAATCTTTCAGTTGCAGTTTGCTTACATGTTGCTGATAAATTCACAGACAAAGTGCTTACAGGAACAAGTGTGGAATATTCTTTCTTATGATTCTCAGATATAGTTCTTGGTCCAGCTTGGCAGGAAAGTTCAAACCAACACTAAGAGCCAAGGGAACTAGCCACAGGGTATCCACAGAGATTGCTAAGACAGGGCACTCCTCGCTTACCAAACAGCTTGACTGACAAAGTATGCTGAGAAATGCCCACTTACTGAATTAGTTCCTTTCGTCTTATCCACCTGCCCTGCGCCTTTCCACATCAAGCAGACAATCTACTGCAGGCTTGCCTATGGCTTGCCTTAACTACTAGTTCCTCACATATACGTCAGAGATCAGTCTTCAACTGTTAAGTTGACATCTATTTATCTAACTAGCACAGCCTGGTAGACATGGTGAGAGGGCAATCCAAAGCCTTGTCTCCCAGGTTATTTTGTCAAGTTGACCCCCCATATTAACTGTCCTAGCCTCCCAATTCCCAGCTTTGCTAGAGAAGGCTCATTCTTCTTATGTACATAATAAAGAGAATGTCACCTTGTTGGAAGTTTCCCTGATGATAGCGTCTGTTTTCTGCCCAGACTCCAGTAAGGAAGTCAGTGTTCTTCCCAAAGGGCTCCTCCTTAAAGTACCAGGTTTTAGGACCCTTTGTGTTCACTCTGTGTATATTCTATTCCCTTTTCTCCCTCTCCTCCTTTAAGAAATCTTTCCCTTATCATGGCCTCCTTGCTAATTTCATGAATTATACCCATATACATCCTAACGCATATATATATACACATCTAAAAATTAAAATTTAGGCCCCATATGTGAGAGAAAAATGTATTTTTCTTTCTTCACTTCATATAATAAATTCACTTTACTTAATAAATTCCAGATCCATTTCTTGTAAATGTTGTGATTTCATTTTTCTTTATGAGTAAGTAAAATTCATTGTGTGTATAGATGTATATATATATAAAATACAAAATTCCATTATATACACAAAATTCCATTACATACATGCATTTTAAATATACATATATGCCACCTTTTCAATATCCATTCATCTGTTTCCATTTCCTTGTTATTGAGAATAGGTAGCAATACTTAGGATGTGCCAGGATCTCTGTGGTAGGATTTAAGAGTTCTTTGGCTCCATACCTAGGCGTGGTGTAGCTACATCATATGGTAGTTCTATTTTTCAGTTGATTTTATTTTTGAGTACCTCCACACCGGTTTCTATAGTGACTGGAGCAATTTACACTCCCACTAGCAATGACTAAGGATTCCCCTTTCCCCACATCCTCACCAGCATCTGTTGTCATTTGTTTTTTTAATGTTAGCCACTTTCACTGGGGTGAGATGGAATTTGAAAGCAGTTTTAATTTCCATTTCATGGCTAAGGATGCTGAACATTTAAAAACATATTTAGTGAGAGAGAGAGAGAGAGAGAGAGAGAGAGAGAGAGAGAGAGAGAGAAATATATGCATATCATAGTGCATGGGTTGAGGTCAGAAGAACTTTCAGAAGCTAGGTGTCTCCTTCCAAGGATTGAACTGAAGCTACCAGTTTTCCAAGCAGATGCTTTACAATCTGAGCTATATCGTTTGCCTCTCCTTTAATTCTTAATCTTTACATCAGTTATTTTTAGTCCAGATGATATATATAACTCATAGTTCAATTTGTCTTTGGAACAAATGTGAGTTTTGACTTTAATAACAATCTCCATGTCCATTACTGAAATCATAGAAACATATGATCTTGCATAGTTTTTATTTCTTTAAATTTCTAGGGGGGTTGTTTGGTCTTAGTTCTCATGATCTTTTGTATGGTCTTATTTTATTGGAATCTGCTTGTGATTTTCCTTCTTGTGATTTGTAAAATATGCAAGGCCCATCCTAGCTTCTACACTTAAGCTTTATAATTTTATGAGTACTAGCTGATCCTTACTTTTTAGATATCTTTGTTTATTAAATTTTATGTTCTATTCTCTGACACATTCATGTATTAATACAATAAATTCAAGTGTTTCCACCCCTTACTTTCCAATCCCGTCCCCCATCTTGTCCCACTTCATACTTTCTCCTTTCTAGCCAATCTTCCTCCTACTTTCATGGTTTTTTGCATGTGAGATGTCTTCATGTCTTGACTTAAACAAGTGTTTTATGGTTGAGTGCCTCCAACATCCCAGGAAACACTACTTGGAGGTGTTGGAGTCTTCAGCAGGCAGGGCTTTGTGGGAGGTCTTTAGATCATGGGGAGGGGGTGCTCACAAATGGGATTGTGGCACTCCAGTCTCTTTTTCTTACTTTCATGTTTCCAAGTAATGAGCATACTGGTTTTCTGCACCATGTGTCCAATGGTTCCTCCAGATCATGGCCTGTAACCTCTAAAACCATGAGTCAAGCTGAAGTTTTGCTTTCATAATTCAGTTATTCTAGGTCTTTGGTCACAGTACGATGACTCACATAAGAGGTCACCAATTCCTTTCCATAAAGGGCCAGCTACAGGGATTTTAGGCTTTGGAGACCATGTGGTTCTGTCAGGAGTACTCACTGGTGCAGTGATAGTACGCGAGCAGACATAAACACTATGTAAATGAATGAGTGTTTTTGCATTCTGATAGAAATTTATCTGCAAAAGCAGGTGGTAAGAGCAAAAAGAACAGGTGGCAAGTCAAATCTGGCCCAGAGGCCTTCGGTTGCCTATTTCTGCTTTGAAAGATGAGAAAATGATCATGTAGACTTTTACACTGTTGTTATTGTATAGCATTATGCAAGGTACTAAATGTGCAGAAAAAGGGATGGGGGTCTGTGGGATCCACTCGTTCATCTCTGGCAACTTCTGTGAGTCTCTTATTCCAAAATAAAAAGTCTTCCTAAAGTTCTAGGAGTTGAAATTTAAAAAGGAAACCTTTTGACAAGGGTAACTTTGAACGAGGGCAGGACTGTGCAATGGTCACAGAAAAATAAACCTTTCCCTAGGCCCAGGCTGATGGACCATGATGGATAGTGGTGGAAACAGCAGCTTCTTGGGAACTTAGTATCCCATGGCCCACAGCCAAATAGGTTGAATATGGTTGTAAATTGTTATGGGACAAGCACCAGGCTCCAGCCAGTCCTAATAAACAAGAGATACTTTACACCAAGAGAATGGCTAATTCCTATACTATTTGATGAGTGACATAGCAAGACCTGTATCACTATTCATGTTGTGGAGAGGAACCTAGATGGTCAGATCACAATTGGAGGGAACAATCTTGGTGACCAGAAGAGATGGGTAAGTCAATATCCTTTAATATGATGGAGTAGCAGTGCATATTTGCAGTTCCGACCTTTTGGAGGCTGTGGCAGCAGGATCAAGTGTTCAAGGTCACCACAGATTATATAGGAAGACTCTTTCTTAAAACAAAACAGAGGACAGTATAAGGACCATGAAGACACATGATAAATAATTTTTGCATGACATTACAATGAGAAAGATGCTTTAAAAAATCAAAAATTTGGGGCAGGGGAGATGGCTCAAGGATTAAAGCTTTTGCCTCACAGGCAAAAAGACCTGCATTCATTGTAATAGCACATTCAAGGGTAGATGTAATAAGAGTAGGAAACCAACAAGACTCCAGTTTAACAGCTTTTTGTCTCTGGCCAGGGGGTGACATACAGTGCCCAGCAGAATGGAGTGAAGGGAATTGCAGGAGCAGCAAAACTGCAAAAGAAAATCAACAAACCACAATCCAGAACTTCAGAGACTCTATATCAATCACATAGAACTAGGCCAGCCTAATCTCTCCCCATCCTGGAGCTCAGGGACATTTGCGGAAGAGGGGGCGGTAAGATTGTAAGAGCAAAAGGATGGGAGGAGCAACGATTTGCAAGATTCTCAACAATAGTTGGGGCCAAAGCAATCATAATGGGACTTTGCATGCCCTGCGCAATGTCCAGCGCACTGTTGCCCTCATAAAGTCTAGCATCTGTTAAGGGCACCGAGACCCCTGGAGGCAAGGGATTGACAGCCATAGTAGTGATCTTATGCTTAAGGGGAACAAGAGAAAGGGCTTATGGAAATGCCACTGGGTCCTTATATGTCATCGGAGAGGAGGACCCAGTGGAGAGTTAGGCGTACACAATAAAGGACTCTCTGGGAATTGGGGGGGGGTGGCACTGGGGGAAGGGGAGGGGGAGGAGGGGGTTCGGGTTCGGGGGGAGGAGGGGGGAGGGAGGGAACTGGTAAAAAATTTTAAAATGTATAATTAAATTAAAAAAAAAAAAAGACCTGCATTCAGATCCCTAAATCCCACATTAAAAAAAAAAAGACCTGGAAGAAATGGTGGCACCTTGTAATTTTGACCCTGGAGGGTAAAAGCTGGGAAATCCCAGAGCAAAGCAACAAGGAGGAAGGGCAATTCAGGTGATTCCTGATGACATATTGAATTTCCACAGGCACACACTCTCAAATTCTGTCTTCTGAACATATAATCACACAAAAAAATAAATGAATAAAATGCAGTTAAATATTATAAACAGCATGTAGAAGAAAAGAACAAAATGCATATACCAAAATAAAAAAACATGACTAGGAATTGGGTTAAAAATGTAAGTTTTGATGACTTTTTCCCACAGTAACTAAATTTGCTACAGTTCCATTACTTTTATGATCAATTTTTATATACACAAGAAGGGACATTTTTAGCAACATAACTTATTTATAAAAGCCAAGGCAGAATGATAAAGATGTTCACGACTTCATTCCATAAATGATTCAGGATCTGGGAGTACCGGGTCTGGAGAAAGCCAACTACAGGCGCTTGATCATCATCCTTCAGCGTGTGAGCGCAGTCCTCTGTGAGAAAAATTAACTTTGCTCCTGATTCCAGAGGCAGAATGCACACTAGCAGGGAATGTCTCTGCTCAGGCTAAGAAAAGACTCCCCAGGAGCAGAATACCTCAGTAAGAGACTATGCTACCTGGGAGAGAGCATCTCATCTCTAGAGGTTTTCAAGCTGAGGTCACAGACTGGGTATCTGAGACAGGTGAGCCATCCGGCGTGTGGGGTGCACCTGTGGTCCTAACCACAGAAACAGTTTCCAGACTCTGATCCCATGTGAAGAGGACGAAGGAAGAGTACTAATTAGGAAGAAGGGAGGGGAGGGGAAAGAGGAAAAATCCAATTGAATGGGTGATTGTAGCCTCTGCGAACATGAGGTCTCTTTTGGGGCTCATTATAGGCGCACCTCTCATCTTTAACAGGATTCATCAGAGGAAATCAGACAGGGAGAAATCCCACAAATACAGTAAATGTCACTCAACACAGGAGCCCAAGGACTTTAGAGACCATTTAGACGAGTGTCATCTGTTGCCTGTGAGAACAAGGAGAGTCAGAAATGGCTAGTGTGAGTCAAGCAAGCCAGTAATCTCAGCTCCAGGGAGACTGAGACCAGGGACTGAGACCCCAGGAGGGTCAGGAATTCAAGACCAAACTGGGTTCCACAACCAGACCCTGTCTCGCAAACAAACAGGAACACCTACAAAGTATAGAAACGCCTGTGTGTGCTCAGGATACACAGCCCACGTGTTTCAAGATGACTAGGTGCCCACCCACTGCTGCAGTGCCTCGTGGGTAGCCAAATTCCTCCTTTGTCCCTGCAAGAGAGGGCATGTCTGTTTCCTTTCAGGAACCAAGACAAAATCAGCAAGGCCTCCTGTTCCCCAATGTTGTATGGCGTTTTCCCTCTGGGCACAGTTTGATTTTCTATTAGACTTTCCCCCAATCTAACCTAAGAATGATATTATGTAAGAATTTGAAACATCCCATCTGGGGAAAGGCCTAGAGAATAAACATCTTTTCAGGCTGGCTGGGGGTGGTCAGGTCCAGTTTCCTTCAGGATGTGGAAAGGCAGTCAACAAAAGTAGGGGGCGGAGACTTGCCAGCCAAGCCTGCCTATCTGAAGGAGATCCAGAGCAGCGAAGCAGGCGGGAGGAGACTGCTGAGTAGTCTGGAAGACGGCGGCCAAGCAGTTCAGTTCCAAGGAGGCCCCAGAGCAATGTGGTCAAGTCAGAGTGAAGAAGATTCTGGAGCAATGGAGCAGACCAGCCAATAGGGAGAGAGAGAGAGAGGAGCAAACAGTCCCGTAGTTGGAAAGAGATCTCAGAACAGTCCAGAAGCTTGGAGGAAACTCTCCTAACAAGTCATATAGCAGAGAACTCCAAGGGTGGAGCTTCCATGAGTCTCACCCATGTTGGGCTTGTCCCTGCCCATTTAAACAACCCTAATATACTTGTTGATTCATCGAGTTGATGTAATCACTTCTTTGGCCTGTCATCGAGTGCCTGTCTGTGTTGGAGAGATGTTGTGTGGCGCCTCCCAGGAAAAGCGTTCATGAAATACCCAATGGATAATTAACACAGATGATGTGAGAAGATGGTAGCTATACCAATCTGACCAATCTGACTCTCCACTTTGGTCTTTGTATCTAACACACACACACGCACACACACACACACACACACACACACACACACACACACACAATTGCTTTTTCTGGCAAGAAATGAATGAACCTAGGATGATCGTTCCCTGGTGACAAAAAACACCAGTGATCAATATCTTTCCATAGATGGTCAGTATCTGCACACAAATGAGATTTGGTTTGAAATAATAAAATATCTGAGTCCAGCACTACTGTGCCCCCAGGTGAGCGTGGGGTGGGTGCACCCCAGTTCATATTTCATTCCAAAGAAATGCCTCCTGTAACAAAAACAACAGTGTCCATGTCACTGGGTTTTGGTGATGGGGCTGCAGCATTTCTTGAGGAAACACAGGGAGAAGCGGATCAATAAAAGCCATCAGTTGTACCACATTCCTGAGGCGCTTCCTGTGTTCATTTGTCCTGGTCCTGATAGTGATTATGTTAGGATCTTTCCCCCAGTGACTCCAGGAAAATAAAAAAAAATTTGCAGCCCAATTCTCTTTCAGGAAAGGCTTGGGTTTCTTTGAATGCATGTTTCTTGTTTATTTCAGTCTCCTCAGTTCCTAGGGGCCATTCCTGAGTTCCTTATGGACTATAGGTGTTGCATAGTTGCAGGAGCTCATCTTAAGAGACCTGTGACTTCTGGAGGAAGGCAATTCAAGGACAACTATCAAAGCAGACAAATGTGGCCTGTGTGAAAGTCCTATAAACTGTCAATTCAGAATGGCTACATCCAACATTCTGTGGGATAAAATAGCCTTATAGCAGCAGCCTGTGCTCTCAAAACTCATATAGATTAACATACAGTCATAAGAAATGATACAGGTGATACCTGTACACCTTGCCCAGATGGCAACATTCCACAAGACCATAGTCTAATATCACTACTAGCATATGGATGTTGATAGAATCCATTAACTTATTCCCCGCACCTGTTCATTCTGGACCTTGTCTGTGTATATTCAGTGCTCCACAATGTTACCACTGTGTTAAGTCTGTGTATACAATATCCACAGTCAAGATGTCCAATAGCATCTTCCCTTTTCTCGCCCTGTTAAACCTCACCTTACCTCCTTTATGGTAAACTCTCCTGTAACCACCATTGCTACCACCCTGAGCCACTGGCAATGACAAATCTGTCCTATATCTCTTAATTCTGCCACCCCAGAAATATTACATAAATGGGGGTTGGGGAGATGGCTCAGGGGGTAAAGTCTTTGCTTGAAAAGCATAAAGACCTGATCTCCAGATGCCATATAAAAAAATGCCAGGTGGATATGGCAGCAGTCTGTAATTCTGGCCCTGGAGGACAGAACCTGAGAATCCTTAGAAAAAAAGAAATAAGGAGATAAGAGTATTACATAGATGGAGCTATCCATAGGAGGCCTTTGGGGGATGGCTCTGTCCATGTGGCATCGTTCTCTGGAGACTCCTGACTGTCGTGGGCATCAATAGCTAGCGCCTGTGTTGCTGTCTTTACTCTGCTGAAGGACCTCAGGTTGATTCCAGCTTTTGCTAATAACAAGTGAAGCAGCCATGTTGGTTCATGCAAAGGTTATTCCTCATGGGCAACCTGTTCCCCAGCTCTCCTCAGCAGGAAAGAACTAGTTTTGGAGGGGAACTGTCTTCCCCAACTGCTTCTCTGGAACTCACACATCAGCTCAGAGAAAGGACTTCAGAGGCTGTGATACAGGGAGTCTGAATCCCAGCTCTGTCCTGTACCACTGTGAAAAGTCCAACTCCAGGACCTCAGCCTAGGACCCATGTCTTTCACATCTCTGCCCCTGGCTTGGCATATGCCCATGGGACCTACATGCACCCAGAGGAAAGTTGTCTTGACTCTGGGTGTTTGGTGCTGTCCAGCACCTTACCTCCCTTCTGGTCAGTAGCTCTGGACCTCCAGGGAACCATCTGCTCCTCCCTCATTCATCCTGATGTTTCAACAAGAGCCAATTCCATCCCCCCGTTTCATAACTCGACCCCATCAGAGCCACATGGTCAGCCCCAAACCAATCAGGGTGTCTATGTCCTTGGAGATTTCACCGTCTAAGCTAATCCAACCAGCTGAAGCTAGGGAGTTGTGTCTACCACGGGGGGAGTGGGGTATAAACATAGCACATTCTCTACAGGGAACAGGAACAGAGAAACACACACTCCTCCCAATACAAGGTTTATCAAGTGACAACAGGAGATTCTTGCTGAAAGGAACCAACATGGAATGAGTGGAGGTAAAAGCCAGAGGCCCTCTTGAATTCAAGTCACATTGTCTGAGATCCTGGGCCCAAGACTCCATGAACTATGAATCATGAACCAAGGTGGATCCCATGAGTGGCTGGGTTTTCTGTCATTTTTGCATTAAAAATAAAATCCAAGTATATGCAGATATCTTCCAGAAATCTGAGCCATCTGAGTAACTCAGGGACGCCATCCAGTGCCCAGGCACAGGAAATCTGTGGAGCCCATGAATAAGTGTGGGCTAGTCATTTATCCTCTCTCTTATCTTTGAAATTGGCCTACCTTTATCATACCTACAGAACCTGCAACTGCAGTATCCTGCCTGCCTTCCGTGACCAATGCGGGCAAACCAAGGAGCCCACACTGCTCCTTCTCATCCTGGCAGGGCATCAGATAGTGGCACAGGCCAGTGTCTCCTGAAGTCAGACAGACAAGCCTGGCCTATTCTCAGGATGACCCTGCTGTGACATACTCACTACTGACAGGCCCACAGATGCTTCTCCATGGCAGTCACCCAAGTCCACTCCGATTCCCTGGTTCCTTCTCGATTTCTTGAGCCATCCTCCTCTATCAAGCAGTGCTTGGCATAGCCTGCAATACAGCAGGACCCAGCACCTGCATGTCCAGTTCTTATCTCAGTGTCCAGCCCATGCCATGGGAACATGCCTTGTCTTACCAGAGCCCACATGTGGGTCCAGAGCCCTGTGTTTCTGGTCTCCCCTTTGCTCACTTAACAACAGTGGCCATGTGAGCCTAGCATCCTGGCTGCGGGGGCCAGTGCAGGAGGGGCCCTGACTGCAGGATACCTAGGCAGTGGCAGCTGCCCACCAGGGTCCATTCTGGGTCCATGGTCAGCTCTGCCTGTTGTGTTCTGCTTCACTCTGACAATCCCCTCTCCAGGGTCAGACTGAGCCTCTGGCTCTGCCCTTGTTAGCACTATTAGCTTGTTAGCACCTTGTTAGCAAACGAACCAACAGGCCACCTCTGAGGTCAGCTCAGTATGGTCCAGATCTATGTATCACCCAATTTCACTTCTAAAGGAAAAGTTTCTTTTTAAGTTGGATGAGTGCTTACTGAGACAAGGTGAAGGTGATTCTTCCCTGAGTGCCTCTGGAGCCAACACACAGGTGAGCAGGTAGCCTCTTTCAATGGAGTGGAAGGAAGCCTCTCTACAGTCAGATCAGAGACTTATGACAGCCAGACATGGTGTGAGGGACTATTGTTTCATTCCCCATGTCTTCAGACTCCACAGTTAAGAGTACTAAACCCTTGTAGCCCTACTGTGGACCAGGCACAGGGTAAAGTAAAAAGAACTTCTCTGCCAACTACAGCAACATCCTTGGCTTTCTGGAGCTTACGGTCTAGAGGGAAGAGGGATGAGAGAAGGAGGAGGCAGAGGTGGGATCCTGAGAAGCAAGAGGCTATGGAGTACAAAGGAATGACTCCAGCTCAAACTTGACAGATCCTGGAGCTTCCTGGAAGCAGTGGTATCTATCAGCAGAGGCAAAGTGTTCTAGTTCTTCTTCATGTTTCTGATATAGCTATGTAGGGCTTAAACAACTCAGAGAAACAAGGGACTTTGTTTCTGACTCATGATTATCTACCATAGTTCATAGTCCAGCCCCACTTAGCAGAAGAGTTCATGTCAACATTAGGACCTGAGGGAATTGGCCATACCATATTCACAAGAGCCGAGAGAAAAGTGTACTTTCTCTATTGCCCGAGTGCTGGCATGTCAATATTCTGAATATAGAGCCAGCTCTCTCCATCTTGTTTGAGTCTCCATCAGACCCATGGATGGGGTCTTCACATAATCAATCTCCCACAGGCTTGCTTCAGGCTTGCCTTAGCTACACATTCTTCCCAAATGTGCCCAAAGGTTTAGCCTTCCACTGCCAAGCTGCCACAATAGTTAGCTGGTATACAGAAGATGAGTGGGATTAGATAGAGGATGAGGTAGACAGAAGGGGAAAAGTGTTTTCAGCTTGAAGCCCCCAAAAGAGAGGTAGTTGGTCCAGGACCTTTGTTTGTGAGTGTTTGGCTGTCAGCAGATAGAAGGTGACAAATGAGAAAAACAGGACCATTGCATAGAGAAAACAGTGACTGTCACAAGGAAATCATGGCGCCTTAGAAGCAGGAGAATGGCACAGAGAGATTTTACCTAACTTTTTCCTTCTAATCACAGGGTGGACACATTTTGAAGACCTGGCACTGGACACTTTGGGGCAGGGAGTTGGTAACCAAGGTTTATTTCAAATGCACTGGATTAATAAGAGAGTCCCTCTGGAGTTTAAGGACAGAAAAAAAAAAAGGTCTGCAGCCTTGGCATGGTGGATTATTAAGCTCAGCTGCTTGACACTGGCCTGGGCAAGAAGTGACAAGATCAAGAGTAGAAAAACTATGGCTTTGTGAGACCCTCAGCTGGCCCCTAACTTCAGCTTGCATGTTCCCAAGTGCAAAGCAACTAGGAGCTCCTAAGACAAAAGGAAACTTGTGTGCCAATATTTGCATGCCAACAAGAGAGCTATCTCTCAAGGCCTTGCCAGCTGACAACATCCCTATGTTAGGTGTCCATAGCTCCTGGGAGGGGCTGCAGGACTAGAGCCAAGGCCCCATCCTCAAGTTGATCGAGGGGAATGGCTGGAGGTGACACACAGAAGCAAGCGGACACACGGCTGCCAGAAGTTAAGTATGACTTTCTCAGTTCTCCCTCAGTCTTCAAGCTGTCTGTCACCATGGTCACCCAGGCAACCACGTTCGACTTCTCACATTATGAAGTGCACAGGAGTGAGCTCATTAAAAATAACTGGGTGAGGAAATAGGAGGAAAGGAAGGGAAATACATGGTTCATTCCCTGCATAGAACATTCATTCAGTCTCACACTTGTCCCTCGAGAAATTGCAAAAAGTGCCAGTGAACCATTCGGATGGATTGTATAAACAGTCTATTTCCATTGTTTACCTTCTGGATTGCTGCTCTTGGAAAGTGTAACTTCAAGTCTTAGATGCCTTACCAGAAAGAGAAAGATGACTTTAAGATCCAGAATAACCAAATGGCCATACATTCTAGAAACCACTGAAGTGGTCTTCCAGCTTGGTGGTGTAGTTAGACTGAGAGGTCTCAGGCATCTCAGAACTTCAGGGTTTCCGGATGAGAGGGGAGGGTTGTGCTGCTAAAGTTTGAGCCTGGTACCTCTGATATTAGCACTTGGGCTAGAAGACTGGGAATTCCAGACTGGGCTGGACCACAGAGCAAGATTCAGTAAATGAATGAATGAATGAATGAATAAAATAAGATTTAACATGTGGATTTTCTCAAGAAATTACTTAACCGAGGGTCAACAAGATGACTCAGCAGCTAAAAGTACCTGAGTGCAAACTTGGTGACCTAATTTTGATCCCTAGACTCTATATGGTAGAAGGAGAGAACTTATTTCTGAATGTTGTCCTTTGACTTCCACATGCACAGTGGCATTTGTGGATCTCCCTCCCCCCCCCATCAAATAAATAAATTACATCCATTTGTGTCTATTTTTTAAAAGAAATTACTGAAACAAGAAGTCTGAGAAGCTCATACAATGGAGCAGTGTTGCAGCAGTGACTGTTCAGACAGCAGCGGCATGACGTGGGAGCACCGTGACTTTCCTGTCCATTTCCACCCTGCATTTGTCTCTTAAATCGGAAAGAGTATCTTGCAACGGCAAAGTAGAAAACTCCCGAGAGGAGGTCATCCGTTGTCTCAGGCTGCTGCAAGAAAATGCCACGGACAAGGTGACTTCAGCAGCACACATTTGTTTGCACACAGTTCTGAAAATCTCAGATCATGATGGCTATGTTGTTGGTTTCTCATGGGGCTCCTGGCTTATAAATAGTCGCTAACCCACCATGTGCTCCATACTGCCTCATGTCGTGCGTATAGGAAAATAGTGGTGAAAAGGCTCTGTGCTTAGAAGACCACTAATCCTCTTGGATCCAGGCCCCACCCTCATGATGTCATTTAACCTCAATTACTTCTTTAGTAACCCCAGCTTCAGATAGAGTTTCCACTGCAGATATAGGAATTTGGAGGTGGGCAGAAATGTTTGGATTGAATGGTGGGATCAGCTGAGGCCAGAAGCCGGCATGCCTGCCCAACCTCCACTCATTGTTCTGGATCATTCTAGAAAACAAGACCTGTCTCCTTACTGCAGAGAGACGCGCAATATTGAAATTGCTCCCCCTAATCTTTATGCGATTGCCTGCTCTCTGATAGAAATACTGCCTCTGGCTGAGTATTTATTGTCTGCTTCTCTCAAAGTATTGACTTTATGTAACAGTTTGATATACATCAAATCCTTTACAGATTTAATAAACTCCTCTGGTCAGCCTTCTGTTGTGAACACAATGAGATTTATGGTCGTCTCCATGTAAAACCCTTTTTCCTTGAAATTTTCTACTTCTAGATATCAAAAGATAAGAAGAGAAGCATTTATCATCTTGGAAATCGTACCCCATGTCTGCCTGCTGGGTATTAGTCAGAAATGACTAGTGGTTAAAGGACTAAAATATGACAAATGTTTGACTGCTGAACAGCTGAGGCTGGGAGAAAAGCAGGAATCTAAAAAAAAAAAATCCCCCCCTTCCTTTCAGAAAGGATGGATCTTTGCGATTAATCACCAGCGCCTGTGGGACAAAGCAACCTAATTTGAGTTGGATGCATAACCTTGGAAGGACTCCACTAAAAGGTTAGCAAGTTGAGTCAATCTGGGATCTTTTTTGTAAATACTGCTGGGGCCAGGGAAGTACCAAACACCTGCATAGACAGCCAGATAGGATACAAGGGTACAAGAGGCAGGAGGACACTTCTGCAAGAGCTAATGCCTCTTCCAGGTGCTTCTGGCTCCTGCTAGCCTGCCCTGGGAATGCACGGTAGTCCCACCTTATCTATGGGCTTCACTTGGCACTATTTCAGTTACCTGCTGTCAACTGTGGCCCAGAAACGGAAAATTCCACAAAGAAACAATTCATGAATCACACGCTGTTCTCAGTATCAGGATGAAATCACATGCTGTTCTCTTCTGTGAATCAACCCTTTTTCCAGGGAATCAACCTAGCTGTCATCTGGCATGAAGTAGCTACATAGATGCTCTGGTGATCTGGTGACGGCCATGATCCCTTGGTACTTGTACTCTAGCTGCCTTCAGACAGTCTGCCAATGTCTGTCATTCCTCTCCCTTATCATCATCCTGTAGACGCTGTATCATCTCACCATCCCAAGGTGGTGAAGAGTGTGTGTAGGGCAATGAAACATTTTGTGCATGAGAGAAAACATGCTCCTATAACTTTTTATTACATTGCATAAGGTGCCCAATACTATTGTTTATTGCATTTTGTGTGTTTGTATGTACATATGTGTGTAGGCATATGTACAACAGGGCACTTGAGTGTGTGTGCCTGTGAAAGTGACATTGGGAATCATTCTGGATTGTTCTGCATCCTTATTGCTTTGCTCTGGAGTTTCCCAGACTCTTCCCTCCAGGCTGGAATTATAGGCCACTTCATATTTGTTGGGAATTTTCACGTGGGATCTGAACTCAGGTCTTTCTGTTTGTGAGGCAAAGGTTTTAACCCATGAGCCATTTCTCCCAACATGATTTTTTTGCATATTTTTATATTGTGATATTTTGTTATTTGTTAATTTCTTACTGTCCCTAAATTACAAATTAACCTCCAGGATAGATATATAGTGTTAAATAACAAGGCAAACAAAACATAAACAGTGAGTTTGGTACTATGTACAGTTTGAGAAACCCATTTGGAATTTTAGACCAGATACCCTGACCACTCTTAAGCACTTACTTTTATCTCTCTTAGACTGAGCTTAATTGGAGCAGGATCACAACAAACCATATCTTTTATACCTTGGGGGGTGGGGCTTTGAGTGTTGAATAAATCTAACTAAGGTTGGAAAGTTCCAGACAGGAAGACTATGTAGGAAGTTACTGATATGCATCGGTATTTGTCATTCTCTGAGCTCTCAAAAGAAACTTTCCACGACAAAATAACCCGGAAAAGGAGAGGGCCTTGTAAGTGTTCTAGATGCTTCTCTGAAGAACTTAGGGAAAAGTGGAGAAGAAATAGGAAAGAGATTTATGAAGTCTCAGAGCCTTGCGTTAAAATTAAATGTGGTGAGGAAAGTGGATTTCCACATTTAATTGTCTTCCTCACAGTAACGGTGTGTCAGTCTTTCCTAAGAGCCTATTAATTCTGTAATTTAGTGTCACAAGAGTGAAGGGATCGACAGAGCCAGCATGACGTTTTTTTTCTCTCCTCATTGACTAGCTGTCATCTGACATGAATGTTAGGATGGCTTTCTCCTTGAACACTCTACCCCCAAATTAAAAAGTTTTTACAGTCAGTTAAATGAAAAAAAAACTGCCTGCACCTCAGTTAGCAAAAATTGGGTCCATGACACTGTATGTTATGATTTTAATTATAGTTAAAAATAACCGGGCTCATTGTACGGGCACTGTAGAAGCTAAGTCCTGGAGAGAGAGATAGAGAAAAAAAGAGATAACTCAAGTTGTGTTACTGGGTGGTATGAACTGCTTTTAAATAATAAAAAAAAATGATTTATGAGTGTGGGCCCAAACCCGCTGAGCAAGGCAAGCATGTACCTTTGATAAATGGCCAGTTTGCTTTCTACTGGCTCTCCACCTTATCAAAGACATCACTGCCGACCTGTCTCATCCTGGGTTTAATGAGGCCCTCCAGGGGACAAATGCCTCTAGGAAGGGACATTCAGCAGGGCAGGGCATTCCTGGGGCACCAGTCCCTGGCAGACCAGGACCTGGAGCAGGTGAGGCTTCACGAACTTGTCCACTTGAACTCCCCACTTGCAGGGACAACAGGAAACGGCCCGATTCTACAGAGAAAGGCATCTTGCCCCACTTCTAACGCTTTTGACTGCACACTAGGAATTCATTTTTACGCAGGATTTGAGACAAGGGTCTAGAATTCATTAGGTTGCAAAGAGATAATGAATTGCCCAACATATTGTTCAAATAACTGATCCTTTTGTCATTGATGCAGAATACTTTACTGTAGAAAAATTTCCCTACAACCTTGATTCTGCTCCACAGTTGTCTGTTCTGTGCCCTTTTGGTTCATGGGCTTTCATTATTTTTGTAGTTTCGTGATTTCTAAAATTCATACATAGTATCATGGCAAGGAGTCAATGTCACAACATCAAATGGTGGGAAATGGTGGGGGAGCTAAAGAAGTAGTCTGGAAGGAATATGTAGAGACACCCACAGCAGTGAATAATCTGATCTGTTCTAGTACTTGTGAAGTGACTCGTCAGTGTGTGCATGCTCTGTCACAATGTGGGATCATGCTTTACCACTGATATTACTGTGAACCTAAGGTCCTGGAAAGAATCTACTGCACCTGCAACACTGATTGATTGGCTAGAGACTCAGATGTGGAAAGGTTTTGAATGCTGTAAGTCCAGAGCAAAATTCTCTTGGCCCATCTTGAGCCTCCTTAATAGCTATTTATTACCCTCCTCTATATGTGACCTAATATCTTGGTGACCATTTAAGTGCATTCTTCAGAATGTTTGACCCCTGGTTTCCACCAACCAAGAGGCTGAGAATGTCATCAAAAGCATATAGATCCCATAACAGAGATTTCCCTACTTTGCTGTAACCTGTCTACCTGATGTTTCCACCAATGCATTTTAAAAGTGTCTTGATTTATGGGTTCCTTTGTTCTGTGGAAAAAAACATACCACAATGGAACACATGAAATTTGGGGTAAGCTGACTCTGTATTCCTGGGCTATAGTCACTTATATTAGGTCTCAGAATAAACTACCTCCTGTCTTTTTTGAAGCGAGAATTGTGATTTTTCCCATCTGCATTGTACATCACATACTTTTAAATATACAGTAGTTTGCTATTTTCTGTAGTTTTGCCTTCTACTATTTCAGTTTTTTTGATCAACCACAGTCTTGAAAACATTAAATAGAAAATTCCAGAAATAAACAATACTTACTTTTCACATTATCCTATTCCTGAGTAATGTTTTGAAAATCTCACTCTTTTCTACTCTATCCCAACAGGATAGAAATCATTCCTTTGACCAATCTGTCCACCTTCTATACCTTACCTACCCAATATTCACTTACTAGATAACTTAATTATCAGAACCACTATGGAATTATCCTCAGTTTCAGGCTTCCATTAAAAGTCTTGGAAGGCATGTCCCATGGCCAAAGGTGGGGGGCTATATACTACTTATTCATTTTAATGATGAATACTCCTAAAGGAGAACTTGTGAGTCAGTTGCTTGCAAGGGTCAACTCAACAATTAAGGACTGAAGTTTTGGACACACCTATAAGGAATTATCTATTAAGGCAAACCTGAAGAGATTGTCTAATAGCATAATTGATTGAAAAGACTCAACTCATAGTGAAATGAACCATAATTGATTGAGAAGACTCAGCTCATAGTGAAATGAACCATAATTGATTGAGAAGATTCAACTCATAGTAAAATGAACCATTCCAAGTCAGGTAGATCAGAGAGAGAGAAAGAGAGAGAGAGAGAGAGAGAGAGAGAGAGAGAGAGAGAACTGGTAGGAATTTAGCAAGTGCCTCTCTCTCAGATAGCTCATGACTATGGACATGTTATGGCCAGTTCCCTTGGCTCATGATGTTATTATGGCCTCTCCTTTGCCATAACAGACTTTAATCTGAAAATGTAAGCCAGTATGATAGATCCGGAACCAGACCTCAAAACCAGAGACCCTCCACCCCTCAAGTCTCAGCCCCAGATCCCACCCTAAAGTCAGAGATCCTACCACAGCCAGAGACTCCCACTAGATAAATCTGTTAATCTGATAACTGGTCAAACTCCAAATCCCTTCTCCCTGCACTCTGACTATAAAAGCTCCCCTGGCTCTACTTGAACAGCCACTTCCATATGGATGCTGCTCTCTTGCTGGAAAACTTTAGTCTACGTGTATGAAGCTTGGGTTAGTGTTCTATCTCCCACCCCTACCCCTCGTTCTTCTTTCTTCTCCTTTTCTAACACAGCAAAACCCATTGGTTCCCTTCATTTGTTGGGGTCATGCATTCATTGAAGCAACAGATATATGAAACTAAGGCAGCTTCTGATTCAAGTTGATAAACTGTGGAAATAAAAGCCCTACTGTGTGCTCAAACCATTTGTAGTGCTGTGGGAAAACACACACACACACACACACACACACACACACACACACACACGCACACACACACATTTAAAAAGAGAAAAAGGAAGGGAAATCTGTGGTTTTTAAAGCAAGGATCCTAAAAGAAATAGGAACACAGGGTGACTGTGAGACGACAGTAAGTGGGTTGACCCCACACAACCCTCCATAGACTGCAGGCCAGAGGATCCCTCTTGTGGAGACCAGCACTGAAAACTATTTTCTTGGGCTGGTGAGAGAGTTCAGCAGGTAAGGCATCTGCTCCCAAGCCTGATGACCTGAGCTTCATCTCCTGAAGTCATGGCTTGCACGTCTCTCTTTCTCGCCTCTCCATCCTTCCCCCTGTATGTGTGTCTGCCTTTCCTCTCTCTCTTGGGGATATGACATAGGGGTTAAAGTCTTTGTCTCACAAGCAAAAGGACCTGAGTTCAGATCCATAGATTCTCAGAGTAAAGCAATAAAGATGTAAAGCAATCCAGACGATTCACAATGTCACTCTTGGCCCTCCACAACACACACACTCAAGTGCCAGCTTTTACGCATGCTCTCCCCCTGCCCCCACACATGTACATCCACATGTATGCACACTTATGCAAAAATAGAAAGAAAAAAGAAAGCACTACTTCTAGTCCACACGAACACAACACCAGGACATCCTGAGCATGAGTGTCCCCAGCAGACAGGGCTCAGAATCCAGACACCTGGCAGAGGCTTTGGAAGGACCTCCCTACTGGATAACGGTCCAGCTCCTCAGGACCCAGCAGGCAAATTCACCTAAAGCCGTGGGAAGACTCAGGACAAATACCACAAATGAGGTCATTTACATCTCAAGGAACAGAGACTTTCCTAGAAGGATTGTGGACAAGCTTCTGACTGACTAGGGGAGGTCTGGGGGTGAATTACACCCAGGACTGAAGAAATAAAAGGACTGAGTAGAAAAGATTTGGCTGTGAGGAGGAGCCAATTAAAAATCTTAGAAATGAAAAAGAGAGGTCAATCACATTTAAAACTCAATAGAGAAACTGACCAGGACATCTGGCACAGCCAATGGAAAAAAACTGAGGAATCCAAAGATCAAACGGAACAAAAAAGGAAATAAGAGACTCAAAAGTATGAAAGAAAAGATGAAAGACAAAAAAAGGCAGCTCCAAAGGCTCCCTTAGAGGTCGGACTAGAAGGATTGATGAAGACAACAGCGCCCCAGTGCTTGAAGGATGTGGAACAGCTAGGAATTCACAGAACTTAATTAAGACACAGTCTACGGGACCTAAAAATTCTGTCAAGCGCTCAACAGGATTAACTGTAACCCATGTCTAGATCCATGGTGATAAAACCCAGAACATAAAGGATCAAGGGGAAATTGTTGAGGCACTAGAAAGTGATTACTAGGGGAGGAAGGAAGCAGCCCTTAACTCAAGACTACACAGCAGATATGTGTGTTTGTGTGTGTGTGTGTTGTGTGTCTGTGTATGTGTGTCTGTGTGTCTGTGTATGTGTGAGAAATAGAGACAGAGAGAAAGAGAGAGAGAGAGAGAGATCCACAGCTAGAGAGACTATTTCTATTCCATCATGGCTACCTGTGTGTCAAGTTTCCTTTGCTTCCTCCTTTGCCAAGGAGGCTGCTGTGAGTACCTCCCACAAGGATTACATGACTCGATCTATGCAAAACCCTTGGAAAGATTCCCACCATCAAGTAAGAGATCAAAAATGTTGCAATAGTTTTTTTAAAAGTGTGTGTGTGTGTGTGTGTGTGTGTGTACAAGTGAATATATGTACATGTGCCTGTGGGTGGATATGCCTATGGATGCCAAAGTTAGGCAGTTTTAGAGCAGCCATGCTGGGATGGACTCTGAAGGTCTTCAAAGGTCGTCTCCCACTGCTGGGATTACCCTGAAGGAACACACCCTATTTGATCTGGAGGAATTGACTCTAATTCTTCACAGAGATAAAGTCACCAACTTCCCCTAACCTTCAGTTCATGAAAGGATAGGGAGATTAGTTCTCCATTGTATATAGGCCTCACTATGAGGCCAAGATCAACTGGGTTGGGCCCCAATATGAATAGACCAATGAGATGTAGAGGACCAAAAACTCCAATCGAGTTTGCAAAACTGGAGCTAACCAATGAGGAAAAGCCACTTTTCTGGGGCTTGACTAAAAGTATAAATAATTTGGACCCTGGCAGCCATCTTTGGCATCCTTGCCCCTCATGATAATCCACGAGTTCCGACCTGAATTTTCTCTCACCCCCACATGGACAGCATGAGATACCATTTCTTAGGGATGCTGTCTTTTGACAAGAGTCTTTCATTTGGCATGGAGCTCATCAATTTAGTTAGGCTGCCTGGCCAGTGAGCCCCAGGGATTGTCCTGTCTCTACCTCCTCAGTGCTGGGTCTACAGACACATGCCACCATGACCAGCATTTTCATGTGCGTTGTGGGGATTTCTTGCAGGGTGAACACTTTGCCAATTGAGCTACCTCTCCAGTGAATGAAATATAAGCTTTTTTTTTTTTGAGCTGTGTTTCTTATTTTGATTATTGTCAAATTTCTCCAAAACCGTACTGAAGTCAAAGAGAATGGAGCTTAGTTAGGCCCTTGTCTGAGGAAGGGAGTGGTTTGCTTAATGGTCTGTGTGGCAGTTTGCCTACATGTTGCTGATATATTCATGACAAAATACTTTAGGGAAAAAAGCAGTTTTATTCTGACAATTGTCTGAATATATATAAATTATAATTATAAATAAGTTTATAAGTATAAATAATTATATAAATAAATAATAATTATAGTTATTAGCCTAACTTGGCAGAAAAGCTCATATCAACACTAGGAGTCAAGGGACCTGGTCATGCAAGATTCACAGCAATTGCTGAGAGAGGGGCTCTCCTCACTTATCAGACTGCAAGTCTGCCAAAGTATGCTGAAGAATGCCACTTCCTAAACCTGCTCCCTTCATACTTATCTACCAGCCTGGGGAATGGTCACATCCACTATAGGTTGGATCTTCCCACATCAATCAATCTCCTCCAGGTTTGTTTAAGGATTGTCTTAACTACTAATTCTGCACAGACGTGCCCAAAGCTCAGCCTTTAATTGTCCAGTTAACATCTGCATCCTCTATTTATCACAATCTGGGAGAAGGAGTGGACAGGATCTTTGGGAACTTCCACACGACACCTTTTCATCTAATACCTTAAGACAAATCATCCTATCATCATCACTGGGAAAGGAAAAGGCAGGTCCTGAGAAATTAATGGATTTTCCCTATGGTCCCTTGGTGAGCAAAGTCATGCTCCTAAGAACCTGGTGTGAAAGCAGATGACCCGGAATACCTGGTTCCCAGGACTCCAGTCTGGTCTCTGAGCTTCTGCCTTCGCAGGTATCTATCTTCTCTTACCAGAAAATGAAGCGTTACCTTCGAGCAGGAAGGAAATAAACCATCGTGATTTCTTCTAACAGCTCCAATAGCCAACCTGACATTGTGAAGGACGTGGCAATATTTGTAATCCCCCCTGACAAGTTGTTAAGTATTTATAGAAACATTTCCTCTTGGCCCTGCTTAAGGAAAGCACTGTATCTAATTTCCTCTGGAGACATGTGCTCAGGAAAATCAGAAAGATAATCTGTCATCATAAATAGCAATAAATAGTCACCCTGAAAGAGTTGCTTGTTTAGCACAAGGTTGCTTGAATATTAACAGATTTTTTTTCAGCCTTTTGCTTTGTCTTTGTGGGGTTCAGTTTATGACTTGGGTAAGTGCTGAGCTCTGCATGGGTTTTGGGGAACTCAAGGCTAGGGGTTTTTAGTTTAGAGTCAGCCTGGGGAAGGAAACCACAGATTAGGGGAAGAAAAGGGGGGCTCCAAATTCAAGGAGGACAAAGCTCACTGGCATCACAGGAAAGCATGGTCCCCATTAATCCCCAAGTAAGCACATTGAACTTGAAACCAGAAGAGATCTGCATCTCTCTCTCTCTCTCTCTCTCTCTCTCTCTCTCTCTGTCTCTCTCTCTCTCTCCCCACCTCTCCTCTCCCTCCTTTTTTTTCTCTTCCTCTCTCAATGTGGTACGGTATTTTCCTCCAGATAACATAATGCCATTTTAGACTCTCTCACCTGCCCCCATTTAACTTAAGGAGCATGTCCTATAACAATTTGAAATATTCCATCCACTCCATCCTGGAGGAAGAATTAGGAGACCCAGAAAGCTATCTAAGTAAGTTTATCAAACTAACAGGATTCAGGAGGTGGGGGAGTTCTTCAGGAGGACAGAAAAACAGTAAAGACTTCCCAGGCCGGCCAAATTTGAAGGGAACTGTGAGTGGCCTGGCAGCCTAGAGGAAACTCTCTGAGAACTCAGCATTCACAGCTGCCAGCCTGTGCTCTTGGTTCAGAATTACAGAAAAATCACAACTGGTGGGGCCATCGGCCATCAGCTATCCATGAGCAAACAGAGGCCTGAAGGAATAACTTTCCAATGGCTCAGAGAAGATGTCTAAACACTCCTAAAATTACAGAGATTGCTGATGCTGGTATTGATGGTACAGCAAAAAAACCTAGAATTTTTTTCACACTATTGATTTAGGGAACCTATTGGATAGGTTGGGATGAGAATGGAATCTCCTTTTTAGCAGCAAGTTCTACCATCCTTAGACAATGTCAGAAGCAAAACATTCTGTCTCCATTCTAAACTTCTGAAGAAATATCTTTTTTCCTAAGTAGTAAGTTTTTTAGGACTTAGAAGTTATAACAAAGCCTCATTTCTTGACCATGTATATTTAGCATTTCTAGTAGCCCATTTGTTTGTGACCTGACTTCTGATAACAGTTCAGCCCTAACAGAACTTGTATGCAGAACTTGTATGCAGACCTTGAGAAGTTGTATTGCCATTTTAGTGTATTTTCAGGTGCTATAACCAAATACCACACTTTGGGCAATTTATAAATAATGAAGGTTTATTTAGCCAGTTCTAGAGGCTAGGAAGTCCAAACTATGGTTCTAACACCATGTTCAGGCTTTCTTAAAGCTGCATCATCACATCCAAAAGAAGCAAGCATAGGAGCTGGGCCTGCCTTCTTATTCTTATAAAACTACAAAAGCCATCACCAGGGCTCAAATCTCATGATCTCATCAGAATACCTCCCGAAGAACTCACCTCCAAATGCAATTAACACATAGATTTAGAAATTAAGTTTCCACATAATAGACATACTCAAAGCATAGCAGTGCCAAGCTGTCCCACCCAGTTAAGGCATTCTTGGTCTCATGTCTCATTACATGTAAAGACACAGGGCACAGGTTGCCACTCCAACATGGGAAATGTCTCTTTCAAAAAAACTGGCTGTCCCAGTTTTCACTTGATGACTCAAGATCCATAGCTGGCTCAAGCTAGACCAAACCATTAGCCAGACTAAGTCAACTAGACTTATGCCCCAATCAGTCTCTAAAGCATTAGGAATTCAGTGGGCATGGAAAGTGAGGACCAAGCTAACCATATCTGTGTATGGTTAAGTAAAATGGAAACAATCAAACTAAGACAGGAGCATGACCGGATGCACAGAAAGAAAGAAACAAGAGGCCATGTGGTGATCCTAACAAGTGGCAACCTCACATGTTGTTGGGTACTAGACCTCATGTGACTATCTGCCTTTCACTTCTGTGATTCAGAGACACACCAGCCAGTCCCTGCACACCAGCCAGTCCCTGAACTCTGTGTTAGCTGCCCTTGGGAGGTTTTTTTCCTGTTCTGTGCAGTTTAATAAAATTGCAAGTAGTTTTTAATGTGTAGCAAGCATGAGTTGGGTTTCTCTTATGTTCCCACCCCTTTGGCAGCCAAGTCCTGAGAAGGAATCAGTTAGTTTCATTGGAAGAGAGGAAATCAGAGAAGAGCTGAAGGCTATGGCAATGAGCATGCATCAATCCAAAGAGACCAATTTCTGTATTATTCAAGAGGTTTTTGTTGTAGTTAAGTGAGGATACCTACCTACTGATTTGACTAATCTGCAGAGATGATCATGTCCCTTATCTCCTATCTTTGATATTTATTTTCTTTTCATGCGTGTGTGGTGCATGCATGTGTGTATGAGTATTTTAATGTATATTGGCAGACGTGTGTGGGTGCATGTGAATGTATGTGCATGTAGAGCCCCAAGGATGATAGCAGGAGTCATCCTCAATCATTCTTCCACCTTGTTCTTTTGAGGCAGAGTCCCTGATTAAACTCAGAGCACATCAGTAATGCTAGTCTGGCTAACCAGGTTGTTCTGGGGATATCCAGGAATTCTGAGGTCTTAATTAAAGGCAAGCCACCATATCTACCCAACATTTTAGTGAACTCTGGTCATTTTGTTTATGTGACAAGTGCTTTCACTGTTCAGTCATCTCCTCAACCTATGACTTTAATTTTGTTCCTGGATTGTACAAGCTGACCCTGATATCCGAAGTCTCCTCAGACTGCAAACTCACCACCAAGCAGTCAGTCAGGGTGGTCATATTATTCTCTGCAATTGTCCATGGGAAGGAAGGCTGGGCCTGAACTGTTCCACCAGTGAAATCAGTATGCACGATGTGATTGTATTGTTTCAGCTTAGGTCTTGTTTAAGTTTGTCCCTTAAGGACTCATGCATTGCAAACTTTGTCCTGTTGGGTGATATTAAGAGGTGGTGGGACTTTTAAGCAAGAAGACCCAGTGAAGCAATTAGGTCATTGTTGGTCCTCAAAGGGAATTCACATAGCTCTGGTTAGTTCTCAAGAAAAGAAGTTTTAAAGACCAGACAAATGGCTCAAGGATTAATCCTCTGCTTCAAGAGCAGAAGGATCTGAGCTCAGATCCCAGATCTTAGGTAAAAATGCCAGGCAGAAAGGGTGGTATCCTGTACTTTTGGTTCTGGAAGGCAGAGCCTGAGAAACTTCACAGCAAAGCAAGTAGGAGGTAGAAGCAATCCAGGTTAATTCCCAAAGTCATCTTTGGGCCTCCACAGGGACACATAGTATTCATAGATAGATAGATAGATAGGTAGATAGATAGATAGATAGATAGATAGATAGATAGATAGATAGATAGATAAAAGTTTTGCTATAAAGAAGAAAGCCTCTTCTTTCTCTGTGACTTCTCATCTCCTGAGTGAGGCTATCACAATGCTCTAGCCATGACACAGTTTGCCATAACATCCTAATAGAATCAGCCTCAAAACTTTCCTAAAGTTCCAGCCTTAGATATTTACTATGGTAATGGAAAAATGGATGAATACATGTGTGCTGAGGAAAAAAAAACATCAGCCTATCCTAGGAAAGGATATTAAAAAGAACAGAGCTCCTCACCTGCCCAGGATTACAACACACACACACACACACCCCGCAGAATTACCCTGAGCTGGGTGCATAACCTCAAATGCTGTAAGTGCTTGTTTGTTTTCTGGCAAATGCACTGGGGGACTCCAGCCTTCCCAGTGGCCTCCAGTTCCTTCAGGCTTCCCGCTCTTCCCCTGCTGCCCTTCTGCTCCCATTGGGTCGCTCCATCTTTTGCTGGAGCCAGTTATTGACTGCTTTGCACACAGAAAATCCCATTTCAGATTTAAGTATCAACTTTGAGATCTCCTAACTGACCTGGTTTCTTCTTTAGCCTGAGACTCTCCATTTTCTTCCAAACTGATTCTTTTAGTAAGGAACCTAAAGCACAAAAGCTTAGAGAGACTTGTTCCTTGGTGGTCATGGGTTTAAGACCCCAAGTTACTGATCAAGAGGAGGAATCACAGTGTAGAGAAGCAGATCAACTACCTAGGGTACAAATCAAGATGACAGGGCTCTTTCTCAAGGTTTCCTCCAACTCCCATTCAGACACTTTTCTAGGCCACTTAGTATCTCCCAAAGCCTTCAGCAGATAAAAAATAAACAAAAGATAGCTGAAGGAAGTCTTCCCCAAGCATTGTAATAAAACCAAATGAAATATTGGAAGTTGTCAGGGGAAATAAGTCTGCCAGTCCTGGCAGATGGGTCTCACCCACATAGTTCAAGCTGGGCTGTTTCCATAGCCCCACAACTGATGCTGAGATTCGGATAGCATAAAGGTCAAAAACAATCTCCACAAGCATCCTACCCCTCCCAACCTCCCAGACTAATAAAGCGAAGGTTTACAGAGTGTTCCAGGCCAGCAGTGTTGACCGCACATCTGAGCAGAGGACTTGGCTTTGTGAAGCATGTGATCTTTGCACCTGTTAGATGTTGGGCATGTTAAACACATCCCCATCCTCCCTCCCTTGCATGTATTCAGACAAAGAACCCTGCACAGTTCCCAGTCTACTTAGATAAGGCAGCTCCATCCTCCCAAGGACAGCTCCACAGTTCCAGTCCACCTGCAACTAAGATAAACTGGCACATCATCCCTGGACTTTTTTCACCTACCCCGAGACAAGCCCCTCTTCTCTCCTTGATCACATGACTATGCCTTATAAGAGACCACAGAGTGAGATTGTTGCTGCTGCCTCTCTGTCGGTCCGCTCTTTCCATACAGCCATGATGCTTGCTGCTTGCCTATTTGTCCGTCTGCTTACTTGCCAATAACTCTGACGTGCAACTTACCGCTTGCTTGTTTGCTGTCCTACTTGTCCTCCTACTTGCTTGACAATAGATCTCCTTTGTCCATTATGTGTTGGTTTTGTGTGACTTTGCATCCCTGATCATTCTGATGTAGGGAGGCTCCCAAAGCCCCCCACAGCACCTTCAGCATTTGATACACTGCCTGTTGCAGTCCACCTGTATGGCTGCTGATAAATGACCATCAAAAGGCTTAAGGGAACAAGGGGTTTATTTTCTTACTGATAGTCCAGTTACAGTTTATAGTCCAGCCTGACAGGAGAGCACACACCAACACCAGGGCTGAGGGACCAACACCACAGGCCGAGGGAACTGGCTACACCATCTCTACGTAATGGCTGAGAGAGGGACAATCCTTATTTGCCAAACCAGCATATCTGGCCAAGTGTACACAAAGAAGCTGACTTCCTCAACCAGTGCTCTGTATTTTGTTCACCTGTTCAGGGCTCAATCCCACCCATCATGGGCTGGGTCTGCCCTGTCAACTAGACAATCTCCTTCAGGTTCGCTCTGAGCTTAACTCAACTACTAATTTTCCACAAATGTGCCCAGAGCTCAAACCCTCAACTGTCAAGTTGACACCTCTGCCTAACTAGGACAGTTACTAATACAAACTAGCTGCTTATTTAATGTGTGTCCAAGAACCTCCTAAGAATCTTGCATCTTTTCAGTATTATCCCAAACCACCCTTGAGAACCCGCCAACATCTTTTACAAAAGAAATAAAGATGGTACTTTTACAGAACACCAAGCTGCTGACCAATCTGAGGAAGAAGACAGTATTATGGTCCAAGTTTAATCCTTTCATGAGTTTCTGCTCTAAAGGGCCAGAGAGTAACTATTTTAGATTTTGCTATCAAGATGGTCTCTGTTGCAATGTTCAGCTTTTTCTTAGCTTCTCTCAGTAGCTGCAGAATATGCAAATGATGAGTGTGGCTGTGTTTGAACAAAACTTAATTTACAAAAAACAAAACAAAACAAAACAAAACAAAAAAAACAGACGGCAAGGGCCAGTGGGTAAAATTGTTACCAATCTATTACGAGGAACTGAGTTTGAAATCCAAGTACCCATGTGTTCCAGTTATCTTTCTTTTTGCTACTATGAAACAATACTCTGATAACAACCAGCTTAAGAGAGAAAGGAAGATTATTTGGTTTATGGTTCCAGAGGAAAAGGTAAAGTCCATTATAGTAGGATTCTCATAGCAGAAGGCATAGATGGCTTGGAGGCAGAAGTTGAGGGCTGGCTCCAGTCACAGCTGTGGTCACAGGGGCAGAAAGAATAAGCGCAAACTGTGGGAGCAAGGCGAAGCTACCAAATGTCAAGGTTCATCCCATGTGACCTCCCTTCCTTTAGGACCTCATGAAGTTGCTACAACCTTCTTAAACAATAACATCAACTAAGATTCAAACACATGAGCCTATGGGGGACAACACATATAAAAGCTAGGTACAGTCACCCTGGAACCCCAACAGTGTGTGGGCAAGAGAGGAAGATCTTGGATATTTGCTGGTCAGCCAGTCTTGCTGAAACAGGGAGCTTCGTGCTCAGTAAGAGACACTGCTTCAAAAAAAGATGAAAAATGATGATAGAGAAGGACACACAATGTTGACTTCTGGATTCTATACATCCTCACAGACATGTATGTCATGTATATACAACATATACACACATACACACATACATACACACACGTACATACATGTATATACACATAAGATTTCAAGATGTTTGTTCCACAAGCAATAGCTTGCTGACCCATTACTGTAAATTGTTAACAAACATTCAGTTCTTCAGTGAATGCTCACATTTGAACATAAGCTTTAATACATAGACACATGGTTCATACTCATTGCCAACTTCTCAGGGTCAAGAGGCATCTTGGAGGCAAATCTCTTTCTTCAGGAGAGATTTTCTAGACAAGTTTGGTTGAAGGGCGATGACCCACCCTAAATGAACATGAGTCTAATACTAGTATCCATTGCTGTCTGCTTCTTGACTATAAATGTGATCTGACCAGCTACCTTCTGCTCCTGTTTCCACACCATCCCTGCCATGATGGACTGTATTCCTTAGAACTGTAATCCAAAATAAACCATTCTTTCTTTAAGTTGCTTTTGTCAGATGCTTTGTCACAGTCATGAGGCAGGCAGCTAATGCAGATACTATTCTCCAAAATGTTTAAATTCATAATGTGTACAGTGACTGGTAATAATTTCTACACATTCAAATTTAAGTCACCAAATGAATTGATTCTCAAAATGAGAAGTAAATCCGATAAGAATTACCATGAGAGTCTAGCTAGAATTATTGCACATTAATACTGGAAGAAATATAGCTCCATTTCATTTTGTAAATGTTTGAATGCAATGTCACCTAAAAGGTTTATAAGGAACTCTTCAATTTTCTCTTCCTATGAATCTGAAGTCAACCTCTCTCTGCCATTCATCTATTGTTCAACAAAAACTATATTGAATTCTTGTTATGCGCTCGGCTTTGTGCTAGCTATTCTGAATACAATTGTATGTGCAATACATAAGGCCTAGAGAAGGGCGTGGGCATTGACTTAAGCATGTAGGTATACATATACACCTCATAGGATCCAAGAAACTTGGTGGCACTCAGGGTTGTGGCCCAGGTGCATCTGGGAAAACTTCAGGGAACAACAAAGCAGAAAGTGGCAATGGGCATGGAGGAACTCAGTGAGCAAAGTCCTCTCAGAAGGGTGTTTCAGGATGGAAATGACCTATGTGGAAACACAAAAATGCAAGGTTGCAAGGATGCCTGGGAACTCAGAGCTCAGCTAGGCTGCTGAAAACATGGAAAAAGAAGTAGAATAAACAAAGGTAGGGCCACCAGACAGGGGCCGAGTCCTAGAAAACCATGCACGGAGCTCAGTTGTTCTCCTCAGGGCACAGGAAACTTTGGGCGACAGTATGCTATTATTCAGATTTGCACTGAGATATTTCCACGACTTTGACAGCCATTGACAGTCCAAAAGTGAGAAAGGCCCCAGAAGAGGAGACCAAGTGAGCACGAGAAGGCTTCTTATACAAACTAGGCACTGGGTGACTCCTTCTTGTGCGTGCTGGATACTGAGGATGCCCTCTCATACATGCTGACCAGGGACTACTAATAAACTCTCTCTCTTTCTCTCTCTCTCTCTCTCTCATGCATTCTGGACAAAGGGCAACTCTTTTTGACACATGCTGGCAATCAGGGGACACCCTCTCAAGCACGCTGAGCAAGGAGCCGCTCCCTCTTGTGCATGCTGGGCACTGGGCACATCCAAAGCCACCTAGAAAACAACCATCTTCCTATTTTCATGCTGAGTCAGCTATTCCTTAAGCTAATGATGCCATTGCTTACATAATGTCACTGTAAATATCAACATGTTCCTGCTAAGAAGGATCTTCTTCAGAGATGTAAGAACAATTCCTTGAAAGGAAGTCAGTCGTTGCAAAGTATCATATGAATAAGGGAAATTAATGAAAGCTTAAGATAATCTCATTTGATGGTGGAAAGTATTTGGCCAAATCCAACATTCTCAAATCTCCCGGGGGAAAAAAAGGGCAGTTTTCTGTTAAAATGGCATCACAGCTAATGGTGAAAACTCTTGATATATTTTATTCTTGAAGAGCAAATTTCAGGAGTATGAAGATAATTGATTATTATCACGATGAGTGAAGATTATGTTGGAGGATTAGTCACTGAAGTAAGACAAAGAAATTAAACAAGATAAGCAACTATCAGGAAGGGGAGGGCAGTGAGCACTGATGATTAGGAAGAGGGGAAGGTGATCAGCACTATGGATCAGGAAGGAAGAGGAGGGTGGTTAGCACTTACAGATCATATATCCCCTTCATGAAATTTAGGGAGAATCAGAGGCAAAAGCATCGCACATAATTAAAAAAGTTTAAATTTTCTAACTATAAAGTAAATAACTGAAGAAAGAAAAATATGGAACTAGAGTAGGGTTTAGCACTATGTGGCCCATGCACTCAATCTAATATACATCCTATTTCTGTAGCCTAGTTTTGTGAAGGCAGAGTTCCATCAGTTTGTTCATACGCTGTGCATGGCTGTCTTCACAATGCTGGCAGAGCCCAACATACGGAGCAGGGGTATATGGCCTGCAAAGTCTGAAATATTTGCAATCCGCTACCAGATTATGAAAGAGCCTTTCACTCTCATTGACAATGACAGGTACGAAGTACTTACAAATAAGCTCATGAATGAGTAGACAACTTGCCTATTAATGAAAGTATAAAGTTTAGTGAACTAGGACTGAAGAGAAATTTAAATAAGTAGAATATGCTATCATACACACACACACACACACACACACACACAATGTTCAAGAATGAAAAAACTCAATATTCTAAGTATTTTTGCATATTTAATATTTAATTTGAATAAATAATCTTCGAATGAATCTACGAACAAAAAGTAATCCTATTCCCACACTTAGTAAGGGCACTTATTCTTTTTATTTTTCATTTATTTATATTCTTTTAGGGATTTGCATATATATTCATGTAGTTTTCCCTCCTTATTTATTATCCAATCCCAATCTTTCATTTTTTTCTCCACTATGATCTTTCTTTTGCCTACCTGTCTCCCTCTGGCTCCTATGTCCTTCTCTGCTACATATTTTTAAAAATGACACTGTACTCCCAAAATTAAAATGAAATATTAAGCAAGGGACTTCCACTTTGTTTTGCTTCAAACCAACCTCCCCATATAAACCTAAAGGCAAGCAAACAAAACTGGAGATGACATTCGGAAGCAACTTCCTAAATACATCAAAGTGTTTAAATAGAAACAATCAAACGATGATATGTGTGCGTGTGTGTGTATATATACAGAAATCTAAAGGGGTTATCCTGGTTTTGAAGGACTTCGTTGTTCAGCAAGTAATTAGAAATACAGATGAAGCATTTTATGAACTAGGTGCTGCTTCTGCAAAAGACGGAAGGCAAAAGGGATGAAAGTTGAAATCCAGGCCATGGAACCTAAGGATTGAGATACCACAAAGCTATATTCCAGACTATTTTAGTCTCCAGTTATTTAGGTGTTCCAGAACATTCTTCAACCCCCCATTCTGGATCAAGGTGACCTGAAACTGCAAGTATGTGGTAAAAAAGAATGATAAGAAACAGGCAATATATAATACTTGAGAGCAAATTTAAATAAGAGACAAATAGAAATTCTAGGTTGAAAAATATGATTGAGATTTTTGACCTCAAGACACAGCTGTGAAGAGGACTTATGGATTTAAATATATATGAGAAGAAATTATTTAGAAAAGCAAATGTAGAAAGACCCAACAAATGAAATTACAGAAAAGAGATTATGAGACACAGGAGAGGCAATGCAGAAGACTTAACATAGGTTTAACTGAAGTCCTAGAGGGATGGAAGAGTGAAAATAGGTCAAACAAACTGTGAAAAAAGGAAATGGCTTTGAAATCCCCCAAAAACTAATGAAAAAAATTAACCCCATAGGTCCAAGACATTATGAAGTATATAAAAATACTCCCATAAAGTTCATAGTGAAACTATTTAAAAAGAGATATGAATCTGCTAAGTATGCACTACTACTTTTAAAAAGAAACAAGAGAGCTGAATTCTGTATGGCAATAATGTAAGACAAGACACAGGAGAGGTGGTGTTCAAGGAGAAAATACCTACCAATCTAGAGTTATAAGTAACCAGTGAGGCAAGTTAAAGGGACTTCTAAAAGAAACTTCACAATAATTTTTTTCCTAAAGAAAATGTTAAAAGGAGATATTCTCATGTACACCACTGTCAAGGAAGGAAAGAGTAAAGAACAAAAAATGTAAATAAACCAAGCTGAGCATTGATGATAAGGAAAAAAAGCTTAGTAGAATTGTCTTATAAGGGTCTAAATGTAAAGAGAATTAAAATACACAGCAGCTGAACAGAAGTGAAGAGAGGAGCAAGTGGAATTGCAGTTTTCTGAGGTTCTCATATTGCACAAGCAAGAAATAAAAGCAGCAGCTAATTGTGGACTGCTGTAATTCAATAAGCACAGTCCAGTCTAGAGAGATTGGTAAGGAACGGAAGAGTATATTATTTCTATCCATCAGATGACTAGAAGTGAATTAATGTACAATGCATATATCTAAGACATTAAATATATTAGGCTATGGATCTGTCTCAGAGATTAAAGCCTTTGCCTCATAAGCCAGTGGATCTGAGTTCAGATCCTCAGATTCCACATAAAAATGCTGGGAAGAAATAGGGGGAGCCTATAATTCCAGCCTTGGAGGACAGAGCCTGAGAAACTCCAGAACAAAAAAGTAAGGAGGCAGATCAATCCAGGATCATTCCTGAAGTCACCTTTGGGCCTCCACAGGCACATATTAAAATGCCTTCTTGTACACACACACACACACACACACACACACACACACACACACACACACACTATACTATTAAGGAGAATTGGTTCAAATTGATTTTTGAAGAAATACTAAGAGCCATGTTTGCTTAAATTAAGTATTGTAGGCCTAGAATAATGTAGTGTGATGTATGTGCATGGCTCCCAATTAACATGTTGAAACTCCATCCTCCTTGTGTAGTATCTGGAGAAGGGCACTTAGAGAGGCATGCAGGGGAACAGGGCTCTTATGAAAAGACAAGGGGAAGGCTTGATCCTCTCACAGCTCAGGGCCATGTGAGGACTCAACAAGATGATCATGTAGGAGCAAGAAATGATATTTTCCAGGCTGCCACCTTTATCTCAATTTTTCCAATCTTCAGAAATGGAGCCAAATCACAGATTTCTATTGTTTAAGCCACCCCACTGATTCTATTATAGTTGCCCAAACACACTGAGACTGGATGATTGGGTCATGGGAATGGAAGAGATCATGTACTTTTGTGTACATGGCAGTCTCATTTCCATTGACAGTAATACTAATATCGTAAGTGAGCAGGAGCTGTTCTAAATGTTTTACCTTAAAAAGTAAATGCACGGCAGTGGAAGAGCAGTGAAGTGGACAACAATGGCCAGCCAGAATGCAAAGTACTGATGACCTTGCAATGCTCACCCAGAATCAGGTCAATCAAATCTCTCCCTATCCTAAGGCTCAGGCAACCTTGCAGAAGAGGAGGGGGGATGACTCTAAGAGCCTAAAGATGGGAAGGACCACCATTGGACAAGACACTCCATTCAAGATAGGACTGCTGCATCTAGGAACTCACTGCAATGAGACTTGTTCTTACCAGACTTGCATAAAGACTTACATACCAACATGCCCCCATAGACTAACTAGGATCTCGGGAGAGATAATTACATCCAGTGGAAACCTTGGGGACTAGGACTGGATAAGTGAAAGGGAATCTATCAGTGGGGTAGTCCAAAGAGGAGCCACCTGGTATGCTACAGAGGCCCGAACCTCAACAAGAGTAGATAAGCCAGAAGGAACCCTGGAGCCCATAGAAGTGGACAGGCAAGAGGGTGGGAGGGAATGGGATGGATTGATGAAGGGAAGAGAAAAGGAATGGAAAAGAGGGAGGCAGGTATAAGTACTCAATATGCTTGTAAAACTAGGAAAAATAAAAGAATATTTAAAAAATAAAAATAAATTAATAGTAGGAGAAAGTGAGAAAAAATAAATATCAATTATTGATAAATATCAAAATTAAAATATATATTTATAAGTAGTCATAAAATGTTTTCTGCTGTTGACACAGTACTTCAAATCCCTAGGAAAGAAAGGAGTATTCAATACATAGTTTAAAGAAAACACAAGTGCATTTGAAAAAAAATAGCTTGGATATACAGCAGGTATCTGACAAAAAATAAATTCCCATTATGTAAAGATGTGAACTGTAAGAAAAGATACTATAAAAGAATTGGAATAAAACTGCCAAGTAAGTCTTCTAATCTTCACATTGGAAAGATTTTTCTAAAATAAGACATCCAATCCAGACATCATATAATAGAGGATTAGCACTTTTAATCTCATAAAATTTGTAACCACTTTTGATGAATAATAACGCCTCAAATGCAAAGTTGAAGCACAAACAGGAGATGATATTCTATACAGCGTGTTTAACATGTAGAGAGCTTACAGCTAGGAATGATTATGCACAGCACACTCGACACACAAATAGCTTGCATCTGAAAGATATTACATGTATCACACTTAACACCTGAGAACTTATAACTGGAGCTTATCAGGACCTTATAGAATTAAATGAGAAAAATGTGACATGATAAAAACCTGGCCAATGACAAGAATAAACAATTCACCCAAGAAATATACAGATGTTGATAATCATATAAGAAAGTGTATAGTCTATCAATCAGGAAAATGGACACTCAAACAGTAATGACACATGATTTTTGCACTCATTATATTGTCAGAATTAAAAAATGATAATACTTGGTATTAACAAGGATGTTGGGAAACAGATGATTTCGCTGGAAGCTGTGTGAACATGTGAGATCATCTGAAACTCACGAAGTGGCACTGACCAGCGTTTCCACACTCTTACAGTTTCACTCCAGGGAACCCGGTCTGAGTAAGTGTTGGCATATGTATACAAGGAGCTGGTGAGTGTGTGTGTGTGTGTGTGTGTGTGTGTGTGTGTGTGTGTGTGCGCAAATGTTGGAGCTGTCTTACATTTACATTCCATCGCGCTTAATAAATACTTCACCCAAACTGTTTAGGGGGATGAAAGACTTTTTATTCCATCTTACAATATCAAGTTACAGTTCATGGTGGTAGAACTCACTGCAGGAGTTGAGGGGACTGGCTACATCATATCCACAGAAAAGGGCAGGGAGCAAGCAAAGACAGATGCCACTTTCTAGCTTTCCAATGCGCACGAGACCTCTCTGTAATATCTGCCTTCCCAAGGAATAGTTCCACCCACTGTAGGCTAGGTCTTTTCACATTAGTGATATAATTAAGACAATCTTCTACAAGTTTATCTAGAGCCTACCTCCACTAAATAATACTAAGTATGCCTAGAGGCCCACTCAAGTGTTGACAGCTGAAACTAATTGGCATTGGAGGGTTGAGGACTTTTTAAATTTTTTAATTTTTCTACTTCTACAAGCATATTGAATACTCATCCCTGCTTCCCTCCATTCCCCCTCCCTCTCATACCCTCTTTTCCCTTCATCAATCCCTCCCACTCCCTCCCACCCTCATGCCTGTATGCTTCTATGGACTCTAGGGTTCACTCTGGCTTGTCTACTCTTGTGGGGGTTCAGACCTCTATGGCATACCAATTTGCACCTCCTCAGGCCACCCCACTAATAGGGGCATTTTCCTTCACTCATCCATGCTTTAGACCCCAAGGTTTCCACTGTACGTTCTTATCTTTGTTGAGTTCCTAGGTAATCTATGGGGGCATGTTGGTATGTCAGTCATTATGCAGGTCTGTAAGGACAAGTCCCACTGTAGTGAGTTCCTAGATGGAGTAGGTCCTGCCTTGAGTGGAATGTATTGTCCAACAGTGAACCTTCACATCTTTAGGTTCTTACAGTCTTGCTCCCCATCTTCTGCGAAGTTCCCAAAGCCTTACGATGAGGAGAGATTAAGTTGGTCTGATTCCAAGTGAGCCTTGCTGAGGAGCTGGTATTCTGCATTATGGTTGGCCATGGCTGTCCACTTCACTGTTCTTCTATTGCCCTAGGCTACATCCTGTTAGGATGGTGAGATCTAGGGTTGAGGACTTTTTAGGCATGCATCAAATAGTACAGTTAGTACGCAAAGTGCAGAACTAGAGTTCTCTACATACAGTAAAGCAATGTGGTAGACCTTCATGCATGGATGTAGATAGATGTCCAAGACAAGACAGCAAGGAAAAAAACAAATCAAACTGTAATCATTTGTATAGTGTTGTACCACTTATATGTATGAATGCAGGTATGTGTACACACACACTCACACACACACACACACACACACACACACACACACACGCACACACACACAATTTGGAAGAAGGGACAGCAGAGTATCAACATGGGTTGCCTATAGGGAAGGGAGAATGAGTAATAAGCAGATAAATGGCAACTTGTCCTGAATGAAAGAAATATTTTGCCCAAAACCGAGACTGAAGTAAAAACTGTGTGTTCAGCATCTTGAAGACCTTGTTGGACACACTGTCTAAGAGGCTTGAGGGGAGCCAGCTTTTGGGTCTCTGAGAACCGACACCTCGTGGTAACCGGGCTCCTTGTCAGGAATCTTCCTTGGTACATCCCATTAATTATCCCCGATGGATTTGTTACCCTTTGCTTCTCAGATATAGGACCTGGTGTTTTTGATTAATGAGTCATGCCTTGATGGTGGTTCCAAATTATGCATGCCACGAGTTTAACCCCACTGCTGAGAGGAAGATGATTTCTTTATGGCCATGTGATGAAGTCAGACAGCAAGTCCTGTTCAGCCGAGAGACTGTAAGAAAGGGGAGCGTGTTCCGCACGCAGCCAGGGGAGGTAAATCTCTCTCCTTAGACATTTGGACAGCTCTCTCACCTCGCTGCCTGTGTTAAATCCTTCATTAATAAGCAGTAAACCTTGACTCATGTCTGGAAGTCTTAATTGGCCATGATTTGCAAGTGCTGTTTAAATCTTATAAAATGCTAAGAATATACTGATGTAATGTCTGTGGACAATACGGTTACATATAGATGACCTCAAAGTAAAAGAGCTCTTTATTGAACATCTTTCTCAATCAACAGATTTCAAGTACTTTTTTCATCCGGAAACTTAAAACAATTTGATAGTAGAAACGGGTTTTTATACTCAAAAAAATGTTTAGCTGTACTACATGTGTTTTTTATTGGTACTATACTGATTAAATGAGAGGGAAGAAGAGAGGTGGTGTAGAAATAAATGAATTTTTTTCCCATAGACCTTGACCCTAAATAGGAAAGGGCTATGGACAAAGCCAAATTTACCCTAAATTGTGTGGTCCTCAAATTTCTTGTATGTTACTCCCCTAATCTCCACGATTCAGAAAAAGGGTCCCATCTCCCCTTCCTCCTTTCCTTGGCTACACTGACCTGGTAAAAACTTGATGCCACTGTGTCCAAATGATCTCACCGATGCCCACCTGCACCAGGCCTGCTAAGTGCTGCAAGACAGTTCTTTAAATAGATGGGCAAAGTATACTTTAGACTCACAGCTACAAAATTCAAGCAAAGGCACAGCCCTCCAGATGCCCTCCAAGGTTTCCCCTTGGTTCACTTTGTCATTGCTGTGGGCGCATGTGTTCCCTGCAGTGCATATGTTTTAACCTTATGGCTTGGATATAAAGCCTTCAGAAGGCTTGTATATTGGAGGCTTGGTCCCCAATGCAACATTTACAGGGGGGAAGGTTTTCAAATGTGATTGGTTCATGAGAACTCTGACCTAGATTCCTAATCGAATGGACTTTTGAGAGATGGAAAGTGTGGGATGGAAGCTGAGGCGAGGGAGAGGAAGTGGGTTTCTGGGAGCGTAGCGTTAAATAGGACATCTTATCCAAAGTCTTTTCCTCAGTAAGACCGTCTGCTTACTCAGGTGAGCAGCTTTCCTCTACCACGCCCCCTGCCACCAGGATGTTCTGGTTCTCCTTGAACCCAAAATAATGGACACAGGCAACCTCGGACTGAAACCAAGAACGAAAATGAACTTTCTGTTTCTAAATATTTATTTATTTACCTATTTATTTACTTATTTGTGTGTGTGCATGTGCACACACAATATGTATAGGAGAGAGAGATGGAGGAAGGAAAGAAGGGAGGGAGGGAAGGAAAAGGAAAGGAAAGGAAGGAAGGAAAATAAAACAAGAAAGAGAAAAGAAACAACAGAGAAAGAAATCTTTTCTTAAAAAATGGGGAACTTGCTTCATTTCAGCGTCTTATTTTAAGTCCTTATACAATCTGCTTTAGTTCACTCCTCTGAACCTTTGGAAATTTCATTTGGTTGAGAGTGTGTAGCTGTTATCTGAAGGATAATCAAACCTCTGGGCACTCACTGCACAGTACTGGAAGAGGAACTTGAATGTCATTTACATGTTCGCCTCAGAATAATGACCAGCATTATGAGTTTGCTTACGCACATGTTCACTATTCACAGTTCTGCAGTCAATGCAATCATAATTTTTAATGAAATTAAATTATTCTTTTTTCATCTTTGCTAATTTCAAGCCAAGGAATAATGACAGGTGTGGAGAAAAAGGAGGTATAAAACCTCTCAAAATGCCGTGGAGAGAGGACTCAGTGGGTAAAATCACTTGCTGTGCAAGTGTCAGGACTTCAACCCTTAGAACTCATGTAAGACACAATAGTACATGTCTGCAATTCCAGGGTTCCTATAGTGAGATGGAGGAATCCCCTTAAGTTAATGGGTCAGGTAGCCTGGCATACAACACTGGAAAATAAAGAGGCCTTGTTTCAAACAAGGTGGAGGGGAAGGACTGACACCCAAGCACCCAAGCTGTTTCCTGACTTCCATATGTATATCTTAGTATATATGCACCCCCAACACACCACACACACACACACACACACACACACACACACACACACACACACACACACAATGAGACTTTCCCTATAAACAAGGAAATGAGGGGAACCTATAGAGTCTTAAGGACTGTCTTGGTCCATTCCTTTGCTCTTACTTCTACATGTGAGTCATTTGATGGAGTCTGGAGTATGTGACTGAAAGAAGATCAGAAGTGGGGACCCACAGAGGGTCAGAGGTAGATAGAGTATGGGCTATCAGAGGATCAGAGTCAAGGTCTAGCATGCATTTTGGATCAGGCTCTTCCCGAACACAATGCTGCAGTCTCTTCGGCTGCTAGTGATCCGTGTATATACCAAGTTAATCATACTTTTTTTTTCAATCCTGAGATTTAAAAATTTGAGGAAATAATTCAGGTAAAGAACGTCCCATAATGCACACAGAAAGCAATGGTAAAGGTGGTGTGGTGGTGTCTTTGTCAAGGAGAATGATTTCTACATAGGGACAGATTTCAACCCATTATGTCAGTGACCCGTAAGTCGGAGTGCTTCTCACTTCACTTGGCTCTCGGGAAAGCTAAAAACTGTCTCTGAAGTCCATCATGGACATGGAGCACTGCCTGCTTTTGGATGGCTTGGACTTGCAGCCTTCTGGCCCCTTAGAAGCTATGGCAGAGTAAATACTTGGAAGAGGCTTGGAGCCTGGTGTTGGGGATGAACTCTAGGATCTCATTTAATCTCCACATAAGTACTTGGGGCCCTGTTCCGAAGGATCCATCAGAGGATCACTGATGTGGAGAGACATGAGGGAACAGGAAAGCATGATGTGTGCTAATCAGCCTGGTATGGGAAGCCAGGGAAGTCTTCCTCACATAGTCCTGTGTCCCCAGTCCACCTCCCCTCCCACAATCAATCCCCAGAGGCACTAAGGGGACATGAGTTGTCATCTGGATCTGTAGCCATGGAAGAGGGGGACACCAGCAAAGACATCCATGTTCTCTTATTTGTTCCTATATATATGAGTCAGCCGGCCGAGTATAGGTTTGCACAGCACGAGCAGGGGTCGTCGATGTCTATGACTGAGATTTACATAGCAGCATAGGCAAAGGTCAGCATAGGATAAGGACCAGAAAAAAGTGTAGCTACCCTTTGATATCCTTAGGAGACTGGTTCTAGGACACTCTACTATACACCTCTACAGATACCAGAATCCATGGATAAGCCTTTGTATGAAATGGTATAATGTTTGCATGTAATGTACTTGCTTCCTCCCATATCCTCAAAACTAACTCTGAATTACTCATAACACCAAAAGCATTGCAAATGTTACACAGTTTTCACACTACTATTTAAGAAGAATGACAGAGAAGGCGTTCATAGCCAATACAAGGGCATTCTTTTCTTTTTTAAATCTTTCTCTCTCTCTCTCTCTCTCTCTCTCTCTGTATGTATTTGTTTGTACGTGAGTGGCAATGTACACTTGAGTGTGTTTGTGGAGATCCAAGGGTAACAGTGGGACTCATTCTAGATTATTCTCTTTATTGCCTTCCAGGGCCAGAATTTCTGGTCACCAGCATTTCCACCCAGCATTTTGACATGGGATCTAGGTATCTAAACTCAGGTTCTTTTGTTTGTGAAGTAAAGGCCTTAATTCTTGAGCCATCTGCCCAGTCCCCAAATGCATTCTTTTTAAAAAGGTTTTTGATCTGAAATTGGCTGAATTCAAGGACACAGAAACCTGCAGATACAGAAGGTGTGCTGTGTAGGGCCAGGATTAGGGTTCTGCCTCTGTCTCCATTTGTGACTCAAATACTCAGCTGATGCCCATGACCAAGGCTTAGTGAAGTCGGAGTTGGAATGCCAGGAACACTAATTAGGCACCAGGTGGCCCTGAGGATCCTCTCATGAGGCTGTCAACATGTGGGCAGGGACTCAACCATGTGCTTTTTTCAGAAATATCCTGTCTCCCAGGTAACTGGAATCTAGGGAAACTACTTCAAAATTACTTAGGGATACTTGTTTAAAGTGAAGGTATTATGGGCTGGATCGATGACTCAGAGAGTAAAGCTTTTGCTTCATGAGGAAGAGGACCTGTGTTCAAATCTCTAGATTCCATGCAAAAATGCTAGGTGGATATGGTGGCAACCTCCACTTCCAGGCCCAGAAGGCAGAATCTGGGAAACCCCAGAGAAAAGCAATGAGGAGTAGAGCAATCCAGGATGATTCCTGATATCACCTTTGGTCCTCTACAGGTCCATACACTCGTGTGCTGTCTTGCATACATGCAAAAAAAAAAAATGGATGCTTCAGCCCCAGCCAATAACCACGAGCCTAAGAAACTGTACTTGAGTTCTGATGGTTCTATTTGGCACATACTGAGACTCTGCTTTGGGTCTCCAGGGCTTTTCTTCCAGGAGCTTCTAAAGCCACACTCCTCACAGACCCCAGACATCTACATGCCATTCCATTTCCTTCCCGTCTCTGAGTCTCAGAGTCATGGAAGATACAGTGTTCATTGACTCCTTGCCAGCACGTGATCATGGAAACCTACATATTCCTTGGAGGTTGCCCACTCCCCCATAGATGATTGGAAAGTCAGTTCCTTGGGATTTGACTCTATGCACCCCTGGTGGTTTTCTCCGATCATAGAGGGTCAAGTCTACAGTGACACTAGTGTTGACCAAAAAAAAGGACCCACTCACATTTAGAGAGCTCTTACTATGTGCCAGCTTTGTAACAAAACATGTGCTAAGTATGAGCCACATTCTTTCTTCTATTGCTGTGATAAAATACCATGTCCAAAGCTACTTGAGAGAGAAAGGTCCTGCTCTAGCTTACAGCTCAAGAGTGCAGTCAATCATGGGGGAAGTCAAAGCCATGTAAGTTTGAAGCAGCAGGTCACATTGCACCTACAATCAGGAAGCAGGGAGTGATCAATGCCTGGGACCAGCCCACTTTCTCATATTTACATAGTTCAGAATCTGATCAGGGCCATATGAATAAAATAATGTAGAATCCAGACAGATCCCCTAGTATGCCTCTTACATCCTATCTGAGCCATAGCAATCTGTGATACTGTGCTCTCAAAAATAGCATGATTTGTAAAAATGGGCTCTGTAATAAAAAGCACTTTCCCCTCAATTCCAAGCCATTCTCTCTAATTTCTTGATTAAACTCTGAATCTATCCTGTCATTGCCTATTCTGAATTTGTCAGTGTCATGGTTAAACTGGTCCTTACCCAGAGTTTCTGGATATAGACAGAGGTTGCTTCTCTTGACCTCTTTTCACACATCTGCAATGTCTCCCAGTCTTTCCCAGCTTCAGGAACAAGCCTTTCAGGTCAAGTCTCTCCCAGGGCTGGCGGGAAGGAACTTCTTGTCTGACCTGTTATTTAACATCACCATGCCCTCCCAGAAATGACTTCTAAATAAATGTTACTGTTGTCCTGGAGTCACTGAAGATATTTAGACATAATTGGGTACACAGTGCCAAGTACGGTAGCTGCTATTCATCCTTCCAAGGCTCATGTCTAGCTGTGGGAATCTGAGATCCTGTGGTAGGTTGTTCCAGTGTGAGAGGACAGAAAATGCCATTTTTTCATTTATTAATTGTGTACAGTAAAGCCAAAATCAAATATGCTGAAGTTCTATAGCTTATGATAAGATATGCACATGCCTTCTTCCCACCCCACATTCCACATAGTAAGGATTCAGAAAACACATGTGTCAGTCAAAACCTTAACACATTCCTGTTTATTTTCTGGGAACCCAGTGGGATAAAGAGGAAAGCATCCTCTGTTTCATTTAGCACCTACTTGTGAAGTGTGGAGGCCATTGCTGACTGGGGCATCAGACGCAAACTGATTAAATGGTAAGTCTCCCCAACAATATTTGTCTATATGTTGAGAGGCTAGATATTAGAACAGATTATTTGTTAAAATGGAAAACAGGAAACCATTGGCGAAGATTAAAGTAGAAAGTCAGGCATGTTATCCCATGCCTGTTGGTCCAATACACAGGAGACTGAGGCAGGAGGATCAGAAGCTTAAGGCTAACCCGAGCTACACAGCAAGATTCTACCCTAAAAGACCAAAGCAAAGCAAATCGAAGCACAAGTGGGCACTGAAGAAGAGGAAGGTGGTGGGCACCAGTATTTCAATCAAATCTTGAGGGACAGCTCAGAAGAAATGAGCAGGTTCTTACAGGAGGGAAAATTTCAAGGACTTGGGGTAGAACTTTTAAGAGTCCAAAGTAGAGGAGGCCAGAAACTCTGGGCTTGTCATCCTGCAAGGTCTGAAATACCACAGGGCTAGGAACCTTGACTTCTTTGCAGGTTGGGAAAATAATGTATTGGTCACAAGGCCTGAAAATCACAAGCTTGACAGATATTAGCTAGTAACACCCCGTACATGTTCCTTCCCACCCCATTCCACCCCTGCATTTTCAAACATGCTCAACTCCAAATTCAGGATATGGGATTATCTTCACCTGAATCTGCTGAGAGGTTGGTGTCTGAGGACAACAGGGTCTGGGCTCCACTGCAGCTGTTTGAGGGATACCTGGTGCATACTTGCTTGGAATAATGGGTTAGGGCTCTGAGGCAAGACTGGGCAGAGGCCCACAGACCCGTGAGAACTCCCGATGCAGCAAGTGCCCATGCAGCTATTTGGTAGTAGATCCTGATCAGGAGAGGATTTTTGCAAAGTTATAGGTGTTCCATGGGATTGCTGCTCTCAGTCTAAATCTTATTATCAGAAAGGCATTCAGGAGGCTGAGGCAGGAGGATTGCAAGTTCAAGTTGAATCTGGGTTACATAATGAGACCATGCTTAAAAAAAATCTGCTCGAAATCAAATTCGTGGGTCTGTATCTTCATCAGTCAGACTGAGGCTGTGCTGCCTCTCTCGGCATGACAGAAGCCCCTAAAGGAACCTTTGTCTGATCAATGATATGGGGTGACTCACAGCTTTAGCTCTTTCCTTATCTAGCATCTGCTTGCATACCTGCTAGTTTACCTCCAACTCCATTCCATTCGTAAACCAGAAACTAAAGAACTAGGTCAACATGCACACTTACCAGCCCTACTGCACCAGGATCTAGATTCTGATTCAGGAGGTCAGGTAAAGAGACATCACTTATGCTGAGCTGAAATCTCTCTCCATGACAGGAAGGGTTAATGAGACAGTCACCAGGCTCTTCTTGTCAGAGCTCCTTTATTCCTCACTCAGCCCAGAAACATTAATTCCATCATCAAATGGTCAACCCTGGGGAATGAACTTTTAAAAGCTTAAAGCAAGGTAGGTTAATTAAAAGCTTTGATCAAAGCCTCATAAATAGCATAAAACGCCTCTCTCTTAATTATCCTGGATGGTCTCACCAGCATGAAAGCCAAAGGAGAGAAGACAAAGGGGCAGGGAGGTGGGTGCAGACTGGAGAACTGGGGGAAGAACATTCCAGAAAGGATGTGCCATCAGTCGGAAACTGCTGCATTATCCTCACCACCAGCTCTTTGTGCCAGGAGCTCCTGGGCAAGTAGAAAAGCTATGCCCGTTTGGCTAGCAAGGATTTGCCCAGCACTTCCTGTGGTAGTTACTATGCTGAAAGATAACAGCATATAAAGAAAGGATATTCATTGTGATGTATATTATGGTTGGAATGTGAAGTGTCCCCCATGGGCTCATGATACCCACTTGATGGCATTGAGGAAGCCTGTCGAAACCGAAGGAGACAGAACTCGCTGGAGGAAGTAGGTTACTGGGGTGAGCCTTGAGGTTTGATAACCTAGCCCCACTTCCTATTCAGCTCTGTGGATACGGCGTGACCAGTTGGGCCTCTGGCTCCTGCTACTGAGGGACAAAAATGATAACCATTGAGTTACTGCTAAGCATAAGTTGAGATGAAAAATTTCTAAGATTCTAAGGCAATCAAATAAGGACATTTCAGAAACACCATGCCATGCCCATAGTTTGCACCCTGTATTGATAGTGCCAAGGTCTTGGGCCCTGAGCAGTCAGACCACCCTGTTGATACTTAGTAACCTTTGCTTCTGTTTCTGAAAATTCCTGCTTCCTTATTCTACCTCCTTGGTGCTTTAGTATATAATGAAAGTACAAGCTGAACCCTGGGCTGGGGTCCTCAAAGAATGATCTGGGTTCTACATCACTGATGAATGAAACTCCTCTCTTCCACCCTAATTGGTGTCTGAGAAATTATTCCGGAGTGACTTCCTCATCACAACCACGCCTCCCTGACCTGCACCATCTCTTCCTGGCCACGCTGGAATGATCACCCTCAACTCTAAGCTAGGATGACTTTTTCCTCCTTTAAATGCCTTCTTATCAGGCATTTTGTCACAGCGATGAGAAAACACGTCACTTGCTTCTGAAGAGGCCCCGGGTCTCATGAGAAGGTTGTGAGTAGATATCAGGAGCTGGGGGCGTTCACCACTGCCAGGCAGAGTGGCAGGAAGATAATACAAAAGTATGGAGCTTGAGCTCCCACCCTAGCTTAGAAAACTCAGGAATACTTCCTGAGCAATAAGCTGGGACATGGCTGATGTGTGTGAGTCAGTCAGGTGCCAGTCAAGAACTGGTGCTGGCCGGAGTGGAGAGGCCAGGAGGCGAGCCTTGGTAAGAATGGAAGGTGGAGTCCAGGTGGGCAGCGGTGAGGGACAAGAACAGAAAGCCCTGCAAATGGATCATGAGTCACAATGTGCTAAGTGAAATTTCCGTGTAAGTGGCTAGAAAGGGTAAGGCATATAGGGGAAAGAAATGGGAGGACACAGACAGCCCAGGCTACATGCCTGCATTAGTCAGGTGAGAGGTGTGGGCCTGATCTCAAGTAGCCTCAGCAGAGAACTTGATGGATGGAAACTGATGAATTCAAGAGATGCTCGGGATGTGCAGGAGGGACCAGGCAAGGGCCAGACTTTCTGATTAAGTCCCCAGGTAGGTAGAGGAACAGCAGATTTAGGGCTGGCAAGGAGTATGAATTTGGGTGCTGCATTGGGACTGGTGCACAAGTATAACCCCACCTCTCCTACCCATCAGCCTTTAATTCAAATCCACAATGATTACCCACATCTCTTAGAATGAGTGTGCAATGTTCAAGGTGGACTTCCTGCTAGACCACCCAGGGCTCTAGCCTCTTCCTTACCGGCCACTCTCCAGTCACCAGAACTTCCGTTCTGATGTCCCAGGCTTCTTTCTGCCGCCAGGTCCTCAGGTATTCTCTGGTATCTGGAATGTTCTTTCTCTCCCACTCTCCCTTCACCTATTCTTCTAATATCCCTGCCACCCTTTCCTTCACAGGTCTGGCTTTTCTGACTCCACCCACCAGAAACTAAAGAACCAAGTCAACAGGCACGCTTACCAGCCCTACTGCACCAGGGTCTAGATTCTGATTCAGTAGCTACTAGAGGGGCCTGGAAGTCTGCAACTTGGTAAGCACCTCAAGGAGTTCTAAGCACAGAGTCTGTGGAAAAGATACAGGACTTCTACTCTGGAGGGGTCTTTCTCATCTGGCAATAAGTCTCAAACATTAAGCAATGTATAGTCTTCATTTCTTAGCACCCCCCCACCCATATCTGGTAACAAAATTGTCTTAGTTCAATATTTCTATTGCTGTGATAAACACATGACCAAACAATTTAAGGGAACAAAGGATTTGTGTGTGTTCATAATACTCTAGGTTACATTTCATCGTGAAGGCAGGAATAGAGGGAACTGACACGTATCCACGCAAGAGCTGAGAGAGGCACGTTTTACAACTTGCCGGCTCCTTCCATCTTATCCACTGCCTAAGGAGTATCCTTGCACACTGTGGGATGAGTCTGTCCACATTAACTAGATAATTACTACAGGCGTGCTCAGAAGCTTGTCTCAAATAAATACTTATTCACAGAGAACTTAAAGAATCAGCTCCTAGTTGCCAGGACGACACATAAAGCTAACTGCATGTGTGATGGTGGGAGACAGCCTTCACCAACCCCTGCTCTCTGTCCCTCTGTCCTATTCCTGACAGTCAAGCTAATCATTATCAACATTTTGCTCATTGCTAATTTGTGTATTTGTGCTCTATAAAGTACGAATAAGAGTTCCTTGGGAAAGTCTGTGCCTTCCGTTGATTTTTTTTTATTAATGTGCAACTCAAATAAACAGTGTGCTTTCTATGGAGTTGCAACTTCAAGGAACTATCCCAGCTGTCCTTTCTTCCAATCAGCTTGTTCCTCTTATGCCTTTGTAGGTAGAAACTCTGGCCTGGTGATTCTGATATTTTCCTAAGTGTCCTTCTTCAGGAAAATAGAGAAGGGTTAAAAAGACCCCCAACCCTTCCCATGTTTGAGGAATCCCTGACTGCCAAGAACCGCCCTTCCCCTAAGAATGCACTTGAGGAAATGACAAATGTTTTTGAATATACTTTAGGATGATTCTCTCCTTTGTGATGACAAGAGCAGAAGAGACCTCTTTTCAAGTTCCTTGCCTCTTAAATGATTAGCTGAGTCCTTTGGATTGTTGAAACCAAGCTAGATACAGAGATAAACATTTCCTGTTTGGCTGGTTGCTAAGGACTCTCTCCAACCTTACAAAAACAATCCCAGCTATAAAATTCCTCCACCCACTTGTGTCTTCCTTCTTCTTACAGTCTTAGACGATTCCACTCCCTGGGGAGACATGCTGATTCTCCATGGGGTTGTTCTCCATTTGTGCATAAATCAAATGCATTTCCTTATGTGTCATGTTTGTCTAACAAGGACAATAGTCCCATCTATATTTTGGGAAGATGATTGACTGCCAAGGTCAGAACAGGCAATGGGTATAAGATTGTTTTATGGCTTTTAATTAACTAGTGGTTACTGCCCAGGAAGGACTATTCTAAGAGTTAAGGTCTATGTGGCCCCTTCTCTATATAGGACAGTTGAAAAAGCATGAATTAGGAGGAAAACAAGGAAGGAAAGAAGTTCCCAGACTCAAGAAGTCAGGAGCCAAAGATTCAGTTGGAGTCTTCTGAGAAGGGTCCAGTTCTGAGGTCTCCCTCACTATGAAAGGGGACATGTGGCCACTCTCTCAACAGTGACAGACTAAGGGAAAAGCAGCACTTTCCAAAATAATTGATGTTTTTTCCTGGATTCTTTCATTGCATCTTGAGTTCAGGAAACCATAACCATTCAGAGAAGGTTCTAGGTGAAGAACACTTAGCTTTCCCTTCTTCACTCATGCTTCTTTCTCTCCTGCAGACAGGTTCTACCCCTACACATACGCATCACCACCACCACCACCACCACCACCACCACCACCACCACCACCAAACAATCTTTCTGCAGTCTTGCTCACCTCTAGAACTGACTCATATTTTACTGTATTGATTAGTTTTCCACTGTAAGAAATCATAATGAAGATAATCAATTTACAAAGAGAAAAGTTCTGCTTCATCTCACAGTTTGGAAGGTTTCAGTCTCTGAGCAATTACTTGGTCCTGCTGCTTCTAGGTCTCTGACGAGGTGGTAGTTTGTGGGAGGAGTATGCAGCAGAACAGAGCTGCTCATTTCCTAGCCAGAAAGAAAAAGGAAGAGGAAGGGGTTGGGAATTCCTCTATGCCTTTCAAGGTGTGCCCTAATTCCAGAAGATTTCACAAAGTCTAATGACTTTGCCTCTAAATGCCACACTACCTCTCAATAATGCCTGTCAAAGTTATTTTTTATATTGCTTATAGGAACAGGGGGTTTTATTTTGCATCATAATTGTCTGCTTACAGTTGTTAGTCCATTTTTGGCAGGAAAGCTCCTACCAACACCAGGAACCAAAGGAACTGGCTATACCATGTCTACAAAACTGCTGAGAGAGGGGTAAGTCTCCTTCACCAGACAGCATATCTGTCCAAGTGTACCAAAGAACGCCAACGCTCTGAATCAGTTAAAGAAGTATGGCAATGGGCTCATGCTTATGGAAGTCACTGGCATAAAAGCTCAGCTTAGCAGTTGAACATCTCAGAAGTTCCAATCTACTGCTGCTGAAGGCCAGAGAATTCCCAGAGAATCTCTGAACTTTAGCCACACTGGCGAGTCGAAGAAACCAGGCTCTGATGTCCATGAAAAATGGCAGCAAGAGGGGAAATTAATTTATCAGCACAGAGTAAGAAAATCAAGCTCTTCTTTCTTGCACTTCCTTTCTGTGGTCTGCTACTGGAAGGAATCACCCACTGTGGGATGGGTCTTTTGCATCAATTAGACAACCTCCTGCTGGCCTATGTAAGGGCTTGCTTTAACTATCAATTCTTCATAGCTGCACCCAAAGCTCAGTCTGCAGCTGTCAAGTTTATACCTGTATCTAACTATCACAATGCCGCAGATTGGAGACCAAGTCTTCAGCACGTGGGTCTCCCAACTACAGCATTTCCCCTCTTTCTGCCAGTCATTAATGTAAGAAATATCTGAAATAATCAACTTATAAAGAGAAAAGGTTTATTTTGGCTCACACTTTTGGAGGTCATTCATCCGTTGTTCCTCTTGCTTTTAGGCCTGTAGGCTGTTATTCCCCTGTGAAATCTGGACTCTGGGGCAGTGTTCCCTCCTCAGTACTCAGGCTCTAGCAGAACCACAATCAAGCCTTGCCCTGTATCAGCTAAATCCAGTAGAGCAGGAGTGCATGATGGGAATTAGAGGATTTTTGGTACCAGGATGTGAGTTAAAAGCTCCCCTTAACTGCTGGTACCCCACAGTCTTGCACTTACCATCTTAGAATGAGAATAACCATCTGTACAGAAGCCACTTGGGCACGGTACTGGGCTCTGGACTCAGGGCAGTGGACTGGGGTGAGTTTGATGTTATCTTTCTAAGAAGGTCTACGCTGGTCCTGGTCCTGGACCACAGATTCCATAAAGAATGCAGATGGTGCTCTAAAAGTTCAAGCTTCCAGGCAGGAGGTTTTTTATTATTTTTATTATTTATTCAATTATGCATGTGTGTGTGTATGTATGTGTGCACGCATGTGTGTGTATGTGTGTGTGTAGAACCACGGACGAATCGGGAACCACCATGGACGCCTCCACCCAGGCAGGAGGTTTTGACAGTCCTATTACTATCTCTGTCCCATGCCTGGTGTGTATTAGCTGTTGGAAATATTAGTAGGTGTTGGCCAGATGCTCTGCTACTTGGTAGGTATCCCGCAGATAGGATGTGTGCTTAATTCCTCCGTCTAAATGGGTTGCCCACAAAAGATAAACTATGAGGAAAGAAACCCAGTCGTTTTTCTCACTCTTGGGAGAGCAGTCCAGTTTCCTCTGTTTCTGAGTGCACGTGTGGGAAACCATGTCCAACAACACCCACCCCATGAACTCCCTGCCCTGCCCCACCCACTTTTCCCACGGGAGAAGTCCCGGGTTTTTCCCAGAAACTTCCATCCTCTAGAGCCAATTTCCAATGGAAACAAGCTTCCTGCCTCATCACATCTGTACACAGAGGGAAACAGTTGGCGCCCTAACCTTGGGGGGAAAAAGACAAATAAAGGAGTCTCCAGAGATTTATCAGAGACCTTAGGAAGCTGTAAGACATATGTTGTAACATATTGATCCTTGACAAACGCCAGCAGCAGAGGAAGCCCTTTCCCTCCCACACTGGCTAATGAGGACCTGGGGGCAGCTCTGCCTCTCCCTCCCTCAGCAGAGCCTCCGCCCCAAGCCTGGCAAGCTGGTGAAGAGGAATCTGCACCAGCTCAGAGCAGCCTCTGCCTGGAGACCTGGGAGGTGCAGGTGTGGAGCGCATGTGACCTCATACAAAACAAAGCGTGTCCTCCCGGTGCCAGGAGGGGTAGGTGCTGTCCTGAGGATGAGGTCGCCATGTGGCACTGCACCCCTCTGCGCCAGTTGCATTACAGCCATCCTGGGCGCTTTAAACGTGCCAGTGCCTGGAACCTTCCCTCAAGGATTCCAACTTCTGGGAGACTGCCTGGGTTTCAGGAGTTTTAAATTTCACCAGATCAGTTCACAGAATGTGAATTACATGGTCTGGTGTGAAAGACGGAAAAACACTGCTCAGACCGTAACTTTCAAAACTGAACTTTGGAAAAAAAAAAACCTTAGTATAACACAAGTTAAATTTTGATTTGCAAGAGAAACAATGTCTTTTGCCAGTGCCACCAAAAGGATCTAATTCTCCCCTGTCCCATTCCCCTCCCCCGCTGTAGAGGTGGTTCAGAGGTTAAGACTCTGCCTAGCAAGCAGAAGGACCTGAGTTTGATCCCGGGTTCCAAGTCCCATGTAAAAACACCAGGCAGAAATGGCAGCAGCTGGCACTTCAGGAATCCCAGAGTGAAGCAAAAAGGAGGTAGAAGCAATCCAAGATGACTCCCAAAGTCATCCCTAGTCCTTCTACAGTACCTTCTGTTACACACACACACACGCACACACACACACACACACACACACACACACACACACACACACAACCTAATCCTGGTGGACCAACATCACAAAGTAGGAAGGATACTGGACCCAGGGTGAGAACAGTTTTCCTCCTCAACAGGAAATCCAATTCTCTTAAGAGAGAGGGCCCTTGCAAAGGTCAAACAAGGTAGGCATCAGTAAACTCCTCCTCCTGGATAATGTTTTTTTTTTTTTTAAAAGGAGGGTGTTGTGTTTCCTTCTTACAGGCTCATCAGCCACCTGGAACGGTAAAGGTGGCATCCATAAAGCAGAAGTATGACAGAGGTCTACAGGGTTTGGGATCAGAAAGAGCCTCAGACACCCAGGCTCTGAGCTGAGGAAGACCCTGCTTAGCGTGGACACTAGCAGCGGCAGGTACCTCAGGGACAGCGGTTCCTGGCAAAGACCAAGGCACCAAAGAAGAACCTACCAGAGACAGAAAAACTCAAGCCGTGATCACCTGGAAGTTTCCACGCAAGAAGAACTTCCACTGTGTCAAAAGTGGGTTTGTTTCTGCTGAGTTGTAATAGGGGAAATTCGAGAACAAGCTTTGTTATTAAAAAAAAATGAAGACAGTTACATTTCTGCACAACTGAGTGTAACTATAAATCTTAAACCTGCTGTGAGGTCTGTTCAGAAAAGAAGAAATATACACAGCCAAGGAACGCGGAGCTAGGCTCAGCCTCAGCAGTAATCCAGCTAACACAAATCAAAACGCTAGCCATACGCCATTTGTGCCCATGGGGCGGGAGACATTTTAAAATCTAATGCTTATCTCAGAGAAGGTAAAAAAGCAGGTCTCTGACATATTGGTGAATTACATGTAATCTCTCAGAGGGGTGGCTGTATAATGAGAATTAAAAGAATTATAGTAAGTACACTCTCGGCACAGTGATTTTAAGAATTTATTCTACAGCAGTAATAAAGGATCAGAGAGAGTTTTGGGAACAAGCTTTTCATCAGAACTTTTACTATGATTCTGAAAAATTGGTGGACGAAACTCAACAGCCAGTTATGGAGCATGAGGCAAAAACATAATGTATCATGAAATACTTCATGGAATAACATGAACCATTAAAATAATTTTAGAAAGATATTTAGTGACTTTGAAGGTGTTAGCAGGATATTACTGAGTGAGAAGATAGGTTACTGTTTTTTGATTCCCAATAATTGAATAAATAGATGCACAGATAGATGATAGAAAGATGATAGATGGATAGATGTTAGATATATAGCTAGCTAGATAGATAAATGATAGTTGATGGATGGGTAGATAGATGATAGATGGATAGACAAATAATGGATAGATGGTATAGATGTCATTTATTACACTAAATAATAGAAGGATCTACTTCTGCAATATGGATAATAGTTTTTCTAGGGCAACAATTATTATCCTGATTATATTTTCATTTACCTTAACTATATTTTCCAGGGTTTATATAATGAATATATCCTAAATATGTGGTATGGTTTGAAAAAAAAGTCACACTCACTTTGGCAGCATACTAAAATTGGAATGATCCAGAGAAGATTATTATGACTCTTGTGCAAAGTTGAATATAAAACGTCCTTATTTCTGCCCCTCCTATTCCTTCTTTCCTCTCTCATCTTCCCCATGTTTTGGCTAAGTAGAATGATGGTAGTCTCCTGGAAACCTACTGTCTCACAACCCAATTTTAAAAACAGGAGTTTTCATACAACTGTCAAGAATGGGATGCCTCAAGGAGTTGTTGATCAAGGAGGCTCCATTATCTCTCAAAACAATACAGACTCTTGCCATTCTTCTGGTTGCCCATCAGAGCTAGTTGATAAAAACTATACTGCTGAAGACAACAAGCACCTTAGATGCAAAATACAGAGAAATCAGACTAGAACTGAGCTCAAACTTCCTCCCTGCTGGGTAGCTTTTATAGTGCCAGGAAGTGCTTTGCAGGCTGCTGGAGGAATGAAGCCATCAGTGTTTCAACCTAGCTATAAAGTTTATGAAGTTATCTCACAAACTTGTCAGGCAAGATATGTTCACTGGTACAATAGTGGCATGACTGCTAAGGGGGTAACCAACCATCCTTCAATTGGATTTAAGGCTCACTCTATAAGAGGGAATCCATGCCTTGTACTGTTAATCTAGTTAAAACCCATCACCTAGGTGGTCTTAGGCTCTAGGGGGGAAACTAGGATGAGTCCTTAGCTAAAAACCACAAAGTGTCAAGTCATCTTCTAAGTGTCTTATAGACCAAGGTCACTCTCACCAAAATCACAATCTGTCAGGAAGGGAAGAGTAATTGAAAAGGTGAAAGGGGCTGAATCCCTATCATTTACAGTAGGGAACCAGTCCATAGTGCCCCAAATGGAAGTATCACAAAACAGCTACTTGCTTGTTATTTACAGATGAAAAACTATCACCACAGATAGGGGCTAAAGAACTCCAGGAATGGAACAAAGAAAAGACTGTTTTTAATAACAAGTCTCAGAAACTTACTGGGCTCTCTGGATGTGAGTTACCTGGACACCAAAGGAAGTCTACCTGTTTTAACTTGGCAATAGAACTAAAAGATCTCCTAAGTCCCAATCAGTTGTAACAATGCGCCATTCAAAGCGACTTTTTAGAATTCAAGGCAGGCAGCTTTCTTGACCCCACGGTCTCTCAGTGGGTGTACCCAGAGTCAGTGGGTAAATTGCATTGTCGCTCCTGCTGTGATTTGCTTTGGGTACATGTTGGTGTGACACTGCCCTTGAGCCCTGTGATCCAGTCTCAAAGTACAAGGTGAATGAGAGGCAGGCACGGGTCTCCTAACACTTGCCCTCCCTGCACCTGCTAGATCTCTGACTCTGGCCAGTCAGAGCAGCTTTCATCCCCTGGTGCTGACTCTCTCAACCTCTTCCTCCAGTTTCCCCACCCTAGACTTTCCCAGGACTGCTGCACGTAGTTGTTGGTGTGTGTGTGTGTGGGGGGGGTCCTCCAGTCTTATCTCTACAACTCATTCACCACAGCACTGTGCCAGCTTCACATTCACGCTGAGTTCTGGGGGCCATGGACCCTTAGGATTGAATCTCACTGCTGGGAAAATGCTTGGCAGCTTCTAGTCAGGGAACGGGCAGCCCCAGCAGCCACCCTGCATGGCCACCCCACCAACACAGCAGTAGGGGCTTTTTCTACCACAAAGCTGAGCATTTATTATTCTTAAAATAAAGTGGTGCCACACAGCATTAATTCAGGAGGAGAAACTGCAAATTCCAAGCCCTTTTGAAAGCTTGTTTTCACAATGAATTAATGGGCCTTAATTTAACACTGCATCAACAAGCCGGGCTGCTGGAGGAATTCTAAGTAGCTACTCCCTGCACAGGCCCTGCCCCTTGGTTGTCAGGGCCACATGGATGCCGGACCATAGCGGCCTTGCTCATCAATGAGCGAGAAAACGACAGCAATGATTGATACCTACCAAGTGCTTACCACGTGTCGGGGTACTGAGCTAGATGCTCTACACACACTTGCCACTCTTTACCTATTTTATGGGAGTTTAGAAAATTGAAGTGACTTCAGATCACATGATCAGGAAATGCTAGATTCCATGTGTGCATCCCAAGTGTTCATTCCAAGTGTTTGTAGAAATTCCCAGAAAAAAAAGTCATATTTGGATATCATATGACATTTTTCCCTCTGGGTGTAACCTGATGCCATCATCTTAGACTTTGCCTCCAGTGTAATCTGAGGAGGGCATCATGTAGCAATGAAAACATTATGTCCTGGAGGAAAGTCACTGAATTAAAAGTACTTGAAACTAACAAGGTTCAGTGAGGCTTCCCCAAATAAGAATCCAATCAACAATTGCTAGGAAGGAGACTCCTTAGTTAATAAGGCAGTCTGGAGGACATTCTAGCAATGCAGCACACCAGTGTTGCATCTTCCATGAGTGTTACCTAGGCTGGGGTGAGGTTTGCAATGATGTCGATCCCTATGAGTTGCTTCTGTTGTTGTGAGTAACCCTGAACCCATAACGTGCCCTGCCCCAATAAACATAATGGCTTGCTAAGTTAGACTTTGATGTAATTGTTATATTGAGTTTTCATCAAATCCCTTGTCTGGGTTGAATAAATTTTGGTGCAATTTCTCCACAGGAAAAGTAACACATGATATTGGTTCCCTAAACTCAGGTCTTTTGCTTTTGTCTACTATACTCTGATGAGCCTTAAATATAAAACAGGCAGAGAAAAATCCATTATGATGTATCCCAGTTGCTCCTGGGCCTGCCAATGTCCCTCCCACCCTAAGCATCAGAGATGTGAAGGACTAGAGATCATTTGCTTATCACAGGGGTGGGGCTCCCCACCTTTCCTTCACAGTTGGAAGAGAATTGGCCCAGAGTTTAGACCATGCAGAGATGCATTTATTTGAATCACAAAGGAGCTATTCTTAGTCCGAACTCAGAACTAGCCATTTGGGGTTTCATTTCAAGATTATTACCACCTCTGTATTCTTCTTGGCCCTTGCTAACTGATGCCATTTAGTTACATTTTTTTTCCCTAGAATTTTCTAGATGGAGGCCCAGGGAATCTTGGAAGATAAAGAGGATCCAAGTCTGACAAAGAAGCCAGAAGCCAGTGGGAGAGCTAGACTCATGCGCTAGTATTTCCAGTAGACACTAGATAGTGATGGGTGTCTCGGAAGTACAACGTAGGGCACTGGAGAGAGGGTCCATGGTTGTTAGCAAGCTAGTGCTGCAGATGTCAGGGATGCAAGAGGCTGAATTCCAAGGAGGACCAGAAAGGCAAGAGCTGTGAAAGCTCTGCTAAAGACTTGGAGACTGTTATCTAGGTCCTAGGAAACTGTTCATGGTAAAAAGCAGCCTATCAATAGAATCTGACCTATTTATTTACTTACTTACTTAGTGCATGTATATAGGTGTGTGTGTGTGTGTGTGTGTGTGTGTGTGTGTGTGTGTGTGTGTACACAGGCATACTCAGGCATATCTATAAGAGGACACTGCCTGTGGAAGATGCAGGGTGACATCAAGAATCATCCTGGATTGGTCTTCCACCTTATTGTTTTGCTCTGGGGTTTTCCTATTTTCTAGGGCTAAAATTACAGGCCACCACTATGTCTGTCTGGCATTTTTATGTGGGATCTGGGCATCTGAACTCAGGTCCTTTTGCTTGGAAGGAAAAGGCTTTAACCCTTTAGTCCTCTCCCCAGCCCCCATCCAGCCATTTTAGAAAGCATTCACCTGTATCGATATGGAGGAATTATTAATAAGGAGAGGGAATGAAAGTAGAAAAACATTTGGAAGCCTCAAAATAACTTCAGGACATGTCTTTCAAGTCTTGGATGTAAGCATGTTTTATGACACAGTTTTCTGCTTTCCCCCTGAAGAGAGTCCCCAAACTCCTTCAGGTACATGACCATAGACCAAAGACCTTCTGAAGCTTTTTTTTTTTTTCTTTTGAGAAAAGCAACTACTGTCTTGTTCCATCTGCCTGAGAAGAAGCCTGAAAGTTGAATTGGTGGCTTGGATACATTATTCAAAAACAGAGGGAGAGTCAGAGTCAGGTTGGAGATAATAGGTTGAATATTCACATATCCCTCCACTTACTGACAAATCACAGAAAAATGATAGAAGAAAATCAGACACAAGAACCAGCTCATAGCAGCACTGGAGGACAAGATCAGATGCCTTTGACAAAACCCGACAGCCAGTCCATATTGCAAAGAGTTAACACAGAGGGGGAAAAAACTTTCAGGAAAATGAGACAAGAATAGAGGTGGATACATAAACATACCTCTCTTATAATTATATCTCATCAATTATACCCAGTAGGAGTAAGAACTTGATTATAATTATAATTAGCAAACACGATTCAACAGATATGTATAGGATTACAAAATCTAAAAGCGAAGCATTGTATATTGTCATAGACTGGCAAGGATCTGACCATAAAGAGAACTTTCTGTAAATTCCAAAAATATGCAGCATGAATAAGTTCTATTTTTTGGTGACAGTATGATAAAAGAGAAATATTTAATTAAAGTATAATATACAAAATTAATCACTTTTTTAATTTTTAAAGATTTCTTTCATGCGTGGGACTGGGGAGATGGCTCGGTGATTAAAAGCCTTTACTTTGCAAGTAAAAGGATCTGAGTTCAGATCTCCAGATATCACATAAAAAAATGCCAGATAGAAATGGGCACAACCTATAATTCCAGCCATGGAACGCAGAGTCTGGGAAACCTCAGAGCAAAGCACTAAGGAAATAGAGCATTTCAGAATGATTCCTAATATCACCTTTGGGTCTCCACAAGTATATGCACTCAAGTGAGCTCTTGTGCACACACTCACATACAATAGTACACACTTGTACACTTGTACATGCAAGCATATGTACACACATGCACACACACATACGTTTTTTTCATGTGTATGTGATGTGGAGTGTATGTATGTTTGCATGTGTATGTAGGTACATGCGCATGTGGAGATGTGAGGTTGATATTAGTAATCATCCTAGATTTCTCTTATTCCTTGAGGTGGACCTCTATCAAATCCAGATCTTGCTGATAAAGCTAGTCTCTCTAGCCATCTGTCTCTGCCTTCTGAGGCTGGAAGTATTGCTGGGCTGCCACGCCCACCTGGCATATGCATGCTGGGGATTCATGGGTTCTGGGGATTCGAACTCCATTTATCTTGCTTGCATGGCAAATGCCCTAGCAACTCAACCCCTCCCCATCCCTAATGGCAAAAAATTTTTGAAAGCAGTAACGAAACCTCAGAATTACAGATTGATTAAAAATTGAAGACACTAACATCATTATTTAAAGACACTAACATCATTATATATAAAATCCTATGAGATGAGGCACAAAGCCAACCTCAAAGAAACACTAATTACCCCAAATACTTTGCTGTTGAAAGGAAGAATAGAAATAAATAAGCCAAACTTTCGACTCAGCAAGCAAGGTAATCAGCAATGGAATGTTTTAAAAGTAGAATGAAAGATTTAATCTTTGCAGTCTAAAGCAAATATGAATTCATTTGAAAAAAAATCTATGGAGCTAAAAATGTTTATGTGAAAATTCTAATAAAATGTACAAGCTACTGGAGAGCCTGAAAAGAATAAAAGAGATGAAGCACAAATGTTCGATATTTTTACAAAGCAACTGGAACTACAAAGAGACCAAGGATTACTAGAGGAGAGTATGTGTGATGTTGCCAATGGTATGAAACAAAGTTTTCTATAGCAGATAAATATTTCAAACATGATGGAATGTGGAGCAGTTCTCTGAGAAGACAAAGAAGAAACGGGTTGTTAGAAAAGTGCCGGAAACAAGGCCAAGGACAAAGACTTTCCAAGGAATGCCTACTAAACATCCTGTAGGAACATATCCCAAATGATTCACGGTTTAGGGAAATACAGAAACCTCACCAATCACTCAAAGAGCTAAGCAAGAAGACCCTGAGAAAAAAATGTATGCAAACATGACTGCAAACCTGCATATGTATATGCTAAGAAGCTGTAAACCAGGTCACTTATGAATACAGATATGACAATTCTAAATAAAATATTAGCAAATTAAATTTAGCTGAGCGTTAAAAGAAGGCATTGGACATACACAGCTAGGATTTATTCTAATAATGCAAGGATTGTTCAACACCAGCAAAAATCCTGACATCATTTACTATAATAAAAGATTATTATACCTAAATCGACCAGGGGCCTATGCTTTCACAGAGATGAAAGAGACATCTTTTTGCCTATGCCCTCTGCTAACCACAACTAATATTCTTGGGTATTATGTAGTCATAAGAAAACGCTAAAAGGTGAAGAGAAGACAAACTGACTTGAAACTTCAAGATCCATGGAACGTGTGGTGGTGGGACTTTGGGTTATATTCCACCTTTTATATTCTAGACTAAGTCAAAAAAGTTAATTACCTCAACACCATGACAGCAAACAACTTAGTAAGACAGAAAATGTATTGATAGTAGCCTGTACTCAATACCCAAAAATAAATGTGGTCAGGCTGGAGAGATAGTGCAGAGGTTAAGACTCTGTCTCCCAAACAGAACGTCCTGAGTTTGGATTCCAGCTACAGCTTGCCCTTCCAGCCCTGGTGGGGAGAGCCTGGAAAATCCCAGAGTGAAGCAAAGAAGAGGCAGAAGCAATCCAAAATGATTCCCCAGATCACTTTTGGTCTTCTACCAGGACACACATTGCCCTCTGATACACACACACACACACACACACACACACACACACACACACTCACACTCACACACAAAATAAATAAATAAACAATTTTAAAAATAGCTGTGGCCTCCACCCCATCCGTCACCAAATGGAGCACTAAATGTAGCATTTGGACATCTGCCCCACCATGCAGACAGAGGTTCCTGAGATGTTGTCAGGGAGATCTAGCAGAGAGCCAGAATGTTTACAACCACCAGGAATAACCAGGACACACACATGCCTGTGGTGTCTCTGGATGCTTCTGAGGCTCGCCAAGGAGGTGCCGCTACCTTCACACAGCCAGGGGAGATCATGGAAGTCTGAGAAGTCCTACTCACTACCAGCAACGAAGAGCTGTGGCAACTCTGGAGCTGATGAGAGCGGAGCATGGAACCTGGAATTCTAACCCCAATAGCAATAATAAGGCCCGGCCTTCTCCTCCGTGGAGTGTCGACAAAAGAATCCAGATAAAATAGAAAACTTCCATAAGATCAGAGTCTCTGCTGTGGTTTCAATGCGCCCTCCAAAAATGCCTTGGAAATTTGTTCTCAAATGTGTTGCAGTTGATCTACACATTGCCAAAAAATTCATGAGCAACATGGCTTATAGGAACAAGGAGTTTTATTATGATTTATGATTGCCCAATTACAGTTCTTACTCTAGCTTGTCAGGGGAGCTCAAATACCAGGAGTGACAGGGAACTGGCCACATCATATTCACAGGGGTTGCTGAAAGAGAGACAAACTTCATTTGCCACATAGTGTGTCTGTTCAAGTATGCAGAAGTATGACAACTTTCTAAACTATGTCCCTCAATCTTATTCACTCTCCCAGGGAATAGTCCTATCTGTGGGCTGGGTCTTCCTCATCAATTAGACAATCTCCTGCAAGTTTGTTTAGAGCTTGCCATAACTATGAGTTCTTCACAGATGTTCCCAAAGCACAGCTTGCAATGTCAGGTTGACACCTGTATCTAACTATCACACGATACAATAATATTAGGAGGTGGTGCCTAATGAGAAGCAATTAGATCATGAGGGTGAGTATATGGATTAATGCTATTATCACAGGAATAGGCTCATTATAAAAGTTTGACCCCTTTTTCTTGTCTCTCTTTCTTCTCCCCCCCCTTTTTAATTCCCCTCCCTCTCCCACAACGAGAAAATCCTCACCAAACACTGACCCTTTGACTTTGGACTTCCCAATTCCCATAAATGTAGGAAAATAGTTACCTGATAGTCTGTAATATTCTATAATAACAATTCCAAATAGACTAAGGAGGCCCCATAGCAAATATTCAAGGAGTATAGGATAGGCTTCAAAAATATCCATCATGGTAAGAAATAGGAAGATCTCAAGGCAAACAAAAAAGATGTTTAACAGATGGTCTGATAGGTTGAATCATGTCCTTTCCTTTGAAGCTCTAGACCTTAGTATCACAAAATAATAAGGATTTCTTTGGAAGTCAGGTATTTGTAGATGCAATTAATTGAAATGAGGTCATATTGTATTCATCAGATTTGACTATCTTGCCCATAAAAAGAGACAGAGACAGATGCCCAGAGAATGTCATGTAGAGAAAGATTGGCACCAGAGTGATGTGCCTGGGGGTTACTGTATCACTACAAACAAGATGAGCAGCATGACCTTCCCTTCTCTCCCTCCCAGCCACAGAGGAACCAGCCCTCACCCCTCCACTGCAGGCTTCTAGACTCCAGATCTCCAAGAGAATGCACTTGTGCTATGTTTAACTACCCAGTGGGTGGAACCTCATTACTGCAGTGCCAGGAAGCCAATGCAGATGGCGACGCCGACATAATGGATACACTATGATTCTCTGACAGATTTGAAAAGCAGTTGTCATGAAAGTGTGGTAACCAGCAACTACAAACACAGGGAAAACAAATAAGAAATTGCTTCAACAAGGAAACACAAAGTTTCAAGGAAGAAACAGAAGATGATAACAATAATAGCCAGATGGAAATTTTGGAATTAAAATTATGATGACTGAATGGGTGAATTGACAGCACAGGGAGGAGACAGAGGAAGACTCAGTGGACTTAAATATAGAATATCAGAACAATGGAGATTAAAGCAAAAACATTGATGAAACCTTAGGAACATGCACAACTATGGCACTAAGCAGAGCATTCATGTCATCTTAGACCTAAAAGAACAGGAGCAAGAGGACAGAGATGGAAAACAACTTTAAATGACTGAAAGTTTCCCTAAATTGACAAAAGACACAAACATACAGATTGGACAAGTTAAACAGACTTTTAATAGGACCAATCTAAGAAATCTACACCAATGTTCCTTAAAGTTACACTCTGGAAATTAAATACAAACAAAAATCTCTTATCTATAAGGGAAAAGCAATTTGAATGACAGTGGATTTTTGTATGAGAAACCATGGAGACATTTCTTGTGTAAGTATACATAAATGCCATGAAATCGTGTATATCACGACTATGTCATGTCCAGGAGATAATGCATGGCCCTTATCAACACTTCATCATAACATCAGAAAGATCTTAAGAAGCTCCACATCTCTCTGAGAGACTGATGATGAATAATGCTGATGGGGAAGTAAAGGAAGATGCTTTCCTCAGTGGTCTATCCACTGATCTAGGATGCCTGGTGGAGCATGAATCAGGTCAGGCATAAGTCATCACAGACTAGATGAAACACAGTGGGCTGCACAAGCAAAATTATTTGAAAATAGGAGAGAGTCTGGCAAGAGAGATGAAGGATTGTAAGGGAGAAAGGAGGGGGGATGGGATGTGGAACTAAGGGTTGAAAACATCATAAAGCTACTATATTCATGTATACAGCATTAAAAAAGTAAATAAAAAAGGAAGCAGGACAAAAAAAGAAACTATGGAGACAAGAAAAAAAATGCCTTATCATTCCTAAAATCCTCATTGGGCACACTAACTGAGGATGTAGCCCAGTTGAGAGAATCACTGCCTAGAAAAGAAAAGAACTGTCCACTTCAAATCTTAGACCTAGTGGAAAAACTTTAGAAACACTATAAATAAAAAATAGTTGATCTTGGAAGTTAGGAAAATAAAAATAAGTTTAGAAGAGAGTAAAAACCAAAAAGATTAAGATAAGACTTAATGCCTAACATGCCGACGATTATAATAAATGTGAAAAATCATAGTATACTAATGAGGAAACAGATTGGTAAGGTATATTTCAAAACATGACCCAACTATATAATGTGTTTTATCACATATTACTGTGATAAAATGCCTGACTCAAGTGATTTAGAGAGGGAAAGGGTTGATTCTAACCAACTATTTTAGTCAATCATACAGGAAAGTCATAGCAGCATGAGCTGACGGAACTGGCCATATCATATGCACAATCCAAAGCAGAGGGCAAGAGCCTGTGTGTGCTTGTTTGCTCTCTCTGTCTTTATACAGTCTGGGGCCACCTGGCTAGGGAGTGGTTCCACCCACTTTGGGTGTGGATCTTGATTAATATAACTAAGATAATCTCTCAGGTGTGCCTGGGAGGTAGGCCTCTTAGGTGTCAGGTTGACAATTATTGTTCACCATCACATGCTGTCTACAAGAAAATTACATCAAACATAATGATATGTGCAAATTGAAAGTAAAATGACAAGAACATACGTCATTCAAATAGCAACCAAAAGGTGTGTTTATATTAATAGCAGATAAACTAGATTTCATAGCAAAGGACACTATGAGAGACAGAAAGGGACATTGTATAATGATGAAGGAGTCATTTCTTGGGATGAGGATGGAGTCCAGTTAATAGAATCGTTGGCTACCATGCAGGAAGCCCAGGGTTTAATCCCAGCACCATGCAATCCCAGCATTCGGAAATCAGACAGGAGCATTAGGACTTTGACTACATAGAGAGTTTGAGGCCAGCCTGGGCTACATGAAACCCTCTTTTATTAAGGAAAAAAGTTCATTACTAAAGGTTTAAACACCAAACACAAGCTTGCAAATTATAGGAAGCAAAAATCATAGAACTAAAAGAAAGAAGTACACAGTTACAGTTGAAGGCTTGAATCTTCAAGTCTCAATAGCTGATAAAGCAACTGGACAGGAGATCAACAAGAATTTATGGACTAACCAGCAGGAACAAATCCATATTTATAGGAAACTTCACTCAAAGCAGCAAAATACACATTCCTCCCAAGTATATACAAAACATGCATCAAGTTAGACCATATCTTAGGTCATAAAACAAACCTCCATAAATTCAAGAGGATGGAAATCATACAGAGTATGCTTTCTGACTGTAATGCAACCAAACGAAAAATCAATAAAGTAAAAAAAGAAAAAAGAAACAGGAAAATCTTTGAACACTAGAAAGCAAGATGGCATACTTTTAAATAACCATGGCTAAAGGGGAAGTCTCAAGGGAAATAAAAAAATATGACTTGACTAAATGAAGATAAAACTACAATCTACCAAGTTTTGTGGCCATGGCTTAGGGAGTACTGACAAGGGAATCTGCTGTTCTAAATACATGCATTAGGATGCAACGCAAGTCTCAGGTCAATCAAGTCAGCTCCCACTTCAAGAACCAAGGAGCTGAAGAAGCTCGAGCCCAGCAGAAGGGAGGAAATAACAAATGTAAGGACAAAAATCAATCAGTTTAAAGCAGAAAAACAGCAGAGAAATGCCAGGAAACCAAGCACAGCATCTCTGAAAAAAATTGATGAATTGCTAATGATCCTGACCCCTAACACTAAAAACACAAATGAATGCAGGCATCCACAGAATGATGAGGAAATACTGCACACCGTTGGCTACATATAAATTTGACAACATAGATGGAATGAAATAGCATTTACAAATACTTAGAAAAATCAGCAATAGAACAGAGAGATCTATAGAGAAAGACAAACTCATATGGTTTATGTGTGTATATACTGTGTTGAAATTGTAAGCTTTTTAACCCACCCACTTGACAAAATACTGAAAATTTAGTAAAGAGCATAGAGAAAGTTCAGTGAGATGGCTCATTGGGTAAAGAAGCCTGTATGCAAATCTGGTGACCTGAGTTTGATCCCCTGAAGCCCACATAGTGGAAGGAGAGAATAGACTTCCAAAAGTTGCCCTTTGGTCCCCACATGTACTCTGTGATATGCACACCAATCTCTCTCTCTCTCTCTCTCTCTCTCTCTCTCTTTCTGTCTCTCTTACAGATAAATAAAATATTTTTTTAAAAGAAGGAAAGAGCATAGAGGAGCATGGTCTCAAACATGCATTCTTGCTGTAGAATATGAGATTTCCTTACATTTAATTGATTTCAGTAAGGAATACAATATATACTATGATGCATACTTTTACTTGGAAATGGGAGAATCATTGCCTTTGAGATACAAGTGCAGATTCAGACTCTTCTGTGCATCAATATTCCCCATAGTAGATAGGTGTGATAACATATCCCTGAATAAGGACATATGATTTTACAATAGTGGAAAACTTCATCTCTCTCTTAGATTTTTCTAGTTACACAAGAAGCATATTTATTGCAATAAAGTGAAAAATACAAAAATGCTTAAAGAGAAGTCAGTGAAGTTCCTTCCTGTCCATCAATTTGTATCTCATCCCTCAAGGTTATTGATGTTATCTTACTTTCAGTTAACTTCACACTTACTCTGTCCTATGCAAAAACAACAAGGTAGGTTAAATATGATTTTATTTTAAACTTTTAAGATAATTTGTGTGTGTGAATGTGTGTAATGTTATGTGTTTGTGTATGTGGACAAGCATGCACATTTATGCATATACATGTGCACACCTGAAGTTGATGTCGTCCTCAATTGTTCTCCACCTTATTTTTTGAAACAGGGGTTCTTGGGCTGGAGAGATGGCTCAGGGGTTGAAGTCTTTGTTTGGAAAGCAAAAGGATCTGACTTCTGATCACCACATCCCATGTAAAAATGTTAGGTAGAAATGATGGCGATGGAGCCTGGGAAACCCCAGAGCATGAAGAGGTAGAGAATCCAGGGTGAGTCCTGAAGTCACCCTAGGAGCTCTACATTTAAGTGCCCTCTAGCACACAGGCACACACATATGTAATAAGCAAACAAGCAAGCAATCAAACAAATAAATGAAACAGTCTCTTTGCTGAGTCTGAAGCTCATTGATTTTGCCAGAATGGCTGGTAGTTGGCTTCAAGGGATCTGCCTGTCTCCATACTTTCTCTTCCCAATGCTTGGGGTATAGTCTGCACCACCACACCCAGCTTTTATATGGGTGCTGAGAATCCAAACTTAGGTCTCATGCTTACACAGCAGGCACTTTACTAACTTGAGCCATTTTCCCAACTCCACTTTTCTTTTTCTTTCTTTTTTTTTTTAAGATTCAGTCTCTCCAAAATTGAAATGTCTAACCAATATTTTAAAAAATGCTCCACATCCTTAGCCATCAGGAAAATGCAAATCAAAACCTCCCTGAGATATCATCTCACTCCCATCAAGATGGCAAAAATCCACAATACAAACAACACCAAATGCTGGAGAGGATGTGGCGAGAAGGGAACTCTCCTACACTGCTGGTAGGAATGCAGGCTCATAAACCACTCTGGCGAGCCATCTGCCGATTCTCAAAAAAGTTAAAGATTGAAATGCCATATGACCCTGCTATTCCACTTTTGGGAATAATCCCCCATACAGCAAAAATTCACCTCGCTAGCACAAGCATGACCATGTTCATAGCAGCACTGTTTACAATAGCAAAATCATGGAATCAACCCAAATGCCCAACAGTTGACAAGTGGATAAGGAAAATGTGGTACATTTATACAATGGAATACTACTCAGCTATCAAAAATGATGAAATAATGAAATTTGCTGGGAAATGGATGGAATTAGAAAAATTTACATTGAGTGAAGTATCCCAGACACAGAAAATTTGCCATATGTACTCCCTAATAGGTGGATCCTAGTACCAAACCCACTTATTTTACACACTCAAATCTCCGTAATATCTACAGTAATTGTAAAGATTATAAACAGGAGAGGATGGGAAGGAGGGTACTGCCAGAAACAAGGAGAGAGGGGATCATGCTGCAGCAGAGAAAATAGACCACCATCAAGTACTACAAGTAAGTAATGCGTCATCTGGTTAGGCTCACAGACTTTCCTTCCTGGTCACTTGCAACTGATGGGGTTTGATCTCATCAGACAGGGAGGATATAGAGTCTGGCAGATAGAAGGTAACCATCTTGTAAATGGGACCTTGACCCCCTCTCCCTCACCACGGCCTCCTACTCTTATTCCATCTACCTTTGAATCTACTCTTATAATAAGACTCTATTTTAACAGCTTTTTATCTTTGGGTGGAAGGTGACATCCGATACCCATCAGGATGGAGCCAAGGGCTGTGCAGGAACAGCAAAACTGGAAGATAAAAAATCAACAAACCATAATTCGGAGCATCAGAGACTCTACATTAATCACCAGGAACAAGGCCAGCCTAATCTCTCCCCATCTTGAAGCTTAGGGAAATTTCCGGAAGAGGGGGTGGTTAGATTGTAAGAGCCTAAAGATGGGGAGGAGCACGATTACCAAGATACTCCACACAAGTTAGGACTGAAGTAATCATAATAGGACTTTGCATGACCTGCGCAATGACCAACATATCATTGAAGCCCCAAAGTCTAGCATGGATCACAGGTACTAGGATCCTTAGAGGCAAGGAATTAACAGCCACAATAGTGTTCCTATACGAAAGGGGAACACAAAAAAAAGCTTTAGGCAATGCTACTGAGTCCTTACACCTCATCAGAAAGGAGGACCCAGAGGGAAGTTTTACATGCACACTAAAGGATGCTCCAGGAGGCGAGGGGCACTGGGAGAAAGGGAGGGAAGGAAGAGGGAAAGGAAGGGGAAAAGGGGGGAGGAAGCAAGGGGATCCAGAGAGGGGTGGAGGGAAGGAAAGGAATGGGGTACTCATCAAGTTTGTATGAGTGTGTATGTGTGTGTATGTGTGTGTGTATCTCAGAGGGCACTGTGTGTCCTTGTGGAGGACCAAGGGTGATTTGGGGAATCATCCTAGATTGCTTCTACCTCTTTTTTGCTTAGCTCTGGAATTTCCCAGGCTTCACCCACCCATGGTCAGAAGTGCAGGAACTGGGACCCAAACTCAGGACCTTCTGCTTGTGAGGCAGTCTTAACCCCTAAACCATCTCTCTAGCCCCTCTGTTTTTTTTTATTTAAAAATACAATTATGCCAATTACCTTAGCAAATTGTTACATTTCATAATATATTCTGGTTTTTCTACAGAATGCTAACAAATTTTTTCAATAGCTGTGCACCATTCCCTAACATGAGTGTACCATGGTTTAGCCAATTGCAACCATAGCTGGAACATTCCAACATTGTGCTACTCCAAATGCTGAAAGAAACAAAGTCCCTGTTATGCTATGTTGGAATGCATATTGGGTGCAAGGATGTTTACTTTCCTGGTAACAAGGAGGAAAAAAGTCAGTTCATTTAGTTTGAATTGTTTTTAAGTTTCATGGGAGGGGGGAGTCTCTAAATTCAATGTTATCTAGGAGAAAAAAAAGCCTAGAGCTTTGAAGAATCGGACAGTTGCTGAGATGGTAGCCTGTCAGAAGGCGCCTGAGAGAGGATAAATGTTTGCCAGATGATGAGTAAGTGTGGGAGGCATGAGCCATGGAAAAAGAGGACACTGGCTCCTGGAAGAGAGCATCATATACAAAATCCAGGAATTTTCAGAGCACAAGACCCAGAGAATGTTATTGCTGACTGTGAAGGCAAGGGTTGACCAGATGGCTGAGGAGAATAATGCTGCACTGTGTTCTAGAAAGAGAACATTGAGCATTTGTATGTTATTGGCTTCAGTGTGTGTGTGTGTGTGTGTGTGTGTGTGTGTGTACACGCCCAGGGAAAAAGAATATGAAAAATGGCTTACTCTGGGATACAATGAAGGCTTTTAGGCAGGAGAATATGGTCAGGTCCATTTTAAAACTGTTCCTAGTGGAGGAATAGCATGGGCAAGGAAGTCTAGGGAGAAAAGGAGTAAACATCTGAAGACGAGGCACTACATGTGGGGTGCAAGCTCTTACCAGTGCATACAGAGGTGGGAGGAAGGGAGATTTAGTTGGCTTACAGTTTCGGGGGGTGGGGGAGGATATAGTCCATTATGGAAGAAAAGGTATGGCAGGCAGCAGAAGCTAGAGGAGGCTCAGGTCAGCAGTTGGCTAGGTGGAGCAAGGTGGGGCTATTCAACCTCAAGGCCTTCCCCTTGTGATGTGCCTTCCTAGAATTGCCATCACCTTTCCGAAACATCAGCAACAGCTCAGGATGCAAACACATGGGCCTGTGAGGGAAATAACGCACATTCAAACCATGACAGAGGAAAAGTCCTCAGTTTCCTTCCAAAACAGTCTCTTTTGCATATAAAGACCATGGTCCTGGCTTGTCTCTTCTCTCTACATAGGAGAACTGACTCTGAGCTCTGTTTCAAGCCATGTATTTTAAGAGCACAGCCATGCAGAGTCCTGTGAACTCTTATGTGTTTGTCATAGACCATAAAGGGCTCACTAGGACTTGAAGCACGACTTGAGGTTTTCTGTGTGTGGATAAATGGGGGCTCTCTGGGGGACAGAGGACAAAGTCTCAACAGAGGCCAAGGTCAGACTCAGCTTGTGACTTCCTGACTTGCTCAGGCATTTCATGACAACCAAGAGTCCTCTAATATAGGTCTCAAGACCTGGGTGGCCTGGCCTCTTTGGATTCCAGCTCTGAATGTCGCCACCCTTGAATGTTCCTGAGCACAGCAGACCTGCCTCCACTGAAGCTAGTCCAGGACGTACACTGCAGATCAGCCCTCTTGGCGCCCGCTCCCTTTCAGCAACAGGTTTACTGCCCAGCCTGGTATGTTCTCGAGTGCATGCTTGGGTCTATATCAACCTCACTCTAGCCTAGCAACCCTTCCTCTGTGTTATCCTTCTCTCCATCTGGGCCTGTGAGTTACCTCTCAATGTTAAATAAGACTTAATTGTTCTCATAATTAAAGAATTAAGGAAAATTGACAAAAGAAGTCCCTGGGCAAGGCTGTTTCTCCAAAGAGGTTTCTGATTCCAACTGTCCCAAAGTCACTTATTTGATCACAGCCAAGTGCCATTGCAGATTATCAGAGTTCCTATTTCCAAGAAGATGGTCCTTTCAAAGGCAGGGACAGGCAGAGAGGAGGTAAGTTGTTAATCAGAAAAGGGGAGAAGATAAAGTCCTCTAGGAGTGAAGGGAAACACGCTGCTTCCCTTCTGCTTCCTTCTGTGGAAGGAACAGTATGCCCTTAGCCTTGCTAAGAGTTCATTCTATAGCCAGGGACTGGGAATGCTGCTCAGGGGTAGAATGCTTGCTTATCATGTGCAAGGCTCTGGGTTTCATCTCTTATACTGAAAAAAACAATGGAGGTTGAATAATGGGAGGATATATTCTACAGTCAGATTCCAAGTCCACTTGTGGCTTTGGGCAAGAAAAAGTGTTCTTTCTGTCTTCCTGGTGAGTGAATGTATTTTGTGTTAACCAGTTCTTAACTCCAGCAGAGTATCCCTGTACTGTTCCAAGCCACCAGAGATAGCATGGGTTGCTTCATGGAGACAAGCAGCTCTATGGGCTGGAACAGCTGCAGGAGGAGGAAGACGGCACAAAGCAGACTTGCTCCAGTCTGAAGGATGTTGTTTCTTGCACAGAAATAACACAAGTGACCATTGGGCCAAATTCGTGAATTAAGAATGATTCTTGTGGTTGTAGGGATGGCTTAGTGGCTAAAACCTTTGCCTTGCAAGCTAAAGAACCTGAATGAAAATGCCACATAGAGATAGCAGATAGCCACATAGAGATACAATTTCAACCCTGGAAGGTGGAGCCTGGGAAATCCCAGAGCAAAGCTATAAGGAGGTAGAGCAATGCAGAATGATACCCATGTCATCTTTGGGTCTCCACAGATGTACATACTCAAGTGCTTTCTTGTATACCCATCCACATGTACACCCACAGACACACACACACACACACACACACACACACACACACACACACACACACACAAGAGTGAGTTTTACATAAGAATGAGTTTTACATAAGAATGAATTTTACAGTTTTCTTTCTTCTTTTTTTCATTTTTTTTTTTTTTTGATAGGCTCTCATTTCCTAGGCTGACCTTGCATTTGATACAGCACAGGATGATCTCGAATTTTGGATTCTCTTGCCTCCGACCTCTCAAATGCTGGGATTACAGCTGTGAACCTCCTCATCTGGTCTTTTTACATTTTTCAAAAGGGAGAAGAGGGGAAATAGATGCAAGGAAAAGAGGAAGAGGACAGTGTATTAGTGTATATGGCCCTCAACACCTCAAATATTCACTCCTTGGTCAACAGAAAGTTTTTACTTAGCCCAATCCTATGTGAAGGTTCAGACTTTTAATTATAGTCCACGAATAGAAGCCTGAATAATACAGATAATTTGATTTCTTTGTAAGCTCATTGTGCTTCACCATGTCATCCTACCAGAATGGCATAAACCAAGCAGTCAAGTCAGAGGCCTGTTTCTCTCTCTGGGGTCATGATCTTGAGCTCATGTGGCTACATGTGGCAATATGGTCCACCCACAGAAGCATACTGTATAATTCCCACCATCCCTGCTCCTCACACAGGCCTCACTCCATACATCAGACTCACTCAAGCCTGCAAACCTCTCCTGTCTTTCTCTAGCTTGTCTGCAAATTTAAAAGTGATCGGTTTCTTTCTGCACCACCGTGTAGGATACGTATTTGTGCACGTAGCCTGTGGCTTCTTCCACTCATCTTCCACTTCTTGAGGTATTGCCTGACTCCTCCCTGTTCCCCAGAGGGTGGTTCTTTTGGAGTCCATATTTCACAGAGATTTCTTGATTCATACTCTCTCTACAAGGCCCAGAAGACAGAGGCCAGGTTTACTCTGCCTAGGACCCAGAAGCAGCTAAACTCAGCCACCTTCAAACATTTTGTTTTTCCTTCCTCTAGCATTTGGAATTTCTTCTCTTCCGGAGACCAGATGGCAGTTATTCCCCTCAGCCTCCTGGTCTTACACATTTGTATCTAAATGTCCACAAAGAGCTTTCGGTTCTAATAACACCGGAACACAAAATCCAAAAAGTGAATTCCACAACACCTTCCCTCCCGGGTATTCTCTGAGCCAGTGAATTCAGGCCTATCGGCTGGAGGGAAGGCTTCTCTGAAACAGAAAAAAGAAAGTCCGTAGTATTTCATATCCCTTTTGTCCTGTCATTCTAAGTTGTTCACTTCTGATTTATTGATGCTCCTTTTGCAGCTATTGCCAATTGTTAAATTTTCAGGAAACTTCTAAAATGATTGCCAAACCATCGGTAACTTGAAAATGGCCACAGCAGGAGCATTTAGACCACACCCAGTGGTCTGCATCTCTCATCTGGCATTCCCTGCACACTGCAAACAGTTACCAGCACATCAGTGCTCATATCTGCTGTAGTCCATGCAGTATTTAAGATGGTTTTCCAATTCAAAGGTGTTACTCACTATCACCTTCGCTTGTGCCTATGTGCAATGGGATTGTTCCATTTTTGGTTTTCGTACATTTTCTATAACTTTTTATTTATTTAGTGTGTGGGGAGGAGAGGTGTGTGTGTGTCAGAGAGTGGGTGCTGTAGGTGCCTGTGGAGGAGCAAGGGTGACTTCGGAAATCATCCTGAATTGTTTCTACCTCCTTTTTGTTTTGCTCTGGGATTTCCCAGGCTTCGACCATCAGAGTCAGAAGTACAAGGCTGCTGCTGTTTCCACCTGGTGTTTTTATGTGGGACCAGGGATCTGAACTCAGGACTTCTGCTTGTGAGGCAGAGCTTAACCCCTGAGTCACCTTTCCAGCCTGCAACCACATTTCATATTCATGATCTGCCCCACCTTACCCTAGCCATGACTAAATGACTTGAAGTAAATCCCTTGACATGAGACTAGACCATCCATACACGAGACAAACCATGCCTTGGAGACTGACTCAGTTCTTTTCTGTTGTGAGTGTAGTTTCCAGCTGGATCAGACATCACTAGATTGTGTCCCTCCTACCACCCAGCTGCTGTGCCACTCCGTAGCACTGTGGCAGATGAAGCCTGCTCTGGATCAAGGCAGGTTCAGGTTTTGAGGGCTTGATCTCAGCTAGTCATGATGTTTGGGGAAACTTTAAGAGATGGGGTCTTGCTAATGGAGGAAGGAGGTCACCGGGTCTGGTCCTTGGAGAACATATTGTCCCCAGCTGCTCCCTGTTTCACACTGCCTTGTGGCCAGCCATGTCTTGAGTAGTTTTGTCCATCACATGCTCCCAGGGTTATAAACCAGTCCCTGGTTAGTCAGCTGGTTAGTCAGCTGTGGATGAGCTACCTGAGAAGGAAGGGTCTGGGTAGATTCCACAGGATCTGGAATGATCACAGTCATAGTGCTTACTTACCTCTTTTGGCTTGCTAACTGCCATGTTGGCTATTTCACATCCTCACAATACCCTAGGAGATCCACATCACCATCTGTGTCTTATAATGAAGGAAACTAGGACTCGGAGGTAACAAGAATCTGGTCGGGGGAAACTGTGGAAGTCAGTCAACATCCCACGAACTGATTCCACCCCCTGTGCTCATTGCCACTGAACTTGGCAGGGATGCCAGGGAAAAGGGAAACCTCAGTAAGCAGTGCTATGATGCTTCTAGCCAATGTGCACATGACTGGGCTCTGCTAGTGTTATTTGGAGTATTTCACATGTCCCCAGGACAAATCATAGTAAACTTTGGAAATAGTAACTGTCCTTGTCATTCCTAAGTACAGCAAAGAAACTGGAGCACAGTAAGCCCAAGAGACTTGTCCAAGGCTGTTAGCTCATAGGCAGTTTCTTTCTAAGTGGCTTCTTCATTCAGTGTAGGCTGCTCTGCATTTGGGATTCTCCAGCAGGGAAAGGTGCTTTGCCCACAGCATACCTCCACTCTTGCCAAAATTTTCCTCCTGGGAGTAGTTTGGATTGTCCCATCCCAGTTCCAATCCCATTTGATTAGCACAAGGGTTCTCAGGTGGAGTAATAGAAACTGGAAACACTGACTGGCCCCTTGCAGAACTCAGGCCTCCGAAGCCTGGCTCTGCCTCCCTCGGTCACTTCACTCCACTCTGACAAGGACACCTATTTTGGGTGAGAAATGGGCCAGGCAAGAAAGAAAAAATTCATGCATGCAATTAGAGATTCACGGCATTTTTCATGATTAACTTCGTGTTCTCAGATTGAATGCAAAAAGCTGTTAGCAGAGCGCTTCCATTTCCGTACCTGACATGAGCAATGGGAATATTTGTTCTGCCCGGGAGGATTACACCTTCCATTAATCTCCGTTTTATTGAAAGTTTAAATAACAGACAGACACAATGTGATCAATTAGCAGTGTAATTCCAAGGAGATGTCATAGTAAAATTAAATCTCAAGCACATTCGCAGCAGAGATGCCTGCAAGTTCCCCCACTTCCCCTTCACCATCTCAGTGTGTATATTTTAATTGAAAGTTTATTCTGCTGTGTGCCTCGTCTACTAAATTTTAATTTAACATTGTAATGAGGAGGGTGTTTCCAAGGAGCCCTTCACAAGGCAAGTTGACGAGGTTTCACAAATTAAGAAAACAAGTGAGTTGGTGGTGCTTTCCAGCAGCCATGGAAGGAAAGGAGACCCCCCCCATTCTTTTGAAGGGCACCCAAGAGGCCTGGAGAGCTAATCATTTAGTACCTGTAGCAGTGGAGACAAAGAGTGACAATACTATAAAAGCCACAAGGGACCCAAGAGAATGGTATCTCTGGCCAGACCCTAGAAGGACCACTAAAGAAATCTGTTCTTTGCCATCCCTCTGCTTTCCAGCTTCTCTCTAGCATCCTCTATGGGCAAAACCTTATAGAAAACTGGTAGAGTAACATTGCCTGTGGAGGTATCAATCCCAACTTGGCAGGGCAGAATCTGGAACAGAAGGCCTGGAGGTAATGAGTAGACAGACAATTTATCTATTAGTGAAAGTATAAAGCTTAGTAAGCTAGGACTGAAGAGCGGCAGCTTACTAACCAGCATAACACTTGGAAATACCACTGTCATGGTTTGAAATGTGTCCCCCCACAGTCTCATATGTTTGGGAAATTTATGGCACCTTTGAGAAGTGGAGCCTTGCTGGAGGAAGGCTGTCACAAGGGGTGGGCCTTGAGGTGGATTAGTCCCACCCTACCTCCAGGAGGAGTCTGCCTTTGCAGCAGTTTTGCAGCCCTCAGCTTCTCGGATGGATGTGACATAGCTAGTCTCCAGTTTTGGCCAGCCAACCATGCCGCTTCTGCCATGACTGTATCTTCTCTCTGGAACTGTAAGCTAAATAAATCTCCCTTTCTCCCTTAGGTTGATTGACTTTGGGTCCTCTCTCACAACAATAGTTAAGAGTAACCATTACAACCACTTTGCCTCTCTGGTGTCTCTTTGGTGTCTTTGCCTAGAACATGGGTTTATGATAAAGTCCAGTTCTCAGAGCTGTAGAGAGATATAACAAGAAGATGGAGACTGGTTGAGGGTGATATGGAGGGTCATTCCAGAAGTGAGAAAAAAAGAATTCACAGATCTCCTTTGTTCAAAGGTGACCTCAATCAAAAATAAATACATTAATTAATTAATAAAATAACATTGCATAGTTGAAGTTTCAGAAAAGTCTCAGTTGGATTGGAAAGAGGTCTGTGGCTCAGGTTGAGGAAGGAGGCAGATGGAGGGTAGATTGGAGCCTGCAGGGTCCCTAAAAGCACAAAGCTTTAGCTTACTAAGCTTTATACTTTCACTAATAGATAAATTGTCTGTCTACTCATTACCTCCAGGCCTTCCCTTCCCGATTCTGCCCTGCCAAGCTGTGACTGATACCTCCACAGGCAATGTTACTTTACCAGTTTTCTATAAGGTTTTGCCCGTAGAGGATGTTAGAGAGAAGCTGGAAAGTGAGCTTTGGCCTGGCCTGCTGTCTCACAACAGCTGGGCATCCTCTACATCACTTCACTATAATCTTGATCTCACATTGCTCCAGACCGCATCTAATTTACTGCTGTAACCCAGGCACCTCCATACTATGTGGACCCCAATAATCATGCATACACCCAATTAAACATGCTGTGAGTTTGAAATGTAGGAAACTAGAAAACGGTAGGTGACAGGCACACTGGCAGCACCTGCTTGTAAAAAGCGTATTACAGCCAGCTGTGTTACATTTTGTTTCTCTGAAAGCCGTCCTTGAAAAATTAAGAAATTCCAAAATGAAAGAAAAAGTGAAGGTTAAAATGTTGGGTCAAAAACCCTATCCCCCAAATCGAGAGACCAGCACAGTGGCAGAGACTGGAGTTGGAGTCACCTCTGAGAAGACTCCAGATGTAATCTGAGTGTCCCAGCTTGTTTTAATATCCTTGGGAAAGCAGTAAGCAAAAAAAAAAAAAAAAGGATTTGGGTGGCCAAATAACTTCTTGACAAGAAGGTTTTACAAAATACATTTCTCCGGCTGGAGAGACGACAGCTCAGGGGTTAAGACTCTGCCTCGCAAGCAGAAGTTCCTCAGTTCAGATTCCAGGCCCCACAAAAAAATGCCAGGCAGAAATGATGGAGGCCTGCACTTCTGGCCTGGATGAGCAGAGCCTGGAAAATTCCAGTGCGAAGCAAAAAAGAGGTAGAAGCGATCTGGAATGATTCCTGAAGTCACCCTTGGTCCTCCACAAGGACATATCACACACATACACACACACACACACACACACACACACACACACACACACACACACACAGAATGAATAAAAAAAAGTTTCTTCAAATACCTGTGTGTGGTTACCCTGGTTTTGTAAGACTAGGTGTGACATTACTTACCTGACCACTTTTCTTATCTCTGCAGCTGCAGCGAGCCCAGTTCAGACCCTTGGTGTCCCATAGTTGTTTAACTTTGAAAGAGTGAAGAGGAGGGAGGGAAAGTGATCTGATCAACTCCCTTCCCTGTCATTACTGGTTAACAGTAATTTAAATTTTAACCCCTTGTGCTTCAAACAGAGCTAAGTAGCACAGGACAAGGAAAGGGTACAGGCTCCCTGACTTACTGCCTCCTTCTCTACACTTTTTCACTCTGTTGCAGCCACTTTCTTCATATATACTAAGGCCTATCTTCATATGTACTAAACAGATTTTCCTCTCGGCCTCTCTGGTCTTGTTAGGTGCTTTACCCCAACTGTTCTCTCATGCAGTCTCCTGGTTTTCTACGTGGCCCCTGCTCAGAAGTCATACCCTGAGTGGGACTTCCCTGACTACCTCTTTAAGGTGCCTCTATTAGTCTTGCTTATTTCTCCATTGTCTTGTGCATCTATTCATTTTCTAGTCTGCATCTTCAGAATACAAATTCCCTAAGGATGGATGTCTTTGTTGCTCTGTGTTATATTCCAGCACCTAATATAACAGTCACTCAAAGGTCTGTTTCAAATGATTCAAGAAAAAAGGACCACTGTGACTTAATACAGTGCTTTGACGGTGGTCCCAGTGCTTCCTCATGAGTTGTGCTGCGAAGACATTTCTGAGCTGAGACTTGGCTTGCATCTTCAAGACACTCTACAGTGAGGGGATCTGCCATTGATCTTCCCTACACTGGTAAAATGTTCTCCATGGCTCAGAATGGTCCACCACTTCAGTGGTGGAGAGAGTATGTCTTGTTATTCTGTTAAAATAAGAGAACTTCAAATAGGTTATTGGTATGCTTGGGGACCTGGGTTGTCAGTAGCCACAAGTCTGGAGAATTCTGGAGAAGTCTGTTAAATTTCAGTGCCTTGTATGCATCACCTTGTTACCCATCTTTGTTCCCATATAATAAAACTTGTCAATCTTCACAAAACATGGCTGTAGTTGACTTAATTCCAGGGATGAATGGAGGCCGACGAGTCACTTTATGGACCCCTCTTTTGAACCTCAGCCTGGCCAGGACAGCACTCATTCTACAGAGCAATGACCATCCTGAATCTGCTGTCATCTGTCCCAACCAGTTTAGTCAACATCATTGAAGCCAATTCAAGAATAAAAACAGAGAGTTTTTTTTTCTTTGCAACAAAACTGAATTGTAAGGAATCCAGCAGAGTTTCTTTTGAATATGTTTAATATTATATTCATGAGATACATGAAAGATACTGAAGGTGCAGCATCTTCTTTTATAAACGTCAGTTCAATTTGGCCAAATTTATCACATCTGTTAGCCTCTGGCCTGGGTCTTCCCATGGAGCGTCCCAGGATCAGCCCCACTAGCTAAGGTGGGCAGGCTGGAAGATCAGGAAAAGCAGCTGCATCTCTGGATGCAGCTTCTTTCACAGACAGCTGCTGCTGCCTTTCACAGAGGACATATTTCCTACCATTCTGTCCTGAGATCTTCCTAAATCTTGACTTCCGCATGAATCCCTCAGAGGGAAAGTGATTCTGCTCTATAGACCCTTCCTAGCCAACTCTTCTTCTAGCAACCTACATTAGAGGCCTCATGTAGAGGGAACACCTATGAAGAACCATTTAGCTTATGCAAGCTTCTGATCATTACTTCAGGAGACTGTCTCAATTATATGATTGATATGGAAAGACTATTCCTTGATTGGTGGAAGAGAAAGAGGGGGAGAGACAAAGGAGAGGAGAGAAAGGGAGAAGAAAGGAGAGGAGAGGAGAGAAGAGGGGACGACAGGGGAGGGGAGGGGAGGGGAGGAGAGGAGAGCAGAGGAGAGAAGAGGAGAGGAGAGGAGAGGGGAGGAGAGGAGAGGGGAGGGGAAGAGAGGAGAGGAGAGGGGAGAGAAAAAGAGACCTTGTAATTAGGCAAGCTGGCAGACTGATAAGCTAGAAAAAATACACTTACTGTCTTTTGTCTATCTCTGCTCTTACTGTGAATAAGATGTGGCCAGTTCTCTCAATTCTTGTTGTTGTAACTTTCTGGCCACAATGGACTGTAATTTGAAATTGTTCCCCCTCAATTGTTAAGCTCATGTATTCATTGCAGCAATGGGAATATGAAACTAAGACAAAAAGTGTTGCTACCCACTTGACCTAGAAGGGCAGAATGAGGAAATTGGGGGACCTGAGCCCATTCAGAATCAGAATATCAAAAAGGATCACAAGCCTTTCACTGGCGTCTCACTGGTTAAACCATCAAACAGTCATCAAGGAGCCTTGGGGGGTATACTCATATGGGTCAGCCCCTAAGAAACAACACAGAACATAGTAGAGAAAGTATCTAGGTTGTAGGGAGCAGAGATGCATGCACAGAGAATAGTTAGTGCAAGCAAAGTCCGATTCTGAGCATCTGTTTTCCCCCATCTCTGCTCTCTAACTCACTATTCCTCCCTCAAGTTCTTTGTGTCTTTCTATGTCATCACTCTTGGTCCTGCTCTGTCCACCTGCCTCAGTTCTGTCTGTGAAGCCACCAGCAAACCTTGAAGATTCAGAAACTTCCCAAGTCTCTCTTTTCTTACAATTTCCTATAAGTTTCTTTTGGCGGAGATCTATTTCATCTCCTTGAGGAGACTTGTTTCCAAAGTCTCTGGCTGAAGACAGCTTTGCAAAGCCTAGAATCTCTTTGGTAGTCAGGTGTAGAAACAGGAGGGACATCACACAGCCTTCTCCTAAAGACTAACATCTAGGAACTAGAGAGGCACAAGACGATAGTGTCCTCTACGAACTGCCAGGATGGTGGATGTGCAGGTTTTCTTCCCAGAGCAGAAGCCCAGCTGGGTTCTAATTCTGCACTTCTGCCAGCTTCCTTCCATGGGGTGATGCCCCCTGTGTTTTACAATCTGCTGGAATAAGTGCCCAGGAAAGAAGTCACGGTGCTAGAAGAAGATCATCTTTCTCTTCAGGTTCAAGGCTAACAGCACTCTAGTATTCTACACAGATACCTAGTGAACATGCACTGACCTGAACAGAGCTCTATATGAACCTCACGGTGAGACTTCTATTCTGTCACTTTGCTCAGGTTGAACCTTATTTTTTTCTCCTCCCCCACGACAAGGCATGCTCCTGTAAGAGTGGTGTCCTTCTGTGGGTCCAACCATGGCAGGTCTGTCTACAGAAAAATGAGGCTCATCGGCCATTCCGTGAATGCAGTGTTGCTGAACAGCTAGCAAGCACAGTGTTCAGGAAGCACAGTAAAGCGGAGGCCCAGTTACATAGACGAGAGCCTCCTACAAAGGGCTTAAACATGCTAGCAAGTCACCACAGAAGGCTAGGGAACGCCAATAGCCTGCCAGCCATCAGAGAGTCAGCAAAGTTTGGAAAAGCTGGACCACCACAGCTGTGGTGATGTCTGTCATGAATCTCTCCTTCAGAATCAGCCCTAGTGACCTGGAAAGGGGAGGGAGCATCGCTAGGCCTGGCGATTGCAAGTCATTTGGCAAGTGTTACGAAGTCCAGCTCTGGATGGGTCCCCATCCACCCCCTCTGATCCTTTCAGTGCCTTCCTGTTGCTGGCAGAACAGAACACCAACTCCCCCTGCCCTGGGAGACTGAAGTCCACCTCCTCGTAGCCAGGTCTGTTGAAGGACGGTTGGTGTGAGGGACCAGGGGGCGGTGCTGAGCAACACAATGCTCTAGGCACCTGCTTGAAAGTCAGGTTCTCCAGGGCGGGTTGGTGCACACTTCTAATCCCAGAATAGGGGAGATGAGGAATTGTAAGGTTGACCTGGACTACATAAAGAGACCCTGATAGAGAGATAATGGATAAATGATTGATAGGTTAACAGATAGATAGACAGATAATGGGAAGAAAGATAAATAGATGCTAGACAGGAAGATAGATGATAGAGAAATGATAATGTGATAGAAAGATAGATGATAGATGATAGATAGATAGATATACTGATGATACATAGATCCCTGTTTTTTCCAAACATAACTTACCCAATATCTTACTGGTAGAAAATAGCAGCAGTTCATACCCTAGCTGTCTCTGGAATGGATTTTTATCTTTTTTATCTCTCAGAGCTGGAGAGAAAGTTCAAGGGTTAAAGCCTTGCTTCACAGGGAGAAAGACCTGGATTTGGAGCCCCCAGATCCCACATAAAAAATTCCAGGTGGAAATGATGGTAGTCTGTAATTCCAACACTGGAAGGCAGAGCCTGGGAAACCACAGAGCAAACCAATAAGGAGTTAGAACAATCCAGGGTGATTTGCAAAGTCACCCCTGGGGCTCCACAGACACTCAGAAACACACACACACGCACTCACACACACATACATGCACTCACACACACACATGCACTCACACACACATACACGCACTCACACACACACATGCACTCACACACACACACGCACTCACACACATACACACACACGCACAGACACACACAAACTCAACTCATCAGTAGGATGACAGAATTCTTTCTCGCCAGACTTTCATCCAGAAGCCCAGACTATCTGACTGAGGCTGACCGATCATCTCTCAGTGGACTCTGTGGGCAACCAGGCATGTAGACTCATGACAAGATGGCCCGAGGGCCTAGCACCCCCAAACACAGGAGAACAATGTTCACTAACCACCTCCCAGCACCTCCACAGAGCCTGTCTCAAATTCAGCCCCAGAAGTTAAGTCACCCTTTTGGCGTCACCGCAGAACCCTTTGCAACTTTGCATTCCAGTCTCCCTTGGAAGTCCGACAAGCCCTCTTGGATGCTGTGAGGGAGAGAAGGTTTTTTTTTTTTTCTTTCCCTCTTTTGTCTCCTACTCATCCTTCGGCATTGGTTGGGCTTCTACTGTGTGTCAGATGACTTAGGCATCCATTCCAGCCAGTTTGGGTGCTATCCACAGTTTGGAAGCAGAAACATCAGCAAACAACTCGTTGTTACCGAGAGTGGCAAGTGACATAGCAAACAGGTAAATGGATGGCACCAGGAAGAAGCATCCACACATTCAGCAGGAAGCCTTCAGAGAGGGTTTATTCCCCCATGGGATCCAAGGAGGTGGAGGACTCTCTAGGGCAAGGCGAGAACATTTACCATCGGTGATTCTGGCAGAACCTTCAAGCCACAGAGCTTTCTGATATCGGAAGCAAGGTGGAGAGCCACAGGGGCCCTCTCCCCTCCTCACAGAAATGGCCAGTTCCCTCCAATCACAGATGACAGACAGACATGAGTCCCCAGCTGGGCCAGGCCAGCCATCACTCAGAGGGGGCTTAATGGTGGAGAACAGTAAAGAGGCACAGATGGCTGGCCGCGGGACACGTTTCCCCAGTTGAGAGCCTCCTTGTATTGTACTTAGATTCACGGAAGCATAAAACAGGCAATTTAGATGTGACCTCAGAGGTTATTCTCCTGTGCTGGGGAGTAGTGATATGGCCCGGTAGAAATCACAATCCTTTAAATTTGCCTAACATTATACAGTTACACTTCATTTCGTTTGGCTGGTACCTGCAGATGTAATCAGCGTTCACATTCACCCTGTGATTGCCCAAAGCAATCCTCTGTGGGACTTGGTATAAACCATGCCTCCAGTCACCAGCCAGGACTTTTCGCTTTAGCTAATCTTTTGGTCCCCCTGTGGCCAATACATCTGGGTTTGAGGCTCAAGTGAAATCCAGCGATGTGGTTCTGATGCAAGAGAATAAACTGTTCTGAGCGAGGCAAGTGAAGAGAATCTGAGCTAACAGGCTGTCTTAATGAGAAGCTCACAGAACAGCCAGCTCACTGGAGCACAGCGGAGCTGACAGGAAATGTCTGTCTCCAAACACAAACGTAGTGTCCAGCAAAATGCAGGCAGCACAGGGGACACACTTGACTGAGGAAGAGAGAAATGACTACGACTGGAGGGCAGAAAGAAAGCACAATTATCCCAAATTTGGTAACTGATCCTTCTTGTATAAATGGAACTCAAGCTAGGCATGAAGACCCAAAGGATTTCTTGAGAAAGGGGGAGGGGGAGGGGAGGGAATTTCATGAAAAGGGTCTTTGAGACTGCTTGTGAAAAATGCTTATAGGGGGCACAGTAAATTGGATTTTGACTCATGATGAGTCTAAAGGGCAAAGGGTTGGCTGAAGTGACTGCTGACCTCCACAACGACCTGCCTTAAAAACTTTCCACCTACTCTTCCACATCCACCTGCTCCTCTACCTGCCACTGCACCTGCTCTGATCATCCTCCACCTGCTCCTCCACCTGCCACTGCACCTGTCCTGAGCATCCTCCACCTGCTCCTCCACCTCCACTGCACCTGTCCTGAGCATCGTCCACCTGCCACCGCACCTACCCTGAGCATCTTCCACCTCCACTGCACCTGCCCTGAGCACCTCAACCTCCACTGCACCTGCCCTGAGCATCCTCCATCTGCTCCTCCACCTCCACTGCACCTGCCTGAACATCTTCCACTTGCTCCTCCACCTCCACTGCACCTGCCTGAGCATCCTCCATCTGCTCCTCCACCTCCACTCCACCTGCCCTGAGCATCCTCCATCTGCTCCTCCACCTCCACCACACCTGCCCTGAGCATCCTCCATCTGCTCCTCCACCTCCACTCCACCTGCCCTGAGCATCCTCCATCTGCTCCTCCACCTCCACCACACCTGCCCTGAGCATCCTCCATCTGCTCCTCCACCTCCACTCCACCTGCCCTGAGCATCCTCCATCTGCTCCTCCACCTCCACCACACCTGCCCTGAGCATCCTCCATCTGCTCCTCCACCTCCACTGCACCTGTCCTGAGCATCCTCCACCTCCACTGCACCTGTCTTGAGCATCTTCCACCTCCACTGCACCTGTCCTGAGCATCCTCCATCTGCTCCTCCACCTCCACTGCACCTGTCCTGAGCATCCTCCACCTGCCCCTCCACCTCTACTGCACTACAGCTCAGTCATCCTTCTGCTCTCCTGTGTCCACCTGCCCCTGTATTGCTAATGCCACCGTGGCTGCTGTTCTCAGGTGCCCAGCCCCCCTCCTCCACCGCAGGCTAACACAAGGACGTTAGTCCTGGAAGCCCTGTGGCCATAAACAGTTAACGCGATTACTGCATTTAGCCCACATTCTCAACAGCTTCCTTTCTTTAATCACTTTGAAAGTGTTTCAAATTCCTTTCCTACGTGACTGAAATCCAAGTGGCACCTGTGAAGGCAGGAAGCCTGCCTGCCAGAGTGAGGTGGAGATGTAAAACAGTCAGGCTTTGATGGAGAGAAATTATGTCTTTCTTAATTCCCTTTACCCTATAATTACCTGGCGCAGCCACGTGGTTCCATGGCAAAAATAACTTGCCACATAAAAGGTGTGTTGTCTATAGAATCCTGTTTTGAGTGCTCAGGGAAGACCTCCCAGAGGAGCTTTTGATGAAGTCCTGCCACACACATACATCTCCACTTCCCCAAGCCCACCACTACCAAACCACCCACTCTGCCTTTTCTTCCCTTCTCTGCAGCATCTGACTGGGCTACCTCTTGCCCATTCTCTTCCTCGCTCTGCCTTGATGGTGCTATAGCAATAGCACCTTCTCCTTGCCTGATCTACCCCTGGATCCTGAAAACGTCTCTCTCATCCCGAAGCCCAACCAATCAGAAAAGTCAGCATCTCTCTTTGCCTCCTCCCTTCCCTCGTGAAAACCCTTTTTCCTCACTTGTGCCTCTTCTGTTTTTTCTCCTGCTGTTTCAGGCAGCATGACTCTCTTGAAGAATCTGAACACGACATCCTTTCTGTTACCTCCTTATCTCTAGACAGAAACTTCTGGCTCAGTGTTTCCACAGGTCCAGACTCACTCCCACCCACTCTTCCCCTTTACCCCATACTGACTTCATCTTCTCTTTCTTGTCATGCTGGGATGTGAGCCACCTGCACAGGAGCTAGCACAGTACAGCATGAAGGACATCCCAGGAACTTCTGAATCACAGAGGGTCTGGCCATGTTCAAGTTGCTCCTGTAGACTCAGTAGAGGCCGGAGAACAAGGGATGGCGGGCATGTGCCCATTGCGTTCATCTGTTGTGCAATTTAGTCCTCCAAAAAAACCTTCTTTCTTGCTGCCTCTATTGAGCCTGCAGAAATAACCTGAGTAAGGTGGTCCCTCTGCTTCAGACCTCCTGAAGGTGGCCATCTATTGACCATCCACTGTCAGACAAAGTTTGTCAAAACAAGGATCAGAACCTGCCACCCCTATCTAGAATCTTTCCAGGGGCTATCTGTGACTCTGGGGTGAAAGCCCAAAAGAGAAGTCACGTAAACATGCTATCCATGGGCTGTGAAAACATCCAGACTAAGTGTTCACCCTTATCCCTCAAATCATTAGCAGCCAGGCCTCTGAGGCTCTGTTTCCTCCACTGTTTTATGAGAATAATCAATCCTAACTCAAAAGACTGTGACAAAAATTAAATGAAAACAAACAAGCTAAAAACAGTGTCCACCAGGACTTTAGCACATAGCAGGTGGTCTCTTTAGCTCTTGGTCCCTCCTTTTCTCCTTTCAGCCTTGCCTTTAGAAACACTCCTTCACTCTTTTCCAGGTTTCTGTGATTCAGTTTGTCCGTTTGCTCTGTAGTTTTTATGTCTTCCTTTCCAGTTTTTGGATGTGTGACGATGGTTTCCTCTGCCCACCAATGGGCTGGAATGCTGAGCTGGCCAGTCCAGAATGCCACAGGATGGTCTATCTCAGGATATAGAATATCTCAACATAGATTGGTGCTATTCCCAGCACAACTTAAAACCCTTTCTGCAGGGTAGCGCCCACCTGGCTGAGATTTGTGATGCTTTACCTTGTGAGTTCCTTTGATGCCTGAGACGCTTTCTTTTGAATTTTTCAATGGAACGTCTCAATGAAGAAATAGCAAAAGGTGTCTGTGCCAATGATAGAGAGGATACCTGAGCCACAACCACACCGAGGAAGGCCACAGATCCCATGTTCTGACCTCTTGCCTCTCTGTGGAAGAAGCGGAGCAGAACAGGGAAACAGAAGCTTTGATTTAAAGAATATCTCAGCATGGAACCCCTCAAAGGGGTGATTTGAGCATGTGAACCCTGACCAAGGTGGCCATTCTTCTGTTGGAAATTGTCCTGCACTGAGTCCCCTTTTAGACTTCAAAACAAAGAAACTAAGAATTCATATTTGTCCTGGTGACTCTGGTCATTGCCTCGATCCCTCAAACTGGTGAGTGCAGTTTCTCCTCATGACTGGCAGTGTTCTGTCACTTCGGTTCTTGGAGGTCAATTACGCTGGTGGGCGGAGTATTCTTACTGGAACAGGACAAGAATCAGAAGGTAGGTCAGAATCTTGGGCAGTGAGGCTGGCTAGACCCAGAAGAGGCATCAAAATGCACAGTGCTCACCTGGCCAGTGTGGGGAGGACAAATGCAAGGGAGAATCCCAATGCATGGCCATTTCAAGACCCAGTTTGGCCACTCCTGGGGACTGGGACTCCAGGGTCCTACAGACTTCCTGAATCTTGCACTGTCAAGAGAAAAAAAATCGTTACGAAGGTAAACTGGGGCCATGTGGTGTAATAAAAGGACACCAGATGTGGGCTGAAGATGAATGAAAGGCTCCCAGCTACACAGAAACTACAATCACATTAGATTGGGACAGAGAACGCTGGGAGGCGATTTTCTCAAATGACCTCCAGGGATCCTCTATGTTCTTCCACAAGATGGCGCTGCAGTGCCCACCCTGCAGGAGGCAGGAATAAGAGGCTATTCCCCCCCCTTCCCAATCCAGGTGCATTAATGATTTTCACTGACAAATAGGAAGGATTCAGTCATAACTCTTGAGACTTCCTACAAGAATGTCAGACACCTGTTAATTCCTGCTTTTTCCCTTTCTGTGGTGAGATTGTAATGAAAGGATATTCATTTCAAGCAGTGAACCAACAATAACCTAGAACCAAATGTCAGACCTGGTTGCAAGGTTAACTTGACCCCTAGCCACAGTCACCATGGTCCTTTCGTGCCCGGCAAACCCAGCAACAGCAGCAGAGGAAGCCAGCACCGGACACAGAAAGCCACTAGGTGTTAAACGATTCAAATTTTGCAAAGAATGTCTACTGTGTAGCACAGCAGAGATGAATTGAAGCTGGATTTATGTTTCAACTCCACCACCAGCTATAGGCTTCTAGGAAAACATTCCTATTTGGGGGGGGTATTCCTGCAGTAAAATTGAAAGGAACAGATGTGAAGTTGGGCATGGCGGTACAGGTCTGTACTCTCAGAACTTGGAAAGCTAAGGCAGGAGAATGATGAATTTGAAGTCAGCTTGGCGAGAACTTGTCTCAAATTGACTAATTAATTGAAAGGCTGGGGGTTCAGGGGGAAACCAATGATTGCAGTCTTCTGGGCTGCCATTTCCTAACTGTGACTTTAGATGAGTAATTTAACCTCTCTGAGTCTCAATTTCCTCATCTCTCATAAGAGAACAATGATACCCGGTTCGATTTCTGTAACTGCAATAAAGTTCTCAGTGAATGTGAGATGTCTAACATCACCTTCAGGAATCCAAGATTAAACCCGTGGACTCTGGAGCCACAGAATCTCAGTTCCAATCCCATCAGTCCCACTTTCTCACTACATCATCTTCGGGAAGGGCTTCACACCAGAACCTCAGATTCTCTGTCTCTGCTGTGGGGTAGATGTTCACAGTCACACAAGTCTATGGGGCTGTGTGAAAACTTAAAGAATCCTTGAAACTGTCAGCTTGACACTCGGATGTGGGTTGCTGGGCATACTGATGAAGAATTATTTAGTTAAGGCAGGCCTCTGGGCAAACCTGTAGGAGCTTGTCTGCAGCACTTTAAGTAGGAAGACTTGCCTGTAATGGGCAGGACTATTCTCTGGGCAGGTGGATAGAGAGAGCTAATTGGCACAGAGCAAAGGCAGCAAGCTGATGTGCACTGGTCCTTGCCCTCTCCTCTCCCTGTAGATGTGGTGCAGCCAGTCCCCTTGCTAGTACAAATCTTGCCATGATGGCCTAATTCGGAATTGTGAGCATGGAAAAAAATCTCTTGCTCCCAAAAGTGTTTGGATTATGTTTTTGTTATAGCAGTGAGATATGAAACGAAGATAGTCCATAAACTCAAAATGCTCAGAGCGGAATCTGGCAAATGGTGGACAATTTGATACCCATGATTGAGGTGGGTGGTCCAGGGCTGTTTCAATTTGTTCAACTCATTCTAGCGCCATCTACTCATCTTTCACCGTGTCAAACACAGGACTGAAAAAGAAACACCAAGGCATGATTCAAACTCAGGTTTTCAGAACTCCAAGTCCAGACGGGTCAGTATGATCCCATCTCCCCTTACTAAGTGCCTGGACCTATGCTACGGGGCTGTAGGAAAGAACAAGCCCATCTCCACATCCTCATGTCTCCCTGGGATGGTGAACATAGGTGAGATAATCTGTATGGAGAGTGGCAGGGCAGGCCTTAGAGAGCATGGCAGGGGTTCCTCAAAGCTGCATCTTCCTACACAAGCAGGGTGGGACTATCAAGGGCAGGAGCTGCAGTGGAGATGGGAGCCCAGAGTGAGATCTTTCAACCTGAGTGCATAGATCAGAGTTCAGGTAAGAGCCTGGCAAGAAGATAGGATCTCTTTCTGCCACTCGTGAGGCTGAATGGTGGTGAAGATCCCAGCCAGGGCTTCCAGTATCAACCTGCATCAGCACTTGTGCACAAAGTCTTCAAGCCTTAGAAAGATGCCCTTTTAGGCATTCCTAGGAATGGAGAAAACAGAAGAATCAACTTATTTTTCTCTGTCCTGTCCTTTCAGCCCAAACCTTGGCATAGGCTGAATCTTGTTAGGATTAAACCTTCAAGGTCCCCCTGGGGGTTGTATTTTGAACTCATAGTCCCCAGCTGGTGGCTCTAACTTTCTCAAGTCTTAGAAACTTTAGGAGTGGGCCGGGAGGGGCTTTGAAGGTTATACTTGCCACTAGTTCCTCCCTTGTCTGCTTCCTGATTTGCTACATTTTGGAGAGTCTCCAAAAGCACTTGAGCTGTTGCCATGTGCTGATTCTCTCTGGTGGACAGGAGCCCTTCAAAACTCAGATCCTCCCACATACCTCTTTCTTCCCTTTCCTTATTTATATCAGGGCTTAACCTGAAACCTAGGAGGCAGATCTTTGGGTCCATCTGACCTATCTGAGAGGGGCAGGGGGAAGTCATTAGATTAGGTTGTCCTTCAGGCATGTCTATAGGGGATTATATCGGTTATACACAATTGGTTACATGGAAAGATCCATCCCATGGATCATTTGCTAGGCAGGTGACTGGGGCTGTGTAAGGACCGACAAAGGCATTGGTCCTTGCTCTCTGCTCTTGCTGTGGATGTACTGTGCACAGACCAATCCCCCTGCCTCTGATGTTGTGATTCTCCTGCCATGAAGGACTGTAACCTGGAACTGTTACCTAGGGTAAGACCTCTTTCTCTTTTAAGTTGCTTGAGTCAGGTATTTTGTTGCAGCACTGAATTAAGAGGTCTTCTGTCACAGTAACAAGAATAGCCACTGATAGTCAACATCCAGCACCTGAGAGTCAGCGCTGGGGCAAAGACTCCTATGGTGTGAATGAACACAGTAGTTTGATCGCAAAAAACCCCAAATGTTCGAAGGAAGATTAAGGGTCATCTGGCTTGGGTTGGCTTCATGCAGTGGTAAGCAGTGGAGGGTAGGGATAGAATTGACCCCTCCCAAGGTGTAAACAGCCTCTGAGACACTCAAGGACAGTTATATTAGAGGGCATGTCTCTCACCTACACTGTGCGTGGAGATGTGTGTGGACCTGAGACCTCAGGGAGGCGTTGTCTCAGGACTGCAGAGTGGACGCCTTTTGCCTGCCTGCTGTGTAAGTCCTTATTGAAAAGGCTCAAATAAATCATGCATCTCGACAAGTATGCAGCCTGTGGGAAAGATCCATCCTAGCTCTTGAATTCTCATTTCCAATGATCCTCAGGAAATTATTGGGAAAATCAAAACACTATGTTTCGAAGTGCTCTTCAAGACTCACCACAGTTCAAACGGTTTCCATAAATCCAGAATGCACAAGGCATTTTTCAAAGGTTTACTGTTCCCCAAATGACAATAATGTCGTATTGACTGACTTCGAGGAGCTCTGGGAGTTTGGAAAAACCAGTCAAGCAAGTGAGATCTTTAGCTGAAAAAAAGATGAAGAAGAAAGCTGGTGAACTTGACTGTTTGCTAGAGTTCACACATTTTCCTGTTTTGACAGCACTTTTGCAGGTCTCTGTGCCTTTGGGTGTGGGATAACACTCCTTTCTCCCTACAGCTCCCACTTCTAGCCTCGCCAGCTCAGTCTGCCCTCCTATCTCTAAAACACAAATAAAACATTACAGCTCAAAAGTTCACCGCATCTTCTGTAGTATTGTTCTTCAAAGAGCCTGTAATTGGTCTTCTGGCTTCTGTGAAATCCCCCAACCTGCCTCAGCCAGAAAACAATATTCTGGAAATATTGATGATCCAGGAGTCATAGAAGATAGAGATGTGCATCCATTCATGCTGCAGACATTTACGCAATACATACTATATACTAGATCCTGACGTTTGGCAATGGGAAAGAAAAACCACAAAGCTTTCTGCCTTCATGGAAGTGATAAGAATAGTAGGAGACCAACAAATCAGGTGAATAGGGAAGCATTGACTATCATACATGCAATGACATGCACTAGTGGGCAGAGAGTGAGGGCAAAGCCAGAAAAGTTTGCTGTTTATTATTTATTTGAGATGGAGAGGGAAAGAAGTAGAGAGAGAGAGAGATGACAGATCTAAGAGAGATAGAGAACACATGAATACATGAACGTCATAGTGCATGGGGTATTGGTCAGGGGACAACTTTAGGAAGTCAGGTTTCTCTTTCCACCAAGTGGACTTCTGAGGATCAAACTCAGGTTGCCAGGTATGTAAGCAGGCACTCGGTCAGAAAAGTAAGCCTCCCCCCACCTTGTTTGTCACCCACAGTGTCCCATCCAGTCACAGTCCTTTTGCGAACAGACTGCTGTATGACATGAGCTCAGAATGTTCTTTCTTTTCAATTTTTTTATTATTATTTATTCAGTTGTGTGTGTGTGTGTGTGTGTGTGTGTGTGTGTGTGTGTATGTGTGTGTGTGTGTAGAACCACGGGCGAATTCGGGAACCACCATGGACGCCTCCACCTCCTCCTTGTTTACTGTGCCCCGGGATTCACAGGCTCCGCCCTGCCAGGACCAGAAACGTAGCCCCCCCCCCCCCCCCCCGCTTCCGCCAGCATCTATACTTGGAGTCTAGGATCCAAACTCAGGACCTTCTGCCTGCAAGCCAGAGGCTTAACCCCTGAGCCACCTCTCCAGCCCCAGGCTCAAGATGTTCTTATTCCTGTTTCTTAACCCCAGGGAGTTGTTCCTGGGACAGGACAAAGGCATGAACGTCTCACCTTTGGATCTGCTTGAAGCAACTTCTGTCTTGGCATAATATTGAAACTCTTGTGAAGAGAACAGGGAGAAAAAGCAGACAGACTTCCTGGGGATATGGAGAAGCAAGGAGGGAATTGCCAGTGCTGCAGATTTAGTCATGGGGGCTGAGAAGCTTGAGTGGGTCTGGGAGAGGTGATGTGAGACCTTGAACCCAACCAGACACACTTCAACTTAATGGGTCTAACTAAGTGGCAAAGGGACTCACAGTTGCTACTATGAAGTAGCAGAAAACTGGACCTCAAAGACAGGTCTTCTGGAAGAGCTTTTGTGTACAGGGGTTTGAAACCTGCATCTAAAACTTGGCCTTGAGCAAACTCTTTTGCCCCATGCTGGCAAACTAATCTTCCTTCCTGCCACCATCAGAACCTGCCTCCTTCGACCTCCAATGTGGCTGAAGTCCAGAGACTCTCCAGAAATCCTCCAGCCTTCAGTCACAGACTGGGACTTCTGGGACATTCGGCTTCTGAACTGATCAGCTACTGGCAGCCATTGTTGGACTACCCAGACTGTATCTTGTAAACTAATCCAATAAATTCCCTTTTTATATGGTCTTTCTGGTGCTTCTGTTCCTCTAGAGAACCTCGACTAATACACGTGCCTTTTGATATTCCATCAGCTGGTTTATGATGCAATTGTGGTTTCTGGCTTTATTAATCCCTTCCCTCCCTATCTTCTGGATGGGGAGTTGTTTTTTCTGGTGTGAGCCTACGCTTGACCACCTGCAATAAACTCTCAATTTGAAAAGAAAAAAAAAATTGGTCTTGCCACTTGCTGAGCCTGTTTCTTCTCTGGGAAAACAAGGACTTATGGGCACTGAGGTCCAGAGAGGCTGTGAGTGGTAAAGGATGCCAGCGTGGAAGGACTTTGGGGGATGTCGGGGTTGCCATTTGTGCTGGCACCAGAGTCTCTGCCACCCCATTGCCACAAAGGTGCCATTTAATCATTCTGTTTTGTTACATTCTCTTTGTGTTTTCCGTTGTCTCTCTGTCACTCCTTAGGTCTCTCCCGGACTTTCTGGTCCCTCTATGTATCTGACTCTTCTTTCTCTGCTGATAAGTGTGTATATGTGTGCATGTGTGTATGTGTGTCTTTGCAAGTATGCAAGTGTGTTTCTTCCTGAACCTGCATGTGTCCATCCACAGCTATACCTCTGCTAGTGTGTGTGTGTGTGTGTGTGTGTGTGTGTTTACAAGTGTACAGGTGTGTTTCTTTCTCTCTGTGTATATGTGTTCACTCACAACTGTACCTCTGACAGTGTGTGCGTATCATTGTAAACATCTTTCTTTCTGAGCCTCTGTGTGTGCATGTCCTTTAACAACTATGCCTTTTCAAGCATTTAAGTCTTTTTGGTTTTTTTATGCTTGCTCTGTTTGAATGTTGTCTCCCCTTACTCCATTTATGCCTTTATCTTTCCTTTCCTCTTTGGCCTCTCCCCCTCTCTTTCTCTCCCTTTCTCACTCGCCTCTTCTGGAAACTGGGAGTGACCTGCTGACCCTCACAGTTCATTATGAGAGAAACACTGAGCGATCATTCTCCGCTCATGCAAGGAGCTCAGCAGCCGGAGCAAACAATGGGATATTCGGAATTAATTGGATGTTGATTATTTGCCAGGGGGGAAATGGTGAGAGATACATGAAACAAAAGCCAACCTAGCAACAGTGAACACCTCGCACGTAGCAACAAAGCAATCCTGGTGAAGCGTGACAGTGGCAGCATGAAGTGGGCAGCGGCTGCTGTACGCTGAGAGAACAGAAAACAAAGGCCGGCCCTGCCCAGAAGCCTTGCAGGCCATGGAGGGATGCTCTGAAACACTCTAGACCCTTAACAGTCCAGCCACAGTCTCCCGGACATTCAGTGTCGAAGATCCTGAGGCGTCAACCTGGGCCCCTAGTATGGACCCTCCCACTTACTCCTCTATGAAAACAACTCAAAAGCACCTGCTTCAGCAGCAAGTGGTGGACTCGAGCCAGATTCTGCCTTCATATGCAAACATAGTCTGGTTTGTCTTGGAAGCGGAGATTACACAGGCAAAAGATTGCGCGATATTACGAGGTGGAGTGTGAGTAATGGGCCCAGACTGACTGTCCTCAGAACTGTGCGTGGGCTGAGGTTTGACAGAGGTTGAATATCTAGGCAGGGTCTGGAAGGATGAATGAAAGGCATTAAGGGAGAAAGAAGGACAAGCACAATTTGTGAAAAGAATAACTCTCAATGGCATGATGTAGAAAGGACCCAGCATTCAAAGAGTCAAGAAGCCAGGACCCAGGTATCTCCTCAAGAGGGTAGATAAAGTCACAGAGGACCCATTGTTTATCTTTGGTTTGCACTCAAGAGAATTAAGCACAGACACTCAAAGCCACTGTTGCTCAAGTTATTGCCAGTCCTATTCAGAGTAGCCAAGGTTAGAAACCACTCGAGCATCCAAGGGCAGATGGATGAATGAATAAGGAGTAGTATTCACATGGAATGGGATACTAATTGATCATAAAAAAGCATTGATGCATACACTAAAAAAATGGATAAACCTTATGAACATCATGGTCAGTGGGAGGAGCCAGTCCCAAGAGAACAATTCCCATGATTCTGTTTGAAAGGGCCAGAATGTTCAAACCCATGGATACAAAGAATCAGTAGTTGCCAGGTGACAGAAGAAAGGAAGAAGGAAGGACTATGGAATCTCTTTTGGTGGTAAGAAAAATGTCCTGAAACTAAACAGAGTTGTTGAGAGATGATTGTGCAATCTTGGGAAAGTAGCTAGTGGCTACTTTTATGTGATACAATTCAACCTCAATAAAATAATAAAATAAAAGAAGCAACAGGGTGGGAGATAATACAAAATCTGAATGTCAAAACCTTAAGTACCTCTGGTTGTTGAGTCGTCTTTAGGACATTCACTATGGGTGCGACCCCCAGGTTGGATACAGGAAGGACTCATGAGAGTACAGTAAAGGCAGCCAGAGAAGCCAGGGACAGGGGTCAGATGGGGACTTTATAGTTAGTCATATAGCTTGGCAAGTAACAAGTACATTTGGAGGACAGACAAGGATTATACTGTAGGATAATGGGTTGGATCAGAAAAAACCGATTGCTTCAGGATGGTAAAGTCCTGAATTGTCCCCTACAACTACCCAAAGACCTGGTTTGAGTTTCTGGGAGAGGCCTGGAGGAGCCTGGGTTGGTTTCCTGGGCCCTGGCACCTGGCTGCTCAGGAGGAGGCGCAACAGGGCCATGTCCCATTATGGTAGCACCCTCCAGCAGAAGCGTCTACCTTCCTAGCTCTGTTCCCTCCGGGGCCTCCTCCTGCTCGGTGCTTGAAAAGTTTGTTTTAATTAGCTTCAGCTCAGCAAGCAGCGTTGGATATCATCTCCATCTCTGCTGGCTCCTTTCATTCACGTCTTGCATGTTGACTTTCGGAAACTCTGCCAGCCTCCTTGGGGCTCTGATTGTTTTCTTCCTGAAAGGCAAAGCAAGTTTTCAGAAGCAGGGAGTCTGTCCCCTGAAGAAAGTAGAATGAAGGCCACAAAGACCGTGCTGCGCTGACTGATCTGGTGGTCCAGGACATTCTCTCTCTCTCTCTCTCTCTCTCCCTCCCTGCTTCCCCCAAACTGGCCCAAAGTCATGCAGTCCCTCTGGCTGTGACCATGACTGGCTCTCCTAGAGGCGATGGCACAGAAAACCCCAAATAGGAGTTCCCAGTTAGGTTCAGAGTTCATGGCAACTGGCTACCACATTTTGGAAGAAGATGTAAGAACAGAGATCATGACTTCGGGATTGTGGATGGGTATGTCATAGGCAGAAAGTAACCCAAACTGAGCCACCCAGCAACAACGTTCATCTACAACGTTCATCATCTTCGTGAGTCTCATGACGTGTCCAGCATCTCAGGGAGGGGTGCAGAAGGACAACAGGAAATAAAAATATGAAGTTAGTTGTTAACTAGTCCTGCGCTATTTCTTCATTAGTGGCCCAGCCAGAGACTCTGGTCTTCCAGCTCAACCTCTGCATTGTTCTGCCTTCTGAGATCTGTAAGTAGTGCCTAGACACACCTCAGTTTTCAATAGGGAGTGTAGGAGAGCAAGGCCAAGTTGGGATGGATACCATCCTGCACCCAGAAGCCCAGGGGACCCTGCTGTGCAATAGAAGTCTGTAGCCAAGGCCCAGTGGGTTGGGCCCATGGGCTTCAGAAAGCCAGCATGCTTCATCTGAAGAGCTCTCTGGGTGATGAATTCAATACACTTATTTAGGAATTTCTCCAATAGAAATACATGTATTAGTCTTACTCTTCTGACATCCTATAAAAATTCTATTTCTCTACCTTCTCAAGATTATTTGGGGAGCTTGGCAGAGAGATAGCTCAGTGGTAAGACCCCAGGTTTGCGAACCTGAGGGCCTGAGTTCAATCTCTGAAAGCCCACAGAATGGAAGAAGTGGTCTCTGACCTCCACCTGTGTACTATGGCACGTGTGTACAATTCTCTCTCTCTCTCTCCTTCACCCACATATACACATAAATAAGTAAATTATAAATTCTAGAAGACTATTTGGTAGAAGTGGAAATAATAATAACCATACTCAGTAAAGTAAGTCACAGACCACATTTCATGTTGTTTCTCATTTGTGAATCCTAGGCTTTATAGATACATAAAATCACATATGTATAGATGATAGAAAATAGAAGCAAAGCTGTCTAGTGGAGGGGTAACAAAGAAGAGGATACTAGGGTATGGGAGAGTGATGTGCACTTGCCTGGAAATGACTTTTGTAACTCAGTACAACAGACGCTGAAAAATTTCAGTGTTCCTCATCCACTCTTTCATATCATCCCAAGACAGGGACTCAGGGGCCTATGACTGCCACCTGTTGCATAACATTTAAATCTAGGCATTCAATTGAACACGGGCAACTCACTGGCTATCTCAGAGCCAGCATCCTCTTCTCTTGAGGTCCTCACAGGGCAGGGCCTCACTGAACTTCTCACATACTACCCTTTCCTGGCTCCTCCCTATGGCTGGCTGAACCCCAACATCTTCTGTGAGAGTGGACAAAGGAGGTGTTCACCTTACCACAACAGTGAAAGAACAGGAGGCCAAGGAAGGCCTGTGGCCAGAAGAAAGGGGCGTGGAGACAGGTGAGCTGCTAGCTATGCCACACAGAGAAACATGGGCTTCAGGATCCTGACTAAGCATCAGGAGTCTGAGGTAGCCAAAGCCGGTGCCAACCTGGCATAGGCTTGGTTGGAATCTCTTGTGCCACCCTCGGAAGTGAGATCAGATGCCACCACAGACTACATAGAACCAACAAAGCAACAACAGAGAAAAGAGCTCCCCGGATCCTCTTGCTTCGCATTTTGAACGATACCTTAACACCCAAATAAGTCACCAGTCACTCCCTACCAGCCACTGGGCTGGTTGCTGCTATCCACATCACTGCTGATTAAAGGGAGATGGCCTTTCTCTTTCCAAAAGAAGGGGATGTTGCAGTTTAGGGAGTCTCAGGAAAGCCATAGGAAAAGGTCAGGGTGGAATAAATTACCGAGATTAAAAGACTGCCCAGATCTTCGGAGGTTCACCTGCACTGCAGTCTCCCAGCTTTCTCTTTAATCATCAGTCTCTAATTCTGGGACATAAAATTACAAGCTCATTGATAATGATCAGTGATTTACTGGAGAAAGCCCGGCCCTAATTAAGAGCAGGAGAAGCTGACACTGCTTTTCAACTTTCCACCAAAGTCCAGCAAGGAAATTACCTGGTTCTGCAGAGCAAATAACACTGGCGGGCACTCAGGGGGTCCAGGTTACCTGATGAACGTGTGCTTGGCTGTATTAATATGCAGAGAGAGTTGCTTCAAGTGTTAGCAATTTGCTGGTAATTGGGGCATTGACAGACACTAGGGAGAGCCGCTGAGCTGCTGTGTACGCAGAGAGCTGCATTCTCTGCTCTTGCAAGAAGACAAGAAGAAGTGCAGACAAAAGCCATAAATAACTCTGCAGGTCGATGCCCAGGATTAGAGGTCAAGGGCAAGACTGTAGTTAGTTTTGGTCTTTTATGAGGTTCAAGGATGACAGCTGAGTTGGGATCAGCATGTGGTCAACTAGAGGTAAGTTCATGTTCACAATCAGGGGCTCTTAGTTCTTCCATGTCTGGAGATGGGCTTTAGGCTCAGCCCGAGTCTCCTCAGGGACTTGGGCTCAGTCCTCCATCAGGACCTCAAGCTCAGTTTAGGTCTCCATCAGACACTGAGGCTCAGTCCAGGTCTCCATCAGGGCCTCAGGCTCAGTTTAGATCTTCATCAGGGACTTGGGTTCAACAGAGATCTCCATCAAAGGCTTTGACTTGGTCTGAGTCTCCATCAGGGACTTGGACTCAGTCTGAGTCCCCACTGAGGCCTCAGGTGCAGTTTAGCTCTCCATTAGGGAATTGGAATTAGACTGTGTCTCCATCAACATCCTCAGGCTCATTCTAGGTCTCCATCAAGATCTTAACCTCAATCCAGGTCTCCATCAAGCATTCAGACTCAGCCTAGTTTTCCATTGAGGTCTTTATCCAGGTCTCTGTCTGGGTCTCGAGTTCAGTCTAGGTCTCCATTTAGGGTTTCAGGCTCAAACTAGGTCTGCATCAAGGACTTGGGCTCAGTCCAGGCCTCTATTATCGTCCTGGATTCAGAGTCTCACACTCAGTCTAGAGCTCCATCAGGGATTCTGACTAGTCTAAGTTCCCATCATGGCTTTGGGCTCGGGTCCTGTCTCCATCAGAACCTCAGGCTCACTCTGAATCCCCTTCAGGTTCTCAAGGTTAGACTGAATTTCCGTCAAGACTCGGATTTATTCTGAGTCCCTCACCTCTCTTTTCCTACCTGGTACTAAAATCTTTTTTATGTTTCTCACTCTTGCTGCCTTTTTCTTCTGACCTTAGACCCCAAGATGTTGTAGACTGTCCTTTTAACGGGTAAAAGGACCTCTTTAAGCACTTTCAGGCAGAGGTCTCAGCTACTTGTGACTGATGAGATCCTTAGAACATGCTGTGAATCTTCTGGAGTCATTGCCAGGGGATAGTGAAAGGCAGCTTGGGTTGTCCCTTTCCCTGTACATAGGCTCCTAACAGGATTCTCCCAGCATCCCTCAGCAAAACACTGAGAAACTCAGCTGAACAGCCATTCGGTTATATCAGAATGTCAGCCTATGTGATAGACTCTTCCATTTCCCCTCTGAGATGATCTTCTTAAGACAACTCCATGGGTTCTTTCTAGGAAAGGAGGCCCTGGTGCTCAAAGCAATTAGAAACTAGCGGATAAGCTGGCATTTGCTCAGTACTGTTATTTTGTGATCCTTGGCAGGTCTGTCTAGGAATGCATACCCTAGAAGTGAGCAGATCACCACATGCCTGCTGCAATTCTATATGGTAACTAGCCATCCTGATGGTCCCTGGGGAAAGGGACTTCAGGGCTGAGAGTCCCCAAGCAAACCAGAACTCTAGAACATTAACCCATCTGGTACCCAGGAGCCATAGCTGTTCCAAATCTTCCCACCCCTGAATAGCAGACCAGGATAGAGATGAGATAGTGGATTCCATATAACATCCATTTCCAGAGAGGCTTTCTGGCAGATGTTGTATCTGAATCCAGGTGGTGTTTGGGTTGCTTCCAGCTTTATTTTGATTTGGAAATATTCTTGATTTTTGCAATACGTGCTCAGAAATAATCCTAAGAGGGTAGACCTCTTATCAGGAAGCCAGTATTCTCTTTCCCCCAAACAATGGTAAACATTGAAAATGCTGTTATTGTAATACAGTTAGCATGTATGGAACACATGTTACCTGTAGGTGGGCAATAAGCATTTTGCATGCTAAATTACTTTTGATCCTCACAAGCCAAAGAGATGAATGTTGTTATGGTTCCCATTTAAAGATGAGAAAATAAAGGGTAGCGACATGAAGTCACTTAAGCTGAAGGGCGAGGAGGCTCATGACTAGCTTGGTGCTTACTGGGACTCTGCATTACAGAGGAGATGGACCAGTTTCAAACTTGAGTCAGTCTGTAGCCCAGTCAAATGGGGCCAGTCTCAATGTCTTAGATGTCTATGTATACAGGGGACAGGAAAGTTTCATAAAACAAAATTTAGAAAAATACCTTGAGCACATGTCACCCATTCTTTCCTCCCAGATGGGCACTTCTCACCCACTCACTGCATGTTCACATGGCCTATGGGACAGGATAGAGCTCTGGTGCTTTCTCATCATCCCCAAAGAGTGGCACGCAGGAGGAATCACTGTTCCCATTCTGAGTGTAGAGAAACTAAGGTTCAGAGAAGTTAAGTCACTTCCCCAAAGTCATCAATAGTTACATGCTGTAATTTTTTCTTGTATTTCCCTGTTTGTGGGGAGCCAGTCAGCAACCTCTGTACCCTTTTGGTTCCTGCCATTCCAGCTTTTACCATATCTGCTATAGTTCCTGAGGGTTCGACTCTTCTTGTGCCATTTTAGACATGGCAAAGGAGCCAGAGAATGATTCCCAATATCAGTTTTGGACTTTCATGTGCACTCATACATATGCATAAATTCCCACACACAGGTGTCTGCATACATACAAACACAGATACCCAAAACACACACACATACACATGTGCGCGCATAAACAGAAAATAAAAATAGACAGACTGCAGTCTCCCAGAGCTTCCAGCAGGAACCAGCATAGTTGCCTTTATAGACACTAACCTTGGTTTGACTCACTTCCTATCCCTGCCTTACCTACTTAATCTTACTGGAGACAATCTTCCAGATAAAATGGGGAACCCATATCTGCATCTCTCCTGCTAGTGGAGCACTACTGAAGATGATGTTTTTGTACAAAATTTTTAAATTATTAAAACATACTTAGTTTCTCTTATCTACCCTTCCAGTGTCTGCCTGTTATATACCAAGGACTCTGTTAGCCTTAAAAAGAAACCATCAGCAAAATAGAATAGTCTCTGATCTCATAAAGTTATTAGTCTAGAAGTTAAATCTATATTTTATGAATTAAAAATAACCCCTGCCACTTGTCTCTGATTTTCTGATCTTGCAATTATATTAATATATTTGTTGCAGTTTGCCTGTATGGTTGCTGATAAATCACCGTCAAATGGCTTAAGGGAACAAGGGGTTTATTTCTTATGATACTGGTTGCAGTTCGTAGTCCAGCTTGACGGGAGAGCATGCACCAAGGGATCTGGCCATACTGTCTCTACATAATGGCTGAAAGAGGATGATCCTTACTTGCCAGACTAGCATGTCTGGCCAAGTGTATACAAGGATGTCAACTCTTTCAGCTAGCTCTCTCTATTTTATTCCAGGCCCTAATCCCACCCACTTGGGCCTTCCCTATCAGCCAGACAATCTCCTGAAGGTTTGCTCTGGGCTTAACTCAACCACTAATTCTCTACAAATGTGCCTAGAGCTCAAACCCTCAACTGTCAAGTTGACACACATGTCTAACTATGACAATATTAGTCTGTATTTTACCAAATAATTTGATTGCAGCGTTTCCCTTCATCTTGTTGCAAGCCGTCTCTTGTGTCTTTAATTTGTCTTTCAAGCCATAGTTTCAATGGCTAAGAGAAGTTCCCTCCTATGCGCCACCATTGTTTAATCAGTTTCCCCAATGTTTTCAGTGTTCTGTGATTACAGACTGCATCGTGATGAACCTCGATGAGATTCTAGCCATGCTGTGATATAGTCATATGAACACTTTAGAAAAATTACCCTGGCATCCCTGTGGAAGCAGACTCCAGGAAAACGAAAGCAGGGACACAAAAGGGGAGTCATAGGAGCATTCCAGATCAGCCAGGGTCAACCCTAACTCAGGGTGTTGACTGCATGTGAAGGGTCAGAGAAGAGAGAATATGAAAAACAAAAACAGATATCTGGGCTGCTTCTTCACCTCCACTTCTTTTTTTAAAAACTATTTTCTTATTTATTAAGCTTCTTAAACTTTTTTTCATTTGTTCTTTCATTCACTTCTCATTTATTAATCAGTCTATCCATCAACCAATTAAGCAGAAGACATTTGTTGGATATCAAATATGTCAGATATCATACTGGATATCAGTAATAGCAACAAGAATACATCCAAACTTTTACTCTCATGTACTCCACTTCCACTTCTTTTTTTAATATTTTTATTCATTTTTATTCAATTATGCGTGTGTTCATGCATGTGTATATGTGTGTGTGTGTGTGTGTGTGTAGAACCACGGGCAAATTCGAGAACCACCATGGACGCCTCCACCTCCTTCTTGTTTACTCTGCCCTGGGATTCACAGGCTCCGCCCTACCAGGACCGGAAACACAGGCCGCCCCTGCTTCTGCCTGGCATCTATACATGGAGTCTAGTATCCGAACTCAGGACCTTTGGCCTGCAAGGCAGAGGCTTAACCCCTGAGTCACCTCTCCAGCCCCTCCACTTCCACTTCTAATCAGATTGCCACCCATTGAGAGCTTCTATGTTCTTTAGCTGTCATGGTATTCTCATCAATTCTTTAGGGGAGATATGTATCTTGCTTCCCCAGAGTCTCAGTAAGACTTGGTTCAGGTGCACAGGTATATTGGAGGACATAATGCTTCCTAAACCAGACTTTAGGTTACAGAAACAGCAGCAAGCCCAAAGCAGAGGTATTTACTGTAAGACTAGGAATCAGACAAGAGAACCTTGGAATGTGGGTGAAGCTGGTCATTTGAACAGGAAAGAGCTTGGTCTTGCATTGGATATGTCAATTATCTCCACTTTGTCAATAGCCATAACTTGGTGGCAGTCTTGGATGGTCAGAAATAGCAGCAAGGACAGTGAGAGAAGGCTGAGAGAAAGCCAGAGCAGGAGCAGGATTTCCAGAGCTTTCTTTCAAGTGGTCGTGGGGAAGAAAAGGAAGGCAGGCTTGATCTTAGAATAAGTAATGTAAAAGCCCATTTTAGGAGCGATTTTCCCCCTGGGAGCCAAAGGAATTTTTGTTAATAGTCAAGTGAAAGTTCAGCGCCATCCAGAGCAACTCAAAAGTCTTCCTTCACAGACTCAGCCCTTCACAGACTGTGCTGGCTGCTGGGGACAGAAGTCAGCAATAAAGAATGAAGAGGAGGGGTCATGGTTCATTGGCAGAGTAAGGATGATTGACATGTCATGGTTCCAATGAAAGACCAAGTCTTTTCCTACGCTTTTGAGATTTGTGAGCTGCACAAGTTTATTATCTGGGCTCCAAGAAATGTGGATTGCTAGAGTCTTCTCAGTGAATGATCTCCTCTCACTCTCTTATACACATCCTTTGAAATGATACTCCTCTGGTTGCCATTTTACAAGTGTGAAAGAAGAAACCCAGAGAGGTTAAGTTAGCTAGTCAAATAGCCCAGCAGTTTTCCATCATCTACTAAAACTTTAACTCTCAACTGGCATTCCTGTTTTGTTGCTGTCTTTTGTTTGCAGGAGACATTGGCAATTTCAGGAACCATTTCTAAGTGGTCACAACAGGGGGGAAGGAAGGGCTACTGTTGTCCAGCTGGTACAGGTCAAGGATGCTGCTAAACAGTCTACAGTGTCCCGACAGCTCCTTCCAACAGGAAATGGTCAGGCCCACGATGTCAGTGGTACCGAGGCTAACAAACTCCAGGCCTATGCCAGAATTACTAACGAATGAGGGTTCAGCTCCCACCCTGTCAATTCTGAGGGTTTGTTTGAATAAACAGCCAGTCTTGCTGTTAATCCATTTCTAAGCCATTGTGTATGGTTAAAGTCAAAAGAAGCCAGCTCCAGACCTGAGACCTGCTTGACACTGGCAGTTACAGCTTGAGACCAAAGGGACACACAGGACAGGGCTGGGACAAATCGCACTGCAGGAGGAGAAAGCCTCCCCTCGCCCTCCCTCCTCAGCAGATTCCTCAGCTCCTGCAAGGACACAAAACACAAACAGTTCTTGAGCTGCTTGCTCTCCCTGGACAGCACTGAACTAATATTTGTTCTAGCAAATGGCTGAGCTGTTCATCTTCTCCAGCGATGGGGATTTGTTTTGCTCTCAGGAAATCGTTGGTTTCTAAGTCTGAGAGGCTGACATCTGGAGGACCAGAGTTTTCTTTAAGGGCCACTGCACAGCAAAGGACAGCCTGAGATGATGATGACAGAAGCAGAGAGAGACGGAGGTGAGACCAGCTGAGGTCCTACTGCGTGCTGGTCTTTTATCTGCATCGCTTCATTTAGAAGAGCCTGAAAGGAATGGAGTGGACTTTGTCAAAGAAGAAAAATTCAGAGAGGTCAAACAACTTGTCTGAGGTCACAAAGGTCTCAGGGGACATTGAAGGGATTTGAACTCCTACAGGGTATATGATTCTAAGCCTTCTTATATGTGCAAGTTAATGCTACACCAATGTCCAGCTCTGTCAATTGGGCAGATGCCCCAAGCATGTCTGTGATGGGAGAAAGACTCACATAGGGAACGGAGAGAAAACAGTCAGGTCAGCTTTGAGCTTTGCAGACTGGATCAGGCCAGGAATATTTGTGCTCTAGGCCAAGACACTCACTTCAAACCGACCTAAAAGCTGTAAAAATTTATTAACATGCAAACTTAGAGATTCCTGAGGTCAGGCAGATTATCAGGGTCATTTGGAAACATGATTTACAGTGTCAAAAAGGACCTGGCATTTTTATTTCTTCTCTCTGTCTTTGTTAGTTGCAGTTACCTTGTGGTGTCAAAATGATGGCTTCATTTTCAAAAATCTCCTCTATGTCCCTCCATCCAGAGAAAAGAGGGCTAGCTTTACAGAGCTATCCAATTGTTTGACATTGTGATGCAATGTTGTCACCTACAAATATATTGGGTCACATTTGTAGCTATCCAAGAACATTTGCAGATTGTAAGTCAGACATGCATCTCTTGGATTAGTAAAGAGATTTCTTCTTCCTAAACCTTCTCCATCTTGATAAGCCAGTTTGAGTATTGTGCACCTTCTGTCTTGCAATGACTGCTTTAAGGACAGGTTAACCAGATGAAACACAATAGCAAGGAGTAAGGTTAGAGTATTGGTAAAAAAGAAATCATGACCAACTCTTAGAATCAGTATTGAGATTAATGTCCTAAATTGGCACGGCCATTTCACCCATTAATAAAGAATGCTAGGAATGTTTGGGAAGGAACCATTAAGTCTATCTCAAGCAAGGAGTAAATTTGCTTCCACTAAAGACAGGTTTTGGGATCAGCAACTGTCCAGTATATGTAAAAATTTTAATACATGAAATGAAAAGTTTTCCTGAGACAATATTGATATGGGTTGATATCCCTGGTCTGAACATCTGAAATCTGACACACTGAAGCTCTTTGAATGTTGATGTTCACAAGTGGGAAATTTCACACCTCATATCATGTGACAGGTCACAGTCAACATTCAGGGACACCAAAATCTGCAGAAAATTACTGTTGATTTGTATGTATAAGGTATGAATACAAATAAACTTCATGTTTAGGCTTAGTTCTTCTCCCTTCTAAAGATCTATCTCTTTCAATTTTTCCTAAGAATCAGAGAAAGATAAAATGCTAAAAATGTTCTACTTTCAAGCATTTTAGATAAGAAATATTCAATCTATGTACTAGTTATATATATAGGTGTCAAATTAGCACTTCAAAACTGAGCTCTGGGCGCATTGGTGAAGAATCAGTAGTTGAGTCAACCCCTAAGCACACTTGCAGGCAATTGTCTGATTAATGTGGGAAGACCCAGCCCACAGTAGGCAGGACCATTCCCTGGGCTAATGGGTAAAATGAGAGAAGTTGGTTTAGTAGTTTGGCATTCATCAGCATACTTTAGCAGACCTGCAGACATTTTGGCAAGTAAGGAAGTTTGGCTCTCTCTCACCAATCTCTACAGATATGGTTTAGTCAGTTCCCTCAACTTCTGGTGTTGGTTTGAGCTTTCCCACCAAGCTAGACTAAGAACTGTAACCAGAATCATTAAGAAAAAAAACCCTCATTCCCCTAAACTCTTTGGTTGTGGATTTATTTGGTAACATGTAGGCAAGTTGCAGCAACCTGTGTAATAAGGGATGAAGGCAATGACTTAGTGGACAAAGCACTTACCACACAAATGTGAAGATCTGAGTTCAGATCCCCAGAGCCCACATAAACCCAGGTGTTGTAGTGAACATCTATAACCCCAGCACTTCCATAGCAGTATAAGATGAGGGTATAAGAGCATCCCTAGAAGGTAGCCTGTCCTCTACAGCAGTACACAAGAGAGAGCCTGCCTCAAACAAGTTGAAGGTGACTACTGACATTCAAGACTGTCCTCTGACCTCCACACAAGCATTGTGACATATGTGTATCCACAGCACATGTGCATGTATGTGCACACACATTTTTCACATATCAGTATCACACACACACACACACACACACACACACTTTTCTTGGTAAATAAATGGGAGAATAAAATTCCAAGTAATGGAATAGGAGGAACGAAGGAATAGCAAATCACATCTGTCAAACACATTGGTAATAATTGCTTCAGTTAAGAGCTACTGATAGATGCTAAAATTAGTGGGCAAAGACAGGAAAATCAGTCTATTTATATAACCTCAATCTCCTCCCACAGGCTCTGGATTAAATGCCAAAGGAAATTGGTAGCTCATCAGTGGAGAAGCCTGGTGGATATAGTCTTAACCAAATAATTATAGTTACCAAAGCAAGTAATGAATGACCCATCTCAGGTGTCTCCTGATAGGAAGAACAGAAAAAGGCATAACATTAATTCCAAAGAACTTGTGACAGAAAGGCAAACTTTGAACTAATCATGGAAAAAACAAATCAGGTAAACACAAGTCTAAGGATAGGCTATGAAACAGAGCTGAGTGTGATGGAGCACTCCTATAATCCCAGCTTTCAGGAAGTAGAAGCAACAGAATGCAGTACTTGAAACTCACTTGGATTATAGGTAAGACCTTTTCTCATTAAAAAAAAATTGCGTGTGTCTTTAAAATAAACATCGATTCCTTCCTCTTCACTTCCTGGCTCATGAGGGGAACAATTTGCTCTGATACATGCTCCCATCATGCATAGCTTCTCACCACAGACCCAAAGCAATGGGGCTCATCAATCACAGAGTGTGGCCTCCAAAACATGAGCCAAAGTAAACCTAGAAGTTAACTACCTAAACTGTTTCAGTATAGTGACAGAAAATTAACACAACAGTATCAAAGTGCCAACGTAGTCACCTCATGGGCAGTGGTAGCATCTTATTCCAAAGTGTCAAGATCATGAAGATGAATTAAAAGAAACTGAAGAGCTGCGACTGTGAAATGGCACAAGGGATTGGGAGCAGGACCCTAGACCACAACAATGTAAATGGATTAGCAGTAGATTTGGGAAAGGTCCACTGTTTAGATAATGATACAATATGGACAGTAACTATATAATTGTGATAATTGCACTGTGCTTGCATCTGCTATTAACACTGGAGAAATCTGGGTGAAGGGTTCATGGGAATATTTTCTGCTGTTTTTTCAGGATTTTGTTTTTATTTTCAAATCTAGAAACATTTTAAAATGAAAAAGATTTAAAGTTTTAAGTAGAACTTCCTTCTAAGTGCTCAGAAATGTCTAATGTTCAAACTTCATGTCTTCTCTACAATATTGTCATCCAGCACCCCTCTGTCATTCCCAAAGCTTCAACACGATGTTGTAGCACCTGGTGCCTCAGAGCAGTGGTCCTTTGGGGAAACCAAGTTCAATCTGGCAAAAAGGCACAAAGGACCAGAACATTTTCCATTTTCATGGGTGTATGTGTGTAAGCTATGTGCATGTATATATGAGCATTCAAATGTGTGTGGGCACCTGAAGTTGCTGTTGGCAATTATTCTCCATTGTTCTCCCATTTTATTCAGAAGTTCAGGCTGCTGCCATTTCCATCCAAGTTTTTACATGGGATCTGGGATCCAAACTCTGGCCCTTCTGCTTGCGAGGCACAGGCTTTAACTGAGCCACCTCTCCAACCCTGGAATCCACTTTCTATGGAAGGGCCTACTGCTCTCCTCCAGAGGTAGTGGAGCAAGGTGTTGGCTCTGTTTCAGGACTTCTTTCTGCAGCCAGCATTTCCCCCACACAGTTCTGTCTGGCACTTATTATTTTTAAAATGGAAAAGTATCAGAATTAATTTTATTTTGAGCATTATCTGAGAATTTCACAGCCCCTCTTTGGAACATTGATGGTATCCTAGGGGAGCTACAAGCAGAACTGGGAATCCTTCCGTGGTAGACATCTGCCATCTGTCAAGTTTCAGAGCTGCTGCCTCTGCCTACAGCAGTGGTTCTGGAGAGGAACTGTTGAGTGAAGAAGACATGTTTTCCAAGAGTGAGTGCAGAGCACTCAGCACTCAGTCGCAGAGCACTCAGTTGCAGAGAGCATGCTGCAGTCAAGCCATGGGGTCACAGAGACTCCTAGAGGAGTCCCTCTACATAGCCACCATCATTTCATGCAGCTACGGCCCATCAGAGGTAGTTTTCAAACCTTTCCCCTAGCCCAGGATTATACCATCTTCCTATATTTGCTGCCCCGAACCCTCCGGAGAGCCCCTTTACTGGGTGTGCTGCCAACCTCCCAGATCTCCAGACATTCTGGAGTTTTGCACAATCAACTAGCTCATGTGAGCACCAAATTTCTAAGAGAATTTGTCTCCGGCTGCTGAAGATGCCATGAAAACAAACAGGTTCAAGGACAGACCCTCCATCAGAACTGCTGAGTGAAATGGTTGCTAATAGTGCATCTGTGTCACACACAATCTATGCAGAGCCAGGATGTCACCATCCCCTCTGATCCTTGTTCAAGGGTCACCCTCATCCCTGGGTGAGGGATGCTTCTCTGCTGTCTCCCTTCCACAGACTGGGAAGCTGAGGCTCTAGAAGATATGCACATTACCAGGGTGGCATGGTACACGGGAGAGGGTGGTTCTGATGCCTTCAGTGATCATAGAGGTAATTCGAGCATCAAGAAGGGAACTAACTAGGCAGACTCTGGGGTCTCCACCCAGAGTTCCTGTTATTCATTGACTAAAAAGTAGCACAGTTCAGGAGGCAATGACATTGCAGCTGGGCTTTAGTTCTCATAGGAGGGTCTGTACACAGAAACTTCTTTTCAGCATGTTTGGTTTTAACCTCTGCACACTGCCTGGAAGGTCTGGACTATATGAAATGTGTGGAGAAATAGGGGGAGTGGGTCTGAGCCAGAGAGAAGAAGACCAAAGGAACCTATAACCCGAGGAAATGGAAAGTCACTTGGAATGACCAAGGGGTTGTACACATTGGCTGCTCCCCCCACCTCTGTTGCTCTAAACCTTTACTGAATTTTATTACACACACACACACACACACACACACACACACACACACACACATTCACACACACACACACACATACACAGAGGGGGTGGGGCTTTCTCCACCAGGGCTCTAGGGAATGAGGAAACTGAAGAAAAGCCCAGGGAGGTGAGGTGATACCCATAAAGGCAATTCCAGAAAGATAAATGACAGAACATTCAGGAATGCCATGTGATAACGCAGAACTCAGAGAACCTGGGCAGAGGACCTATACCCAAGAATCTTGATGTCCAAGAAATAGTCATGGGCTGGAGAAATACGTTAGCTCAGTTGGAAGAATGCTTGCCTAGCCTTCATGAGGTTTTGAGTTTGATTCCCAGAACCACAGAAACAGGGTATGGTAGTACAGACATGTTATCCTAGCACTTAGAAGACTGAGGCAGAAGCATGAAAAGTTCAAAGTCATCTTGGATTACCCAGTGAGTTTGAGGACAACCTGAGCTACATGAGAGAGAAAATGAGAGAGGGAGTGTGCTTTGGTGGATCATTCGGCAGACCTCACCATCACCAAATTCATAGGAATTACATATATATTACATACATATATATTACAGCAACAAACACAGTTACATGCACCTGACAGTTGAGAACTATGTAGGAGTTTATTAGAGATGGGAATACTGAAATGGTTTTTTTCAAGAAGGACAGAAGCACAGTAGTCTTTCCTTTACAGTGGTTGACCTAAATAACTGAAATGGAAAAGATTATGTCATAGATAGATAGAGGTGTCCATTTGATGGTTGAGGATTTAAGCTTTGGGAGTATTTGTAAAGAATCAGTGGTTGAGTTAGGCCCAAAGTAAGTCTGTAGCGATTGGTTGATGGAAGGTGCAGCCCATAATAGTTGATGCTAATCCCTGGGCAGGTGAATAAGTGGAGGGATCTGGTCAAAGAAGTTGATATCCGTCTATATACTTGACCAGACATGCTAGTCTGGAAAGTGAGGATTGTTCCTCTCAACAGTACTGTGAATATGACATGATCGGTTTCCTTGGATTTTAGTGTTGGTATGTGCTCTCCTGCCAAGATGACCAAGGAACTGCAGCAGAATAATTATAAGCCCAAATAAAACCCCTTGTTCCCTTAAGCCCTTTGGTTGTGAGTTTATCAGCAACATACAGAGTAACTACAACAGCCCAGAATTAAACAATTTGCAATTTTATATACCTTTTATACAGTGCACTGTTATAACTATTTTGTTTCATTAGTGATCATTTGCTGCTAATCTTTTAATACCACCTAATTTATACATCAAGTTTCTTAGATCTGGAGGCAGAGAAGAGGGTCGGTCTAGCTCAGTGATACCAAGAACTTGAGTAACATGGTCAAGATCCTGAGTTCAATCTCCAGAACATCCAAGTATATGAATAAAATAGCATTATAAGGTTTGGTTGTGTCAGTGGCTTCAGGCATTTGCTGATTTATTGGAACACATTTCCAGGGATGACGTAGGCCACTGTAGAAGGGGCCAGAACCAGAGGAATTCCCAGGCTGGTGGAATACTGGAGCATGTAAGAAAGATTCTAAATGGGTATGGAGAAGTTGCCTCTATGCTGAGGCAGTGGATATGGGGACTTAAATGGAGAGGTACAGTACCCAGAGTTGGTGAAACTTTGAAAGAATGAGGAGTATCCAGGGCTGGGAAGATAGCTCAGATATGGGTTTGGTCCTCAGACTCATGTAAACAATAAGGCCAAGTTGGTACAAATTTGAAATTTGTAGATTCTTGAGGCAAGATGGCCAATTAATCTAGGTTATGCACAAAGTCCCAGGTAACAGACCTTGTTTCAGTTTCACTTTACGTTGCTGCACAAAGTACCTGGCCCAGGGAAGTTCTCAAGGCCTCCAAAACAATATACCATTGTTTTTGGTTGCCCTCCAGAATCTAATGGCAAAACCCTGTTGCTGAAGACGCCCGATATATTGATCGTAGAACAGAGAGAAAATAGTTGAAACTGGTCTGTAATCCTCCATCCTGCTAGCTTGCTTTAATAGCAGCAGAAGGTGATATGCAGGCTGCTGGGAGAGAAAAGACATCAATAGTTTCACTCAATTGTGAATTCAATGATATACATTAACTACTGTGGTAAGGTTTACCCATTAGTAAAATAGTGGCATGAATGCTATGGGGATTACCAATTACTTTCTGAGTGGATTTAAGTTCTCTGATCATCTGTATACAGTTTTGGATGCCCTACATAGAGAAGTGCCCATAATGGGCTGGATCTTCCCAAACAATTAATGCAGTCAAAACAATCCTTCCCAGTCATGTCCAGAGGCCTGTTTCCTAGGTATCAGATTGACAACTAGTGCAAACCATTATAGGCCCTGTCCATAAAAACAAGGTAGAGGGTGCCTGAGAATGATGACCAGGATTGATCCCTAACCTACATGCACACATATGCAAGCATACCTGTACATAAACATTTACATACATATATGTATACATACACATACATACATATATACATACACACACATATATGTATATATATATATATATATATATAGAGAGAGAGAGAGAGAGAGAGAGAGAGAGAGAAAGAAAGAGAGAGAGAGAGAGAATCTACATCCAGAAAACACTTTTGGAAATAATTTCCTGGTATCATTGGGCCATGCAGCTCTCCTCTGGTATGCACTGGATCTAAGAGTAAATCTCAGATACCAGGGTGTTGCCCAGTTACATGGGATACTCATGTATCACCCAGTACACACAGGAATGGACTTGATGAACTTGACTTTTATCTGAAAGGAAAATGTAAGTTTGGGTAGATCAAGGAGCTAGAGATATCTAAAGCATTTTTTTTCTAGAACTATTGTCTACTGTCCTTGATAGAGGTGGACCCTGGACTGAACATTCTTGAGATGGTCTGTGATGGTCAAAGTTAGGATGGAAAGAAGAGGAAAAAGCATGGGGACCCAGCTCTTATCCTCTGCCCCTTCAGATCCAGGTGTCTAAGAATCCTTTCTTACCTTTGGCAGAAATTTCCTAAATGAATCTTTTCCATCTTAAAAGAATTTCCCATAATGTTGGTGTCTCCAGGTACACTCAGATATTGAAACTCTGGAAGAAGTCAGTAAAGCACAGTAGGGGAGATAATGGTTCACATTTTCTAGATGTTCCTTTCTATTAGTTGCAAAGAATTGCCTATATTGCAAATGGAGTTTATCCATAAGGAGAGAGGATGGCATGCAGGTAAACTGAAGTGCAGTTATGCACAGAGGCTTCTGAACAGATGCAGTCATGATACAAGCAAGACATCAGATTCATGTCACGCTCTCACTCTCTGCCAGCAAGGAGGAGAAGAAGTAAAGATCCTCCAGAACATTGTTCCATTAGCACTCTTCTACCTCAATGGCTCCAAATCACAGGTTAAAGCATTGCTGCAGCAGACCCTTGAAAGCTTGTGTGCCCTGAGCTCTGTCTGCAGCCTGAATAAATGGTATGGTATGTTTCTCATGGGTACAGATGCTCCAATTCTTAAATATTAAGAGTTTGCTTGATCAATAATTAATACAGGCACTGCTGTTAATACATGAAAGGCTATAACATTTTCTGACACAACCAAGATTTCCTCGTATTTCAAAATATGATTGATAGGTGCTCCACCCAGTAAGATGCCCTAGTACCAAAGGGTGACTTAGTTTGAAGGCAGAAGAAAGACTATGAAGTTAGTTACATGTGGGTGACTATAAATATGCAAGTGAGGTATGCTGGATCTGGTGGGTATGAAGTGCAAGGAGCATCAATTGGTGGAGCACAGATGTAGGCAGGTTGGGTCTGGATACGAATAGCTAAGGTATTCATACTCCAGCCATGTGCTGGGCACATACTCCAGCAAATGCTAAAGCACATGCCATCAAAAGCAACCCAGGTGAAACTCTGGGCTGTTCATGTGAAAAAGATAAGAAAATAGGAGAGACACTGATAAGGAATAAGAAGGATTGTAATGGAAAGAAAAGGGGGATTGGGGATTAAAGTATAAAAATATCATAATTAACTAAAACACTAAAAGATATAAATAAATTTTAAAAATGAGTGCTGGTGAAGATGAGTGGGTATATGACTATGCACAGCATAGGTGGGTGTATCTCTGATCCTGTATTACCAGCAATGGGGACAGTGTTATAAAATGCATTGTTAGACAATTTGTCCTCTTGAGACCATTGTAAGTGCACTTACACAGCAGTACCTGGATGGAATAGCTTTCTGCACACTGAGACCATATGGGGTGTGTGTGTGTGTGTGTGTGTGTGTGTGTGTGTGTGTGTGTGTGTGTGTGTGTGTGTGTGTGAGAGAGAGAGAGAGAGAGAGAGAATAAAAGAATAAAGTCAAGTACAAGAGATCCCTGGCAGTAACAGTAAGACATTTGCCTAGCACCTGAGAGGCCACCAGTTCAAAATCAAGAACAAGAGAAAGTGAAGCTGTGTGGCCACACTGGCTTTGCCAACCTATAGCCTCATAGCATCCTTTCTCAGTAAGGAGAGACTTTCTCCAAAATGACAATAAAAAGTATACTATGGCAAATACATTTGTAAAATATGTAGTCATTTGTTATTATTATATATTATGATATGCTAAACTTTCCACATCACCTGCATCACTGTGAGTTTGTATGCACCAGTGATATCACAAATATGTGAGGAAAGTGTTGCACTATGATGGCTCTGATATTGCTAGGTGATTGGAATATTCAGATCTGTTATATAATCTTTTTGTTTTAAGTAGGGTCTCATGTAACCCAGGCTGGTTTTGAGCTCACTAAGTAGTTGAGGATGACCTCAAACTTCCCATCCTCCTGCCTTTACTTCCCCAGTGCCAGGATTACCAGTGGACTGCCATGCCTAGTTTATGCAGTGCTAGGAACACAAACCAGGGCTTCAGCATGCTAGGCAAACATTCTACCTACCGAGCTACATCTCTAGCCCCATATTCATCATATGTGCATCATATTGCTGGCCAAAACCCCACAGTGCCACATGTAAATCTGTGAGCAGGAAAGAGCCTGAATGGATGTGGGAAACAGGGAGACTACATCTACAGTCTGCCTACCCTCACACATCTCTTAGCCTCCCCGTATAGCAAGACAGCATTACATGACCAGTCAATCGGGCAGAAGTGTACCCCTCAGGACTAAAGCATGGTAAAGCTGCTCTGTGATCCCCTCAGCTGCTTGTTCTTTTACTGCAGTGACCAGCACCATCTAGATGAGGAACATGCCCCTTGGAGCCTGCTGTTCACTGACTGGGCACATGACATGAATGGGTAGCTAATTTTATCTGCAGTAAATCCCTAAGGTCTCAGAGTTAATTGTCCTGCCCATGACCTTGCTTGCCCTGGCTAATGCAGTGGGGGCAGGAGGAGGATGAATGAGGGGGAAAATATGCAGTGATAAGTGGATGAGGGCTGGCACCTATTAAAGTCTTTCTCTCTCCCAACAAATATTTATGTAGCAGAGATTGGGAATTCATTTGCGAACAAAGCAATAAAAACAACTGGCCCCAGGAAGCTTCCATCCTAGTAGGGGAGAGACAGGCATGAAAATAAAATTAATTGGATGAACGAGGCATATTGGGGAATAAGTGTTCCAGGGGAGAATGTGGTATGTTAAGTGTAAGCCCAGCTAGCAACCGTTGCATAGTTAGCACCAAACAGAGGCTGGTTACAGGGACCCTGTATACGCATTTTTTTTCATGACTGTCAGCTCCTGACCTTCATGAAACCCCAAGGAAAGCATAGAGGAGGCTTTGGGGACATCAATGAAACTTTCATTTCTGACCTCTAGGAACAAAGGCGTTCTAAGTCATCCTGAGAGAGATGTGTCATTGGGAACAGGAGCAGAGTGGAGGGAGGGGCACCTGCTGTCCAAAGTACCCTACAGGAGTCTCCTTAGGACCTACACAGAGAATAAGTAATGAAATGAAAGTGTGCTGACTTTGAACTGGGTCATTTTTTTTTAATTTCCACTCATACAAACTTAACAGGTACACCAGTCCCCTCCCTCCCTCCAACCTCCCACCGCCCTGTGCCCCCCCTCCCCTCTCCCTCCCTCCCCATCTCCCAGTGCCTCCCCCTCCCATCCCCGGAGCATCCTTTAATGTGCATGCCAGACTCTCCTCTGAGTTCTCCTCTCCGATAAGGTGCAAGGACCCAGTGGCATTTCTGAACTGGGTCATTTTTCCTCCTTACTTTCTTCCCATTCCTGGGCTTGGATCTAAGGTCAAAGGGCCTAACACCCTGGGGAGGGCGTGACTGTCTTAGGTAGGGTCCAAGAGCACATGGAAATAGCATAGGCAGCCTGGCTCCATTTCCAGACCTTCATTGTTTCTCACCTAGGTCAAGATCTCCCATGTGACTAATTTGCAGTGATGCCTCCCTTTCTTTTCCTTCTAGAATGTTATGCAGTAAATAAAGAGATCATCACTGAGCCTGGCTAAGTAAGAAGGAGGAGGACAGAATGGGAGGGGGTTTTGAGGATGACATTTGAAACCTCGAGTTTCCTACAGCGCCAGACTGACTGTCTCAGGCCCCTGGGAGAAAGATGTAACACAGTAGTCACTTGATGGGGTGGAAATTAAGTACAGTTCATTAAAACACAATATTTAGGTATCATAATTCTGCAAGAGCAGCTTTGAATAATTGAAGATGCATTTAATCGACTCTCTTGCTCTGGCATGAATACTAAGAGTAAGACACTAACAATTTTTAAAGTCGAGTAAATACAGATGCATAAATTTTCACTGTGGATAGTCCCTGGTAAAGGGTGCAAGTTGGTTCTAGCTGACGCTTGGTGAAGCAGGTCATCTCCAGCTTTGGCAGCTTCTTCCATATTCTGCACCCACCACATATACTAGTTTCCACCCCCTACCCAGCTGTGATTCTGGTCCTTCTATTCCTGCTTCGACTAATGCTCCAGATTCAGGATAATCATGATGCTTTGAGATAGCTAGTCTACCACATATTATTAAATTTGTGCTTACCACAAAGGTTTCATTTACCTTTCTGAAGGACATGTGTCCACGTTTCTCTCCATTTCCTACAACAAGCCCACAAAAATCACTATTGCACCTTATTTCAGAGACCAAGATTGGTGCAAAGTCTGATTCTACTAGCCAATTGCTTTATGCTACACCAAATAAATAGCAAACTGTTGGCAATCTAAACAGTTCCAGTGCTGAACTAATGGCATTGGTGAGAAGGGAAAAGAGAAACTAAAAGGAAAACCAAAGAAAGTCAGTGAACACAGATGGTATAATGAGATGAACAGTAGGAGGTAGCTGTAGAGGGTCCTTGGAAAGAACTTAGAGCTTAGAGTCCAGGGAATATGTTAGACACCTGACCTTTAAAGGTTGGGGTGAAGCTCCGTGGTACAGTCCTAATGTCCTCAAGAACCAGGTTCCATCCCGACACTGCAACAAACTCAACTCTGGCCCCTTGAGGGCAGTCTTTAAATATTAGCCGCTTTCGTCGATATTTTCACAGGTATTAAGTTACTCGATATGGCCTTGTCTTTTGCACACAGTACTTCTCTTTTCACTCCTAGAGTTGATGCTAATATCTCAAAGCTGTACATATGGCAATAAAAGTATGCAGTACGTGATAGTGCAGTCATGTGAGAAACTGCAGAATGATTAAAATAGAGACCATAAGTTATTATTTGCACTTCTAGAATTTCTAACACCCATGAAGTGACTTTCATGATCTTCTTCATTGGATCTTGTCAGTGTGGAAAGCCTTACAGAGTTCCAGTGGTCACTGGGTATGTGGGGGAGCAGTGGACAATGAGACTGAAAGCCAGATCCACTAACCCTGCCCAGAGGACAAGCGAACTTTGCTGGCATTCATTGATGAGGTATCTCAGTGCCAACAGGCCCTGGTGCCCTAACACAAGCAGAGAAAATTAATTATAAGTGTACAAATAAGAAGCTCATGCATTACAGATAACAGAAAGTAAAACTTCCTTTATTGCAAGGTCTTTCCCCAAAGATACCACTGTGCTCAATTTGGTGACTATTCACCCAGAATGATGTGTGTGTGTGTGTGTGTGTGTGTGTGTGTGTGTGTGTGTGTGCATTTGTATTAGCCTGTCTTTGCTTCTGATTATGGCTGTGTTACGGTTAACTGTTTGAAGCTCCTTGTGCTATGAGTTCTTTGCCACAAGGGACTATAACCTGAAATTGTGAGCCAAGTAAACCCTTTTTACTTCAAGTTGCTTTTGACAGGGTATTTTATCACAGCAGCGTGAAATGAAACAAAATAGACTGATTATAGATAGCTAGATACTACAGATAGATGATAAATGATAATGATAAAATACAGATTATAGATTATAGATCGATTATAGAAAGATGGTTAGATAGATAGCTATTGTGATAGATACAGGTGTCAGTTTGATGACTGAATGCTGCCCTCTGGGAACATTTATAAAGAATTAGTAGTTAAGGCAAGCCTTTGAGCAAGTCTGCAGCAGACTGACAGACATAGAGGACTCAGCCCATAGTGGGTGGAACTATTCCCTGGATAGGTGAATATGATGAAGGGAGTTGGATCAGTGGTTGGCATTCTTCGGCATCTCAGACAGACTTGCTGTCTAGTGAGCGAAGTTGATTCCTCCCTCAGCATCCCTGTGGCATGGCTACTCCCCTTAACTCATTGAGTTGATATGAACTCTTCTGCCAAGCTAGAATAAGAAGTGTAACCAAACATTCACAAGCCAAAATAAAGCCTCCTTGTTCCCATAAGCCATTTGGTCATGAATTTATCAACAAAATTATAAAGTAAATCCAACATATATATATAAGAGATAGATGATAAATAATGATGAAAAGAAATTACAGATACATAAAGAGATTATAGAAAGATGATGGCTACATAATAGCTGACTAGCTAGCTAACTAGATAGATGATAAATATAGACAGACAGACAGACAGACAGACAGACAGACAGACAGACAGATAGATAGATAGATTGAAAAATAATAGACCATAGATAATTGGTAGATAAGTAACAGGTAGATATATAGACACTTGATAGGTTGGTAATAGATGATAGATGATGGATCAGCACAAAAGATAAATCATTATATAAATCATTAGATGACAGATAGATAGATGATAGGAAAGACTAAAAGGAGGAAAGGGAGAGGAGAGGAATGAGTTGTATCCTGGCTATTTTTTTCCACACCCCATTTGCTGAACTCATTCTATTCCCTAGATAGCTGGGTGAAATAGCCATACCTGAGTTACAGTCCACAAAGATTCTGATTCATGTAGACAAGACAGAGGTCCAGACAGCAGCATTATTTTAAGACTCCCTCATGGTCCCTATGGACAACCTGGACTGAGGGCTGTTAGACTCAAGTACTGTTAAATGGCAGAGGCCAGAGGCAGCCATCTTTCATATCTGTATTTGGGATGCTCCTCAAAATCATCAAAAGTGAAGTTTCAAAGGTCTTTTTGAATATCCATTATGAAATGAAGGATGTTTGCTAGTGCATCTAGTTTCAAGAGATTTTTTTTGGAATGGAGTTCTATCTTTTGTTCCAGCTTCTTGAGTAGAAAGATTAATTTGATCTTCAGCTCTTTTTTGTTCTCATAAAAGCATTTATGGTTACAAGCTTTCTTCAGAATATCATTTTTGTCTTTAACTAACAGATTAGAATCTGCTTAGATTTTCCACCAATATATAAAAGATTTAAACTTTAACTCCCATTCTGATTATTCTTCAGCTTAAAGGTAGATCAACATATGATGTGTGTGTGTGAGAACTTTTTTGAGTGACTGAGATGCTTCAGTTATCTTTTTGTTGTCAGTATCTAGCTCTATTGCAGTTGATGGATAAGGATAGACTATTTCTACCTTCTAGAATTTATTCTGATTTTTTTTGTGGCCTGTGTTGGTTTGAAGGCAAATTGTACCCATAAGCTCATGTGTTTGAACATTGTGGTCCCCTGATGGTGGTACTTTTCAGGAAGGCTGTGGAACCTTTAGGAGGTGGACACTTGCTGGAAGAAGTATGTTACTGGGCAAGCATTGAGGTTTAGTAACTTGGTCCTACTTCCTGATACTCCCTCCCTCTCTCCTCTCTCTCTCTCTCTCTCTCTCTCTCTCTGTTTCCTGAGTGTGGCTGAATGTAACAACTGGCCACTCCTATCAATGTTCCTTCTCTGCCTGTCATCATGTGTTCCCCAACATGATAGATTCTATCGCTTTTGAAACTGCAAAGCAAATAAAAAATTCTCCCTTCAGTTCCTTGGGTCAGAATATTTTATCAGAGCAATGGAAGAGTAACTGCAACATGGACCAAATTGAGTGATCTTTTAATCTAGAACATAATTACAAGTACCATGATTGAAAATCATTGTTCTCCACTAGGCATAAAACTACCTCTTCATTCAAATCGCCTTTTCATCCAAACATCCCAGTTCCTTAGTTACTCTAGATATCTTTGCTATATCAATTTATGAGTGACACACAATGCACTAACTCTGTCTTTCATTCCCTTTCCTTCTGTTTCAGTTTTCTTTGTAATGGTGGTTATGGGCATTGCTTCTCAAAGTCCTCTCTAGTTGTCTATGTCATGATTGCACTTGGGCTCTCTAGCCATACAGAATCAACAGGATGCATATATAAATACAAGAGGGGATTAATGACATGGAGATGGTTGCTTGTGATGATGGAAGCTGAAGGGTCTCAGAACAGCCTGTCCATAAGCTGGATTTCCTGGGTTACTGAGTTGTACAAGGTAGAATTCAGAGGCCTCAGAGATAATGGTGTAACTCTCAGAGTAAGGCCACAGGGTGACTGGGATAAGTCCTGAAGTACAAAGGCCAGGGTTTTGGTATCCACAGGAGAATGAGGAATGTGTTTATTGTCAGGTAATAGATACACATGTTCTCCTTCCTGGCCTTAAGTGGACAGGAGGATCCCACTCACATTGAAGGCAGTCCTTCCTCACTTGTCCACTCTGATTCCCAAGGCAGTCTTCCTGGGAGTTTTCTCAGGCATACTAAAAATTTGCTTTCCAGATTTCTAGGTATGCCTTAATCCATCCTAGCAGATACTTAAAATCTCCATTCATAATAGTTCCCCGTATCTACCTCTCTCCCTCCCTCCCTTCCCTCTCCCCCTCCTCTCTCTCTCTCTCTCTCTCTCTCTCTCTCTCTCTCTCTCTCTCTCTCTCTCTCTCTCTCTCTCTCTCTCTCTCTCTCTCTCTCTCTCCCTCCCTCCTTGGGATTTTCTTATTTTCCTGTGAGTTCTGAGAAATAGGTAGGGAATTCTCATCTTTAGAAGTGCAAAGATTTCGGAACATTTGACCATTTTCCTTCTCTTTAGAAAAGATGTGATTTATTCGTTTGAAGCCATGGTAAGGAAAGCATGGTGCTGAAGTGCTCTAGCAATTCCATCAGTTGAGAAATAGCCAAAAGAAAGGAATGCACCCTGACACTGGGTGAAGATTTCTCTTCAGCTTTTGTCAAAATTGAGGAATTCAGCTGAGAGGCACAGTTTAAACAGTTTACTTAATAAAAACAAAGGAGAGAGAGAGAGAGAGAGAAGATTGGAGTGGACTGACCCAAAGAGAGGGCAGCAGTCTACTGGGTTTTGCACTGAATTATAGATTTCAAGAAGTTTCTGAGGGCCATTTCTCAGTTGTGATGTTATTAAGCTCCTTTCTTTGGGTAGCACCTTCATTTAGCTCTGTTCTACAAAGCATGCTCTAGGACTATTTCACTCTTTGTTATCAGGACATTTGCTCATTGACATAAATGCCAACTAGGAAAAGTGTCCTGGTCTTTATTCTTTATATGTTAGGAAGAACCTACTGTAGGAAGAACCTATTGATGTCTGGCCCCAAAGGAGAATCAGGAGATACAGCTATAAAGATGCAGCTGTACTTTCCTTGGCTACCTTACCTCTAACTCTGGTCCTCCCCAGTCAGAATTCACTCAGCCACAAACAGGTACAGTTCCTTTATGCTTATGTCTGCCTAGCTACTTCTTCCAACAAGCTTGGGGAAAAGCCATTCTTTTGTTGTTAGTATTGTTGTTGGTGTTATCATTGCATGATTATATGTGTTTTTGTGGGGGGTGGTGAGGGCACTTGAGTGTGTGTAATATCTGAAGTCATTCAGGTTGCTCTTCTACCTTACTGTTTTGTTCTGAGGTTTTTCAGGCTCTGTCTTCCAGAGCCAGAATTAAAGGCCACTGTCATAGCTGACTGACATTTTACATGAGATCTGGGAATCTGAACTCAGATTCTTTTACTTATAGGGCAAAGGCTTTAATCCCTCCTAGATGTAAAGTCATTCTAAAGATGCTACTCAGACTCAGAAGAACGCCTGTTGGCGTTTAGTGATTCTGTTCACAAACGTGAGTACCTGTCCCTCACATTTTGGTTAAGGAAAGAAACCACTCTAATAGGATCATCACTTCCATTGCATAATAAAAGAGAACATAAAGAGCAAAAAGACAAGATGAGAACTGACCCCCATTAAGACACTACCTTCACCTGACCCCTCAGTCTGGCTTGGGCTACCACTTCATATTAGACCTATTTAGATATTTGGAGAGAAAAGAGATGCAACTTAGTTGATAGAGCATTTATCTAGCAGACAGGACCTAAAGCAGACGATAAGTCCTGGTGAATCCTTCAATAAGATAGTCACCTATATATTTTTCAATCTTTATTTAACATAAGTCTTGAATTCAAGACTCTAGCTTCCAGAGTATAGAATCTATGAAGGTGACTCAATGGATAAAGCATTCAGTAATGCATGTGTGAGGTTCAGATTCCCAGAATCCATTTAAAAACATGCCTATAAACCCAGCTCTTGGCAGGCAAAGATAGGGGAACCCCAGGGAAAGCTGACTAGGTACACTAGCTGAATCAGAGAGCTCTGGGATCGATTTAGAGGTCCTGCCTCAATAAATAAACTGGAGACCAATTAGAGAAGACAAGCAGTAAACTTTGATCCTCTGCACACATACAAACACATGCATGTGTAGTCCATGCAAACATGTGCCTTGTGTGAGCATATATACATACAGGCTCAACACACACACACACACACACACACACACACGCGCGCGCGCGCACACACACACATACACACATATTCTCCTGTCCCCTCTTTTGCCTCCCTTGATGGCAATGCAAAGTCAGCTGGCTACTCTGTTTGGTTTTCATCCCTTTGCATGTGACTTGTGATCATTTTCTCTCTGGAAATCTTAGATTGAATTTTTCCTGATCCTTGTTATTATGTCATTTACCACTAAGCCATTAGTGATGTTTGGCACTCAGGGGACCACTTGATCTAATGGCTTTTGTTTTTATTCTATTCTGAACTTTTGGTATTTGTGCTGTTGTTTTTCTGTCCTTATCCCTAATGGGATTCAGTCTGTCTATTACTCCATTTATTTCAGAGCAGTTATCAATGTGTTGCTTTCCCAATAGCCATTCTCTCCTTGTGTCTTAGAAACAGCAGCATGGTGCTCAGCAAATGCATACCTTAGAGCTAGATAATTCTACATAGTGAAAAAAAAACTAATCAAAGCTTCTTTTTTGTAAAATTTTTGAAAGTCTACTTAGCTGGAAAGGTCTGTGTCTTCTCCATTCCCCTGCCTGCAACTTTGATACAATAACTGGAGGGACTGGTGATTAAAGTACTTTCTACACAAGCAAAAGGATCAGAGTTTGGATCTACAGATCCTACATAAAAATGTCAGGTGGATATGGTATCCCATCTGTAATTCCAGCCCTGAAAGATAGAGCCTGGGAAATCCTAGAGCAAGCTGGCTAGGCAGCCTAACTTTACTGGTGAGCTCTTGGCTTTAAAATAATGACATAACTCAAAGGAATAAGATGTAAGAGCAATTAAGGATTTTCATGATATCAGGCTGGTTTTTCACATGTATATGCACATACAAGCTTATGTACCTAATTCCCTACACAAATGAATATGCATATATACACTCATGAAAATGAGGATAGACAGACAGACAGACAGACAGACAGACAGACAGACAGACAGATAGATAGATAGATAGATAGATAGATAGATAGATAGATAGATAGATAGATAGATAGATAGATATGACTGGAGCTATAAGAACCACTGAGGCCATTAGGTAAGCCTGAAGAGAGAAGTTGTTTTCAGGAGTGGCAAAGCAAGAAGATTCAGGGTCCTTGATGATATCTGTGGAGCCATTAAAGCTCTGGTCTTCCTTCTTCTGTCCTTTTTCTTAACAGAGAAGTAAGTGATCCTATGTTCTGCCCTTTCTTTTCTAGCCTACCACTTAAGCCTACTACTGCCTAAGCTAAGTACTACCATTTAGCACTACTTCTTATCCTGTAGACAAGTCCCCTGCAAAGATGTCGAACACTCTAAATTTATCCCATAGGCACTCACCTTTGCTTTTCCCTGTACTTTACATCTCTTAGTCTGTTACCTCTCGTTCTGAAGTGCCCAGTGTAATCTTCATGCCTTTCCTGCTTTTTACTGTCTTCTCTTCCTATATTGCTCAGTCCAAGTAACTTCCCATATCTGTGGTATCTCTTCTTCCCATCTGTGGTATCCTTCTGGAATGCTTCTAGAAACTTCTAGAAGCTTCCAGAAATTTCTTCGCAAAAGCTGGATCAAGGGGCTGAGAGATGACTCAGGGATTAGGTCTCTGCGTTGTAAACAGAAGGTCCTGAGTTTGGATACTGTATCTCACATAAAAATGCCAGGCAGAAATGGTAGTGGCCTATACTTCTGGTACTGGAAGGTGGAGCCTGGTAAATAGGAGGAAGAAGAAATCAAGAATCACCCTTGCTACTCCATAGGGACACACAGTGTCCTCTCTCTCTCTCTCTCTCTCTCTCTCTCTCTCTCTCTCTCTCTCACACACACACACACACACATACATACACACACACAAATGCAAATGAAGGAAACAGTTGGGTCAAGAGAAGGAAGTTGCTACATGTATACTATCTTCCATCATGAATTGGTTATCTGGAAAAATCTGAAAGTCTTTTATTCTTAAACTTCCAGTGCAAACCTACAGACTTTATCTGAGTAAAGCACACACAGAAGAAGCTTTGTGACATCCAGGTATTCATCTCTGTTAAGCAAACAGATTTTTTTGTCAAATGTTTTGACAAAACATTTGATTTCTTCTTTGTACTCTTCCCAAGGAACAGCTTTCTCTTAAACTCAAAGTGTGTGGACAGTGGACAGCCTAAAAATACAAACACCTCTTTGAGTAGCTTGTGTTTGCCCTGACCTGTCTCCTACAGAGGTTTCCACATACTCATGCAGCTAGAAAGAGAAGTCTTTTTTCTCAATAACTTGTATAAGAATTTTTGATAGGAAACATACTTTTGTGGGGCCGATTCCTGGAAAATCTCACCTGGCATAAAAGGGGGGTGGCCTCTGGAGTTGGGGGATTAAGGCTGTGAAGGATTAAGGCTGTGAAGGTTGGGGTGTTGAAGGTGAATAGTAGATGGGAAGACAATCCCTCTTCCTTTACTCTTATATTCTTTGGTTGGAGTTGTACAAATTTAACCAACAGAAGTGAGATTACTAAGAGAAAGGAGTCATTGCTGAGCATGGGAGTGAGTGTTCCATAAGGTGTAACTCAAAGATGTGATGGGATTTGGGGATTTACATGTCTAACTTAGTAAGGGAAAGCTTAGGGAGAAAGGCTTATATAAAAATACAATGGATTTCTTTGAATGACAAATGATTTTTTAGAGCATGAATGGGAGATAAAAAGTTTGTGACAATATTTGTTGTTACAGATATGATGGTTTTTCTATCTAATTCAGTGTCATAAAACTCCTATGAAAAGATAGTTTATGGACACCTCATTTCTGCAAATTGTCCTTTTTAGTCACATAAGGGAAGTTCTGAGAAGGCGCTTTCGCCTCTCCTGCCCCAGCATTTGTAGACTATCAAACGTTTTCAACTCAAAAGAATTCTTAAAACAACTCAAGAGTTTTGCATGAGTCCCATGGTAGCAACAAAAAAAGAAGAGAGAGGAGAAGGTAGAGGAGAAGAAAGGAGATGAAAGGAGAGGAGAAGGGAGAACAACAAAGAAGTTGAAGACTCCAGGGAGACCAGAAATTCACATCACTCAAAAAAATCTCCTGCCCCGAGCTTCCTTTAACAGAAACTAGGGTCAACCAGGGTTTGCATCCATGGGGCAGGTTGATGACAGGAAGAGATCTGAGAAATCAGAGCATAGTAGGTCAACATGATCATGGGGAAACATTGGGCTTCACAGGCTGCTAACTGGGAGAGATGAACCAAGCTTATCTAATTTTCAAGGAATCAGCAAGCTCCAGCCAGCCAAGGGAATGTTTAAGTGTCAATCAGGACCCTTCGTGAGGTGTGGTGGACTGTGAGATGGTTGTCCTAAGAGGGGACTCGACTACCTCTGCTCTGTGTCCCAGTCTCCAGGGGACAACAATTTTGAGTCTAAATATCATAAAAAGTTCGGTATGTCAGCATCTGCCCTCTGTGCTCAGGCTTTCTCTTGCCCCTTCCTTCTGACTGCTTAAGGAAAACTCCTCCTTGGCACCCAGTTTCCATTTGGGATGTTCTGGAGATAGATGGTGGTACTGGCTCTACAACAATGTGAGTGTTCTTTCAAAATATTTTATTTATTTACACTTATTTTTCATTTACTTATCTTTGCGAGATAAAGCAGGTACATGTGCCACAGGGTGTATGTGGAGGTCAGTGAACAACTTTTGGAAGTTGGTTCTCTCCTTCCACCATGTGGGTGGGCTTCAAGGATTGAACCTGGTTTATATATAGGCACTTTTGTCTGCTGAACCATCTCACTAACCCATGAGAGTATATGTAATGTCATCGAACTGCATGCCTAAAAATGGTGAAAACAGTTAAGTTTCATGTTTCATATATTTTACCAAAATGAAAATTCACCTGTTAGATTGTACATGTGTGCACACATTTATGTGCAAAGTACTAAGTGTGCATGTGCTTGTGGAGGCCACAAGTCAAGCTCAGGTATCATTCCTCAGAAGCCATTGACCATATATATATATTTTTGAATATATATATAATATTTGAATATATATATATATATATATATATATTTGAATATACATTTAAATACATTTCTCACTGACCTGGAGCTACTGATTAGACTAGGTTGGTGATCCACTGGGACCAGGGTTCCTCCTGGTTCTGCTCCACTGTGGTGACATTACAAGTGCACCTCACCTCACCACACCTAGCTTTTTATATGGATGATGGAGATCAAAGTGAGCTCTTCCTGTTTACACTGAAAACACTTTACCAATCAAGTATTCTTCCCAATCTAGCTTTGTCAGGCTTTCAGGAAAGGTTTTAGAGATGTAACTCACACACAATAAATTAAATTGCACCGAGCTGGAGAGCTGACTCAGGAGTTAAAGGTTTTGCCTCACAAGAAAAAGGATCTAAGTTCAAATCCCCAGGTCCCACTAAAAATGGTTGGAGGATATGGCGGTGGTCTGCAGTACTGGTCCTGGAAGGCAGAGCCTGGGAAGCCCCAGAGCAAAGCCCCAGAGGCACAGCAATCCAGGATGATTCCCAATGTCACCCTTGGGCCTCTGCAGGCGTACCCACTCAAGTGCCCTTTTGTACACACACACACACACACACACACACACACACACACACACACACACCTCACTCATGCACACATGCAAAAAATGAAAACGTACACATGAATTGACATATGCCTATATATACTTATTGAGATGGGAAGCAAGTTCATCACTCCAAGAGTTTCTTCCTATCTCTTTGTAATCTTTCTACTGCATCCCAGTGCCTCTCACCCCACACAACCACCTGTCGTATGCTATCATTATCAACTGGTTGGCATTTTTTCTAATTTTGCATGGAAAGATAAACTTTCTTTTGATCTGCTTCATGGGAATCATCCATGTTATTGCACCTTTTTAAAAAAATTGCTAAGTAGTTTTCTATTGCATGGAAGTACCACGCTTTGTTTATTCATTCATTTTTTGTTGGACATTCAGTCTACTCTAGGTCTTCCATTATATGTGACATTACTAGGAACATTTCCATGGAAGCCTCTGTGTAGACATGAGCTTTCATTTTCTTAACAAATATCTAAGGGTGGAATAGCTGTCTAATACATTTAACAATTTAAGAAGCAGACAAATTATTTCCAAAGTAAAGTCCTTGAAATGATTTACAAATATTAAACTGTGGCTTTTCTTCTCTTCTTTTAGCAGAGTCTGTTGAAGAGCAAACATTTTTATTTAATCTTGACAAAGGTCAATGAAATACATCATTCTTCTATGAATTGTCCTTTGGAGAGTACAGCTAAGAAATCTTGTTCTAACTCAAAGTCACAATAATTTTCTCATTTTCTTTGATGAGTTTTATCGTTTATAGGTTGCATTCAATTTCAAGTCATTTTTTGTGTATGATATAAAATATGGGTCAAAATCCTTTTTTTTGTGGGAGGCTGGAGATACATCTGGCTATTATAGCATAATTTGATGCTAACAAATTGAGCTTATTTTAAGATAAAAATCAGTTGTCCACATACGTGTCAATGTGTGTTCTGAGCTCATGTGAATATGACATTGTAGCTCTGCAGTGACTGATACAAAGTAGAAATGAATTTGAACTTTGCTCCTTTAATTTAAGGTTGTTTTGGTGAATCTAGAGCCTTTGTATTTCTAGTGAATTTTTAAATCATGTTTGCCCAGCTCTAACAATAAGCAAAATAGCTTTTCATTGGGATTATATTGAATCTACAGATAAATTTGAAGAAAATTCCTATCCTAATGTTCAGTCTTCTAATCCATGAACCTGTATATTCCTCTCCACTGAGGTAGGTCTTCTTTAATTTCTTTCAATAATTTCTTATGGCTTTCAGTATAGACATATTATACATGATTCGTCATATCTATCCCCAAGTAGTTCACGTTTCAAGCAGTTGTACAAGCATTTCTTTTAATATGCAACTGCTTGTTACTAATAGATAAGGGATGATTGATTTTTTGCATATTAATTGATATCCTACAACCTTGTCAAATTAATGAATTTGTTCTGATAGCTTTCTTATAGACCCTTTCAAATTTTCTATATCAACAATGATGTCATACACAATAAGCAGATTTTTAATTTTTTCATTTCCAACCTTCATTTATTTCCCCTACCATACTGTATGGAATGAAGAAATGTATTTGTAATAACAGGGAGTAGATATTTATTAGTAACTATGTTATTAGCTATAGGTATTCATAACTTTCTGTTATCAGATAGAGGGATTTTTTCCTACTATTCTTCACTTGATGATGATTATTATCTGATGTGCATGTTGGGTTTTATCCATTTTTTTCTGTATCTATTGACACTACGTGGTTTTCATTTTCTAAACTATTAGCATATTTGGTAGATTATATTAACCAATTTTGAATATTAAACCAGCCATGAATTCATGATGCAAACTTCAGTTTATCATACTGTATTATTCTTTCAATGCAGTTTGTTTTGTGTCTAGAAATGCTGTGTCAAAGTGCCAGATGTAATGACACAAGTGATTCCTGTGTGTCTTTGAGGAATTTGGAGACAGAGGACTGAGACGTTCCAGAAACTGCTAGGCCAGTCAGCCCAACTTACGCAGCTACAGTGAAGAAATCTATTTGGTCTAAACCAAGGTAGAAACAACAACACCTGAAGGCTGTCTTCTCCCTCCACACATCTACAACTACATTCACATATGTTCCCCCCATACACATACGTTTGATTTGCATCTATGTTTCAGAGGGTTATTTCTCTGCAGTTTTCTGGGACATCTATCTGTTTTTCCTTGAATGGAAACCCACTATTATCTTCTATTATGTTTTCATTTTCATTTGCTTTGACATATCTGCACTTTTCCTTTTTTTCTTTGAAATGAGTTATTCAGAAATCTATTGCTTAACTTTCAAATACGTAAGGTATTTTCAAAAGGTCTTTTGGTTATTATTTTATTTCACTCCACTAGGGTCAGGAAAGGACATGCCAGAAGGAAAGACTGGATACAGTCAAAAGCTGCTATTGGTAGGAGAAAGAATGGGAGTTTGAAAGGACTATCAGAGGGTGCCCTGCACATAAATGGGGAACACAGAAGATGACGATTTCTTGGGCATGCACAGATCACACTCCAGAATCATCTGGAATGATACCTCAGGACTTAGGAGCTCAAAGGTGAGACCCAAGTAGGATTAGCTTGTTGTCTGCACCCGGATGTCAGCAATTGTCTTGGGATGAACTGAATATCTTAAGAAGACAGAACTTAAAACCAGAGTTAGGATATAAACCTCAAGATAAGTCACCTCTCTTTCATGTGTAAACAACTTCAGAACATCTCACAACATACAGCATATGCGCCTCATCTTGAAAGAGGCGGCAATGAGAGATGAAAGGCTCTAACTTCAGAGTCAGACTGTTAGAAATTGGCTACTGCTGTAGTTAGCCTAGATTGCTGCCAATAAATTTACAATCAAACAGCTTAAGAGCTTAAGAGAAGAAGGGGTTTTATTCTGGTTTGCAATTATATAGTTATAGTCCCTTGTCCAACTGAGCGAGATCTCCCACACCAACACTAAGGGACTAGGGGACTGGCCATTCCAAATCTACAGGACTGCTGAAAGGGACCACCCTCATTTGCTTGACCAGCAAGTATGGTCAAGCACACCAAAGCATGCCAACTTCCTCCACCAACTCCCTGCATCTTGTTCATCTGCCTAGGGGCTAACCCCACCCATCACGGGCTGGGCTTCCTATCAACTAGGCAATCTTCTGAAGACTTGCTCAGGGACTAACTCAATCAATCTTTCTTTACAAATGTGCCCAGAAGTCTAATTCAACCATCAAATTGACACCTGTATCTAACTATGACAACTGCTGAAAGTCCTCCAAAGCAAAAGGTGTTAAAACACAAATTAGTTAAAGCTGCCTCCCCCCCTTTCCACATCTGCCTCCCATATATGTGTGCAGACAAAACAAAAACAAACAAACAAACAAAAAAAAACTCCTCATAGCCCCAGCCTGCCTGGACACTCTCCCAAGGATTTCCTGCAGCCACTCTCTCAAGGGTGGCTTCATAGCCCCTAGCCTGTCTGCAGCTATAAGATAAGACTGTTCTCCCAAGGCCTTTTTCCACTTACCCCAGGGTGAACTTCCTCCCCTTTCCATCCCACTACTTTTCCAGCTATAAGCCCTTGCCCTATAAAAAGCATTCTCAAAGCCTAGCTTCGACGCTGCTTCCCTCTGATTCAGAGACAACCAAACTACTTGCTTGCTAATAAAATCTCCTGTGTGCATACAGGTTGGTTCTTGGGTATTCCCGATCAGTATGAAACTGGGGTGAGGGGGTTTCCTGGGAGCCTCCCACAGAAGGCTTGGCCAGCAGCCTATAATACTACTGGCAGAGCCTTTAAGAGAGATCTAGAGGAAGAAATTTAGGTCTTTGGGAACATGTCTTAAAGGAGATATCATATCCCTGGTCCCTCCCCTGCCTTCCTTTGGGTATGATGGGAGATTTTGTTCCACTACAATCTTCCTGTCAAGATTTCTGCCTTGCCCAGGCTCATAAACAACAAAGTCAACTAATGGTAACAGCACCTCTAAAACTAAGAGCCGAAATAAACCCTTCCTCATTTTAGTTGGCTGCCTTAACTGATTTTCATGACAACAGGAAGCCTACTAACACAAGTAGACCTGAGCATGAATCATGGCCCCAACATGCTTCTGGTCATGTGACCATGGGCAAATCATTTCATTTCTCTTAGCTTCATATACCAGTGTCTGCTTGTGACACCTGGGAAACAAGCCTCTGGGCACACCCATGAGAATCATCCACATCAAGTCTCTGAGAATGTCTGTAAGGGATTACCTTGGTTGTGTTAATTGAGGTGGGAAGACCCAGCTTCACTGTGGGCGGGACCATTCTCTGGGTAAAGAATCCTAGACTGTATAAAATGGAGAGGCAGGCTGAGCACAAGCATTCATCTCTCTCTACTTCCAGCCTACAGACTCGATGTGACCAGCAGCTTCAAGTTCCTACTACCATGTCTTCCCTGCCATGATGGATTGGACTCTCCAACCATGAGCCAAAATGAACCAACCCCATCTGTTTTAAGTTTCTTTTTGTCATAGGACAAGAAAAGCAACTAATGAGAATTAGCACGAGTAGGACTTCAGATGTAGTTAGGCAGTACAGTACTTTCGTGGCATCCTGAGGCCTTAGGTATCTTAAATAATAAAGATTCTTTAGTGGTTCCATTGAGCGGGTCATGGAGACCGATTCCAGGATGTTTAGATCCTTTAATAACCTTGGTAACCCCCAGGGGCAAGCCAGGGACAGGAGATGCAGCAGCAACCCACAGAACAAAGGACATTCTTTACTTTATAATAGACCTTGTAGGGGAGAAAGGTTTTTGTTTAAAGAGAAGGAATCTCTGAGTTTAGCAGATTAGTTAATGGGGATTCTAGGTAGGCTAGAAGGTGAGAATTTAGGAGTTTATTCCATTGTACCACCTGCCTTGGGACTAGTCTAGGAACTGAGCAGTTTAGGTAAGTTACTAGATAGATTACAGTATGGCTGACTCCGCTTCAGGGGGAGATTCTGTGACCTAACACTGCTCACCCTTCTCCAGAGAGAGAGAGAAGACAGGTAGCCAGAAAGAAGGAAGGAAGGAGGGAAGGGAGGAAGGAGGGAAGGAAGGGAGGGAGGGAAGAAGGAAGGAAGGAAGGAAGGAAGGAAGGAAGGAAGGAAGGAAGGAAGGAAGGAAGGAAGGAAGGAAGGAAGGGAAGGGAGGGAGGGAAGGAAGGAAGGAAGGAAGGGAGGAGGAAGGGAAGGAGGAAGGAAGGAAGGGAGGGAGGGAGGAAGGGAGGAAGGAAGGGAGGGAGGAAGGGAGGAAGGGGGAAGGGAGAGAAGGACAGAGGGAGGGAGGGAGGAAGGGAGGAAGGGAGAGAAGGACAGAGGGAGGGAGGGAGGAAGGAGGGAGGGAGGGAGGGAGGAAGAAGGGAAGGGAGGGAGGGAGGGAGGGAGGGAAGAAAGAAGGGAGGGAGGGAGGGAGGAGAGAAGAGAGGGAGAGAAGGACAGAGGGAGGGAGGGAGGGAGGAAGGACTGAGTTAGTAATTTGTAAAAATTTAGTGTGTTTATTGGGAAATATTTTTATTTTACAGGTACCCAAATAGTGTAAGTCTTAGTTTTCTCATCTGCAAACGGGTCAGTAGCTTTACCTCAAAGGGCTGTTCTAAGGGCTGAAAGAGATCCCGGATATAAACTTCTACCAGAGTCTCACATACAGCAGGCACTCTCAATTTAAGTGTAAGTTCCCATTACCTTCCATTCTCCTTTTCTATTCTTCAGTCACTGACACACAATTAGGAGTTGTTTCTTCCTCCTCTGCAAATCAAGTCACTATAGAGTAGTCACGTTTTGCCTCCTGAGAAAATCCTGTCTTGCTTCTAGACAGAAATCTGGATGGGGAATGAAGGTGGGAGAGGGGTGGGCAGAAACTGCATTTTGACCCATGTCTGTTTTCTCCCAGACTGGCCACTTCACACCAGGTGCATAGCAAATGTGCGCTGAATAAAAAGATGAATGAATGACTAAGTAAATGACATTGCAGTTACAACAGAAGCTGTGAGTGAGGGGAAATTAATTTGCAGATGGAAATATTACACTGTGTACCCAATCTTGCAAAAACAATGAGGCACAGCTTGTAGGAGTTTCAGACACTTTTTCAGAAATTTAATTGCCAGTTAATTTTCCTGCAAAACACAATAACCTCTGTGAGCTAAAGGGAAATAAGGCACGGCTCTGGAAACCTCATTAAGCTCTGCCTGAGACCACAGAAGCTTTTACGGAGTCTGAAACCTGAGGCTGCAAGCTGCTCTAATTGCTATTGTCTTTAATCCTGTGTGAGATGCCTTTATTCTGCTCCCCCTCCCCCCATAGCCTAGCCAAGCTCTAAACTGTGACTACAGAAGTAAGGGTGGCCCGAGCTGAGCCATGCCCAGTGTTTCTTGTCTCTGTGTTAGCTTATGATCAGGGCTCAGCTAGGATCATAATCAGAGCTCAGGCTAAAACTGTGACAGCTTGACTGCTAAATGTTCCCTGAAGAATCTCATGTCTAATGCTTGATCGTTAGCTGGTAACTATGAAGAGGTTGTGGAATCTTTGGGAGGCAAAGTCTAGCTGGAGGAAGTGCTCTCTAAGAGGTGGGAATTTGAGCTTTATAGCCTGCTGCACTTCCTGTTCTATTTCCTCTTCCTAATCTGCAGAGATGTGAGCAAGCAACCTCATATTCCTGCAGCCAGAACTGGAAGTTTCTCTCTCGACCTTTCCTTTCCTGCTATGATGGACTGAACCTGCAAAGAACGAGCCTAGATAAATTCTTCCTCTCCTAAGATCAAGGCACGGCTCTGGAAACCTCATTAAGCTCTGCCTGAGACCACGGAAGCTTTTACGGAGTCTGAAACCTGAGGCTGCAAACTTGTCAGCATCACGGAAAATAACTAAGACAAGGACCATGCTCAGGGTTCTATTTTGATTATGATCAGGCTCATTTAGAACTATGATAAGAATCTAAGAAGGTGGCTCAGGGGTTAAAGCTGTTGTCTTACAAGCAAAAGGACCTGAGTTTGGATCCCCAGATTCCACATGAACATACCTGGCAGAAATGGTGGTGGTGATTTGTAATTCTGGCCCTGGGAAGGCAGAGCCTGGGAAATCCCAGAGCACAGCACTAAAGAGGCATAGCAACCCAGGATGATTCCTTGGGCCTCTGCAGGCACACACACTCAAGTGCACTCTTTTTTTTTTTTTAATTTTTTTATTATTATTTATTCAACTGTGTGCATGTGCGTGTGTATGTGCGCGCACGTGTGTGTCTGTGTATGTGTAGAACCACGGACGAATTCGCGAACCACCATGGACGCCTCCACCTCCTTCTGCCCCGGGATTCACAAGCTTCGCCCTACCAGGATCAGAAGCGCAGCCGCCCCCGCTTCCGCCTGGTGTCTATATGTGGGATCTGGGATCCGAACTCAGGACCTTCCGCCTGCAAGGCGGAGGCTTAAACCCTGAGCCACCTCTCCAGCCCTCAAGTGCACTCTTGAATATATGCTCATATACATGGACAGACAGACAGACACACACATTCTCTCTCTCTCTCTCACACACACACACACACAGATACATACCTGAAACTGAAATCATAGTCAAATATAACACCAACCAAAGAGGCTCTGGCTATAGTGTTTAACAACTAATTATTAAAACTAAATTAATGTTACACAGATCATCCGAAATCCCAGATGAGGTGTAATGGGGGTCACAGGGGAGTAAATATCTGGTGAGAAAGGACCCAGAATGCAAGCATACCAGATAGGCCCAAAACGTGCTTTGACCCACTTAAGCCACTCTTGACCAGGGCACTGAGGTTGTTACCTTCGGTGACAAGGTAACCCACACAGAGATCACGGAGCCCCAGACAGCCTGCCTGGAGACCCATGCCCTCTAGCCAGATTCTGCCAGCTTCCATAGCTGTCACCTGTCTGGCTCTCGCTGTTAAGTGGGTCAGCACTTTCCGGTCATTCTGCTAATTAACAGCATATAAAGTGGCCCTCTCAGCATGGTGGGGGCAACATAGCGACCTAAGTTTGGGACCACTTCTGTGCCAGCTTACACCTTTTGCAGTTGCATGGCTCTGAAGGTGTTAAATCTCAGCCCATACTTTTTAAGGGACATTTATGAATCTTCTGCATCCGTTGGTCCATTGCCTGGTCTGTCCTCTCTGACTGCTCCAGTGTCCCATGTGAAGGACACCTTGGAGAAGAGGGATGGGACATAATGAAGCTAGCTACAAAATTAATCAAATATGACACTGGCTCAGTGAAAAAACTCAGTCCATCAGCCTATTCTTTGCCTCCTCAGAAAGGAGCTTTTTGTTTACTGCATGTGGCATTTTGGAAGGATTCGCATGAGGAGAGACATCAGGGGTTATCCTTCAGAATAATGAGTGGAGAGACAGGAAGCAACCACCAAGTGGGGCTGGGCCAGTATTCAAATATGCCCAGATTTTTGTAAGTTGTTGTCCTTGTTTGGATCCAGCTGTAAAAAGTGTCTGAGGAAGCACCTGCCCCAGAAATAAAATAGGAGTTCAGATCCTTAGATTCCATGTAAAATGCCAGTGAGTATGGTAGCCCACCTGTATTTCTATCCCCTGAATGCTAAGACTGGGAATCCCTGTAACAATCTGGCTATCCAGATTAACCTTATTGGTTTGATTAGAGATTTTGTCTGAAAAAGAATAAAGTGGAAAAGTAGTTGAGGATGATTCCTGATATCAATTTTAGTCTTTATACACACACACACACACACACACATATATACTCACATACATGTGAGAATACATACATGCACATGCACCCCACATGTACATACACATGAAAATGGAAAAAGAAATATAATTATCTCAGAATGGCTTCAACGAATTGATTGTCATGTATTAGAACAAAAACTTCTCATTCATTCATTCCTTTCTTCATTCATTCAATGCCATTTCCTGAGCATCTACTCTTGGCGTGACCTTGTACTAGAAACAGGAGCGAGCTGACCAAAGCAACGACAGTTACAATAATAACAGGCATTTTGCTGATTGTCCTCAGCCAGCATTTATTGGAAGCACTTGTAATTTCTTTTCCAATTGCCATGACAAAATATCCTGATGAAAGCAAATTAAGGAAGACAAGGCTTATTTTAGCTTATAGCTCTAGGTACAGTCTATCATGGTGTGGAAGTCATGATGCGGTGGGAGCTTGAAGTAGCAACTCCTATCGAACCACAATTTGGAAGCAGAGGGCAGTGAATGCAAACTGCTGCTCAGCTGGTTTCTCTACTCATACAGTTCAGGATTCCAGATGGGGAACCACCCATGATACCACCCATGGCGTGTGTGGGGGGATCTTCCCATCTCAATTCATAAAAGATTCTGGAGATGTGACTATGACACTGACCATCATCAAGCTTTACTACTCTATGTTGGACTCCGGGCTAAGCACTTTGAAAGTCTTTTTATTTCATTCTTGTTTAACAGCATGTGAAGTTACTGTGAAAGATGAAGAAACTGAGCCATGAAGCAGTTAAGTAACTTCGAGTCAAGCAAGCAGCGGTTGGTATAGCTCAAGGTCCAAAGCCATTCAGACCTCTTCTCCGTACGATTTACATTTTGAACAGAGTTGTTGCTAAAAGATATAGAAATGAGTTGGGATTGACTTACTTTTTTCTGTTACTGTTGTTTTTAATTAATCCAGTGTGCTAGTTAGATATATAGGTGGATCAATTGACAACTGAAAACTGAACTTTGGGCAGTTCTTGAGCAAGCCTGCAGGAGATTGTCTGATTGATAAGGGAGTGCCCAGCCCATGGGGAATTGGGACCATTCCCTGGGGGGGTGGATAAGATGAAAGAAGTTGGCTTTGGCATTCTCCAGCACACTATAGCAGTCTTGCTGTCTGGTAGGGGAGGTTTGTTCCTCTCTCAGCAATCCCAGTGGAGAAGGTGTGGCCAGTTCACTCAGTTCTTGGTCTTGACAGGAGCTTTCCTGCCAAGCTGGACTAAGAACTGCAGCCAGACTCAGAAGAAAGAATAAAACTCCCTTGTCCCCCTAAGCTCTTTTGGTGACGACTTTATCAGCAGCGTGCAGAGTGATTGCCACAGCTAGGCATGAACAGGAACACCTCAGGAAATGCCCCCGTCCTTTTTCATGCCAGCCTGGATCCTCGGCCTTTCCTTCCATCCTTTACGATCCCCCTCCGTGACAGTTAATCTTGACTGTCAACTTGATAGATTTAGAATCATCTAGGAAACAAACCTCTGGGCATGTTGGTGAGGGGTGAGGGCATTCTCAGAGGAATTTCACCAGAGCCCAAAGACTCCCCTGAATATGGGCAGAACTATTCCATGGACTAGAATCTCAACTGAGTAAGAAAGAGGAGATAAGTTGGACACCAGTGTCCATCTCTGTGCCAGCCTGACCAGGCAACGTGCCTAAGAACCTACCTACCTGGCATTCAGGGGAAGGTTTCTCTTCTTAAACCACGAGCCAAAATTAATCCTCTTCCCTTAGGCTGCTTCTGTCAGGCATTTTGTCACAACAACGAGAAAAGTCACTCACTAATTCTCCCTCCTTGGGATAATCTGTTCCCTGTTGTTTCTATTAGCCAGAACAGCGTTTTGCTCTTACAATCGATGAACTCTGACTGGCACAAGTAGTGACATCCCCATCTCAGAAGGGACCGTGCAGCCATGTGTTTGGGGCTGCAAGAGGGGACTCGCATGGAAAGAGATTGTATTTTCTAGCAACGGTTGAAGAAAACATTGGCTGCTCCGAATTGTCTGGCCCTCACCACTTCCCATTGGCAATAGGGTCAAGATCTTCTTCCCTGGAGACTAAGCCGACCTTTGCCACGGTCTTGGTCAGTGGAATAAGATGGAAGTAACACAATGTGACTTCCTGGGTCACATCACCAAGTGTCACGTCTCCGCTTGCTCTTGGATCCCGGCTTCCATGTTGCCTACACAGAAAAGCATCAAGGGGGGAACCAGAACCAAGCTGAGCTGCCCCTGATGAGTAGCCTTCTGACAACCAGCATCTCCTGCAGCTGCGAATGGGGATGCTGCCAGATGATCCCAGCGCAAAGTCAGCAAGTGACATCTCCCATCCTGCCATGCTCAACTTTGTCTAGCTGAAGTTTCAGACATGGGGAAGGACACTCTCGTCCCACTGGTCCCTGTCCAAATTCCCACAGCATCTTAAATAAAGAGTATATCTCATCTCACACCATTCAATCTTGCAGCAATAACTGCAATTGGAACTGATGGGATTTGAAAAAGAAGCCCTCTAGAGTAATATACAAGTTAGCTACTCACAGCAATTGTTCCCCAGACTTCTGAACATTCTTACTGTCAAGAGTTCTTACCACTGATAACATTTCTGCTCTGAGGATCCCAGTGCAATAGAGGCCAGAGACTGAGGAGACCTAAAGTCTAGAGACTGAAAAATGAAATCCATTTGCTTGCTCAGCAGACAACCCATTTGCCAGATAAAAGTTGAGGAGAAAAAATGCACCTTCTGAAGTAGCATCCCATTTTGAAGGAGGCATAAAGAGGGGAGTCATATATTCCACTGAAGGGCGAATCCTCTTTGTTATTCAGGACAGGACCATCTGTATCTGAAGGGCATCAAACAAACCAACACAGTCTCCTTTATGGGCCAGAAAGAGATGGAGCAGGTGAAATAAACTGGCATGCCAAAAAAAAAGAATGATAGCATCAGGGAGTTATCCAGAGAGAAACAAAGTGTCCTGAGCCCGCCGAGAATTTCATTAAGGTAAGTCTCGGTGAAGAGCGATGCTCTGTTTTTGTCAACATTGCAATCTGGCCATCTCTCTCCTGAAAATGGAGTGGCGTGCATGCTGGGGACAAGGACAAGCCACCCTCACCTGCCGTGTGTGTGTGTGTGTGTGTGTGTGTATGTGTGTGTGTGTGTGTGTGTGTGTGTGTGTGTGTACATTCATGTTCTCTTTGTGTCCTTGTTTTTGTATTATGGCCAAAAGGACATATTCTGCATTAGAATGTCTGGATTCACGTCCTATGTGATCTGGGGAACATTGTTTACCTTCAATTATAAAACAAACATAGTTTTCTCAATTGTACTAAGACAAATGTCATGTTTTCCACCTATGTGAAATCTAGGTTACACACACACTCACACAGAAATACGTTTTATCACTACATATACATGTAGAGATAGATAATGGCATGTGTGAAGTTAATCTTGATATGTCAACTTGATGAAATTTATAATCACTGTGGAAGTGGATTTTGGTCCTGTCTGTAAGGAATTATCTACATTAAATTAACCGAGCTAGGACAACTCACTGGAAACGTAAGGGCCTCCATTCTATGGGCTAGGTACTAGAAGAAAAATGAATATAAAAAGGAAAATAAATTAAACACAAGCAATCCTCTCTCTCTCTCTTTCTGTTTCTCTCTTGTTCTCCTTTTTCTCTCTCTCCTTCCTGATAAGCAAAGTGATCAGCTGCCTCAGGCTTCTGCCCCCATGTCTTCCCTACCATGACAGACCATATCTTCAAATTATGAGCCCAAATAAACCCTTCTTTCCATATGTTGCTTTTGTCAAGTATTTTATCACCGTGACAAGAAAAATAACAAATGAAGCATGAACGTAAAAGAAGGACGATTTATGAAGAGGAAGAGGGTAAACAGGAGGGGATGGAGGGTATGAGAAAATAAGAGTGGTGTGAAGGGTTAAAGTTCATCATATACTTGAATGATAGTACCTTTGTGAAACCCATCACTTTGCACAATGGCTCTAGGCTAATGTGTCTTTGAAAGACACATAACTAGCATCTACCTTGTCAGGTTGCTGTGGAATTTAATAAATATTAACACAGTCTTATACACTAGGAGAATTTCAACTTGATTATGTTTTTTTTAGATATTAGATGTTGTGCTTTTATGTTTTTCTCCCACATTTTATTTATTTTTTTCAATCATACAAACTCAATGGGTGCCCCCGGTCCTCTCCCTCCCTACTCTCCTCTCCAATCCCCTCTTGTACTCTTCCCCCCTTTTCCCTCTCCTTTTACCCTGCTTCCTCCATCCCCTTTTCCTAGTGCCTCCCCCTTCCTCCCATTCCCTGGAACATCCTTTTATGTGAATGACAAACCTTCCTTTGAGTCCTCCACTCTAGTGAGGAGTAAGGACTCAGTGTCATAGCCTGGAGCCCTTTCTATGGGAACTCTATTATGACTGTTAATTCCTTGCCTCTAAGGATCCTACTGCCTGGAGCCTTCTCCCCTATAATCCATGCTAGACTGTGGGGGGGTCATTGACATGTCAGCCATTGGGCAGGTCATGTAAATTGACTATGATCTTGATATGATCACTGAATGCCTTTCCCGGTCTGGCCGCCATCTTGGGTAATGAGTCCTATGTGCCTCATGCATGTATGCACTTCTGTATCTATGTACCTATCTCTCCTTCCTTTTCACTCCATGGACACCCTATAGTTCTTTCTCCACTTATATCAGAAGTAGAAGCCTCCTTTCTTCCCTAGAGGAACAGTGAGGCAGAAACCATTGAAGCGTCATGGGCCAACAGAGAGAAATATGAGCCCAACTGGCTCATAGCAGCCCTGGTAAGTAAGGCCGAGGTCTGCAAGCAGTTACATAAAAAGCTCAGCTACTTGACTAGGCAAAGTCTTATCCATGTGACAGCCGGAAACAAGATAAGAAATTCCCTTCACTCCCTCCTCACTCCAAGTATGGACTCAGTGATCTGGACTCCTTCCACCTTATAAAACCAGAAGCCCAAAGGGTGGTGAGAGATGTTTCTCACCTAAGCCTGGAAAATCCCTTCATCGCTTCCACCCACTCTCCATGGGTCAGAACTCAGTATGTGATCAATATTGGACTGGGGGTGGCTCTGGAGACACTTTTCTCAATTCCTGTCCTTGTATTATGTTCTAGTGTAGGTCACATCCTTCTTACCAGGTCTACTGTGATGCCCGCCAAGTGTTCTCTCTGCCTGGATCCTGCCTTCTCTTTCCCATTCTGCAGTGCTGCCATGTCAACAATGATGAAAATCCAGGCCCATCCCTGAAGTATGCAGATGTTCCCCATGGTAGATAGGAATAGAGTCTAGATCTCTGTGTTTACAAGGATCTGCAGCATATTCACTTCCCAGCTGCTACTCAGTCCCAGCACTCTCCATGCTTTCCCTTGAACTCTGGACTATAATTGGACCTCCCAATTGCTCCTCGATTTCACTGTACTTTTCTCATCTGTTGGTCATATAAACTGTTGAGTCTGATGAAAACACGCCTACCTGCCCACCTCCAGCCCTTCCAGCTCTCTCATTCCCACCAGCCTCTCATTTCTCAACTTTGACATTTCCTTCTCACCTCCAGATGGGAAGAGGGTCTCTCTCCTTCATTCTCATAGTATCTTATCTTTTTTTTTCTCTTTTTAAGTGCATGCTTGTATGTTTGCAAGTGATTAAGCACACCTGTGTTTGGGTGCATAAGTATGTGAGTACATATGCATGTGGAAGCCTGAGAGTGATCTCTTGAATCATCTTCAATCCCTCTGACATTTTATATGGGATCTGAGGATCAGAACTCTAGTTCTTTTGCTTGCATGGCCAGAACCTATGGCACCTTGTCTTAGGCCCTGTCCTTCCTCAAGTTTAGTTTACCTGGAATTCTCACTTAACTCCAAACACCAAAAGGGCAAGTTCATATCCATAGCTCATTCCACCCTGTCTCCCTGTAGTGACTACAGTGCCCAACCTACAGTATGGACATTTGCCCTCTCTATTCATGCTTTCTATGTTTGTAGATTCAACTGGAAGCAGATCAAAGTGTTCCAGAATTAGGGATCAGGGCCACCACATCACTACTGAGTTTGCACGCTTTCCCCCTGTTATTATTTCCTAAACAACATAGCATAATAGTTGATTGCATGGCATTACCCTGCCTTGGAAATTATAAGTCACGTAGAGAGGATTTAAGTGTGTTTGGGAAGATGTGTGTAGGTTACACGCTAATACTATTCATCTAAGGGACTTGAGTCTCTAAAGATTTTGTTACCTGCAGGGAAGGGGTCTTAGAATCAATCAACTACAGATACTGATGTCCAACTGTACCTAGTAAACATATGCTGGTTTAATGGCTCTCCCTGTGATGTATATTGTAGCCAGTTGGTTACTTCCTGAAGTGATCTACTCAATGAAATGCCTCAAAATCTTCTGGGTATTTTTGATAGCTGAGTCAAGACTTTGTACACAAAACATTAAAAAAAAAGGGATTGATTCATATTGCAAAAAATAAAAATAAACATTTTTTATCTGTCAGCTTTGACAGCTTATGAAACCAATCAGTGAGTGAGTCAGAAATTAGAGAGAGGTGAGGATGGAATACAGGCTTCCTGAGTTGAGTGGTAGCATCCATTTCAGGCCTTGAAACTGTCAAAGATAAAGGCATCATTCCCCCTCCCCCTAGCCAGAGTTGCCCTCTCAGCCATGCTCTCATACACCAACCCTGGGGAGCACATATTTGCTTCTGCGCTGTCTCCCTCCCTCCCGAGGTACTTAATTAGTCATAGCTCAGCAGTAATTGCCTTTTTTTCCCCCCAGCATGACATTATCCCATTCTTAGACCAACCCTGGCTTCTGGGGAGAGAGCCATCAGCAAATGTAAGCCCCCCTCAGGGGAGGGTGGAGAGGAGACTTGCCCAAGGGAGAGTCCAGGCCAGAATATTTCTTTAGATCACAGGGAAAAGACAGGTTGTAATTCTACAGCACAGTTTCCCAAACATGAAAGGAAAGAACGTCAAGGAAAGGAAGGTTTGGCAGCAGATGGTAAGCACAATCGGTTGGGAAAAATCTCTTTGGGGGCAGAAGGGGAGAATGGCAGAGAAGCTCATACCGATGTCTCTTTTTTCTAGCATCAGAAGCTTCATCCAAGGAGGGTTTGGATCCAAAGAGTTGTCTTGCACCTATCATACAAAACATCACAAAATGTGTCTCAGATTGCACGGGAATAAAATGTTAACTAGAGTCTGTCTCCATCACCATTTGGCACAAACAGCGTTGAGTCTAATATTGGTGATGGAAGTGCGGAGTCCTACAAAGACCTCAAGTGATGGATGACATGGGCAGAGGATAGTGAGACTTCCCCAGGAGACCAGGATGAAGGACTGTTGGCCATCAGAGGACAGACAATCAGATGGTATTGACCCACGGAAGCCAGCCTCAACCACACCAATACCACCTGAGACCAGTTCACAACATAAGAAGCTTTGCTCCTGCAACCATCCTGAACAAACAGCTGGCAAACCCAAATGAAGCAACATCCTCCAAGATAGTGGGGGCCCATACTCTTCAGAAGAGTTAGGAAAAAGAAGGAAAGACTGAGGATCAGACACAGATTGGAGAAGGTGAAACATATGTAACTACTAAATGTAGCTCAAGCTCCTGGATTAGATCCTGGGACCAGAAGTTGATACTTGTGTAGGAAACTGGAAACATTCCATTAAGTCAGAAGTATGGAGTGAATGCAAGCTTTCTGGTTTCAGCGATTGCATGATAGTGTTGTGAGAGGCAAGTGGAACCTGAGATGAGGGTACATAGGAATACCTCGTCATGTTCTAGTAGCTCTTTAAGTTAATGAACTTGTGATTGTTTTTTCACTGAAATAAAATTTTTAGCATTCCCCTAGCTGATTGTTATCTATGCAACAAAATTAACTAGTTAAAATGAAGGCAGTGATCACCAGGGGGTGGAGAGTAGGGCAATGCTAGCACACGATGTCAGGAAAGTAGGCGGAATAATTTCAAGAAATCCATTTTACAAAATGGTGACAAATACTAAACCACACTGTACTACATTCTTGAAAATGACTCAGAGAGTAAATCTTTGATGTCCTTGCCACAGATGAAAACATGCAAGCTAATTCATATGTTAATTAGTTCCATGTATCTAATCCACAATGTATATCTATTCAGTTACCTCCAGTTGCATACAATGCCCAGATAGAAACTTTGACAAAGAGTAAATGAATTTATCTAAAAAGGAGTAAGAATGTGCTAGACACTGCTGCCTACTGCAGACCTCTTTGTGAAAATGGAAATTAGCAACGGCTCCCCCAGTGTTAAAGTACATCAGCACCCAGCCCCAGACTTTCCTCCCTGATGGAGTCGGCAAAGCGAAAGGGATTTTGGAAATGAATGGTTTCCTCGAGATATGACTCAGTGTCAGACTCTTGTCTGGGAACCTTTGAAAAAGTCACCCCTGATGCCTCCTCAATTATATGCCACATTGGGAAAACACTGCTGTTTTGAAACCTCAGACACCCTGGGGCTGAAGAAAAACGTCAGACTCCCCTGCTAGAATGAAGAGTCAGGTACTGCAGCTGGTGGGAGATATCAAGCGTCCTGTACTGATCATGGAATGGAAAATAGTTCAAGTTCTTTAAACTTACTCTTTGACACAGTCGTTTGTATTTTTAAGGTATTTTTCCTGCAAACACAATTGTGAGTTATTTGGTATTTTTGGTAAAAAGGAAGAGACAGAAGTAACCTGAATGCCTATCCATAAGGACGAATAGAACATTATGTAACTGTAAAAAAAATAGAGTCAACACCATGTATATGTACCAGTAAAGCACCTTTCCAACACATAGGAAAAATGAAGAAAGTAAGGTGTACCAGTACCCCTAGGATGTTTAAGTAAAGACATTTTTTTTCTTGAGAAAACATGTTCATTGTACCAGTGAGCTATTGCTACATAACAAACAATCCCCAAACATAAGCATTTTTTATCAGGCTCAGAACTATGCAAGCATGTGGGGGAAGCTCTACTCTCTCAGCCTGACATCCCACAGGTAAACTAGGAGATCGCTGGTTCATATCACTCACCTGGGGCTTGTTCATCTTATGATCAAGGTGAATGCATATGAGGAATCCCCACCAAGTGAGTATATCTCAACTCTTTGTTCATTTGATACCCATGATCATCCTGTTAGAAAAAGTCATGTTCAAGCCCAGCATAATGGGGTGGGACAAATACACCCCAGGAAAAAAGAAAGTGGATATTTGTTGAATTTTTCTAAAAATCCTGAAACTTATTTATACATAATATGCATGCATCTATATACTTGTGTCACAGTACATGTGCAGGTATTGTATTGAAATGTGTGGAGAATCTCCAGGATGTACACACAGGTATCGACAATGGGTTGTCTGTAGGAGGAAATGGGAGACTGTAACAGAATGGAGGGAAGCTTATCTGTTGCCATTCTCAATCTGGATTTTGCAGAATTTCGAACATCATTCTTCTATATAAGAAAAACATCCCCTTTTGTATCCAAAGGCATATCCATATTGATTTTCTTCCTAGAGATCACACTAAGATGGAGTGCAAGGCAAGTGAGGAAGGGATTATAGTTCCAACCTGTGGATGAGAAGGGATGGGAGATCCAGCCAAGCTGGGTGACTTGCTCCAGGGGAAACAGCTAAGCCAGGGCTTCAGTCAGAAGTGTCTTATATACCTTCACACTAACCGCACCATTGCCACACCACACTGTTGGAACAATCTGGTATCTACCGGCACTGTTCCACACTGGGCCCCCACTGAAGACAGGAATGGTCACAAAGCAGGTATACCATAGGGGAGAAAAGGAATGTGGACAAGCCCTTTGGAGATCATGTGGTCCAACATGGTCGCTTTCCAGATGGACAAAGAGAGGCCAGGAAGTGGGCTTTAATTCTCTCCCATGTCCTCACACCTTCCTGCTCATCTGTACGACCTGCTTGTAGTATGGGAGGCATGGAGTGTGATTGGTTTTTGTTTGGTTTTATTTTTTTCTCTTTCACTTTATTGATGAATTGGCTCTTTGACAATTTCAAATATTTATATATTACATTTTAATTACTTTCCTCTCTGCTTTTTCTTATCTCCCTCTCACCTCCTTGCCAGTTCCCTTTCTCTACAAGTCTTTCTCCCACATTCATGTCCTTTGTTTTGTTTTGGGACTCAATGGACTTAAAAAGGCCTTTTGTGTGATCCTGGGCTTGGGACTTTCTCTTGGAGTCTTGGAGTCTCCCTCATGGATATATAGCCAACTGTTTCTGTTCCCCTTCCCCTAATCTGTTAGTGGTCCATTGTTCATCAGTGCTTTACTAGGCTTCATAGCAACATGCTGCAGGCGGAGGAGCAGGAGACTTGGCCACCAGTACGGCTTGTGCCCGGTCACAGGACAGACAGCCTGGATGTTTTGCTCTTGTTCTTTGTCAGGCTGGGCTAGTGGTTGATAGGGCTGAGTTCTCAGAGGGAAGCAACTGCTCACAGGAAAAACAACTAGGCAGATGGCTGCCTGTCCTGTGATAGAGCAATAGAACGTGCTGACTGCGTGCTTGGCAAGTAGGTCAACATTGTTCTGTAGCACAGTTTATACCCAATGTCACAGATCACACCTCAGCTTAGGATGGGGCTTGAGTTCAGCCCATAAACCTCTTTCTTACCAAAGTCTGCCGCTTGCTGGAGGCCCTAGTTCAACTACAGCACCAAGAAGACACCCTGCCACACAAGCCTAGAGGTGCGGCCCCAAGTGTTTTCCTTGGACCACCAAGAGCCCAGTTCCTCCCATCTTTTGCCTGAGCCTCCCCTTCTCTGTAAGCATCAGGCTCCACATTCCTGCAGAAGACAGTAAAGCAATGGGGGTGCAAGGAAACAAAATCTGCTGTGATGCTGGTGGCCAACCTGAGTAGGTGGGGCCCCCAGAGTACCACTTAGGCCACTTCAATTTCGCATCCCACAGAAACGTCAGTGAGCCACACTGGAGCTCCCATAGTGACTCAACGCTGTCAGGGGAGCTCTTAGAACAAAGAATGCAAATTATGTTTTCGTGGGAGGTGAGATAAGTGAAGAATTTAAACCAGAGGTCTGATGGAATAGAGGGTGGGGAGCCAGAAAGAGGGCAAGTAGGCCACGCCCCCTTGCTCTGTGGATGCCTGGGCCCCAGGCCTGGTATCTGCTATGGTACATCTCTGCTTAGACCCCAGAGGGCCTCCCCAGCTCAGGACCCCACTGGCTGTGCAGCTGTGAGCAGCTATCTCCCTCTGAGCATCAGAAAAATCTGGAGGCTTTGCCCTGGGATTTCCAGGTTCTGCCTTCCAGGTCCTAAAGTGCAGGTTGCAGCCATTTTCTGCCCAGTATTGTCACATGGGATCTGAGATCCAAACTTAAGTCCTTTTGCTTGTAAGGTAAAAGCCTAATCCCTGAGCCATTCCTCCAGCCCCTAGAATGAATAATTGAGGAAAGTGTTTAACGCACTCCAATGAGCCTCCTTCTAGAGAGAAAATGGTCATCATTTGACATGCTCTTTCCTGCCCCCTTTTCCAAGCTCAGTTAGCAGTTTGAATCAAGTGGGGAGAGAGACTAAGCATGCAGACCTGCCACAGTGCACAGCTGTGTGGCCTGCCTGGCCCTCTCGCTCAGTCTTGACCATGTTCTTATTTCTCTAGAATTCTTTCCTCCGTTTTTCAAGAATTCCTAATTTACTGAGCAGAAATCCTCAGTTTATTATTGTGTCTTAATGACGGATATTTTTCAGCTCTGCAATATGCATCCGGGTCTCTAGTTCCGCCATTGCTTAGGATACATTTATAGAAATGGAAGTTCTAAGAATAGAAACGTATAAAGGCTCCCGTGGCCCTTAGCAAGTACCCTCGAAGAAACAGCACTCTGGTCAACCTAAGGTTGAGAATTCATCTTGCTACTTCTCTGCGAACTGCAGAGCTTTTGAAAACGCCATATATCAGGATATGCCAAACTGCAAGGTTCAGACTTGCAATTAACATAAATTGACAAGCTCTGGTTTCAAGTGCGATTTCAATGAAAAAGGATGTTCTTCGCTTAGCCCTGGCCTCGGAAACAACTAGGCTCCACGCTTCAAGTGCTGGTCGCCGGGCAGCAGTCCCTGCCAGTAATGAGTTGAGGAACCTGTAGCCTTTCCAACCCCTGTTCCCTGTCACTCCACGCGCTGCTGGCTGGGAGGTGGACAAACGGCTCTGCTGGCTGCCCTGGTTCCCAGAACACACTTCCTAGCAGCACAAGGGAGCCATTTGTCATTCTGCCACAGAGCTCAGCTCTGCCAGACATCTCATTCCACTCCCCCAAGCCAAGGACGGGGCTTGGAAGAGCTTGCTCAAGACTTTGGTTTCATGAAGCCATGGTTGGAAAACTTAATACAGAGCTGGGAGCTGCTTGTCTAACTTGCTGTGTGACCACGGGCCAGCTGCTAAGTTTCTCTGAGTCTCAGAGTCTTCAGCTAGACTCTCGTTACTCACAGCTCCCCATCCTCCATCTCTCTGCATCCCAAATGAGAAAACCATCATCTCTCTCCAGGATCTGGTCACTGGACATTAAAGAAGGCTGGGGAGATGGCTGGCTGGGAGTTAAAACTTTTGCTTCATAAGCAAAGGGAGCTGAATTCAGATTCAGATCCCATGGAAATGGTGGTTGGTCTGCAATTCTGGCCCTGAAAGCTAGAGCCTGGTACGCTCCAGACCAAAACAATAAGGAGATAGAACAAGCCAGGATAATTCCTGTTGTCATACATGGACCTTTACAGGCATACACATTTAAGTTCCCTCTTCTACACACACACACACACACACACACACACACACACACACACACACACACACACTCTCACTCTCTCTCTCTCTCACACACACACACATACACACAAAAGTACTAAAAATCATATCCCTAGCCATGCACAGAATTAGTACACAGAATTTGGAGCCATTGGTAGCAATAGGGAATATTTAGAGACCAAGCACGTCCTGAGAAGGCATAGTAGACAGGTCCAGGTGACATCACCATGCAGACCAGCAGGAAGAAGTAAAAGGGAAAGTGCTAGGAGGCCAAGGAGGTGCCCGGTTCCCAGGGTCCCCGAGCTCTGCATTCCTACTTACTGTAGGTATCAGTGGCTCTCTGCAGTCATCAGCAAGCCTGCTCCATTCACTGAAAGAGAGAACAAAGCAGTGGGTTCTTTTCCATAGAAATCTGTGTTTTTAGATGTTGCATTCCTGTTGTTTTCTGAGCAAAAGAAGTTGTAAGAAAGGCTGGCGAGGGGCGGTCTGCAGATTTGAGGAAAACAGCAACAGCTGGCTTCAGAGATGCCTGGAAGGGAAGAGCTTTATGCTGGTCTTTCCCCCTGTGTCCTTGGAAAGCGCTTCTGACCAACCAGTGGTCTCTTTTTGAAAAGATTACAAACAAGAAGCATTGAAGTAAGTGGGTGTGCCTCCACCATCTTGAAACTCACTGAAAAATGCCCTTATATTTATTTCATTGCTTTCTGAATCCAACTAGGGATTTGATTTTGTTCTAGTAAATTGTTGTTTGCAAGAGCCTCGGGTGCCAATGCAATTCCTGAGAATAAGGGATAAGACTGCACACAGAAGACTTAAAAATAACTGGCACACCTCCTAGGGATGAGGGAGAAAAAATACCGTCTGGATCCTGCCCAGGGTTCCTAGTGAGCTCAAGACTGGCAGTGGGATTCAAACCTATAAGGTGGGCTACAGGAGAAGGAGGCTCTGAGTTTGGGGTTCTAGTGACCATGCCGCCCAGAAGGCTGTTTGTGGATCTTGGAGGACGAGCCAGCATACAATGCTGTAGTCCTGGAGTAGATGCTGATGGCATGGTAAGTCATTGAGCTGTCTGCTGGCCATGACCCAGTGCAGCTCCCAGGACACATAGCTGCCCTCACTGCCCCGTGAGGATGCAGCCACCCACCTTTGGTAAGGAGCCTCTTGGGAGACTGCTCCAGTTTCTGCTTGCTGGGTGCCCCAGGGATATTTTTTCTGTAAGGTTTAGAGGGAGGAGTGCCTTCAGGTTTTTTTACAAAAGTCAGGAGGAGGGACAGGTTTGGGGATCCTGGTAGTACTGCCAGGTCTTCATGGCAGCCTCTCCTCCTGTCTTTGTGGCTTCTGTGTCTAGGTATATTCACCCCCTTTTCCATTTCCTAGGAACTAATACCTCTCTATATAGAAAGGAGCAAATTCCGGATTGCATCAGCAAGCAAATTTTGCCCTCTGAAAACTTTAAAGCTGGTGGCAAGGAGGCCGTCTTTGGCACCAGCAGGAGGCAGTTCTTACTCCTGAGTCTCCTTAGTCTTGGGACTCCTGGCTTTGTTTGCAGATCTGGCTGCCTGTGGGAGAGAAGGGCAGCCCAGCTGTAGTCATGAAGATCATGAATCACCCTACCCATGAATGTTTCCTAAGTGCCAGCCATGTAACAGGCACTGAGCTCAGAGCTGCTGGCACACCAGTGAGCAAGACAAAATCATTCCTGCTCTCATTAGAAATGGGTACTGAGTGGATTGCATGAGGATTGCTGCAGTGGTACCACAGGGACCTGGGTTTAATCCACAGTGATACCTACATATGAGAAAGAATACAAGAAAGACTATATTTGCTTGGAGAATCTACAGTTTTCTCTGAAGATATGATATTTAAGCTAAAACTGGAAGGAGGTAGAGATTAACCAAAAGATGGAGAGAATGCATCTGGCAAAAGAAAAAGCATATGCAAAGGCCTCTAGACTGAGGCAGAGAGCATTGCATATGCAGAATACTGTAAAGGTTCTTGCAGATGGAACTCGGTAAGCAAGGGTTGCAAAATGAGTCTGTTGCAAGTTAAGGGCCATGTTAACTGAACTGCAGGAGTCTCCTTAAGGACTTCTGCTTTCACCCACTCAACAGTGGAATGCAGGGTGCTTAGCAGGAAAGAGACTCAAGCAGTTCTCACTGACATAGAATAGAACGTGGACTTCCTTGGATGATGTCCATTCTCTCTTTCGGGGCCCCAGGGACCATAAGGACAGTGGTAAATTCTCACAGCAGGTATGGGACAGTGGCTCCCAGTGACAGTGCATGCTATGGCAGTCCTGAGGGCTGTGAATTGCTCAGTTTCATAGAAAGATTCAGAAAGTGCAACTTGCTCAAGATCATGCAACTTTTTCATGTGTGGCAGAACTAGAGAGGGAGTTCAGGCAAGCAGTTGCCAGGGCTGAGCTAGGAGCTATCAGGTTATCAACGCAGGCAGTCAGAAGCTTCAAACATTTGAAGACAGCAATGCTATCTTTTTTTTTCCCCCTTTTCTGCCAGAGGGAAGAAAGGAGAAGGAGGGGATGTTTGGGAGCATCTGTTCTCATTAAGTAATCTTGCCCAAGGTTCAGCAGCTGGTCTGACTCCGCAGCCCACGATACCATGAATGCATCAACCACTCTGCTGTCTTCTCCTCAATCCTTCCAGCCAGTATGTTAACTGTCCTTTTTGGCTTTGTCATCCAGAGGTCTGATCAACACCGCTGTGTTCGATGGAAGTCCTCCCCTCCTCACTCTTTCCATCTCCCCCACCCCAGTCCAGTAGGCCTGAGGGACGGGTATGCCCGATCACTGGACACGACCAAGGAGTAAATGTTCTTCCCATTGCACTTCCCACTGCTGATCTGGTGCTCAAGGTCACACACAATGCCAAATGCTTTGCAGAGTTGTGGCAAGGGTCCTGGGGCACTCAAGTTTGAGCCCATATTTTACAGGTTAGCTATGGATCCTCTCTTTGCATCTGTGCCTGGGCATGCAATCTTCTCCCATCTGTTCTCCAGGAATGTTTATTTTGGCTCCAATTTCATAGGGTCTCAGTCCATCATGGCAGGCAGGGTGCAGTGGAGTTCACCGTGATGGGAGTCTATGGCAGAAGCTGTTCATATGGGACCAGGAAGCAGACAGTGGGTCTGGAAATGAGTTCGACTAATTTGAAGCACAAAAAGGCAGGTCAGTTGCAATCACCATGTTCACATGCACTTTTACTGAGAGAAATGGAAAGTTCTTGCACTACAGCAATCCCAGTGGTACAGCAATTGGAGCAACAGATCTTTCGCAGGGAGGGGGGACCCAGAATTGGAAATCCAGAAATTCCCTTGGTGTCTGAGATGTTTATGTATTTCTCGAGGGCTAGGAGTAGGGACTTGTGTACTTACGGATCCTCCCAGGATTGGTCGATATATGTCAATGCCCTGGTGTCCACCCTTGCCCATGCCAGTTCGTTGACACTGGTGAACACTCTTGTCTCTATTGTTGGTATTGGTCTGTCTGAAGGTCTCCCTGGGAATTCACCATTTTGACAGAAAGAGTGGAAGTGAAGTTAGAATGTGGTGATTGCTGGCTGAATATTTATTAGTAGTCCTCTTTGTCTTAACTCTCTGCCTGTCAGGGACTGCCTAACTCCTGGATTCCCCCAGCAGAAGCCAGAGCCCGCCTCAAAGCCCCCCCCCCCCGAAATCCACTTCTGCCAATCAGGCCCCACTTCCTAAAAGCTCCACAGTCACAACCCAAATGAAGTCTCCCAGCATTTCCAATTCAAACCATAAAGATTTCCACTGAGAGCCACAGAATTTCAGGGTGGGAAGAGACTTGGGTGGGGGCCGAAGGGCAGTCATTCAATCTCATGACAAGGGTCTATGGACCTCTGTCACTGGCCACCCACTGCCTCGGATGCAGCTGTCCTATTGTTCCCTGCTGAAGTTTTTGTTGGGTGACCCAACAAAATTGGGAAGTCCAGGATGCCAGCTCTACCTCCCCTCAATAGGAACACCAGCTCAGAAGTACCCAGTGCCCCCTTCCAGGGGAAGCTCCAGGTAAAGCTGAGGCTTGGTTCCCCCAGAGTCTGGGCAGGTGACCCAGTATGCAGATAATTATGGGTAGGAGAACCAGTGGATATAGGTCTGAAGGCAACTCTCCAGTCCCCCCTGGGACCAGTGTCAGGCAGGTAGGAGGGAGGCCAGCAGGGTAAGGCTCTGCAAGATCCAGGTATTGGCAAGAAAACCCTCAGGGCCTCAAAGGAGAACTCAGGCCTGAATTTAGACACTGAAGCTTCATTCATCAACTGAGACATGCTAGGTACTTAGGTCCAGAAGCGCTTCCTTAATCACCCATTTGAATCACAGACATTCCCAGTGTGCAAATCATCTCACTTCTATTTTTCCTAGGGTTCTTTGGGAGACAGTCTTCCTCCCTCCTCCCAAAGTACCCCTCTCTCACCCCAAGCTGGCCCGAGATCTCAGCATTGAACTCTCTCTAGCAGGAGCCTTAAGTATGACTGACCAAGTATATTTTATAGACAAGAATGAGAAACAGCTTATGACAGCCTCACAGTGGATGGCCTGGGATTCATCACATCAATAACTCCCTCCTGATAACCACAGGTGTACCCAAATACCCCCAGAACTCAGATCAGTGGTGAAATCAGTCTAAGAGTC